>CM066583.1:3782500-4382500 GCA_033816785.1 Picus viridis | reverse complement strand
CTGTAGCAGGTGACTAGAGGAGAGCAGATGTCAGGAAGAAGTTCTTCACTGCAAGGGTGGTGAGACACTGGAACAGGTTGCCCAAAGAGCTGGTGGAAGCCCCATCCCTCGAGGCCAGGCTGGATGTGGCTCTGGGCAACCTGATCTAGTGGAAAGTGTCCCTGCCCATGGCAGGGGGGGTTTGAACTGGATGATCCTTGGGATCACTTCCAATCCTGACAATTGTGTGATTCTGTGAAATGGGACCCAGTCCTGCTGGAATGCCTTGAGGAGAGCTTTGGGTAAATTTTCTCTTGGTGTCTTTGTAGCCGTGTGACTATGAAATGGTTCTGTATCTTCAGCTTAGGAATATTTGTATGACAGTGGAATTTGCTGACACAGATCTAAGTGAAATGGGTGTGTGGGGTGGTGACTCCAGCACCAAATGATTTTCTTGAGTGGGTGATAGGGTGGTTCTCCCTCAATGGATTAATTGTTTTGGGGATGTAAAAATTCATGCTTCTATGTGGCCATCTGGAAAGCAGCTTCAGGGAGAAAGACCTGAGAGTCCTGGTAGACAAAAAAATTAACTGTGTGGCAGGAGTGGGCACTTACGGCCAAGAAGGCAAAGGGTCTCCTGGGGTACATTAAGAAGATTGTGACCAGCAGATTGAGGGAGGTTCTCCTCTACTGCACCCTAGTGAGTCCACATCTGATGTGCTATGTTCAGTTCTGGATTCCCCAGCTCAGGGGAGACAAGGAACTACTGGAGAGAGTCTGGCAGAGGCTCCAATAGCAATTAAGGGATTGGAGCATCTCAGTGAGGAGGAAAGGTAGAGAGCCCTGGGGCTGTTGAGCCTGGAGAAGAGCAGCCTGAGAGGGGATCTGATTGATGCTCATCAAGAGATAAATGGTGAAGGTCAAGAGGATGGGACCAGACTCTTTTCAGTGATGCCCAGTGACAGGGCAAGGGGCAACAGGCACAAACTGGAACCCAGGAGCTTCTGTCTGAACATGAGAAGAAACTTCTGACCTGTGAGGGTGCTGGAGCCTTGGAGTAGGCTGCCCAGAGTAATTGTGGAGTCTCCTTCTCTGGAAACATTTCAAGCCCACCTGGACATTGCAATCCTGAGCAACCTGCTGACCCTGCTTCAGCAGTGGGGTTTGACTGGATAAACTCCAGAGGTCCCTTCCAACCCCTACCATTCTGTCTTTCAAGTTTCTGAAATGGATTTTCAGGTTTTTAGACTCCAGGATATTCATGTTTAGTATTCAACAGGCAGACTTGGGTCAAGGGGTCATGCTGTGCCCACTGACTGAAGAGGAGCATGTGCTGTGCAACCAGCAGAGGATCTACGTGAGCTCTCTGTGCAGCTGCAGAGAGGAACATTTAATTAATACTGAAGCAATTATCCTGACAAGTAAGGAAAACTCGGAACAATAACAGGATCCCAGTTCCTGTGGCAGCCAGATGGTAATGCAGGCTGCTATTAAGGTCTTGGCTTGCCACTCTTGAGGTTCCTGGCAGGTAATCAGTGTATTTTTCCCATTTGGAGGTTTGGATTTCAGTGTTCTGGGAATTAGGCCCGCAGGGATGTCCAGTAGATGTTTCAGTGTGAATGGAAGACTTAATTCTTGCTAGGAAATATTTCTTGCTGTTGCCAAACACCAGGATGTAAATAGCAATATACGTGCTATGGGGTCTGTTTGGCCACAGATGAAAGCTGGACCAGGTAGGAAGCTTTCCAGGGATGAATGTAGGCTGTCACGATTTAGTAGCACATGCTGCGTTGGTAACCTCATTGCTGTCCTCCAGTATTGCTGCTGCTTTTGGTCACCCTCCCCCCATGCAAAAGACCACCAGACTGATAGTTCTTGATAGTGGTGGTCTATGCTGGCTTCAGTAGGTGGGTCTGGTGTGCTGAGGCTCTTTGCTGTCCAGAACCAGAAACAGTGGCTTGCAGATGATGGCAGTGTTGTCCTGCCAGCATAGACAGACTCGCTTCTCAAGACTGTCCAGGTCTTTCTGGATGATATCCCTTCCCTCACACCAAGCAGCTTGGTGTCATTGGTAAACCTACTGAGGGAGCACTGGACCTTAGTGTCCATGTCACTAGCAGCACCTGTCCCAATACCAGCCCCTGAGGGATCCCAGTCATCACTGGTCTCCACTCAGACAGCAAACTTCTGTCTGCAGCTCTCCGAGTGAGTTAAATACAGAGCTAAAAAAGTACATACCTGAAGTACTGCATTGAGTTCTGGTCCCCTCACTCCAAGGAGGTCATTGAGGAGCTGGAGTGTATCCAGAGAAGGGCAGTGAAGCTGGTGAAGGGTCTAGAGCACAAGTCTTGTGAGGAGCAGCTGAGGGACCTGGGGTTGTTTAGCCTGGAAAATAGGAGGCTGAGAGGAGACCTCATTGTTCTCTACAGCTCTCTGAAGGGAGGTTGGAGTGAGGAGAGGGCAGCCTCTTCTCCTTGGTGTCAAGCAGCAGGACCAGAAGAAACGGTTCCAAGCTGCACCAGGGGAGGTTCAGGCTTGATCTCAGGAAATATTTTTTCTCTGAAAGGGTTCTCAAACATTGAAACAGGCTGCCCAGGGCAGTGCTGGAGTCACCATCCCTGGGGGTGTTCCAGCAACATGTAGACCTGGCACTTAGGAACATGGTTTAGTGTCGACCCTTCAGCACTGGGTCGAGGGTCGGACTGGATGAGCTTCGAGGTCTTTTCCAACCAGATGTATTCTGTGATGTGAATAAGTCTGTGATGCTTGGTGTATAAAGTGTCTTGGAAGAGCACCACGAATGAAATAAACCTGCTGTGACTGTGGGGTCTGTTTCAGATGAGTATCTAAGTTCCTTTAAGGGCCACAGGTTTGTTTTGGTTTATTAATGATGTGTCATTGAGATCTGCAATTGCAAACCAGAAGTCTAGCCGGACAGGTGCTTCATGTGTCATTACTCTTATGTTAGGGTGGAGTGAGGGAGGCTTTTGTTTTAATGCACTGTTACTATGTGGTCATCTCTCTCTTCCATTTCACTGTCTTTAGGAGGACTTCTCTGGGGTTTTCTTTCTTTTTTTCTGTTTCTTTCTCCTGGTTTTATTTTCTGCTACAGAGATTTCCTGAGGTGCAATGTAAGCACTGCTGCTCTGGGTACAACATTCAGCTCCTTCCTGAAGCATCCTTGAAGAAACCCAACAGAACCTCAAACCCAGCAGCAGTTAAAAAAAGCTTCCTCTGAAAGATGTTTTTGCCCTGTTTGGTTAGAAATTAGGGTCAAGCTGATTTTGAGGCATCTGGTTTGCTTTTTCAGCCAATATTGCACTGAGATGGGAACCTGTGATTTTATTGGATGGATTTTTCTTCTTCTCCTTTTTTTGTTTGTTTTAGTTTTTAGTAGGTGATAACTTTGCAGATTGCTGCTGCGTCTGACTAAAAATGGTGGTAGAAAAATAGTCCTCTTGCCGTCTTAGGAGGAGGAGGAGTAATGTCAGAGAATGCAGAAAATTTGAAGGCCATCCAGGCTGAGAAGGAAGGGTTAGTTTCTTTGAAGATGTGGAAAATTACAGCTGGAAACCTCAATAGAAAGCAGTTGGAAAGTATTGCTCAGCAGAAGTGCTGACCAAATGTGAACTTCAGGTCAGGTCGATGAGTGCTGAGTAGTAGGTCCCGAAAATCGTAGAGCAGGATGAGGAGGAGACATAATTAAGAGGCTTTGCTTTAACCTAGTCTTGGTGGAAGCTTTGTGTGTGTGGTGTTCTGCCCAGTTGCTGCACCTTACAGCCATAGAGAGTATAAAAATTGCAAGCAGGCTGTGCCATGAGCCTTGCTGAACATTCTCACAGCAAGTGTTAATTTCTGTTTCACCTGCAAAGCATCACTCCACCCCCTAGAGTGATGGAGATCATCATCTCCAGAGGTCCTTTCCAGACCCCACCATTCTGTGATTCTGTTAGGCTTGGGAAACAGGATTTACAGGAGAGGCTCAAGGAACTTTTATGTCTTTAATTTATTTAAAAAAAAGAAAAAGAGGATTTTGACCTCGGCTGCTTTGGATGTCTGTTAGAAAATGCGGAGAGCATCAACTGTTTTAATAAGTGCAACCAAAGGTTTGATAATAGAATAGAATGAACCAGGTTGGAAAAGTCCTTTGAGATCATCAAGTCCAACCTATCACCCAACACCATCTAATCAACTAAACCATGGCACCAAGTGCCTCATCCAGCCTCTTCCTAAACACCTCCAGGGATGGTGACTCCACCACCTCCCTGGGCAGCACAGTCCAATGGCCAATTTCTCTTTCTGTGAAGAATTTCTTCCTCACCTCCAGTCTAGACCTCCCCTGGTGCAGCTTGAGACTGTGTCCTCTTGTTCTGGTGCTAGTTGCCTGGGAGAAGAGAGCAACCCCCACGTGGCTACAACCTCCCTTCAGGTAGCTGTAGACAGTAATAAGGCCGCCTCTTCTCCAGGCTAAGCAACCCCAGCTCCCTCAGCCTCTCCTCATAGGGCTTGTGTTCCAAAACCCTCACCAGACGCAGTGGTGGAGGTCAACACTGGCTGAGGCATATGAGAGGAGGTAATGAACTACCGAAACACTCCACCAAGATTTGTGGTAGACACTGCATCATCCCTGGGAAACCTTTTACAATCAGAACAACTTGTTGGTTCTAAAAGCTTCGTGTTGCAGTCGAACCACAGCTCCCGAGCTTGAGGTAGGCATTAATGAGGCGAGGACTCCTCGTCTGTGACGTTCAAGATGCCTACCTGACTACTGGCACCTCTTAGAGCTTTATGCCTGTGGGAATGGTGGATTCATGCTTCATGTTTTTCTTCTTGTGGTGAAGAAAAAGAAGAGTTTAAAGAAAAAATAAAATGAAATAAATCACAGTTGAGCTCAGCTGCAGCAGCCAAGGGTTTTGGTGCCTGAGTCTGACTCCGATAGCGCTCATTGTGTGGCCTTGGGCAAGGGCCTCAGTTTGCCAATCTGTCTGCTCCGGGTAACTTTGCTCACCAAGGAGGAGGATGTCACTTTAACATGCTGCTAATGTAAATGTGGCTGAAGTCCAAGCTTTTTATGGCTGTTTTGTTTGTGACAGAGGAAAGTGTTATTTGTGTTTAGGGTAGATGCCCATTTTCCAGAGCGCCTTCGTTTAACTCCTGGGAGATGTTTTTGACTCTTCAAAAGAGGATTTTTCTTGACTTGGGGCCACTGCTGTGGTCCTCTGGTGCCGCCAAGTTCAGTGTTCTTCTGGATAAAATAAAAATGTGTTTATGGATTTTGATGAAACTCGAAAATTCTTGGATTGTTCAGCTCCCTCTGTTACGGGAAAATGAATCAAGTTGTGACTCACGGAGGAGGACTGACCTTGAGGGGAGAGGACAGCGTTGTACATGCCATGGTTTGGTTTGCTAGGAAAGTATTTCTTTGGTTGTTTCATACATTTCTTCTTCTTCTTCTTCATGTTATTGTTACCAATGCCTGGTCTCAAAGGGCACCATTAAGGAGAAGACCATGGCCTTGGTGCCCTTCTCTGGATTTTCACTCTTTGTTACTATTTTTTTTCCTCCCCACAAACCAATCACTTCCAGGCTTAAGGGCTGTCTGCTTGTTCTCAGGCCAGACTGAGATGTTTGGGCAGCTTGATGGCTAAGAGTTCTGCTATAGGAAAAGTTAATTTTAAGTGAGAAGGTTGCCATTTACGTTTCGATGTTCACCAAACCTGAAAGGTCCGCAGGCCAGACTCAGGCAGTGTGCAACAGGTGCTGATCCTCACCAAGTGTATCTATTAATGGTGTCAGAACAACTCAAGGTGTGATGCTGTGGATGTTCTTGTCCCAAAGGCTTTGAAAACTTGGTGTTTCCACAGTGGTATTGGAGAGTTTTAAAGTGTTTTCCAGAGAAATCCCTCCTGTGTGCCTCCTCCCTTTGGATCTGTGCACCAGGAACAGGCTGCCCAGGGGGGTTGTGGAGACTCCCTCTCTGGAGATACTCAAAACCTGCCTGGATGTGTTCCTGTGTGATCTGATATGGGTGACCCTGGTCTGGCAGAGAGGTTTGACAGGATGATCTTTCAAGGTCCCTTCCAACCCCCAGCACTCTGTGATTCTGTGCCACGTTCATCCCCTTCTCTGTATTATTTGTAGGTGGCTGCTAACGGCTCTCCATGGTCTTTGACTCAAGTTGTTCCTTCTAGCCCTTAAGTTGCCATAGCTCTGTGCCAGTGGATTTCCCAGACACTTGGGTTGTGCTTTACTCTCATCTCCTTCAGCTTTCACTGCTCTTTTGGGTCCCAGGCAGATACTTCCCATTTCTGTCTCCAGTCTGTCTTGAATGTTTCCCCTGACCAGACCTTCCAGGTACCTCAGTCCTGGATTTCATTTCCCTCAATGTTTGTTGTCTTACACTTTAATTCAGTGTCTTTGGCAGGTTCTGTGCTGCTTACTTCAACTCTTCACGAATTTTTCTTGCCTGTCTGCTCTCTGTCTTCTCTGTTGGTTTTTTCCCCTCTTTTTTAATATTTGTTCCCTTCATTTCCTAAAGGACTGCAGATACAATCAGTGGAAAATAATTGCCAGGATAGTCTTCAGTCTTCTGCTCTCTCCAAATATGAAGGTACTTTGCACTTGATGATTGCTCTCATTGATAATAACATGGAGCTAATTCCTAGTTTAACTCAGGCTTTACTTGCAATACTCTTACTTTGTGGCACTAAACTGCAAACCCAGGTTCCCTGGCTGAGCACTCACAGCTCACTAACCTTTGCTGCCTTGGAAGAAATCAGTCAGCTTCTGCTTCCCAATGGGAAAATTGTACATTTTCCATTCAGGACATTGCAGTTTTTCACCAGCCTTCTTGAATTTGGATACCAGAACTAAGTTCAATATATCAGGAGAAGTCATGACAATATTTCCATGCATGTACATGCAAATGGAATGAGGGCTGGAAGCCTTCTGCTATAGGGACAGGATGAGACAGTTGGGGTTGTTCAGCCTGGAGAAGAGAAGGCTCCAGGGAGACCCCCTGGTGACTTTTCAGTACTTAAAAGGGCTGATCAGAAAGCTGGGGACAGACTTTTTAGCAGGGTCTGTTGTGACAGGACAAGGGGTGATGGTTTGAAACTATAAGAGGGAGATGAAGACTGGAGAGAAGGAAGAAATGTTTTACAGTGAAGGTGGTGAGACCCTGGCTTAAGTTGCCTAGAGAGGTGGTAGATGCCCCATGGCCAGAGCCATTCCAGGTGAGGTTGTCCAGGGCTCTGAGCAACAAGATGCAGTTGGATGCATCCCTGACTGCAGGGAGGTTGGACTAGACAACTTTTAAAGGTCCTTTCCAACCCAAACCATTTTATTATTGTACAGCAGTGCAAGGGGCCAGGTGTTTTGCACATTAGTGATGCGATGACCTCCCCCAGCAGTGCAGAATAAGATACCAGAGAAACATTCCCCCCGCCCCACCCCCCCCCAATTTCCCCAGTTCTTTTTGCTGGAGGCACAATCAATTGGACTGTTTCACCCTTAATGTGCTTAAAAACCCACCACATTGAGAATCCTAACTCAACCAACCCTGAATTTCTTCATCCACCCTTTCTCTTCCCACGTCAGCTGTCTGTACATCCTAACACCAAATTCTTGCCTGTCAGCTTGAGCTTTGCTCTTTGTTCCATTTGTCCTGTCCCTTTCCACCCCCTTTCCTTTCTTCCCCCCCCCCCCTTCCCCCCCAGTTTTTTCTTTATAGCCTCCTTAGCTTCCATCTGAGCCACATTGCCTTTTAACTAGCGTGGCTGCCTTTTTCAGTTGTGGGATTGTGGTTTTTTGGAGCATCTAGTTAAAATGTTCTTAAACAATTTTCAATTAGTCTTCATATTTTTCTGATTACGTTTTTTTCCCAACTGATTTGGCTTGTAATTGTTTTCAGCTTGATGAAACTGGCCCTTTTGAAAGGGCTGTGTGTGTGTGTGTGTGTGTGTGTGCCCCCCTGTATGTCTGTGCTGCTTTATTCTTCATTTAAATTGGTTTTAGGTGCACGTGAAAATGTGATCAAGTCATGATGTCATTTGAGCTATGAAAAGAGTGGGATAAAACGTGGCTGCTGGTTAAAAGCTTTCCAAATGGGCACTAGCAAAGGGGACTTTCTCAGTGCTGGTTGATAGCTAAAGGGCAAGGAGCAAGAGGATGGAGACAATCTCTCTTCAGTGGTGCCCAGCAGCAGGACAAAGGGCAGTGGGCACAAACTGGAACCCAGGAGGTTCCATCTGAACAGGAAGACAAAAGTTTTTGCTGTTAGAGTGCTGGAGCCCTGGAGCAGGTTGCCCAGAGAGGTTGTGCAGTCTCCTCTGGAGAGATTCCAAACCTCCCTGGCCATTGTGATCCTGGGCAAGCTGCTGTGGGTGACCCTACTTGAACAGGAGGATTGGACTCAATCTCCAGAGGTCCCTTCCAACCCTCACCATGCTGGGATTCTGTGATACTGATTTAAGTGTTTATTGGCATTTAGAGATGGTGCTTCTGCAGTGCAAGAGCATCATCTCCAGTCTTTTGAGGTCTGAACAACCTCAGTTCCTGAATTTACCATGTGGTGTGTTGTATCTCAGTGCCACCTTAGCTCAGGAGTGGTTTAGAAAGATAAATACTGGCTTCATACTGGCTTTGGAAGTGTGATGGTTCATGTGCATGAATTTCCAGGTGAGACAGGAGAAGACAGCATTGCCTCATGTTTGCTCTGCAAAGCTAGCAGGGGACACGCTGTCTGCAGTGGGAAGGTGGAAATTTTGTATGAATTAAATGGTGAAGTGCAGGGAAGCACAAATAACTCTGGAAGATCAAGGTAACAGAATTGCAGGCTGGTCCCAGTCCAGCTAGGGTTACTTGGAAACCTTTTCTATAGCCTTCAGAGCAGCGTGAAACAGAGGGGTGAGCAGGAGTGGCCTGTGAAGGTGAGACAGGGAAATCACACACAAGAGCCCGCATGCAACAGCTGCCTCTGGGGGAAGGACGTGAACTGGTCTTCCACCAGCAGAGCCTCAGTGAGATGGTTTGCACTGAGATGCTTGTGAGAGAGAATCTTGGAATTGTTTTGTCTGGAAGAGGCCCTGAAGAGTATTCAGTCTGGCTAAACCATGTCCCTCACTCAGCACCACATCTACACAGCTTTGAAACCCCCCTAGGGATGGAGACTCCAGCACTGCCCTAGGCAGCCAGGGGCAGGGCTTGACAACTCTTTTTGGGGAAGAAATTATTCCTGATATCTAACCTAAACCTCCCCTGGCACAACTTGAGGCCACTTCCTCTTGTCCTATTGCTTGTTCCTTAGGAGATGAGACCAACCCCACCTGCCTCCAGCCTCTTTTCAGGGAGGTGTAGAGAGCCAGAAGGTCTCCCCTCAGCCTCCTTTTCTCCAGGCTGAACACCCTCAGTTTCCTCAGCTGCTGCTCCTCACAAGAGTTGTGCTCTAGACCCTTCACCAGCTTTGTTGCTCTGAACCAAGATGTCCTGCACTGAGCCAGCATCCCTCCAGAGCTGTTCACTACAGATAACTCTCTGGCTGGATCAAGCCTGCAGCACTGGGAGTGCATTTGGAAGCTCTGATGGGAGGGACTGTCCCAGATTACCCCTCAGATGACCTCTTCCTTGGGCTGGATGGAAATGATCAGCGCCACAAATGTAAATGATCAGCAGTTGGGTTCCATCTGCAGCTGGTTAATTACCCGTTCACACAATATGCTGTGAGGGGTCATCTGGTTCCAGTTTCACCATAAACAGAAGTAAATGTTGAGAACATACTTTTCTACATCCAGTTTCACTTGTTGTGGATAGTTGAAATAGTTTGTAAGCCACATCTTTTGGTTTTCAAGGAGGGCTTTGGGCCAGAGAGAGCCCGGCCACCATTTGAGAGCTTTTTCTTTTGCCTTAAAGTGCCCTGGAGGTTGCATTGAAGGGACTTTCCTTATGCAAAACATAAAAGTGCTGCTTTTAAAGAATCATAACCATATTTTTCATTAAAATCAGTTGGAGTCCCAATGAACAATCGACTCCAAAAGATTTTCCAACTCTTTGCTGCGTTGCTGCTTCTATTTTTAATGATTTGTTTAAAATGTTTGGGTTTTTTTTTTCTTTTTCTTCCCCCCTTGAAAGCAGGGCACAAAATGTAAAGAAGGGATCTGGGGAATCAGAGAAAATGCCCATGTCTAGAGCTTTATATTGCAAGATAATGAAAACCTACTGTCCGTTTCAGGGTAAGAAAGCTTGGTACCAACTGCTCTCCAAGGCTGCTCACGCTACATGGATGCACTTACTGTGTATGAACTGAGAACTGTGTAGAGCTCAGAGGTGTTGAAAACTTTGCAGCATAGCTGTGAGGCACAGAAATGCCACTTCCTGAGCACTGAGGTATGGTTTCCACCCTGCAACAGCCTTTGAATCATAGAATCAAAAAATGCCAGCATGAAAGTTGGAAGGGACATCTTGAGATCACCTAGTCCAACTCTCCTGCTAAAGCAGGGTCACACACAGCAGCTTGCCCAGGATCACAGTGTCCAGCTGGGTTTGGAATCTCTCTCTGGGCAGCCTGCTGCAGGGCCCCAGCACCTTCACAGGTGAGAAGTTTCTCCTCATGTCCAGATGGAACCTCCTGGGTTTCAGTGTGTGCCCACTGCCCTTTGTGCTGTCACTGAGCACCACTGAAGAGAGTCTGGTCCCATCCTCCTGCTCCCTGCCCTTTAGCTCTTGATGAGCATTGATCAGATCCCCTCTGGGGCTGCTCTTCTCCAGCCTCCACAGCCCCAGGGCTCTCAGCCTTTCCTCCTCACAGATTCTCCAGGCCCCTTAACAGCTTTGTAGCTTCTTCTGGACTCTCTTCAGTAGCTCTTTCTCCTGAATGAGGAAGCCCTGAACTGGACCTAGTACTCCAAATGTGGCCTCACTCGGGCAGTGCAGAGGGGAAGGAGAACAATTTCTTCCCCTGAAAGGGTTGTCCAGCCCTGGCACAGGCTGCTCAGGGTAGTGATGGAATCCCCATCCATGGAGGGATTGCAAGGCTGTGTTGATGTGGTGCTGAGTGACATGGTATAGTGGTAACCTGGCTGTGCATCTGTAACTATCAGCAAATACTACTTATGATTCTGTAAATGGATGAGGGTCCAGTGTGGTCAGTCTTGGGTTTTCTGCTGAGAACCAACCCCCCTTTGTGGTAGGAAATTTCTTGGGCTGGGTTGAACTCACTGCATAAGTCCTCTTGCCTCTTAACACCTTGTCTTGCTGGCAAGCTTTAGGTCTGTGGTTGTCCTGGCATCTCCATTCCTCCTGAGCTGGGCAGGAGGTGTTCAGTGCTGAAGTGCCACCTGTTCCTGTTGCTTTAGCTGGCTTTAGCCGGCCTCAGCTGCCTCTGGCCGTGCATGTGTGGAAGGAGCTTTGCCCTTGTTCTCTGGTAAAAAGGCAGTTTCCTCTCTTGGGTGCTCCTGACCAACGATATCTTCCTCCTGGCTCTGGGAGCACTGAGGGTTTTCACCAGACCTCCCACCCAGCTGGCTGTTTGTGGCAGAGCCACTGAAGCGCCTCTCTTGGTGGCTCCATTCAGAAGATGAATGGTTTCTGAAGCTTGCGTGGGCAGTTCTTTGGTGACTTCTTAGTCTCTGAGCTGCCTTAACTTCTTTCCCTTTCATTTTATTGTTTTTTTCTCTAAAGCCTTTACAGTGGACAGTGACAAAACTAAGGACTGAAATCTCTGCTGAAAGCCCCACAGAAGAGCAGAGATCCGTTTTGCTCAAAGGGCTTAGGGGGAACCTGAGCTGGCTTTCATGAGATTGCTATCTCTTTCAACATCTTCATTACTTCCTGCCCAGTTCTTAATCAGGGTTTGCTGAGGAGACCAAAGGATTCTGTGAGCCCATCCTGATGCTCAGTATCCGCTTCACATTTTTGCTGCCGACTTCTGTGGAGGGTAAGCATCCATCAAGGGAAGTAGAATTTGTCATTGTGTCATGAAAAAGGGCAGTAGCATTGTTAAGAGCCTGATGGGAACACTTTAGTATGAAAAGCCTCAAGGGGTAAATGCAAATTTATATTGGCTTTTAAGACAGACATAGCCCAGAAGTCCCTTTCAAATCAAAAGATTGTTTTATCTTTGGTAGTTCTTTCCAGAAGACCTACAGTGCTGGTAAGTGAGCCACAGCTTTCCATATCTGGGTTTGCCATCTCCAGGCACTTGTCTGTGGGAGAGCTGCAGAGTTATCTTAAGCTGTGAATCCTGGGTTCCTTCAGTTGGTGGGACTAGGCCTTTTGAATGGCAGTGGCCACCTTGAGGGAAGAGAGAGAGGGATGAAATGAATTTTACATTGCTATTCAGAAAGCATATTGCTCCCAGAGATGATGGCTTCAGGATTGTGGGAAAATAGGCTTGCTTTATGGTGAGGGGGATTTCTTCATCGATCATCATGAAGGCCTAGCTTGGGGCATGGGAATGGTTTTGGTCACAGACCAGATATAATAGCCCCCTGCCTTCCTTCTCCTGCTCCAGGATCTGTTCTTAATCCAGAGCCACAAAACTTGTTTACCCAAGTGCATCACAGCTTGTGTTCAACAGAGGGTGCTGGAAGAGTCCTTAAATCCCATCAAACTTGTATCCCTGTTGGTTGCACTTAGGCAAACACCAGGGCTGAAATTGCCCTGTAAGGAGGATCAGGCCATGCTGACCATTGTGTCCTCATCAATAAAGAACTCACAGGGCCATCTTCTCCAGGATATGATATTCTGTTATCTACTTGGATGTTAAGTTGACCATTTGGTGTTGGGACTTCTGAAGTCCTGGTCTAAATGGTTGGTGTTTGGCCATTCTTCTCCACCCTGAAGGAGGCTGCTGTTGCAGGGGGCTGTGGATGAGTGTCCACTGCTCTCTCTTCTGGCATTCCTGCACCTGTTGAGCCACATCTTTAATCAACGTTGCTTAGGTTTTTCCTACTTATTCCAGCTTTTGGTGTAAAATTTCCTTGTGGCATTCTCAAACCTCACATCGAAGACTTCACCTCAGTTTGTGCATCCCTCCTGCTGAAGACCCTTGGCTTTTCTGTCCTTGTAGAAAGCAGTGCTTGCACTGGTGCTCTACTTGTCTTCCTCAACTTCACTCCCAATTCCTGGCTTTCTCTGCAATCTTCCAGAGCCAGCCTGCTGATGGGTGATGTGTGGCTTCACTTAGCACCACTTAACACTTCCAGTTGTTCACAGCATCTCTCCCAGCAGCACAGTTCTCCGTTGTAGGCCAGGCCCCGGTCAGCAGAAGATGCTTTGAATGGGGCTGTGGCCGTTGCCCTTGAGGAGCATTTGCTGATAACTTCCCAGAGCAGCACCTCAGAAGCGTGAGGGCTTCTGTTTCTCCTGCTGGTTCACATCCAGCACGCTGGAGTAGAAGTTTCCTTGCCCAATTAGGAGAGCTGCCAACTTCCTTTTCTCACGTTGTGTTGCAGCATCTCTCGAGGTTATTTTTAAAACCTTGTTTTACTCCAGCTCTCAGGCTGGCAGGACCTGATTGACAGTTCCAGGCTGCGTGATGTGGGAGCTGTGACTGAGGGAGAGGACTCCTGCCTGGTGACTGGCAGGTCCCAATGGCTGCTTCGAAGAAGGCTTAGCATCAGCCTTCTGTATGCCTTGGGACCGGTGAAGGGACAGTGTCCTTCCACAGTTACAGAATCCCAGCATGGTAGGAGTTGGAAGGGATCTCTGGGGGTCATCCCGTCCAGTCCCCTGCTCTAAAGCAGGGTCACCCACGGGAGTTTGCCCAGAATCACAACATCCAGGTGGGTTTGGAATCTCTCCAGAGATGGAAACTCCACAGCTGCTCTGGGCAGCCTAGTCCAGTGCTCTGGCACCTCACAGCAAAGAAGTTTCTCCTTATGTTTAGGTGGGATCTCCTGTGTTCCAATGTGTGCCCACTGCCCCTTGTCCTGTCACTAGGGTCCACTGGAAAGAATCTGGCCCCATCTTCTTGAGTTTGATATTGCTCAGCATTGAGAAGATCCCCCTCTCAGGCCTTTAAATGTCACCTAGTCCAAACCCCTGCAGTGAGCAGGGACATCTTCAACTAGATCAGGTTGCTCAGAGTCCCAAACGACCTTCACTTTGAACGTTTCCAGGGATGGGGCATTTACCACCTCTCTGGGGAACCTGTATCAGTGTCTCACCACCCTCAGTGTGAAATATTTCTTCCTTCTACCTAGTCCAAATCTCCCTCTTTCAGTTTCAAACCATCACTCTTGTATTTCAAGTACTTCATGATGCTTTAAGACTCAAACCCCAGATCTGTTATTCACAGGATCCACACTGGAGATAAGCAGATTAGATCTGCCAGAGTCCAGAGACCAGCAGTATTACTCTGTAATACCCTTGGGGCTTCAAGTGGTGATGTCAAGGTCTCTAGGTCTGTGGACTCTCCTTTCACAACTTCTATGCTACCTCCTAGCCCAGTGAGGAGAACATGCTCTCCTGGGTGCTGGGGCCACCAACTCTGTCTGCCAAAAGGCTTCATTGATCTGCCTGGACGTTGTGATCCTGGGCAACCTCTTCTAGCAGAGGTCAGAGTGGATGATCTCCAGGAGTCCCTTCCAGCCCCCATCATGCTGGGATTCTGTGATTCTGTTGTAGTTCAGGTATTAGCCCATGAGTACTTGATTGTATCATGTTGTGTCAGAGTAGTGATCTACTCTGCATCACAAGAAGCATCACAATGAAAACCAAATCTGAGGAGCTGGGAATCAATTGTAGGTTTAGCTGTTACGTAGAGCCACACTGAAAACCCATGGTCCAGGCAGAGTTTTGGAAGAGCAACTTGTGCAATGCTGTTTTTTCCCTTCCCCTCCTCTTCCCCCCCATCTGATCCATGCCCCGCTGCTGGAACTGATGACACACTTCTGCCCCATGCAAACTATTGTTGTTGAAGATGTTCCTATAAATATCCCAAGGGCTGCGTTGTTATACTCTGCCATCCCAACCAGTCCCATGGAGCTCCTCACCCCCATGTGCAGACCAGATTGCTCCTGTGGTGAGAAACTCTTCCCAGGAACTTCTGAGGCTGTGAAGGCCCCAAAATAGAGCAGTGGCCAACTGAGCTCTGAGCTGAAGTACTTCTGTTCAAGAGGGGGTTTGATGTGGCGCTTGGAGCCATGGTTTAGTTGTCAGGAGGTGTTAAGTATTAGGTAGTTGGTTGGACTTGATGATCTCTGAAGTCTTTTCCAACCTGGTTGATTCTATGAACCTCCTTTGCTGACTGCTCCACTGGCTGTTGTCTGGACTCTTTCCTATCTCTGCTCTGCCTGCTGGTCAGCAAACTCTGTTGGGTTTTCACTGGAGGAAAATGTCACCGACTTTGGAGGAAAACCAAAATGGTTGGTTGTGGAGTCTCCTTCTTTGGAGAGATTCAAAAACCCATCTGGTTGTGATGCTGGGCAGCCTGCTCTGGGTGATCTTGCTTTTGCAGGGGAGTTGGACTAGATGGTCTCCAGAGGTCCTTCCCAACCCCTGCCATGCTGGGATTCTGTGGTTTTGTTGACTTGTAATGACTTTTTTTCTGCCTGTAATGTGTTCCTCATGACACAAAGCCCTGTTTTCTTTCCTAACCTTATCCTTCATGGAGATATCTCCCCCCTTGCTAGCTTAGTTTGAGGCAGTACCAGTGCCTCAGTTGTGCGCTTTGGGGGGTCAAGTTCACACCTTGTGAAAAGCAGGTGCAACTCCATAAACTCCAGATGGAGGCATAGGAGTTGAAGCCCTGTGGAATTCTGTCCTTCAGTTTCCCTTACCAACCTTGGGACTCGATGCAAATGTGCTTCCATATGGGGTTCCCCCCCCCCCCCCCCCCCATATTTATCAGTAGGAGAGGGGCAGTTAGTTACCTGAGAGGGAGGGATGGGTCAGTT
Organism: Picus viridis; assembly: GCA_033816785.1. Taxonomy (NCBI): domain Eukaryota; kingdom Metazoa; phylum Chordata; class Aves; order Piciformes; family Picidae; genus Picus; species Picus viridis. The sequence goes on along the minus strand of CM066583.1, from coordinate 4,366,625 downwards.
AACCTGCAGCATTGCCCAGATAGGAAGGACGATGCCACCACACGTTGTGCCAGTTCCTGGGGACCAAGGGAAGACCTCCCAGCTGAACTGAGAGCTGCTTTTTACTTTTAAAAGGTTTATAAATCCAAATTGGAAAGGGCTGGAGGGAAGGTGTGAGATTTTTTCTGGTCTTTTTTTTTTTTTTTTTTTTTTTTTTTTTTTTTTTTTTTTAGGGTTAGGCTTTTTTTTTTTTTTTTGTGTTTTGTGTTTTGGTTTTTTTTTTTTTTTTTTTTTTTTTCAATCCTTAATAGATTTATAATCTGCAGGTCCCTTTATTTGTTTCTATAAAATTAACTAGTAAATTCCAAATGGAAAAAAGCTGGTAATAGGAACCAGCCCATCACTGCCAGGGCTGAAATGGTGCTGTGTGTCTGAAAGGTAGAGCAAGGCAGTTTTCCCTCTGCCAGGTTTTATGCCTGGAGTGCCACATGTTGGAGGGTTATAAAACTTTTACTAAGGAGAAGTTGGAGGAATGCTGACTTTCTAATTGCTCTCTTCTCTCTTTTTTTTTTTTTTTTTTTTTTTTTTTTTTTTTTTTTTTTTGGTTGTTGTTGTTTTTCTGGTACAGGCTGCTATGTTTTGAAGTTTTCAGTGTAGGCAGGCTGGGAAGGATCCCTGACCTGGGGGCCAGGAGGAAGGCTGCTGAGCTGCTAGGTAGCAGTGCTTGCTCCTGCTCTGCTAATGCTGACACGCTGGAGAAGCTCCTCAGCATTTCACTCATAGAATTACAGGCTGGTGGGGGTTGCAATGGACCTCTGGGGATCACTTAGTGCAATCCCTTCTGCTAAAGCAGGGTCACTCATAGCAGGGTGCTCAGGATCACAGTGTCCAGGGGGGTTGGGAATCTCTGCAGAGGAGACTCCGCAACTTCTCTGGTCTGCCTGCTCCAGGGCAGCTTGAGGTGGTTTCCTCTTGTCCTGTCACTTCTTCCATGGAAGAGGGGACCTTCCCCCAGCTGGCTCCAGCAACTTTTCAAGGAGCTGTAGAGAATGAGGAGGTCTCCCCTGAGCCTCTGTTTCTCCAGGTGAAGCAACCCCAGTTCTCTCATACGCTTCTCACCAGACCTGTGCTCTAGGCCCATCACCAGCTCCATTCCCCATCTCTGGACAGTCTCCAGCACCTCAATGTCCTTCTTGGAGTGTGGGGCCCCAAACTGAATACAGTACAGCCTCACCAGTGCTGAGTGCAGGGGGATGGTGACAACATGCCCATGCTGGGAGACCCATTGGTGTCTTTGAATGAAACCTCTACCCAAATCATTACCAGCAGTGTGTGTTACAATAGATATCCTTTGCCTTGGCTTTTTTCCCCCCTTCAGAATAGGTTGTTAGGGAAAGCATGATTAAATTCAGTGGATTAGTTGTAATGGTCAAAAGGGGATTAAAGTGCAAAATTGCTGCATGGAAGCATGTGGGAGTTGCTTGGTGCTTGAGGGATTAAATCTTATTTGTGCAGAGATGGTCTGTTCCTATTCTGGATAATTTAAATCTCCCTCTCTGCTCTCATTGTCACGTTTCTTTGCTATTGCTTCCACGCTGTTGGGAGGATGCTGATGGTGAAATGCTTTGAAAAGTCAATCTTGAAATCTAAACCCTCATGAAGTGCTTTAGGAGGCTAAGAAATGACACCCTGGCAACTGGGCATTTGCTCCTCGAGGGTTCTAAAAAAACCCAATAAAAGTAGTATTTGAGGGAGGAAAAGAATTAAAGCTTTGGATAAAAATGCCTCCAGGTTGGGCTCTTCCCTGGTGTACCACACGTTGCTCTGAAGGAAGTTTGTCAGCAAAGAGTGCTGCTGATTTGTAAGCAGCAAAAATGAATTCAGTGAATTCAGCTGAAATTCAGCTGAAAATCCATTTCCAGTGCTGTGTCTGCCAGCAAGATGGGCTCGTGTCATACCTCCTCTGGCAGGTAGCTTGGGCAACAGTTGCGTAGGATCATAGAGTCACAGAACGCTTTGGGTTGGAAGGGACCTTTGAAGGTCATCTAGTCCAACCTCTGCAGTCAGCAGGGACATCTTCAGCTAGGTCAGGCTGCTCAGAGGCCCATTCAACCCAACTGGGAATGTTTCCAGGGATGGGGCATTTACCACCTCTCTGGACAGCCTTTGAGGTCAAAGACTGAATTTGCAGGGTTTTCTTGAATGGTTGGGCCAAATGTTGTGAAGATTGTTAGTTACTGGTGGGGCCATGCTGCAACAGAATCACCAAGGCTGGAAGAGACCTCAAAGATCATCGAGTTCAACCTGTCACCACAGACCCCATGACTAAACACGGCATCAAGTGCCACGTCCAATCCCCTCCTGAACAGCTCCAGGGATGGTGACTTCACCACCTCCTGGGCAGCCCATTGGTGATGTTCTTCTGGCCACTGACTTGCAAAATTGCATCAGACTGTGAAATAGCTGAGATTCAACCTGCTGTTCAGTTAAGTTTTCTTTGTGCCTGATTGGACATCTAGGAACAATTTCTTCACCAAAAGGGTCCATGCTGCCCAGGGCAGCAGTGGAGTCCCCATCTCTGGATGAATTGAAAAGCTGTGTAGATGTGGTGCTGAGGGACATGCTTTAGTGGTGCCCTGGCAGTGCTGGGTTAATGGTTGGACTTGGTGATGTTAAAGTCTTTTCCAACCTCAATGATTCTATGATGCTCATCTCTCTGTCAGCACTGAAGAAAACTCTACTGTGGGGGTCTGATCCTGGCTCCATCAGGGCAAACACAGTTTTCTGAGTTCAGTGAGACCAGGATGGTCACTGTGTGGGCTGAGCTCAAGTAGGTGTTGGTCAGGTTGAGCCTGGGATCCTCTTGAGTGGTTGAACAGTGCACAGGTTGTGAGGGAGAGGGCAGGGAGGTAAAGAAAAGGAAAGTGAGAGGATGTGTAATGCTTCCAGGTCTTTATATCGGGCTGAAAATATCTCTGCGCTCTCCCCTGCAGCCTTTAGAGGGCAGATCAGGTCCAGCAAATAGCAGTGTTAGGGACTTGCCTCTTTTTTCTCTTTTTATGAATTCCTGGAGTTTGGAGACTCTTCATATGGATTTTTTTCTCTTTTCTTTTGAGATACATACTTTCAATTCTACAATAACTTCCGATGCTTTCAAGGATGAACATGATGCCAATTTATAGAGACAAGATGAGATGGACTTTTGAAGTCAAGAATAGTTTGGGTTTGAAGGGACCTTTAAACTTCATCTGGTGAGCAGGGACATCTTCAGCTAGAGCAGGCTGCTCAGAGCTCCAGCCAAACTGCTCAGGAATGTTTCTAGGGATGGGGCTTCTACTAGTTCTCTGAGCAACCTGGGTCAGTGTCTCAGCACCCTCAGCACAGTTTCTTCCTTCTCTCCAGCCTGAATCTCACCTCTCTGGATTCACAGTCTTTTTAGTTTCAATGCTAAAAGTTGTGATGCAGGCTGATCAATGCAGGGAGAAGAACCTTGGGAACATAGTGTGGTAGAGAAGAATTCTGTAATCTGTTGACTAAATTCATTGTCATTTGAAAAATAGACCACAGAAAGTCATTTGTGTTTGAAGAGTGGGGTCTGGAGAGAAATGCTGTGATGAATGTGTAGTTTCATTCTTCTCTGATGTAATCTCTTCTCTAAACCCTCAAGCCTCATGCCCAGTAGTCTTATCCTTGGTGAACAACTGCTTAGACTAAACCCCTGTTTATCAACAGGCTGTTCCCTGGTGTCAGGGCAGCCTGCGTGAAGCGAAGGGAGCCAGATGAAATCCAAACTCGTCTGTGAAGTTGTTTCCAGTGAAACTTCTCATGTGGGGATTGAATTCCCCTTACAGTCAACATGCTTGGAGGAGCAGTGACTGTTTAATTCTCTTATTAATTAAAACCAGAAATCCCCAACTAATGTTCTGCTTTCTTGCACTGCTACCCTAAAGCTCATGGATCATGGTGAAGATGATCATGAAAAAGCCATTTAGTTCTGAACAAGGAGAGCTACTCTGTGTGGCTGAGCCCTTTTGGCATCTGCTTTGGGGGTTTCTCATCAAAAAACCATAGGGTTACTCCCAAACTGAGGGAAATTTTCTTTTTTCCAAGAATAATAAGAAATCTAACAGCTTTTATTTATAAACCTTCTAAAGGTGAGGGTACTGCTGCTGCCTGTGTTCCTCAAGAGACAGGAGCAAGAGAGTTGGGGTTTCTTTTGGGTTTAGTATTCAGCCTTTAACTGTTAGGATCTTTGCCCTATGTTGCTGCTTAACTCCTTGCTTCATAGCTCTGAAGTGGTCCTTGCATCACCTCCTGCTCTGAAGTGGACAGCGGTTTGGGTGAGCACATTTAGCCTACCACTGGGAAGACATTTCTCTATCACAGCAAGCAGGGTGGTAGGGCTCTCAAGACAGAGAATCACTGAATGGTTTGGATTTGAAGGGACCTTTGAAGCTCACCTAGTCCAACCCCCCTGCACTCAGCATGATCAGCACTAGATCAGGTTGCTCAGAGCCCCAAACAACCTGACCTGGAATGTTTCCAGGGATGGGGCATCCACTGCATCCTTTAGTCCAACAGGTTCTTTCCAGACATGATCAACGTTATGGAGACCATCATGCAGTCATCAAACAAGTTCTTAGGTCTCCAGTGATGGAGTGTGTCCTGTTAGGCTCTTGTCCATCATTGTCTTTAGTGCTCCCAGATCTCATCTTGACATGATCTGCTGCATCATCAGGTCATGCAGTTCAGTGCCTGTAAGACTCTGTGAAAGTGCCTTTGGATGTGTCTCAGAACAGATGACATTCCTTTGAGCTGCTGCCAAGATTCTATTAGTGCAGATTCTGTCTTGTGGAAGAAGGTTGGAAGAGATGATCTGTGCCCTTGCTTGAATTGGTGGAAGGCTGCCCACTGCTTTGATGCACTTGAGGACGACCTGTGGAATGTGTTACTGCAGTTTGTCCTGGGTATGGCTGAGGGTAGTTTCTGACCTCAGATCTGGTCAGTGAGTTAGGTCTTGCAGATACCTGTTGTGCAGCTCCTCCCAGATCTGATCTGAAATGCTTGCAAGGTGCCTTGCAGGAAAGCAAAGGGAAAAAAAAAGGGTTTGTCCAGAACTGACTGCTCTCAGGGCTTTGTCCTTGTGTGCAGATGAGTCTTGCTGTGTTCCAGGGTAGTCAGGGCCATCTAAGAGAGGTGGTTTCTCAGAGTACTAAAAAAAAAACCCCAAACCAGTCTGATAAATGGAAGCAAAAGCAAGATCTTGGAAGGAAACCCCTCTCCAAAATGCTTCAAAACACCTAGAGAGAGGGTGTGTGAAGCAGCAGCTGGGAGCTCCCACGGGGTTTTATCTGAGGCCAGGCTGTGAGGGTTAACTCTCTGTTCACTGTATGACTTTTCGAGGGTCACAGAATCCTATCATGTTGCAGGGCAGAAGAGGCCTCTGGAGGTCATCTAGTCCAATCCTCCTGCTAAAGCAGGGTCACCCAGACCAGGTTGCACGGGACTGCATTCAGGTACATTTTGAAAGTCTCCAGAGAAAGAGACTCCATAACCTCTCCTATACAGTTGTGTGCACTTGAGCTGTTCTGGGGAAGATGAGGGTTGGACCCTGTCACTGGTTTTGGCTGCAGTGACCTTCCTGCTCCCTCTCTTACTCTGTAGGGCTTGTTTCAGTTGCAGTTAGACCAAGGAGGTTCAACCCAAAGTGTGGGAGTTTCCACTTGTGCTTTGAGTCATCCCTCAGTCTTGTCGGGGAGGGAGATGCCTCTTCGGTGTTGGATGAAAAAGCAGCATGAAAAGAAACACAAACAACCCAACATCAGAGCGTGGCTGATAGGATTGCAGACGGTAGGGGAGTTGGTGTGAAGACTCTCAGCATTTGAAAAGGAATTTTAAATCGTTGGTAAAAGTGAATCAAAGAAGCTCCATCCAGTTGCTTAATGGCGAGCAGCAACTGATTGATCTGGGCCTGCCTCGCAAAGTGCTCAGGACCCATTAAACACCCAAGCTGTGGAGCTGGCAGGGCCACGGTCTTTAATGTGGTTGAAATACTTTGTACAACAGCAGCAGCCTTCCTCCTCCTGCTTTTAAAAGTCCACTTATCTCATTTACAGCTCCTCTGCTCACCGTGAATGTGAGAAATCAACTCTGCAATCGCAGAACTGAGCTACTTTTGATGCCTACGGGCAGATAGTTTGTTCTTCTGGCTGCATCCCACTGAAGTGTAAATCAGCACTTGGCTCAATAAAGGGCTGCTTAAAAAAAAATGGCTTTGGGGCTTTTCTTGTACAGCTGACCTGAAGGACTTGGTTGCTTAAGTCCTTTTAGCAATGCTGACATGATAAACTCCTTTTCCCTCTCCTAGGGAAGGTGAGGCTTGAGCTTCCTCCAAATACTGTTCTGCAGGAGCTTCCCCAAAGAACACTTGAATCACAGAATAGTAGAGGTTGAAAGGGACCTCTGGAGGTCATCCAGTCCAACCTCACTGCAGGGTCATCCAGAGCAGGTTCTCCCCTCAGCATCTTTGTTGCCCTAAGCCTATTGAGGTTGCAAAGTTACTCCTTACAGTGAACTCATTGGGTATAAACAGCACTGATCTCATCGTGCAGGTGAGGAGAAGGAGCAGGAGTGTGGAGATGAGGATAAATGATTGGGTGAAAGGGAGAACTGAGTGATCCCCATCACATACTTGATGCCCCAAATCTATATTTGAGCAAAACTGATATTTGAGAATGTCAGTATCAGGAGCTGCATTTTAGCACCAGCTGGGCTGAGGAGGAAGAGTGTGGCTGGTCACAAATGCTGCTCCCCAGGGCTCAGTATTTGGACCAGTTCTTCTTGATGTCTATCAGTGGTCTGGATGAAGGGATTGAGTGTACCATCAGTCAGACTACAGATGACACAAAGCTGGATGAGAATGTTGATCTACTTGAAGGTAGGGAGGCTCAACAGAACACCCTGGGCAGGCTGGAGTGATGAGCCAAGGCCAAGTGCTGTTTTCTGCAGTTGGGTCACAACAACCCTGTGAATGCTTCAGGCTGGGGACAGAGTAACCGGAAAGCTACCTGGCAGAAAAGGACCTAGGGGTGTTTGTTGGCATTGGCTGATGATGAACTGGTGTGTGCCCAGGTGGCATGAGCAACGATTTATTCCCCAAAATGTTTCTCAAGCCCTGGCCCAGGCTGCCCAGGGCAGTGGTGGAGTCCCCATCCCTGGAGGGATTGAAAAGCTGTGCAGATGTGGTGCTGAGGGCCGTGGTTTAGTGGTGGACTTGGCAGTGCTGGGTTAATGATTGGGCTCAATGGTCTTGTAGGTCTCTGGCAAAGCAATTCTGTGATTGTGTTTTTGGGGAAGGAGGAGTGGGAGGTGGAAGCGATGTCTGTGCAGGGTGTTGGGGAGAGCAAGCTTACTGATTGCTGTGTTTCTAAACTGATTTTGTTTTAATGACTATGAACCGAGTTTAAAAAATCATCTCTGGGGCTCCATTTCCTGTGCTGATGGTGAACTTTGTCAGACAAACCTCTGACAAATTGTTTTCTCTGATAACCAGTTAACACTGAGAAAGCAGATAGGCAAAACCTCTTATCATCCTGACAAGCAATGAGCTTTGTGTCCAAACTCAAACCAGAAGCTGTGTCAGTGCGTTGAGTTTACACCTTGCAATAATAATCCCTGCTTTTATCTGATCCAAGGGGGATTTGATAACTTTCAAATGGCTCTTTGGCTGGGAGCCAGCCTGACTGTCATTTTTTATTAACTTTCTTCTTTTCCTCCCCTGTATCCAGTCTGCTTTTTGCTAATGCTGTTTAAGGAATATGTATCCCATTCCTAGGGATATTGGGAAATGCTGTTTTAACATCCTGCGTCTCAGCCCATCAGAAGGGGCTATAAAACAATCACAGAGACTAATCAAAACCACTGAAGCTAACCACAGTGGTGCTTCATCCCCTTTAAATCATAAAAGCTCCTTTTTTTTCCCTGTGCCTTATCTACTGTCTCATCAGGAAAGAGCTAATTAGATTCTTCTGAGAAGTAAATATTGTCAGTTGATTGGTGGGTGGAGGTGACAGGAGGTAAGACATGTGCAAGCCTTGGCAAAGCAGGGCAGAAAAGAAGGCAAAGTTATAAAACCCCTATAAAAAGCTATTTGAGTTTGAAAGGAGCTTGTTCCTTGTGTAGGTGGTAGGACAACTTTCTACCACCTACATGGACTTGGCTTCTGCAGGCAGAGCCTGGAGGAGTCCATAACCTGCTCTGTTGCTCCATGGCATTGCCCATTCTCTCATTTTGGGGTTGTGGGTTTGGGGCTGTGTTTGCTTGATCTCAAGCAGTGAAGTTTCTTTGAAAGCATCAACTACAAAAAATTCAGCTGCTCCTTGGCACCAAAACATTGAACCTCCTGTGCAGAAGGCTGGGGGTGTGTGCTTGGCTCGTTGGATAGGCTTGGGTGGATTGTGATGGGAAGTGGAAGTGGATTTGCTCCTTCAGAGCTTGTGACCTGATGGAAAGCAGCTCCACAGAAAAAGACTTGGGAGTGCTGGTGGGCAACAAGTTCACCACAAGCCAGCAGTGTGTCCTTGTGGCCAAGAAGGACAAGAATCTCCTGAGGTGTGTTATAAAGAGTGTGGCCAGCAGATCAAGGGAGGATCTCAAAGCTGTGATTGCCTCATCCCTGAAAGTGCTCGAGGACAGGGCTCTGAGCAACCTCGTCCAGTTGAAGGTCTCTCTGCCCATGACAGAGACATCTGACATGGGTTGGAACTAGATGACCTTTAAAGGCCTCTTCCAACCCAAACCATTCTTATATTTAGGGCTTGTGTATGACAGGCTTGAAGGTAAACCCCCCAAAGCCACAACCTGCAAGGCTGAGCACTTGGTGCAGTGGTATGCAGGTGGCATGAAGAGAGTGCATGTCTAAGGAGGGAAACAGCTGGTAAAGGCAGAAGGACCTTTTCCCCTCCTTGTTGCTTTGATTCTGTTTCCCAAAGAAGAGCAGCGAAAGAACATCTTTTGTTTGCATTCAGCCAACAAAACCTACCAACCTCCCAGCTGCGGAGATGGTCTTCTAGACTGCCTGATGGCCAACCTCAGTCCCATTGCAACAGCAAATGTAGGTGACTGACCTAAACCTGAACCTGGAGGTGGAAAAGTTGCCTTTGCTTCTGCTGTCCAGCAGCCTGGAAATAGCGTAGCTCTCAGGGGAACTGGGATTTCTGCCCTGTCAGAGTGCTGTGGGGTGTTCCTGCCCTGCCAGGAGGCTGCCAGACTGCTCTGCTGGTCACGTGGATGAAGAAAGTAGCTGTGCTTGGAAGGAGTTCCAGCTACGTGAACCCAACGCTTTGTGTGCTGTTGCTAAATGTGGTGTTAGCTACGAGCAGACATTTGGGTTCTTACCTTGGCTCTTTTTTTTTATCATCACGTTAAGCAGAGGGTCAGGAGATCGATCATCTGGTACGGTAGAGGCAGTTTTTACAGGAGAAGACAGAAATGCCCTGGCTTTCATGTAAACCACACCAAAAGGTAGGGGCATTTTTAATGTGATTTCTGTCCCTCGAGGGCTTTTCGCCTCCCCTGTAGCCCCAGGTCCCTGTGTTTTCAGGGGGCACACTGGAGTGTCGCCTGCCCTTTGATGTGGTTTCTAAAGTGTGCCTCTTCCTTGGGCTCCCTGCAGATGCCTTTATGTGAAGCAGAACATTAAAATCCAAATGTGCCTGCTCTGCAGGTCGTTTTTCATCCTTTATGTGCCACGTCAAATCTCCTGCACCCCCAGCCCGGGAAGGTGCGGGGAATGAGATGGGGGAAGGAGCAGGGAGTTCCTTGGCGGTTAGGCCTCAATTTGTCCTTCCTTGCTTCCTCTGGGCCTCTCCCCAGCTCTGTTTCTCTCAAGGTGAAACTGAAACCTCAGTGACTTCACCCAAGCCTGCCCCAAGTTAAAGAAAATTTGATATTTCTCACTTATAGGTCACTTCAGTCCAGATTGTTTCCTGCCAAGCTTGGGGGTGGGGGAAGTGCCCTCCCGTTAATGGAAAAGCAATTACTGTGATTGCTGGCGTCTACCTGGTGTCATTCCAGTGGAACACCTCAGTTATGGGCTCTGCTTGTCCCACAGCAGCTCCTTGGGCTCCCGGCTGCCTGCTGATGGGCTGTGTCCATTGTGCAGCAGCTCTGGGAGACGGGGTTACGCAGAGGCACAGAGTGGTGGGGGTGGGAAGGGACACATGTGGATCGTCCAGTCCAACCCCCTGCTAAAGCAGGGTCACCCACAGCAGCTTGCCCAGGATCACAGTGTCCAGGTGTGTTTGGAATCTCTCTACAGAAGGAGACTCCACAGCCTCTGTGGGCAGCCTGCTCCAGTGCTATGAGACCCTCACTGGAAAGCTATTCTTTTATTATTAGGTGGAACTCCCCAGGTTCCAGTTTGTGCCCATTGCCCCATGCCCTAAGATTTTGGTTCTTAGCCGTATTGACATTTGACCGATAGGTGTTAGAGACTCATAAAGCCATAGAATCATTTTGGCTGGAAGAGACCTTTAAGATCCTCAAGTCCAACTGTTAACCTAGCACTGACAGGTCACCGCTAATCCATGTATCAGTACCACATCTCCATGGCTTTTAAACATCTCCAGGGATGGAGACTCCACCACTGCCCTGGGCAGCCTGGGCTGGGGCTTGACAAACCTTTCAGGGGAGAAATTTGTCCTCCCCTGGCACAGCTTGAGGCTTGTTCCCTGGGAGAAGAGACTGATTCCAACTTTACTCCAATTTCCTTGGACTCCTTGGCCTTGAGTGATGGCTTTATCTACAAGGACAGACTCTTGTCAGTACTTGTTTTGGATCTTGGCAGTATTGACATCTGATCAATACGTACTTTTGAGCTCCTCTTGTGAGTGTAGCTGAAGCTGAAGAATGGCATTAATACCTCTGGTTTGAAAAGAGATGGAGGACTAAGAATTTTCTGAGAATCATAGAATGGCTTAGGATGGAAGAGAACTTAGCATCTAATCCAACCCCCTGCCATGGGCAGGGACACCTCTCAACTAGACCAGGTTATTCAAGGCCCCATCCAACCTAGCTCTGAACATCTGCAGGGAGGGGACATCCGCAGCCTCTCTGGACAACCATTCCACAGTCTTGCCACCCTCCTAGTGAAGAATTGCTTCCTGAGATCCAATCTAAAGCTGTTCTCCTTCAGTTTGAATCTACTTCCCCTTGTCCTATCAGTGGACACTCTCGTGTCCCTCTCCAGCCTTCCTGTAGGTTCCCTTCAGGTATTGGAAGGCTGCTCTAAGGTCCCCCCAGAGTCTTCTCTTCTCCAAGCTGAACAATCCCGGTTCCCTCAGCCTCTCCTCATAGCAGAGGAGGACACGTCCACAAGGTCCTCTCATGAGACTGTTTCTGTGTTCTGCCTAAAGTGCTGAACACTGCGTATTCAGGACTTCACTGGCCAAGGTCAGAGCTGGCAGCAGCCCCCTCAGCTTGTTGGCCTGCATTCCTTTTCTCCCTCTTGTCCTGCTGTGATCTTGCTACACCCTGTTTAATGATCCGTCCCAGGCAGTGTTTTATCCCCCCGATTTGCATGTTCCCATTCTTTGATTCCTGCTCTTTCTAGAGGCAAACAGATTACATAAATTCGAGGGATTTTAATGAGCACACTGAGCTTGCTTTTGGTGTAATTTCCACTGGATTCAGTGTTACAGCTTCATTACACTTCAGTTGAGTAACTTATGTCATAAATGGGCGTATCTGAGGGTGGAATCAAGCCTCCATTCCCTTTGTTGTGTGCCCTTCAGAAGGACCAAGCGCTGACGCCCCTTTTTGAAGTCCTAATTCCCCTCCCAGGCTGTCGCAATGCCTTTCTGTAGAGCTGTGCCTCTGAAGTTCAGGAATTCTAATGCAAAAAACACTTTTTGCCCAACTGCTTCGAGTATTGGACCTTACTGGCAGAAAGTCGTCTTCACACAGAGCTCCTCCAGTGGCGCTGCTGCAAAATCCCTTTTGGTGGGACTCATCCCTGAGGAGATCTTTGGCATGGGCTTGGTTGGATGTCCCTCCTCTTGTAGGAGCTCTCGTGAACATCCAGGCTGTTTCCGCTCTCCGACCACTAGAGGTCAAGATTGTCCTGCGCCGCGGCTGCTCCTCTCGCAAGGGGCAGCTCCCGTTCCCGGGGCGACCGCATCCAGCCGCAGCTAGACGCATTTGATTTAATTATCAATTGCCACCTTCATTAATTGAAAGGAAGCTGATTGTGTGTGCACGGTGGGAAGGGCACTTTGCCTTACACCACAATTCTCCTCCCATTCTGCTCTGCCCCAGTGAGGCTGTAGCTGGAGTGCTGGGGCCAGTTCTGGGCCTCCCTAGTTTGAGAGAGACAAGGAACTACTGGAGAGAGTCCAGCAGAGCCTACAAAGATGCTGAGGGGCCTGGAGCAGCTCTGTGAGGAGGAAAGGCTGAGAGCCCTGGGGCTGTTGAGCCTGGGGAAGAGCAGCCCCAGAGGGGATCTGATCAGTGCTCAGCAAGAGCTAAAGGGCGGGGGCAAGAGGATGGGGCCAGACTCTTTTTCAGTGGTTTTGAGTGGCAGGACAAGTTGCAGTGGGCACAAACTGCAACCCAGGAGGTTCCATCTGAGCATGAGGAGAAACTTCTTTGGTGTGAGGGTTCTGGAGCCCTGGAGCAGGCTGCCCAGAGAGGTTGTGGGGTCTCCTTCCCTGGAGAGATTCCAAATTTGCCTGGATCTTGTGATCCTTGGCATCCTGGTGTGGGTGACTCTGCTTTAGCGGGGGGATCTCCTGCTTTAGCAGGGGGATCTCCAGAGGGGGGATCTCCAGGGGGGATCTCCCTTCCAACCTCTATCATGGTGGGATTCTATGATTCTGTGACAGTAGATGCTGCAGGATTTTGGGTGGGTTGGGAGATCCATTCTATACTTAGCTTTTAATGTTCCTCAGATCTAGAAGCTACACCAGCGATGGATCTCTGATGGGATCTGTCTTCCCAAGGAGGGATTCATACAGGAGTTGAGCTGAGATAGGCTGTCAAAAGAGGACTCATAAGATATTTTTGTGTGCCATTAATCCTTTAAAGTGTTTAAAAGGAAATAATTTAGCAGGCTTATACTCTAGATGGGGTTTTCTGCAGTTCAGCCAAAACAATTAAATTTTTTTTATAGGTTCCACTTGTTTCAAGTCTCTGTTTTCCCAGCACAGTTGGTTTCACTGACAACAGAATCTACAGTATGATTCCTGGTGTTCCTCCTTCTTTCTAAGGCCAGGCTGTCATGTTAGTGTGGAGCAGGGGATGGTGCCTCTTGCCACCTTCTTTGTCTCCTGTTGCAGCACAGCAGTGAAAGATTCAGAGGGAGGTTTGATTTGGATTGTACAGGTAATGTTAATAATATAAATAATTGCCACATGTCTAAAACTCAATCCTTTTAAATAAGAGACCTACCATCCAAGTTAACATTTTCAGAGAGCCCTCTGGATGGTTTCCTTGCACCTTTCTTCATGTAGACTCAAAATGTAGAGGAAAAAATGGGGAGGGATGATGTAAATCCATATACATTTCAGTGTTTAGTTTCTAATTACAGCAGAGCACAGGCCCACATGTGCAGAACCTCTGCATCCATTGGCTTGGCCTTTCCCTCTTGCTTTGGCCATGCTTTGCCATTTGGGTTCAGAGCAGTCCCTCCATGCCATTCCCCCTCCTCATTCTTCACCATCAGTTTGAAGTTCTTGGTTCAGTCTCTTGAACAACTGGAGCTAAACCATTTTGCCTGTCAAATATTCTGCTCAGTAACAAGGGGGAAGCCAAGTCAGTCTTTGCAGCAGAGAGCACACGTCGACCTCTGCTGCAAATGAAGCCCAAGCCCCCAGGAATGGGTGCCAGGAGCGGGCCGAGGAGCTCCACCGCGTCCGTGCGTTCTGCTCCCTGAATCGTGGCACTCCTCCCGGAAAGAGGCTTTTGGTTCAGTACCTTTCACAGCTCATTCCCTACATCAGCAGCCTACAATTAAGCTCTCCTGGGGTACCACAAAAATGCTTTCAGGAACCTCTGGGGTCCAGATGTGGAATGTTTTGTGCTGACACGAGTTGAAAAGAGGAACAAATCCAATGGTTAAGTACGTCCTTTAATTTAGCCTGTGACAGTCACCACATGGCCTATGGGCTAATATTTCTGCATCTGGGTTGTAAATAGATCAATATGGCAGCACGATGGGTTTGGTGTTTTGATTTGTGAAGAGTCAGAATATTGTTTGTGTTGTTGCATAATCCCTGGAGTGGGTTTTGAAATGAATCTTCTGGTTCTTTGGAATATCTGCATTAGGCAAAAAGCATAACGTTTGAAGGGTCTCTGTGCTCCACGGAGCGCACGTTTTACTGCCTCCGCGTTGTCGGATTCCGTGACTGATTGCATCTTGTGGCTGAGAAAGAAGAAAATAAATCCAAGGATGCTGTCATGAAAGGTGAAATTTGTTCTTTCTCCCCCCACTCCTTTCTCTAGGCACAGCAGCAAAGAAACCTGGACAATATTGTATCCCAGCATCCCAGGATAAGCGGGGGAAGAAGTCCAAGAAAGAAGCCTGCGCAAGCTCCGAGCTGGAGGTAAAAAACACTAGCCCCATGTCTGAGCAAGATTCGGGTATCCTGGATGTTGAAGATGAGGATGAGGATGAAGAGGTAACTGTATACCATCAAATCCAGGCGACTGGATGGTTTGGGGGTGATCAGTAAGGTCTCAAAAGGTGTTTGCACCTTGCTCAGCCTTTCATGGTGCCATGAAGATGGCAAATAGGTTGTAGCATGTAGGGAGTGTTGCAGTATTGGGTTGGTTTGCACCACTGTCCCTATTCTTTTCAGCAGGCTCAACAGAGGGGTCAAGTGTTGTGTGAGAACTGAACGGCCCACATCTTCTGTCCCTCAGCTCAAGGGCTGCCCTTCTGTGCTGACTTGGGAGGGCAGTTTTGTATCTGCTCTCCGCTTAACACAAGATAAATTGCTGTGAAGCGCACAAGATCCTTGGCCTTTGCTGTGGGACGTGTGTCTTGGTGGCAGAGGCATAGTTTGTGTTGCAAAGTTTGAGTCTATTTGCAGATTTTTGGGTTGTGGTGTTCCCTAGGGGTCAGTCTTGTGCAAAATCTTTATCAATGACCTTGGTGAAGGGATGAAGTGGGCCCCCAGGATGACAATGAAGGTGGGACATGGGCAAATGAGGCAGCTGTCCGTGGTGATGAAACAGAGCTCAATGGGGTCAGGCCCTGCAAGAGCTGCTCTGTCTGCTTGGCCTGGCTTCCTTGTCTGTCTTGTGTGGCTGAAGGCCACATCTGAAGGCTGGATGTAGTCTACCTGCACTTTAACACAGCCTTTGTCAATGCAGCCTGCGGTGTTCTTCTGGAGAACCTGGCTGCCCTTGGCTTGGGCAGGTGTTCTCTTCTCCAGGTGAATAACTGGGTGCATAGCTGGGCCCAGAGGTTGATGGGGAATGGAGCTAAACTGGAGTTGCCAGTCACAGGTGGTGTTCCTCAGGGCTCAGTACTTTAGTATCTTGATCAGTGATCTGGATGAGGGCACTGAGTGCACTTTCAGTCACTTTGCAGATAACACTGAGTCACTGAGTTGGGTAGGAGTTGATGGTCTGGAGTATTTGGAGGCTCTACAGAGGGATCTGGCCAGCCTGGATTGATGGGCTGAGGCCAGTGTGAGAAGATTCAACGAGGACAAGCCTTGCACATGAATGCTCCAAGCTTGGGGAAGAGTGGCCCTGTGGAAAAGGACCTGGCTGAGTGCCAGATGAATATGAGCCAGCATGTGCCCAGGTGGCCAAGAAGACCAACAGCATCCTGGTTGTATCATCAACAGTGTGCTCAGCAGGACCAGGGCAGAGATCATTCCCTGGTATTTGACACTGGTGAGGCTGCACCTTGAATCCTGGGTTCATTTTTGGGCCTCTCATTCTACAGTGCTGGAGTGTGTCCAAAGAAGTGCAACAATCTGGTGAAGGGTCTGGAGCACGAGGCTTGTGAGGAGCAGCTGAGGGACTTGGGGTTGTTCAGCCTGGGGAAAAGAAGGATGAGGGAGACCTCCTCCCTCTCTACAACTCCTTGAAAAGAGTTTGGAGTGATTTGGGGGTCGGTCTCCCGAGGAACAAGCAATAGGACAAGAGGAAATGATCTCAAGTTGTGTCAGGGAAGGTTTAGGTAGGAATGGGGAACAATTTCTTCCCTGAAATGGTGTCAGTGTTTTAGTGGTGGACATGACAGTGTTGGATTAACTGTTGAAGTCAATGATCTCAAAGGCTTCTTCCAGTCAAAAGGATTCTAAAGTTCTATGTATTGTAGTGTGGATCATTCTCTCCCTTGGAGCAGCATAAGAGAGCTCTGCCAGCTGCATTCAGGAGGACTAACATGGGATGTGGTTCTCCATTCTCCAGTTTGGAGACATTATGGCCCAGACTTGTCTTGCTTCAGTACAAATGCTTCACAGAGGTGGCATCTCCCACTATAATGGGAGTGAGGGATGGGCCCAGCTGTGAAGGGAGCTGGGAGAAGGCTTAAATCCAGCTTTTATGAATGTCAAGTTACGGAAGGAGAATTTGCATTTCACAGTGAGTAGCTCCACAGTCTGTCCAGTTTGTGCCAGCTCTTCCCTTTGTAGTATAAAGCATCCAGAAAACTACAAAGCTCATCCAGATTCTTCTCATTTTCAATGACTTCTCTTTTGTGATCCTGAGTACAGCAGGACAAAGTCGCCGGCCTTGTTTTTTCCTGTCCCTAAGAAAGGCTGCTCAGGTGTCTGGGAAGTGGTTGGACTGAGTTGGACTCCCAGAGGCTTTCTTTTGGAGAAGGTGAAATTGTAAGGAAGGACATCACACATTCTTTAACTGTCTTCTAATAACAAGTCAACAAATTCCAGACAGTTTTCTATCTGGAGAAGGAGTTTGGCACTCAGGACATCAGCAGGTGTGAGGTGTAGCCAAAATCCGTCCTGCTTTTGGCGTGCTTTCAGGGTGACCTGGCTGTAGGACTGAGCTGGAATTCTCTCAGTGAGTGTCGTGGATCTCTTACAACGTTTTGGGAGATACAGCAGGCACCCCAGAGAGCTCTCCTGACTTTCCCTGATGATAAATGGCTTTGTTAGGTGCCATCAGCCTCTGCGTTTTCTTTGCTTCCACGAGTAATTGTGCAAAAACCATCTTGGCCACTGAGAGAAACCTCTCTGTTTCCAGACAAAGCTGTCTGCCTCTTGTCTGTGATGTGAGACAGTGAAATCAGTTAGTCTGCAGCACCAGCTGTCCACTTCCAATATCACAGTGTCCTGAGTGTCCTCTTGACCTTGCAAAAGCATTCAGGCTTTTCCCCTAAGGTTAAGCCATGGGACAGTCAAAGGGCACCTGAGATACAGCAGGTCTGTGGCACAGTTTGCTCTGAACCTGCCTTCAGCATGGGGAAAAGTGCTTCTTGGCTGCTGGTACCCAAAAGATTGTTTGTTGCATCATAAAATGCTTGGGGTTGCAAGGAACCCATACAGGTCCAGCCCCTCTGCAGGGACATCTACAGCTAGCCCAGCTTGCTCAGAGCCCCATTTGACACGACCTGTAATGTTTCTAGGGATGGGACATCTATCCCCTCTCTTGGCAACCTGTGCCTGTTTCACCACCCAAAGTGTGGAAACTTTCTCTGTAGGAAAGGTCTCCCCAGAGCCTTCTGTTCTTCAGGCTGAGCAGCCCCAACTCTCTCAGCCTTTCTTCATCCCTGTGATTCTTTTTGAGGCCTCTTCTGGACCCACTCCAACAAGTCAATGACTTTCCTGTGCTGAGGACTCCAGAGCTGGACACAGTACAGTACCAATGCTACTCTGAGCAGTAGAGTTTTACTCTGGAAGGTGAACAGAGGCTTTCTACAGTGTGTGCATCACAGTAAGACACTAAGACTGCTCAGTGTCCTCTGTTGGACTCAAGCCTTCGTGGATGCAGTGTTGTGTGTGCTTGTGTTCCTCTGCACCACCTTAGCCACGTGTGTGGGTATGAGATGGTTCATAAAACACCTCTCCTGGGTTCCTGGTGTTTGGATCTGGAGGTTCTTTTCCCTCACTGAAAGAGGGATGAAGGTGTCTGGTCTTGTGTGCATCAAAAACTAGATTCAAGCCATTGCGTCTGTCTAAATCCAGAGCAGGGCATCCCTCGATTCTGGGCCACCAGCTGCCACCATCTCTTGTGTCGGTAGCAGTTTGACTCAAACATTTCTGTTGAGAACTTGTCTCCCATGGGTTAAATTTGCTACAGTCAGTGTTTAACCCAAGTGAAAATGCTCTTGCAAGAAGAGAGGGCTTGGCTGTTTACAGAAAGTGACAGGTCTGCCTCTGCTCCCAGCACCAGGAACGTGCTGGATGCAGGATTTGGGAATGAGGTTTGTGAAGCTGATGTTTTGTGGACGGGGAAAATTTCAGACAAGATGAATAAATTCTTTGTTCTGCTAATGAAAAGGATGAAAAAAAGAAAAGAAAAGAAAGATTAGGCTGAAGGGGACATGTCAGGGGAGGAATCAGTCCTGTTGTGAGGCAGCTCTTGGTCTCTCTTCATCATCAACTTTTGAAAATCAGATATGTATTCTGTTGAACACTGGTAGTGCAGCCTTGGCTCAGGAAATCAAGTCACTGCTAAAGGGGATGTGCTGACTTTTTAGATAGGTCTAAATATCCAAGTGTTAGCTAAATAGATAAATATAGAATCAGGGTCATAGACTTGTTTAGGTTGGTAGAAACCTCCAAGAACATCAAGTCCAACTGTTAACCCAGCGCTGCCAGATCACCACTAAACTGTGTCCCCCAGCACCACATCTGTGTGGCTTTTAAACCCCTCCAGGGACGGGAACTCCACCACTGCCCTGGGCAGCCTGGTCCAGGGCTTTGTAACCCTTTGGGGGAAGAAACTGTTCCTCATGTCTACCCTAAACATACCGTGGTGCAACTTTAAACCATTTCTTCTTGTCCATCAGTTCCAAGTACAGGGGAATGATCCCTGCCCGGGTCCTGCTGATCCAAGCCAGGATGCTGTTGGCCTTCTTGGCCAGTTGGGCACACACTGGCCCATGTTCTGCCAGCTGATGATCAGCATCACCAAGTCCTTTTCCATCAGGCAGTTTCCAGCCATTCTGCCTCAAGCCTGGAGCATTCATGGGGTCGTTGTGACCCACATGCAGGATCCAACACTTGGCCTCGTTGAACCTACTACTGGATGTGTTTAAATTGTAGAGTGTACTAATCTAGCCATTGAGATAATTTGACATGTTCGCTGTTATCCAGAGGCCTCTACTGGAAAGATTTTAATGTATGGGATGGTTGTTTCTTCAGTTGTTGGGCTCTGGCTGTACATTGGATGGGTTGATCTGTTCCTTTCCTTGAGTAGCTTGTAGGTCTATGCAATACATAGTATCATAATATCAGTCAGAGTTGGAAGGGACCACAAGGATCATCTAGTTCCAACCCCCCTGCCATGGGCAGGGACACCCCACACTAGATCAGGCTGGCCAGAGCCTCATCCAGCCTGGGCTTAAACACTTCCAGGGATGGGGCCTCAACCACCTCCCTGGATAACCCATTCCAGGGCTTCACCACTCTCATGATGAAGAACTTCTTTCTCACCTCCAGCCTGAATCTCCCCACCTCCAGCTTCATTCCATTCCCCCTAGTCTTATCACTACCTGATATCCTGAGAAGTCCCTCCCCAGCCTTCTTCCAGGCCCCCTTCAGATACTGGAAGGCCACAGTGAGGTCACCTGGGAGCCTTCTCTTCTCCAGACTGAACTGATGTTCCAAGCACAGTTTTTTGGGTGCTTGTCTTTCTGTTTGCAAAAAAAGCTTTCTTGTGGCCCAGAGCTGGCACCTCCAGGTCTGATAGTGTCCTACCTCGATTAGCAATTCAACGTCTCGGAGATGTTAACTCAGCAGGACAGTCCAGCAGATTTGTCTGTAAGAGCGTGTGTGGGCTTGAAAGTTTTTACAGAAGATCAGAGACTGTGAAAATGTTGCAGTCTGCTTTGAAAAGAATTTCTCTGTGGGAGTAAGCTCCGTTTTTGGCAATATCCTGATTTCACAAATCTTTATCAGAAATATTTCTCCGTGGACCGTGTTCAACCAGTGCCCCAAATCCAAGAGGAGCAAAACCGTTTGATCCCGAATTCAAATCTGTAGGAAAACATCTCCTGCTTTGAAGATGATGTGAAGGGATGACAGATTTCTCCTCCCTTAGAAAAACAGGGGCTGGACTCGGGTCCATCCAGTCCAGCTTCCCCACGCTGATGGTGGTCGCCGGAGGACGGCTGGGCCGAGCCAGTACCGATGCTTCCCTCTCTGCTTTAGTGCTCTCCAGCTGTTTTGCAATCGGGGATTTCGGAGCCAGGGGTGATTTACTGTTCTACCAACTGGAGACCAATTGAGCTGAATGCTGGAGGAATAAAGCAAGGCAGAATCTGTACCCGAGGAGTCCACAAAGCAGCTGAAATCTGGACCGGAGAGCTGTTTACGGAGCATTAGAAGACCTGGGAGACTGCAAATGGGAAATAAATGACACAGAAGATGTGATAAAATTGGCATTAACACAGCAGAATTGCTGCCTAGTGTCTGCAATTGTCACATAAAGCCTTATAAAGGTGAAAGCAAGAGATGTTAGTGAGATGGTGAGCTGTGTTTCACAGCTGCCTGCCCTGGCTGTGGCTGGCAGTCTGGGCTGGGGCTTGTCGAGCAGCCACACGTGCAAAGGGCCGTGCAGGCAGTGCCAGCCCCATGCCTTGCTCAGAAACCCTCCTCCTTCCCGGGGAGCCAGCCTTGCCCATCTGCAAGAGCTGCTCAGATCACAGAATAGTTTGGTTTGGATTGGAATGGAAGAGAACTTAAAGATCATTTAGTTCCAACCCCCTCCAATGACTAGGGACACCTTCCGCTAGATCAGATTGCTCAAAGCCTGTCAGACCTGGCCATGAACACTTCTAGGGATGGAAATCCACAACTTCTCTGGGCAGCTTGGGCCAGTGTCTCACCACCCTCACAGAGAAGATTTTCTTCCTTCTATCTAATCTCAATTTACCCTTTTTTTTGTTTAAAATGATCACCACTTATCCTGATGATTTTTTTTTTCCCCTCAGCTTTTTGGCAGACCACTTTTAAGAACTGAAAGGCCACAGGAAAATCTCTCTTCCAGTTTGAACACCCCCAACTCTCTCAGCCTGGCCTCACAGCAGAGGGATTCCAGCTCTCACATCATTGCTGTTGTCTTCTCTGGCCCTGCTCCATCAGGTCCCTATCTGTGCTGTGTTGACTCCAGGGCTGGCCCCAGCACTACAGGGGGTTCTCAGCAGAGAATAGCAGAGGGGCAGAATCCCTTCCCTGCCCCTGCTGCCCACACTGCTGGGGATCAATCCAGGATGTGGCTGGCTCTGGGCTGTGAATGCGCAGCACCAGCTCACATCCAACTCCTCACCCACTAATATCCCCATGTATTCTCCACAGTGTTGCTCTCCATCCTTGCATGCTCCTGTATTGACACTGAGAATCGTCCTGGCCCATGTGCAGGACCTTGCATTTGGCCTTGTTGAACCTCACGAGGTTCACCTGGACCCACTTCTCAAGCCTGTCCATGCCACTCTGCAGGACGTCCCCACTCTCAGGTGTGTTGACTGCACCACTCAGCTCGGTGTCATCTGCAAACTTGCTGAGGGTGGACTCCGTCCCACCGCCCATGTCACTGACAGAGATGTTAAGTGACACAGTGGAGTGCTTGGTGCAAGGGAAGAGGACAGGCCAGGTGAGATGGGTCAGCAGGGTCATGCCATACCACTAAATTACTCTTTGCTGCCTTGTTCCCAGTTGCCTGCTTCTCCTCTCTGCACCACCAGCTAGGGTCTGTTAAGTTTGCTTGGGGTTTTTTTGTGGCCTCAAAGCCAGTCTGGTGGTTCAGCATGGTCCCACCACAGTGATGTGGTGGCTTCCATGCCATGTGTTCCTTCTGTGTCTGTAGTGTCTTTCATTGTTTCAGCTCTACCCAAGAACCCCTGCAGTGCTGAGGACTGTGGAGATTGAGAGCTGCAGTTCCACATCACACAGGAGACTCTTTGACAAAATCCCCTGTTTTCCCTTTCCAGCCTGTAACTTCTGCACTCCCCAGCTTGGAGCCATTGCTTTAGATGAGGAGGACCACTTGCCCCAGGGGTTGAGGCTGGCATACCCTCACCCAGATAGAAGCTTCTCTCTTCTTCATCCTACTTCCTTTTTAGCAGGAATGCCTCTTAAGCATAATTAAAAAATATATAAAATAAACATGTTTCCCAGGCCTGTCCATTGCTCCCTTTCATCTTTCTCCACTTTTTTCCACCACATGTCAACAGAACACTCCCCTCCTCTCTGGATTTTGGGGGAGATGGATGCTTGCTTCAGCTTTATGCCTTGGCCAACAAGCTTAATGCTGTGTTGGCTTGAAGATCTCCAAAGGACACAAGCTTCTTGTATGCAAATTCCTCCTCTGATCTTTCCTCTCCCCCTCTCTCCCTCTGTCCCACCCTTCCAAAATGAGCTTCCTTGTCCCTGTGCAAGACTCCCTGTGCTGTTGAAAGGTGGTGGAGTCTGTGTGGTGCGGGTGTTTGACAGGAAGAAAAAAAGAAAATGCAACAGAATTTGTGCTTTTAAAGAATTCAGAGTAGAAATCTAGAGAACAAGGGGTTGCTTTTGTATTTTTTGTTCTCCTTTGTTTCATAAGTATCCAGATGGTTTGTGCCAGGATGCTTGAGCTTGTACCGAAGCCTGTGGCCAAAATGACAACTCTGCTGAGCTGGCTAGGAGAGGGCCAAACAGAATCACAGAGTCCCAGCGTGGGGGGGTTGGAAAGGACCTTTGGAGATCATCCAGTCTGACCCTACTGCTAAAGCAGTGTCACCCACAGTAGCTTGCACAGCATTGCGATGTCCAGGGATCTCTCCAGAGAAGGAGACTCCACAACCTCTCTGGGCAGCCTCCTTCAGGGCTCCAGCACCCTCATAGGTGAACTGCTGCTCACAGTCATCTCTGTGTACCCCAGGATTCCATTGGCCTTCTTGGCCACAAGGACACACTGCTGGCTCACAATGACCTTGTTGTCCAGCAGCCTTTCCTGGTCCTTCTCTGCAGAGCTGCTTTCCAGCAGGTCAACCCCTAACCTGTACTGGTGCAGGGGATCGTTCCTCCCCAGATGCAGGACTCTACACTTGCTCTGGTTGAACTTCGTGAGGTTGCCCTCTGCCTGAGGCAATGGGATTTCATCATGGAGTGTAGATGAAGCAAGAGCAATATCAAATGAAATTTTCCTACTTTGAGAAACGTTAAAAAAGGTAGATCCTGCACATCCAGATAGGTGCCAGTGGTCACTCTAACTGACCCGTGCCTGAAATCGTGGTGTCATTCTTGGTGGGACTTGCATGCTTTGGAGTTGCACTTACCTGATTGTGATATGTTCGAGTTGCACTCGCCTGGATGTCTTCTGCATCATCCACACTGAATCTCCTGCTGTTTTTTAGGTGCCTGGAGCCCAGGACCTGGTGGACTTTTCTCCAGTGTACCGATGCCTACACATATACTCTGTGCTGGTAAGTAACTGTCCTCCCTATGAGGGTGAAAAACTGACTGGGTGGCTGGGCCCAAAAGGATGTGGTGAATGGAGTTAACTTTGATTGGGTAATGGTCACAAGTGATGTTCTCAGGGCTCAGGGCTTGTTCTCTTCATTATTTTCATCAATGATCTGGGTGAAAGGATCAAGGGAACCCTCAGTAGGATTGACACCAAGTTAGGCAGGAGTGTTGATCTGCTTGAGGGTAGGAAGGCTCCACTGGACCATCTCGAGTAGTTCCCTTTTGCACTGAAATATGGGGTCAAACTGAAGGTCTCCTGTGTTGTGATTGGCTACTGGCTAAAAAGTGTTGCTCTGAGCGGTGTTACAGCCTTGAGAACTTCTGAGGAGAGCTCCCATCTCTGTGGCTGTGGGCTGCTGGATTGAGCTGTGTTCTTTCTCAGATATTGTGAGTACATAAGGCAATGATTTTTTTTAAACTTACTTATTTACAAGAAGGGCAATGAGATGCCCTTTGTAGCTTACCCTTCAACTCCTGCTTTCTAAGATGCTTCCAGCAGCGGATGAGCCCTTGCCTCTGCGGACCCAGAGAACCTGTGCTTTATGAGTCCATCCTTTGGAGAGAAGGAGCTTTCCAAGGGCTCTTCTCCTGTGGTTGAGCAATCTGAAGGGCAGGCAGCAGATGAAAGGAGCACTCTGTTCACAGCTTTCCTCCCTTTCCACCGTGGAGCCAGGCTTGAGAGAGAATTGTTTTTCAGGCACTTCTCAAGCCAGTTTCGCCAGCACTACATGCAGATGAATTTGTGAAAAGGAAAAGGACTGTCATCAAAAACATTTATATAAAATCTTTTTGTGCCCTCATCTGTTAATAATTATGTAATTTGGCCACATTGCCACGATGTTTTATTGGAATGAAAAAGTTAACCTACCCAAAATGCGTTACTCTGTTTTTCTTGGACGAGAAAGCTCCTCCTCCTCAAATCCGGCGTCAGGAGCCTGGTTCAGGGAGTGTGCTAATTGGAGATTACAACTGGCCTGAGATGGTTTGTGGATTTCAAAGTGTCACTTTCTTTGGAGAAACTTCAGTGAAGAACACATAGAACGAAAACAGGATTAGGGATGCTGTTTGGGTAGCTTATGTGCACTTGTTCAATGCAAGGGTGTTTATTTAACTGAGGGTTTCTACAGAAAGCTGTTCTGAAAAGGGTGAGGAGCTTGGGGGATGTCAGCTTTGCACATTGGAAATGGTCTTGTTTCTCCACTGGGGCTTTGTTGTTGTCTCGTTGTTTTGGCTTTTTTTTAATCTGAAATAGCCATTCAGGTTGTATTCCCTCCAAAACCATTCCAATTATAGTCCCCCCTGAAAAGCAGCTCTGCTAAGAAGGAACTGGGAGTGCTGCTGGACAGGAAGTTCACCGTGAGCCAGCCATGTGATCTCCTGGCCAAGAAGGCCAATGGTCCCCTGGGGTGTATGACGAAGAGTGTGGCCAGCAGGTCAAGGGAGGCTCTCTTCCCTATCTACTCTGCCCTAATGAGGCCATATTGGGAGTGTGGTGTCCAGTTTGGTCTCCCCAGTTACAGGGAGACAGGGAACTACTGGAGAGAGTCCAGTGGAGGCTACAGAGATGCTGATTGGACTGGAGAGCCTCTGTGAGGAGGGAAGGCTGAAAGCTGTAGGGCTGTTTAGCCTAGAGAAGAGCAGCCTGGGAAAGTATCTTCTTAATACTCATCAATATTTAAAGGACAGGTGTCAAGAGGATGGGACCAGGTACTTTTCAGTGATGCCCAGGTTGATCAGAATCATAGAGTAGTAGGTTGGAAGTAGCCTCAAGGAGCATCTGGTTCTTGCCAAAAGAATAGTATCTTGGTGTTGGGAATAGACTAGAACCGAATTAACCAGGTTGGAAAAGACCTTTGAGATCATCGAGTCCAACCTATCATCTGACACTATCTAATCAACTAAACCATGCTAATGGTTTAAAACCTAGTGCAGGGGTTTCATGCCAGCAGGCTAGCATCCTCTGTTCCCATACTGAGCTGAGAGCATTCAGTCACAGTATCGCTAAGGCTGGAAGATACCTCGAAGATCGAGTCCAACCTGTCACCACAGACCCCATGACTAGACCATGGCACCAAGTGCCACGTCCAGTCCCCTCTTGAACACCTCCAGTCCTTCTCCCCCTGCTCTTCTAATTCAGCCAAAAGCTCTGGTAATGAGCAAAAGTGCACAGCAGAGCTCGAAAGAAGGTGTCTTGGTGAGACAGGAGCAAGAGAATAAGGTAACCAACAGTAGTAGAGGCTCCTGGATAGAAAACTGCCCTTTTTCTGACCCGTGATTGACTCCTGCCCTGGCTTTCTAGGCCCAGCTTGGGTTGAACAATGTCACAGATCCAGCAGGCATCAAGGGAAACGGCCACCTCAGCGTCAGACGGAAGGATCATAATGTAATAGTTACCAAAAACTCCTAATATTTGTCATTTACAATAGTGTTATCTGAGCGCTTGGCCTGCGGTTGCAAAGGCCCACGCTGAATAAACATGGAGATATTTATTATTTTTAGTGAAATCGACCTTCCAGTCACCTCGGTTTTATGGCTGTGCTGCTTATAAATTCCCAAAGGATTATTTGAAAAATCCTACTCATATCTGCCAGCCTTATCAGCAGGGCAGGAGTTCACATATTGTAACGGGAGGTCAGCCTGCGGTCATGGTCTTGCAGCGGGGGCCAGGCACCTGTAAATCCTTCCTTCAGCAACCAAGGCGAAGTACAAAATCAAACAGGCGAGGAGACTTTTCCAGGAAACGCTGAACTTTCTCAGGAAGGGCAGAGGAGGGGGAAAGAAAGTGAAGGAAGGTCAGGTGGGGGTTAATTGAGAGTTGGACCTTGGCGTGGTGACGGCTCAGGGGAGGACAGGCTCTGCCGGGATGCTTTATGGGACCATTCATCCGCGATTCCTTTTCTTGTGAGAAACGGGGCACGGCGTCTTGAGGAAGAAATGGGCGTAGGGCAGGCCGTCAATATCTGCAGGCACGGAACAAAACAGCACAAGAGTGTATCTGTGTGTTCTACGTGGAGTTGTACACATGGATGACCCTTCTTTGCTCGAGTAAACCCTCTCTGCTTGGGTCATTTGGGTTTTATGTCCCGAAAGGGTGCCTGGAAAAACAAGTCCCTGCCCTGCCTGTGGTTTCTGTGTGTAGCGAATACACCCTGAATGGCATCACAAAAGGCTTTTCAGGTGGAATCACTGAGTGGTTAGGGGTGGAAGGGATCATGAAGGTCATCTGGTCCAACTGCCCTGCAGTCAGCAGGGACATCTTCAGCTAGAGCAGGCTGCTCTGAGCCCTGGCTGACCTGAGCTAGAGTGGTTCCGGCCATGGGGCATTTACTCTGCTCTGGGCAGCCGGAGCCAGGGTCTCACCACCCTCACTGTAAAACATTTCTTCCTCCTCTCCGGTCTGAATCTCCTCCTTTTAGTTTCAAACCATCACCACTTGTCCCGTCACAACAGGTCCTGCTAAAAAGTCTGTCCTCAGCTTACTGATGAGCCCCTGTAAGTACTGAAAGGCCACCAGAAGTTCTCCCAGGAGTCTTCTCCATGCTGAACAACTCCAACTCCCTCAGCCTGGCCTCACAGCAGAGGGCTTCCAGCTCTCAGGTCATTGTTGTGGTCCCTGTGCCTGCTTCAATAGGTCCACCTCTGTCCTGTACAGATGGGTAACCACGTAACAACCTGGGTGTCCCAGTGGAAATCCTGGTAACATTAGACAAGCGTGTACTGTCCTTTTCCTAGGAAAACTAAACCAAAACTGGCTGGAACCAAGGATGTGGTGGGGTTTCAGATATCAATTCATCATCTAAAAGGGTGAAGGAGGGGGAGGCAGCAGCAGAGCCAGAACACACTAGTCTTGGGGCCTGCCCTGGTTCTCCGTGGTCAGTTTGCCATAGTCTGTGTGTGTAGGTGTAGCTGCTTGCAAGCACTAAACTCCACTTAGTGTCTGTTCAGCAGCGATGAGCTATTTAAGGACATTCATCTGCAGCGTGGTTAGGCTGTTGGTATCAGGTCTGTGTTTTCCTTGAGTTAATAGAAAAGGTTGTTGAAAATGGTAATATTATTATATAAAGAAGAAACAAGATGATTTCAGTGCAGTGATTTTTGCCATTGACTTTTTTTTTTTTTTTTTGTATCTTTTATGTTGTCTCTGACCAAAGTCTATGTAGTGCTTGAGCTGCTTTGATCGATATCCAAAATAAATTAGGAAAGGTGAGGTTTGGGCCAGATGGTTTATCTGCTAGATCATCTGAACAGCTGTTGGGTGCCTTGTATTCCAAGGCCAAGACATAGAATCGCTTTGCTTTACATAACACAAAATGAAAAGCACTTTTTGTTTCATGTTTCCCGTGAGCTGTAGCAAGGCAGAAAGAAGAGAGCCAACCGAGAGCAGAAAGGAACGTCAAAAAACCCCAGCAGCCAAAAAAAGTCAAAGTGGTTTGCACAGAGGGTGCTTCCAAGAGGTTGTCTCAAAGGCAGCTGATGGTGATTTAAGTCACTTAAGCTCCTGCTTCAGCCAGTGCTGTTGCCTGTTTGTACTCATTTAGGGTTTGCCTCAGCAAGGTGAGTTGTGTGTGGGTTTTTTTTTCCAGCTTTATGCTAATTGGTTACCAATTACTTTGAGGTTCTTCACATGTTCGTGAAGACACTGGTATCGACACTCCCAGCTCTTTGATCCCAGCTACAAAGGGGTCATTTTAGGGTAAAGAGCAAGTGTCCAAAAAGAAAAAAGAAAAGGGAAAAAAGAGCAGATTCTGATGTAAATAGAGCCTTAAAAACGTCGCTGCCTCGGAGCTGCTGAAGTATTTCTGGAGAACCCCAGAGCTGGATAATTTAGATAAATAGCAGCTGACAGGTATTTACTATAAATTTGTCCTATCTCAGCACTGACATTTTTATCTGCTGCCTTGCTTCTCCCCAAGCCTCTCTAACCCTAAAGCTGCTTTGATGCACGAAACACATTAGCAAAGGTTAAAAAAAGAAGAGAGAAGGCAAACCAAGAAATGAAACCCACTCACGTGATCGACGTCGAAGTGTCTTTAAATTCCTGTTCAAATGCAAACCTTGTGCATACCCTGTATCCACTGGGTACATTCGCCTGTTTTAGTGACGAGTATGTTTTATATTAATGGTTGGATGGTCTTAAAGGTCTTTTCCAACCTCAATGATCCTCTGATTTGATATCTCTCTAGCTGAGGTATCAGCTGGCTTAGATCGTGCTGGCTTAGCAGAGCCAACACGACCTTGGGAGGAGAAACTAAGGTTTGGGTTTGGTTATTGCTAAAATGGGTATGTTTGCATTGCAAAAGCTGCAGAGAATTTCAGGGACTTGGGGGCTCAAGGTGAGCTGGTTGGCTGAGGATAGGGAACACCACTGTGCATCTCCAAGCTGAGCAGATCCCATTTCAAGTGGGAGATGCCACACATCCGTCGCAGGGGATCATGAGTCTCCTCCCAGCCCTCCACTTAAATAATATTTGGTGTAATTCCTCTCAGAAGTGTGCTGGCAGTTGTGCTGCCTGCATTAATCCTCCCTCTTCTGCTTTTGAGGGCTAATAAATTGGCAGGCTGGTTGCTCATCTGCTTGCCTGTGGTGGCTGTGACGTTCCAGCCCCTTTCTCCACCTCTCCACAGGGGGACTCCAACATCCCCACCAAAATGTTTGTGCTTTGGGAACAGGGCAAACAATTGAGGTTCTTCTTTCAAGGGATGAGAAAGCCTCTTATAGGAACCACAATTCAAATAATAGGAGCTGCCCAACCCTCTCTTTCATATGAAAACCTCTCTTTTTTTCTCTTTGTAGCACTAGTTGTTTCTTTCAGTTGATACTGAAACTCGAACTGTAGCATGGAAAGTTTGTGGTTTACTCCTATTTTTGAGATCAGGGCTGTAAAGTTTTCCCTTGGTGTCCTTGGGAACTTTAAACTCTTTTTTTTTTTTTTTTTGAGGGGGGTGGGGTGGGGGGGGAACAGTGGAAAAAATTTCCTTCTCGAAGTCTCTGGTAACTCCTTGTTCATCTCAGACACTTTGCAGCTTGTCCCATCGTTGTGTCCTGGCATATCTCACTGTCTGCTGACTTGGCTGACCCACTGGTGCCTGGTGGAGTTAGATAGCTATAAACACAGCCCTGAGATCATAGGGAAAGGCTGAGGGTGAGACACTTTGTGCACTGGATTGATAAGGACACAGGAAAAGCCATTAGAGTGAACTGGTGTCAGTGACCTGTGATAACCACTCTGTACTACGTGCTAATGGACCCTGGGTAGTGTGTCTGTCTGTCGGGGCAATAGATTTAACTTTTGTAATTGTCATATTGCTCTTTTAACCCTCTGACCTTATTACCCATGAGAAAACCACTTGGCTTCGATCAAAGAAGCAGCACAGAAATCAGTGTTCATTCTAAGCTGGCTAGATATGATCACAGGCAGCCTTGATTCTTAAAATATTCAGCTTGAAAAACAGACATGTGTTAGAGGGGAGGGAGGGCTGGGAGGGGTGGGGGGAAAGAGGGTTACTACAATAGCCCGGATGCAGACTTCTTGTCACCTGAGGTTAGGAGCAGGAGCTGAGCTTTCCCAGGGCTGTGCCGAGCTCTGCACAGTCACTGACTGACTGAAAATACAGATACTGCACCGTTAGTGCTGATTCCAGCCTGATTCACTCAATCCTGTGCCCTAATCTTGGTGGCTAACTCTGTCAGTTCTGAGCAGGGGAAGGACATCATAAATTAGTGGGAGTTGAAAGGGACCTCTGGAGAGCATGTAGTCCAATCTCCCTGTTCAGGTAGGGTCACCTACCGCAGCTTGCCCAGCATCACAATGTCCAGGGAGGTTTGGAATCTCTCCATGGAAGGAGACTCCAAAACCTCTCTTGGCAGCTTGCTTCAGGGCTCCAACACCATCACAGCAGAGAATTTTTTCTTTACCTGTCACTGAGCACCACTGAAAAGAGTCTGGTCCCATCCTCTTGCCCCCTGACCTTTAGCTCTTGCTGAGCAGTGATCAGATCCCCTCTGGGGCTGCTCTTCCCCAGGCTCAACAGCCCCAGGGCTCTCAGCCTTTCCTCCTCACAGAGCTGCTCCAGGCCCCTCAGCATCTTTGTAGCCTCTGCTGGACTCTCTTCAGTAGTTCTCTGTCTCTCTTGAACTGGGGAGCCCAGAACTGCACACCGTATATTGCATATGTTCAGTATTTCATCAGATCATTCCGCATGGAAGGAACCTCTGAAGGTCTCTGGTCCAACCTCTAGCCCAAGGTAGGGGCAGCTCTTGAAATCAGATCCGGTTGCTCAGAGATTTATCCAGTCTGATTTTGAAAACCTCCAAGCACAACCCCAAGGCACTTATTCTGCTCCATTACATCTTTGCAGGTGTTGAAGGTGGTTGTTAGGTCCCCCTGAAGCAGTCACTTTTCCAGACTGAACAAGCTCCATTAACCTCCTGCTGTGTGGGGCAAGTGTTTCAGCCCCAACCATCTTGGTGGCCTCCAGTGAACTCCCTCTGTTTTATGGGTGTCTTTCCTGGAGTTGGAAGGCCCCAAACTGGATGCAGGGTGTAGATAGAGTCTGCATGAGTGCTGTGTAGAGGGGGATAATTACTTCACTCAATCTACTGGCTTGGCTCCTGGTAATACAGCCCAGGAGGCTGTTGGCTGCCTCTGCTGCCAGGGCAGACAGCTGGCCCATGTTCAGCTTGCTGTCTGCCAAGGCTCTTGGTCCTTATCCACAGAGCTGCTCCCCAGGCAGTCAGTCCCCAGTCTGTGTTGTTGTGAGAGGTTCTTCCTTCCCAGGTGCAGCGCTTGGCATCCCTTCTTACTTATTCTCATCAGGTTCCTGTCAGTCTGTTCCTCCGGCATCTCAAGACTCTCTGGATTGTGGCCCTGCTCTGGAGTGTGTTGGCTTTTCCCCCCAGTTTGGTGTCATCTCCAAAGTGCATGAGATCATGCTCTGTTGCCTTCTCCAAGTCACTGCTAAAGATGTTAAGCAGGAGCCTGTTGTCATTCCCTACGTTACCAGCTCCAATGTAGGATACAACTCATTAATCACGACCCTGTGCAACTGTCCACCTCACTAATTATTTACCCACCCAGCTGAGACATCTGGATTTAGGTGCAGTATTGTGGAAGAGCATGATAAAAGCCTTGCTGAAGCCAGTGACATCCATGGATTTCCCTTAATCCATAAATCCTGTCTTGCGATTATTGAAGGTAACCAGACCGTTAGCATAACTTCTCCAGGTTAAATCTGTGCTGGTTCATCCTGTCTCCTCTGTACTCCTGGAAATGTGTCCCAGGAGGGCTGAATTCATGACTTCTGCAGGGACTGAAGTGAGGTTGAATGTTCTGAAGTTTCCCAGATCACTCTTTCAACCTTTACTGCAACGTTTGTTGGAATGGATCTGGAGGAGGCGACAAAAACGATCCGAGGGCTGGAAGCCCTCTGCTGCAAAGACAGGCTGAGAGAGCCGAGGAAGGGAAGGTTCCAGAGAGACCTTTGGTGGCCTTTCAGTACTTAAGAGGGCTTGATAAGAAAGCTGGGGACAGACTTTTTAGCAGGGCTTGTTGTGACGGGACAAGGGGTGATGGTTTGAAACTAAGAGAGGCAGCTTCTGACTACA
Source organism: Picus viridis (assembly GCA_033816785.1). Classification (NCBI taxonomy): domain Eukaryota; kingdom Metazoa; phylum Chordata; class Aves; order Piciformes; family Picidae; genus Picus; species Picus viridis. The sequence goes on along the minus strand of CM066583.1, from coordinate 4,334,396 downwards.
GAGAGAAGGAAGAAATGCTTTACGCTGAGGGTGGTGAGACCCTGGCCCTGGTGGCTTGGAGATGTGGTAGATGCCTCATCCCTGGAAACATTCTATGGAGGTTGGATGGGGCTCTGAGCCACCCATTGTAATATCAGGGAGTTTGGACTAGAGAGCTTTAAAGGTCCCTTCTAACCCAACCCATTCTATGATTATATGAAGAGCAGGACTGATTTTGTTACGAGATGTTCACCTTGAGTGGTGCAGAGTACAGGTCAGAAGGAGGACCCTGAAGAACATTACTGCTGCTAGTATTGCGTAAGTGTGGGAAGGCTCCTCCTAAGATTTGCCGTTTCCAGGCACTGGGGCTCAGGGGGTCCCAGGAATTTTTGGAAAAGGCTTTGGCTGCTCCAACATAGTGTTGCAGAAGGAATGGTATCTCAAAAATAACAGTGATAGTGGCGGAAGTGCACTGCTTTGCAGAGAATTTCCCTGAAGAGTGTTGAGTTGTCTAAGGTAAAGCTCAGCTTGACAGAGGGAAATCTCTGTCGAGCATTCCCCCTTTTCTCACCCTCTGGTCACAGACTCATCAGAATTTATACTGGAGGAGACTCATGGAGGACTTCTGTGCAGCTTTACACTCCTGGATAAATTTGAAGTTACGTCAGGGATCTCAAAGCCACATCTGGTTGAGTTTTGGGGGTATCCAGGGGTGAAGACTGTCCAGCCTCTCTGGCTCCAGTGTTTGACCATCATTACTGAATTTCCCCCCCCATCCCCCCCGTTAATTTGAGTGCATCTTGCTGCATTTGGTCTCTTGATTCTCCTTTTGCTGTGCATTTCCGTGGGGATCCTTGCTCTGTCTAGCCCTGTAATCCTGTGTTAGATTCCTCACCCTTCCTTTAACAGAGTAATGGTGAAGTGCCCATCCCTGGAGGAGTTTACAAGCTGTGTAGATGTGGTGCTGAGACATGGTTTAGTGGTGACCTGGCAGTGCTGGGTTAATGGTTGGACCAAATATCTTAAAGCTCTTTTCCAAGCTAGACAATTTTGGTTCTGCGATTCCTCACCTTTCCTGACATGTTCTCCATCTCCTTCAATCACCTTGGTGGCCACCACTGGTCATGCTTCCATGTGTACTACACCAGTATCTCTGCAGCTGCTCTTTGGCATAGCACATTTAAAGCCTTTTGATTGCAGCTGGATCACAAGTGGTACTGTGCCCCTGGGCTGCTGAGGATATTCAATCCTTAGGACTTATTTTGACTCTTGCGTGAGATGTGGAAGATAATACAATGTAACACCAGACCCAGACCTGTTCTAGTTGGGGATGTCCCTTCTGACTGCAGGGAGGTCAGATTAGATGACATTTGGAGGTTCCTTCTAGCCTGGGCCATTCTATGGTTCTATGACTTGATCCTGGTGAATCAGTTCCAGGTTTTTTTTGATTGTCCCCAAAATTGGAGAGAGAGCAGAGTCTCAGGAACACCTCTTAGAAGTGCAGGGCTTTGCCAGTGGGCTTTTCTTGCCTCCAAACTCCACGTGTGAAATTGTGAAGCAAAAGCAAAAAGGTATTCATGGAAGCAGTGTGATGAAAATGTTCTGTCCCTCGTAGCTTGTGCTGTTGGGTATTTTGGTAACCCTGATCTCAAACTGGACGTCAGCAGAGTGTGTCAGGGTCATGTATTCAAGGCTAGGTTGGATGGGGCTCTGAACAACCTGATCTAGTCGAAGATGTCCCTGCTTACTGAAGGGAACTTAGACTAGATGACCTGCAAAGGTCCCTTCCAACCCAAACCAGTCTGTGATTCTATGATTCTGTAAGATGTGGACTCTCTGTGACTGCTGGAAAGAGAGGCATTAGGAAGATCCTTCAGCACGAGGACCATCGAGCCTCGCGTGTTAGTGAAGTGTGTTTTGTGCATCAGTTAACCCTGGGGGAATTATCATGTGCTGACCAGAAACTTCATCTTTACTTTAACTTATTCTTTGTCAAGGGGAGGCTGTGTTTGTGAGGGAGGAGGGGGCTGTAAAATAACAAGTCCCCATGGTTTCTGCCTCTCGGAGAATGGCTCGGTGCACAGCTGTGGTGGCTGTTTTCCTGCTCTGGATGTTGTTTCTCATCTTAAAGGCCTATATGGAGTGTATCTGGGAAATGATTGCCATCCTGTTTTCAATAAAACCTATTTTTTTATGCAGGGTCTCGAGCTGGCTGGACATTAATTCTTGATCTGTTTACAAATATTTGCACAGGAAAAGGGTGAGCAATGTCCAGGACGGGCTTGTGACGCATATACCCCCTGTTTCAGCCCTTTGTTCAGGAAAATGTGGAAACAAGGCACTTGTACAATGAACAAATGCTGCCTGCGCATTCCGGGAGCCGCTTGCTGTGGGGCAGACCCTGCTCTTGCAGTGGGAGGATGAGAAGCACCCAGACCACCAGCCCAACACACACTAAAAGGTGTTTCAGCCTGAGATCAACAGCAGCTTGGGTTGTGTTTTGTGAGGGGTGGTGGAAAAGCTCTGATTCAGGGGGTTGATAATTGCTGTACACAAAAGCAGGGGATGTGTAACATGTTCAGAAGGGGAGAGCTGCCCTCAGAGAGGTTTTCCTTGGCTCTGCTCTCCTCAACCCCTTGGAATGAGGGGCTTGCCTTCTGAGAAAGGTGTCTCATCTCTTTTATCATTTGAAGCTGATACCTGGAGGTCTAGGTGACTTCACAAATAAAGAAGTCGTCTTTTATGGCTTTACTCCCTCCAGCTTGCCCCAGCCATGGTTGTTATGTGGTCTTGAAACACTCTAGAATCCTTCAGGGTAAAAAAATTGTTATGGATAACACAGCCTAGAAAGTTGTTCCTGTTCTTTCTTGCAATTGTTTCAGATGTTAAGCAAAGGACATGTGTGGAACTATAAAGCAAAGTCTTTGTTGTAGTACCAGCTTGGGTAGGTCACAGAGCATGTTTCCTACAGCTGCTGCTGGGTACAAAGCCTTGTGATTGTCTTTGTGTAGCCCCTGTAGCCCAGCAGGTGCACGCTGACTTCTACAGGAGCCCACACACACATTTGTTATTCCTCTACAGGGAAGCTGCTGCTGTTGTCCATCTTCACAGCATCACGCAGAGTTTGGAGGGAATCTCTGGGGAGGACCTTGTCCAGCTCACCACAGAAGCAGGGTCAGCTAGGTGGGAGTTGCTTGAGGCCATGCCCAAGCAGAAGCAGGCATAGACAAGAGAAAACAGCTAGAGGTTGTGCCAGGAGATATTTGGGTTGAACATGAGGAACAATTTCTTCCCTTAAAGGGTCATCAAGACAAGGAACAGGCTGGCCAGGGCACCTCCCATGCCGTGTAGATGGCCTGGTTTGTCAGTTGCTCCTTCTATTTTTTGTCATTTGTATTTTGAGTCGAGGAATTGAAGGCAGATTTCACCCAAGAGACCCTCACGGGTGATGGGTAGGAACAAGAAGAGCTTTTCTTCTGCTCCAATGAGCTGTGTGCTGGTGCTTGTGTTTACATCTCAGTACAGTGTTGGCTTCTTAAGTGTATTCTGCAATTATTACACAGGTGTTGGTTTAGGGGAGCAGAGTTGAGAAATGGTCAAACCAGAGGTCACACTGTCCTGCTCCTGTTTGGAGTTACTGTGCAGCATCTCACATCCCTGTTTGAGTTCCGTTTCTATGGACCTTTGCACCATTTCCTCATGGAAATATCCCATTTAGGGACTTAGCATCAGAGGATCTTCTCAATAATGATCAATAGCTGAAGGGCAAGTGTCAAGAGGAGGGGGCCAGACTCTTTCTCAGTCCTGTCCAGTGACAGAACAAGGGGCAACAGCTCCAAACCTGAACACAGGGTAAAAATTCTTTTCTGTGAGTGTTCTGGAGCCGGCTGCCCAGAGAGGTTGTGGAGTCTCCTTCTCTGGAGAGATTCTAAACCTGCCTGGACATTGTGATCCTGGGCAACTTGCTCTAGCTGACTGTGCTTTAGAGGTCCCTTCTGACTTAAGCTGTGCTGGGACTCTGTGGTATTAAGCAGGCTATAAAAATTGGGTGAGATTTATTGCAGACTGTATTGTTCTCAGCCCATTCTACCTCCTATTCTTCCACTTTCCTCTTCCCGTGGCTCTTTTGCCTCCCTCCAGACCTGTCCTTCATCTTCCTCAAGGACTCATTCACTCCTTTTAAGCTGAGTGTTGTGCTGTTCCCTCTCTCCCCTTTAATTGATGGAAACCCTGACAAGAGCTGATTAGCTGTTGGGGATGCATCCTTCCTTGCAAAGCTTGTGACCAATTTCCACTGCTTCCTTCCTTCCTCGAGACCGGAGAGTGAGCTTTCTTCTATCAGCAGGCAGTTGCCTCCTGGAGGTTTTACACACAGTGGCCTCGCATGGGAAGACTCTGTGGGCTTATCCTGAATCTGTTTTTTTCCCTGGCAGCTCATTCATTATAAAGTTTTAATGAATTTAAAATGCATTATGTAAAGAGCACGTGGTTAGAAACCGTCTCTCCTCATTTCAACGCTGGGAAGTGTTGGGATGGGATTTGCTTTACAGAGAGAGGGTGAGTTGAAAGCAAGCAGAGAAGAAAGGCATGTCCCCGGGTGCTTAACCTCGCAGGTCACCTGGGAACAGGAGGAGGTGGCCAAAAATGCAACCTGAAAATGTTTAGCTGCTGCCATTTATAATGAGGAAATATCTGTCTGCATCATCGCTTTGTAACTTTTGAAACGTAGGACTCAGAAAGGAGGAGGGGGTGGGAGAGGGAGCTGCTCTGCTGCGTTTTCCAGAATGAGAAACACAGGCTACTTGTTCAGTCAATTCAGTTTAGGTCAAATGTAGTTATGAAAACCAGATGATTGCTGGTGATCAAGCTGTACTTTGACAAATATCCCATTGTTTGAGCATGCAGTGATTTCTTCGGAGCGTTACCCGGCGCGGGGCTTGGCCATCGCCTTCCTCCGGCTCGGAGCCTGTCAGCCAGCACAGGGCTGGGTGCTCCAGACCCAGGGACTTGGCTCCACGGGAGGAGGGGAGGGATTGCACAGAGAAGAAAGGCTTGGTGCAAAATGGTGGAGGTTTCCACTCTTGCGGTTAAAATCTGAGCTCACTTGGGGCTCTCAGAAGTGCTTGAAGTGATGCTTCCCATGCACGCTCTGTATCCTGCACTGCAGAGTGAAGGTGTAGCTGGGAAAGAGGAGGCTGAGGGGAGACCTCATTGCTCTCTACAGCTACCTGAAAGGGTGTTGTAGAGAGGCTGGTGCTGGTCTCTTCTCACAGTGACAGAACAAGAGGGAATGGCCTCAAGCTGTGACTGGGTAGGTTTAGGCTGGACAGCAAGAGTGGTCAGGCATTGGAATGTGCTGCCCAGGGAGGTGGTTGAGTCCCCAACCCCGGATGTGTTTAAAGCTGGTTTGGATGTGGTGCCTGGGGATATGATTTAGTGGTGACCCTTGTAGAGTAGGGTAAATGGTTGGACTTGGTGATCCTGAGGGTCTTTTCCAACCTGAATGTTTCTGTGATTCTGGGGGATGCTGATGTTTGAGAGAAGCTCTTTAAAGTTGATGTGGTTTAGAATCACAGAATGGTTTGGCTGGGAAGTGACCTTAAATTCTACCTAGTCCAACTCCCTGGCAGCAAGCAGGGACATCTTCAGCTAGTTCGGGTTGCTCAGAGCCTCATCCGACCTGACCTGGCATGTTCCAGGGATGGGACATCTACAATATAGGTTCATTGGTATGAGACAGGTGGATCAGGTGCACAGGATGGCTGCAGATGGCTGGAAAGTCTAAAAGCAGAAGTGAGGTTGATAGAGAAAAGCCTTTTTGTGGTAGGAGAAGGTCTGTAGTGCGTCTGTCCTTGGAGCGGTTACAGGAAATATTCCATTAGACGCTGGGAGGACCAAAGGGTTGGATTTGTGTATGGCCCTGCTTGTTGGCATCACTTTTAGAAGTGTACACTGTTACTGGATGTATTTTGTCATCTGAAAACAAAATCAAAGCTGCTAAAAATACAGAGAGACCTTTTTTGTTTGACTTCTTCTCAGTGTCACTGGTCCTCGAGCTCCGAACGTGCGTTGGATCTTCTGTTGCGCTGCTACCACTCCGAGATAAACTTTTGGCTACCAATCACAGGAGGAGATTAGACTTCCTAGCACATCTTGATTTGTACATGTTGCTTTCTGCTCCTCTGGAGCAACATCAGCTCTGAGGAGCTGTGAAAGCTCGAGCTGTCATCTCGGCGAAGTTTAATGTCCTTCTCGCCTTTTACAGCTCCGCGTGCTCTGCGCTTCACTTCATTTGTCAGGCGCAGCAGCTCCAGCTTCGGAGTGCTGCTTCTTTCTCACTATTAAAAAGTAAAAATTTTAAGACCAGGAATAGCCCCCAGGGAAATATTTTGAAGTATTTGAGCCTTTACGTTCCTCCTGGATGAACTTTTATCTCTTTTTAATATCGAGAAGTGATTTGATAAATGCAAACCCACTGTTTTAAAAGCTCGGCCATGTGTTCGCTGTTTATTCAAGCAAACCAGCTCTCTGTCACCAGCATGGTGTGAGGCTGAATTGCATCTTGGACTGGGGCAGTGGTCCTTGGCTTGGTATGCTTTAAGGAGAAGCTGTGGTGCTTGCTTCTACCTAAGGGAAATAACAAATCCAAAGGAGTAGTGGGGCCTGGAAACCTTGCACTCTCTTGCTCTTGTTGAATGAACCCAGCAGCTCTGAACTGATGACTGAGCAGTAGCAAATACGCTGAACTTTTCTACTGCTATTAAAGGGAAAAGAAAACACAGTTCTGGTTAACATGTAAACCTGTTAACCTGTGACTGAAGTGGAATGTGCATCCTGGATTGCTTGGAAGATTTACTGTGGCTACTTATCTGTCATGTTAGGAGAACTCTGGAAATCCCTGCGCTTTGCTGAAGTCCCCATAGTTAGCTTGTGCTGCTCTGCAGAGGCTTCCCTTGCAGCTGGGGTGCCTTCAGCTGCACCATGTAGGAGCTCAGCCTAGGTGGTGAGGGAACTTATTGAGCAAAGAGGGGAAAAACACAACTGTGTAGAGCTAGAATTAATGCAGTCAACTGATAAGCACATTCAGGATTTCAGGTAAAAGGGATATTGGATGTGGATGGATTCTGGTCAGCAGAGCCCTCCTGTTGAAGTGTGCTCCTTGCCCCACCCTGAAGATGAGTGTTTCCATTTGACCCAGTTTTCTGGTGTGCCAGAGAGTTGTGTGTTTTCTTGCAGTCCTAGGTCTTGCCCAACAAACAGTTTAGTCTCAGGAAACCCAAGGGTCACAGAATCTGTTGTTGCTGCGTTTGAAATCTCAAGTTCCTAATCTGAAACTTTGATCAAGCCTGGGAAGAGAGGCAGGTCTCCATCCCACCCTCTGCACTTCTTGCCTTTGAGAAGGGGTGAGATTTTTGATTCCTCCCAGCACTGCATTTTGCAGCCTGACAGACCCCTGCAAAGGCTCTACTGGCTGCAGAAATAAACTTTATTGGTGGGAGAGGGAGATCCACTTTGCAGATAGAGCTGAGTTGTTGATGCCTTCTTCGTCCTGTAGTTTTATGAGGAGATGTTTTCTGTGTGTTCCATCCAGCCCTTTGAATTCTTTGAAGATAACAGCACCTGAGCCCAAATTTTCTGTGGTTAGCCATGGTGTGGGGGAGGCTTTGGTTGTGCTGCCATGACAGCCCCCAGATTTGGGACTTGGTTGAAGGTTTTCAGCGGCTTTTAGCTGCGCTGAGCCGTGCAGCATGAGTCACGTTTTCCAGCTTTGCCATGGAGGCTGGATTTTTCTGAGGCGCAATACGATGTTATAAGCACTGCTTTCATCATCAGAGTCACAGAAAGATCTGAGTTGGAAGGGACTTTACAGATCGTGTAATCCAACTCCCCTGCCATGAGCAAGGACACCTTGCACTGCTCAGACTCCTGGTTAAGGCCAGGTTGGACATTTTCAGAGGTGGGACATCTAATCTGTTCCAGTGCCTCACCACCCTCAGAGTGAAGAATCTCTTCTTTCTCTCTGTTCTACATCTCCCTCTTTCAGTTTCAAACCATCATCCCTTGTCCTGTCGCAGCAAGCCCTGCCTAAAAACTCTGTCCCCAGCTTTCTTAATGGCCATGGAGCGTTCTCTTCTCAACCCCACCTCTCTCAGCCTGGCCTCACATCAGAGGGCTTCCAGCCCTCACATCATTGCTGTTGCCTTCTCTGACCCCACTCCAAGAGGTCCCTGTCTGTGCTGTGCCGAGGACTCCAGAGCTGGCCCCAGCACTGCAGGTAGGGTCTCAGCAGAGCAGAGGAGCAGAATCCCTTCCCTCCACCTGCTGCCCACACTGCTGGGGATAGCTCAGGACATCTTTGGCTACATTTCCCTCATTTTTAAGGCCTTGCTGTCTGTTCTGACCTCTAACCTCTGTTTTCTCCGACGCTTGGACACAAGGTCTTACAGACACCAGAAGTTTACATGGGCATGGGAAGCTCTGAGCAATGTGACCAAGTTGCAGATGTCTCTGCTGACTGAAATGGGCTTGGGCTAGATAACCTTTACCAACTCAGAGTGTTCTACACTGCTGTCATCCAGATGGGTCCAGGTGATGCTCATCTCCATCCTTTTCATCTGCTGGCTTTAGCCAAGTGCATTTCCTGCAAGCTGCCAAGCTCTTTGGGGATGGAAACTCCTCTCGCTAGCATGACTCCACTGTTTGTCATCCCAGGTCAGAGGCTGGGCAAAGCAGTAGTTAATTAAAGCTTTATTAGCTGTAGTTAGTAGCGCTCTGAGAGGAGCCAGCCAAGCTAAGGCCACTACTAAAGGCTCTTTGTTAAGGTATTTAATAAATTAACACTCTGCTTCGGTGGGGAGGGTGAGAGGTGATTACAAAAGCCAGGCTCATTAATCAGCCTGTTTACCCTCTTCAAACACTCGGCCCTGTGGTTCCCTAATCTTCACCCACCAGATCTGCTGGGAGCTGTGCGGGCAGCAGGCGACCCGGGGACGGGAAGCGGCTCTGCAGGTCACGCCTGGGCCACGGTGCGACACAAACACGGCTTATGAGGGCCACCAGGCTGGTCATAGAGTCATAGAAGAGTCTGAGTTGGAAGGCACTTTGACAGGTCATCTAGTCCAACACCTCTGCAGTCAGCAGGGCCATCCCCAACTAGAGCAGGTTGCTCACAGCCCCGGATAACCTGACTTGGGATGGTTCCAAGGGCGGGGCATCTGCTACCTCTCTGGGAAACCTGGGCCAGGTTTCTTCTTTCTCTTCAGTCTGAATCTCCCTCTTTTACTTTAAACCCATAACCTCTTGTCCTGTCACCACAGGCCCTGCTGAAAAGTCTGTCCCCATCCTTCTTATCAGCCCCCTTTCAGTACTGAAAAGCCACAAGAAGGTCTCCTCAGGGCCTTCTGTTCTCCAGTCTGAACAACCCTAATCACCAGAACCCCTCATGAATCAAGGACAACCCTTAGCACGGGTGCCCATCACGGGGGTTGCCAAAGCCATTTAGGTTCCCCAAAACGCCACAACTTCCCTCATCCCTACCTTGCTCATCTCGAGAGCTTACTGCTTTTAACAACCCCCTGGCCACGGCGGTGCTGGATGTGCTGCCAGGCTCCAACATTAGAGGGCATCTCCTCCTCACGCTTCTTTTGTTTATCAGGTTTGATTTCTGGTGGTGGTGGTGTGTTTTGTTTTAGTGCCGCTTAATCTGTGGGGGCTGTCTTAAAAAAAAAAAAACAAACAAAAAAAAAAACCACCCAAAAAACCAACAAGAAAAGGCAAATAGAGCAAGCAAATCGAGCATTTGACCTGCTGTGCAAATTAGCCATATGGTGAAGTGTAATATCCCGCTGACCCTCATTACCGTGCCCTAGGAAAGGCTCTCCCCTTTTCACAGGCGACCATATTAAAGTGGCCTTTTCAGCATTTTCTTCCATATAAAACTGTCTTCACTCCTGTGGCCAAGCAGTTAAAAGGGAACTCCAGCTGCAGCCAGGAGGGTGAAATTAAAGGCTTTACCCTCCTCTAAATGGAAAATAGATATTGCTTCCTATAGCCAGGGCTGGGGAACAATGCTGCGCCGCCGGCGCTGGGCCGGGGGTGTAATGGCCTTATTTTCTGCGAGGAAGGAGCTCCAGTCCTTTGAGAGGGGAGGTGTTGGGCATCTATCCTGGAGAAGGGGTGGGGGGAGAGGGGGAAATCTTACCTATTTTCTTCTATAGTTAACTGTTTCATGGCCAAGTCAGTGGGAAGCTCTGCCAGAACCTGCTGCAGGTCCTCCAAGGTTTCTTAGAACCAGCAGTGGCTCTTGTGCCCCTTTGCATGGCAGCTGAAGGAAAGCCAGGTGCATCTTCACCCCAGTTCTACCTCTCAAACCAGTGCATTGATGCCTGTGTATTCCTTGTTTGCCTGACTGGGGTTGCTTGGGAGCTCACCTGGACTCCCAGTGCACTGCTTGGGGTGACAGGGAGGGTAATTTTCTCCCATCTTTCCCATCTCTGCTGTTGGAGGTAGCCCAGGTACCACTGCCAGCATCACGTTGAACTAGTTGGTGGAGCAGGAGGAAGGTGTCTGCTGGACTCAGACTTCACACTTTGCTTTCTTCTTGCTTTCTTTTGTAATTTTGTGTTGCTTTCCAGCTGTGCTTTAACTGGACTTTCCACACTGATTATCAGAGAGAGAGAAGGGAGTGCTAGAGCTCTAAGAGACCCTTCTGAGTTGGCTTTCTGCTCTTGTGATTCTTGCTAGTTCTTGGTTTGAGTTTTGTTCAGCAGACTAGCTCATTATTTTGGTGCCATGTGAGCTCTGGAGCACTCTTTTGCTTTGGGATGGTCTTTGGTTGTGCTTCTTGGCTGTCTTCCACTTTGCTAGGTTTCAGTTGATTTGAGTACAAGTGCATTAAGTCAGGCTGTTCTTATCGGCATACTGATGCTGGATACAAGCCCTGAAGTGTCAGAAACGTGAAAATCACATGGAAACTTGGGATTAAACAACTTCAAGAAGAAATGGGTTATGGTCTTCCATCTAGGTTACAGATTGGGGTCATGGCTGGGTGGAGGAGAGATCAAATCCCGCCTTGGGTTGAGCTGGTAGGCAGGAGATGGCTCCGTGCGTGTGCCCATGGCCCTTTGAGTTGTAGGAGAAGATGCACAGCGTAGAGAGATGCTGGCCAGCAAAGCAGCACAGAAAATTGGTGTAGCCAGGATGGTGGAGACATCTGCAAACCTGGGAGGGAGAGGCTGGCCTCAATTCGGCGTGCTCTGCCCCCACACCGCCTTCTGCTGAGCTTCATCTTCTTGTTGTCGGTATCAAGGTGGTGTTTACAGTCAACAGTGGTTCCATGGAACTGAGCAGGAGTCTCCTTTTGATCCTGATTCAGCAAAGTGCTTACATGCTCTGTGCTGAGCACCTGCACTCCTGTGCCTCCCTGGTTTTATTTGGGAATATTTACATTTACAGTTAAGCATCAGCTTAAGAGTTGGGACTTTTGTGTTTCATTAGTGGCTACTGGTGTTCTCTTGCCTTGAGAGACCTTCAGGGCGTGTTGAACTTCTTAGTACTGTGGAGGCTCATCTTGGTTTCTTTAAGTGCTTGACAATCTCCTCTGCTTAAACCAAACTCTCCCTTTTAGGTAATTTGGGGATAAGAAGTGGTTATTTGCAGGATTTCAGGACTTCTGCCCTGCTTTTGATATAGTAGGTCCCATCCAAAGGGCAGCTCTGAGCTGTGGAGCCATTGGGGTAGAGGTTGTATGTGTGGGCCTGGTTTTGGGTAAGCCCAGGAGACTCTGGGGTTACTAGAAGTGGGACTCAGGCTTGACTGATATGATGCCAAACATTACTTGGCTCTTTTAGGGAAATTTCAAATGAAACACTGTGTATGGGGGCTGTTTGGGCCAGGTGAGGGGTGACACATCACAGCTCTCTTGCTCAGTGACATGGGGGACAAGGAGTATACTGTTTCTTGTTGAAATAAAACTGAGGTTGGCTTCAATGCATGTAACCTCCCTGAAATGGAAGTTCTGGCCCCAATTCTGGCCCTTCTTCCTCACAGAACGTGACATGTGGGAAATCACAGAATGGTTGGAAGTGACCTCTGGAGATCATCCAGTCCAATGCCCCTGCTAAAGCAGGGTCACCCACAGCAGACTGCCCAAGGATTGAATCTCTCCAGAGAAGGAGACTCCACAAAGTATCTGGGCAGCCTGCTCCAGGGCTCCAGCACCCTCACAGCAAAGACACTTTTTCTTCTGTTCAGATGGAATCTCCTGGGTTCCAGTTTGTGCCCACTGCTCCCTTGTCCTGTCACTGGGCACCATTGAAAAGGGCCTGGCACCCCTTAGGTATTTACAGAGGTTGATAAGATCCCTTCTCATCATTCTCTTTTCAAGCCTAAACAGCCCCAGTTCTCTCAGCCTGTGTTCGTAGCAGAGATGTTCAAGTCCTGCAATCATCCTTGTAGAATAGAATAGACCAGGTTGGAAGAGACCTTTGAGATCATCGTGTCCAACCTATCATCCAACACCATCTAATCAACTAAACCATGGCACCAAGCACCCCATCAAGTCTCCTCCTAAACACCTCCAGTGATGGTGACTCCACCACCTCCCTGGGCAGCACATTCCGATGGGCAATCTCTCTTTCTATGAAGAATTTCTTCCTAACATCCAGCCTAAACCTCCCCTGGCACAGCTTGAGACTGTGTCCTCTTGTTCTGGTGCTGGTTGCCTGGGAGAAGAGACCAACCCCCACCTGGCTACAACCTCCCTTCAGGTAGTTGTAGCTCTCCCTTAGACTGTCTCCAGCAATCCCTGTCTCTCTGGAACTGGGGAGCCCAGAGCTGTTGACAGGCATTAGCCCGTAGCACGCAGCTAGTGTGTTACCATTACCTGAAGCACACAGGGAGCGTTTCCCCTTCCAGCTACCAAGAAATTTGGTAATCCAAAACATTGTCTCCACCTCCTGGATCCCAACTGTCTCATTTTACTGAGCAGTTTAACGGTTTGCTGAGCACTGCAGCAGCAGCAAAGGCACCACATGGTTTTCCCTGTGTAAGTCACAGCTCCTCTTGCTTTCAGTTCTCTGTTGCTCCTGAATTGGGAGACTTTTTTTTTCTGTCCTGTTGGTTTTGGGTTGTTTTGGGTGGGTTTTTTTTTTGTTGTTGTTTTTTTGGTTTTTTTTTTTTTTTTCAGCTGTTGTTTGTGCATTCTTGCAATGATATTTTATTTTCCCTTGTGTGGTGTTCATCTACCATCTTAATTAGCTGCCTCTCATTGCCAGCTCTGTGAACTCTGAAGCTAATTTGAGAAGGAAAGTTCTGTCTGGCAATTTTAAAAATATGAGGCATTATTGAGGGTTTTTCCTGGACCTGTGGTTACAATAAATGTGCAGCTTGGAAGCATAGCTTTGGGTTCTTCCTGCTTGCTGAAAGACATTGAGAATTGGGTAAAACCTGGTCTCATTAAAACTGAAGAGATGAGCATGGAGTCATTTAGGTTGGGAAAAAACTTGAAGGTCATCCAGCCCAACCATTAACCCAGCACTGCCAAGTCCACCACTAAACAATGTCCCCCAGCACTACATTGCCACATCTTTTAAACCCCTCTAGGGACGGTGGCTCCACCACTGCCCTGGGCAGCCTGGTCCAGCCCTTGACAACCCTTTTGGGGAAGAAAAGGATTCTCATGTCCAACCTAAACCTCCCCTCGAGGCCGTTTCCTTTTGTCCCACATAGGAAAGGGATCTCTTTCTCCTCTCCCTTCCATGGTAGTTAGTTTCCCCAAGTTATGGGTTGTGCTCACAAGAAACCCAGAAGAAGCAAGGATGCTGACTGTGTATTGATGTGTATTAGCACTGTCTTGCTTCTGCAGAAGGTTGATGGTGCATCTGGAAGTCCATGAGAGGTTGGGAGTGGGAGTTACTCCTTTAAGTAGTCTTTCCCAAGTGGTCATTGTCCTCAGAACTGCCCTGTGCTGCTTGAGATCTGCCTGTTCATGATGAACTTTGTTGAAAAAAGAGTGCTGCAGGTGCAGTGCATCTTCACTGAGTGAAAGAGCTGCTTTTTGGGGAAAGAAAAAGAAATGAAGAAGCTGGGCTCTTTCCCACCTAGGGGAGGTGGAGAGCAGGAGAAGAGCACATGCTCACACAGCCCTGCTCCAAGCTTAGCTCACATGCAGGTCAGTTCTGGGCTAGGATAAGGACAGATAGATCTAAGGGAGAAATTTTTATGCTGAGGGTGATGAAACACTGGCCTGGGCTCCCCAGAGGGGTGGTAGGTGCCCCATCCCTGGAAATGCTCCAGGTCAGGCTCTGAGCAGCCTGCTCTAGTTGCTGATGTCTCTGCTGACCGCAGAGGTTGGACTCCATGACTTTAAAGGTGCCTTCCAACCCAAACCATTTCAGGACTCTGTGATTCCATGATTTTTATGGAAGCATTGGATGATGAGGATGTTCTTGAGCTTGGTGCCACATCATGCTGAAACACTTGGGAGACCTTGGAACGCATCTTTTATCCAGCCAGTTCCCTGCCTGAGATGCTGATGTACCTGTACCTAGAAGTTCGCTTCTAGTAGCTCCTACAGGATACTGAGCCTTAGACAGCCTGAGTTGCTTTGTGATGTTTTCAAAGTCATTTCTTTCAACACCTTCTGTACAGCACATAAATTCCAAGATACTGTGTTGGAAAACTGGAGGTAAGGACAAGATTAGTTAAATGGGGGGGGGGGGTGTGCCAGGCTTGGGGCTGGGAGAGGAGAACATCCTCAAAGTATCGGTAGTGTGTGGTGGTGCAGATGGGTGGCCTACAGATCATGGTGTCTCATGGGCTGCTGTGGGCACTTCTTAGTGTAGCTGATTTCTGTTGGTTAGGTTGGGGTTTGCTTTTTGCCTTTTTCTTAATTCCTTTTTTTTTTTTTTTTTTAACTCAAAATACTAAATAGCAGAGTAAAGAAGAGTGCTATTACCTGAAGACCCGAGAAGCTGGATAGCTTTGGACAGGTCCAATGTGGGAAACCGGGTGGTCTGAGCTAAACCCACCACCAAGGGGAAGAAAGATTGCCCATATAATCCATGAGCAATGAACAGAGCCAGGGAGATGATGAAGGCAATTAAGGGGAAAGGATGAAATTCTGTGCAAGAAAAATGTGGACAGTGTCAAGAGAGAGATTTGTGTGGAGAAGCAGCTTTTTGTTGGAGTAGCCACTCATGAGAGGGTCCCTAGTTCTTGGGGCAGTTAAAACAGGCTTTAAAAAGGAAAATACATGAGGAGGGAGATGGTTTTGGCAGCTCTCTAAACCGTAAATTTTAGGGAAACTGTTAAAATGTGAATATGGTCTACATTGTTTTGGGAATGGTTTCAAAGATCTTTGTTGTTCCTGCCTTTCTATTAAAGCCATTTGTTGGCTTGGAACAAGGAAGACCTGGCAACCAAAACCTGTGAGGCTGAAGGGGCTTCCCTACAAGGTTAAAAGGCAGGTTTATAGTAAATGCTTAGTGAAATATCTCCAGCCCAGCTCTGATGACTTCTACTTCTTTTGTGTCCACGTCCTTCTCGCTGAAAACTCCAGAGCTGGGCACAGAACTCCTGTTCTGAGGACTGACAACCCCTTGGGTGAAAAAAATTGTTCCTCTTGTCCAACTTAAAGCTCCTCTGGTACAACCTGAAACACTTTGCTTTTCTGCTGTGGCTTGACTCTTGGACAAAGAGACTGACTCCCAGCTTCCTGTACCCTCCTTTGATATAGCTCTAGAGAGCCAGAAGGTGTCCCCTCAGCCTGCTTTTCCCCAGGCTAAACAACCCCAGTTCCCTCAGGCATTCTTCACAGGACTCGTGCTCTAGGATGCACCTGCATGGTCATAAGAAGGCTTTTGTTGATGTTAGGGCCCTTGGGAAGGGCAGTGCTCTGTAGGGTGGCTCCTGGGCACATCAACAAGGCTCAAGTTTTTCTTAAGCCTGGAGCTGCAGCTCATAGAAGATTAGGGGCAAGTGAGGCTACAGCTCCTCAAGGGTTCATTGCAGACATTTCATAAGATCTCTTTAGTTGAGCCTGGTTGTGTAATGCCATGGTAGCAGGAGAATCATTAAATTACCATCAGGTTTGCCTTGTAATTAATTCATTTTTCTGTAGTGGAGAAGGCTGAGGTCTGGTGCTCTGCTCAGGTGAGATTTGTTGTTGCTTGTTGTTTGTTTTGTGAATTCCAAATGAGATCTTTCTTTTTTCTAGGGGGGGGTTTGCTCAGAACAGTTCAAAGCAAGACTTTGTCCCTTTTCTGAAGTGTTTATAAGCCAATTTCAGACATAAAGCAGCGTGGGTGTGGAGGGGGGAGGGACAGGCAGGGATAAACCAGGAAGGTTTTACATAGCCTAGGGGACTGGGGCAGGAGGCGGATGGCTGAGCGTTGCAGCAGGTTGGTGGCATTTGAGGATCCTCATGGGCTTGGTGCCTGGGTGGGGATGCTCAGATGTAGCCTGGCTGGGTAAAACAAGCCACCTACAGATGAAGCCCTCAGAGGCACCAGTCAGGTGCATGGGGCGTGGGTGATGCCTGTGGAGGGGAGCTTGGATGTTCAGCTTCTGGGCTCTCCTTGTGGAGGCTCAGACCCACAATAAAGTTGGTAGAAAGAGAGCTCAAAATACTGTTTTGTTTTCCCCAGCCCTGTAGACCAGCCTCATGAATTGCTCTAATCCACAGAAGCACCTTTTGCTCAAGGTCCTTGATATTTGTGGCTTTGCCATCACTCTGTACCCGTGAAGCAGTGGAACAGTTTCTGCCGTTGTTTGTCCTGTCTTAATTTTGCCCATACTAGAAACTGGTTGTTTCGGTGCCCCTACACCTGACTAACTAGGATAGAATATTAGAGCCTCAGGAAGTTTCGATTTGGATGGGACCTTTCATCTAGCCCAACCCCTCTTCAGTGAGCAGGGACATCTGCAACCAGATCAGGTTGCTCAGAGGCTTGTCCAACCTGTCCTTGAATGTTTCCAGGGATGGGACATCTACCACCTCTACTAAACCAGGGCCTAACCAGAGCAGGATGCCCAGGATTGCAGTGTCCAGGTGGATTTGGAGACTCTACAACCTCTCTAGGCAGCCTG
This sequence comes from Picus viridis, assembly GCA_033816785.1. NCBI lineage: Eukaryota > Metazoa > Chordata > Aves > Piciformes > Picidae > Picus > Picus viridis. The sequence continues at coordinate 4,317,329 of CM066583.1, read as the reverse complement.
CTCCAGGGCTCCAGCACCTTCACAGGAAAGAATTTGTTCCTCATGTTCAGATGGAACCTCCTGGGTTCCACTTTATGCCCACTGTCCCTTCTCCTGGCACTGGGCAGCACTGATTGCATCCTCTTGTACCTGGCTCTTTAGCTATTGATCAGATCCCCACTCAGGCTGCTCCTCTCCAGGCTCAACAGCCCCAGGGCTCTCAGCCTTTCCTCCTCACAGAGATGCTCCAATCCCCACAGCATTTTTGTAGCCTTCACTGGACTCTCTCCAGTAGTTCCCTGTCTGTCTTGAACTGGGGAGCCCAGATCTAATCCCAGTATTCCAGATGTGGCCTCACTGTGGCAGGGGAGATGGGGAGGAGAACCTCCCTTGACCTGCTGGTCACACTCTTCCTAATGCACTCCCGGATATCATTTGCCTTCTTGGCCATGAGGAAGCATCACTGACTCATGGTGAACTTCTTGTCCACCAGGACTTTTAGATCCTTCTCTGTGGAGCTCCTTTCCAGCAGGTCATCCCCTCACCTGTCATGGTGCAGGATCCTACACTTGCCCTTGCTGAACTTCACAAGGATCCTCTCTGCCCCACTGCCAGGCCTGTCCAGGTTTTGGGTTAATCTTCTGTGTTTTCCAGGGTGCCCGTGAAACCTTTGAGAACTACTACAGGAAGCAGAGAAGAAAACAAGCCAGATTGGTCCTACAGCCTCCTTCAAACATGGTATGATGGTCCTCTACCTGCAGTGCTCAAACTTGCTCTGCTGCCTGAAGGAGCAGAGGGTTACCTCTGGTCATGCTGTTTGCTGGTGGGTGGTCTCTAATTTATTTCCAGTTGCTCTCAGCCACCTTTGTTTTAATCTTTGCTGCCTTTTGCTTTGTTGCAGCATGAAACTTTAGATGGCTACAGGAAGTATTTTAATCAAATTGTAGGGTAAGTCTTCTTTTTATACATGTCCTGGCTAAATATGTCTAGGTTGTGTTGTTTATAGGAGGCCAAAAAGAAAAGGAGAGGAGGGAATGTTGCTCTATTTGAGGATCTTTTAAAGGAGAACCAGGGGGAAAAACCAACAAACCAGACAAAAAACAAAACAGTTGGTTGGAGCTTTTAAAGTGTTCTTAGTCTGTGTTTGAGATGAACAGGCCTTCTGCCTTCATTAGTCCTTCATATTTGATAATTATTCTTTGATTATTTTCCTTCTAGAGGAGGTGATGGTTAAACCTCTGTTCCTCTGAGTTCTTATTGCCCGCAAAGTAGACAGGAGTCTTCCAAGCTAGATAATATGGTCCTGCTTTGATGTGGGGGTTGGACTTGAAGCTCTCCAGAGGTCCCTTCCAACCCCTAACAACCTGTGATCCTCTGAAGCTCTAGAGAAGGCAACCCACAACCCCTCCTCTACCAAGCATAGGGTTTGATGGTGAAACTTCATCAGCTGACAATAATAATTCCAAGGTCTAATTGCAGCCATCACAAGTGTAACGTGTGCTGCTCCCCTCCTGCAGCTCCCTGCCCCTGGGCTGCATTTCCCTGACGAAATGCAGATGAGATTTTGTGTGTTGCTGTTTAAAATGTGTGGTGCCACCCTTGCTCCCAGTTGCTTCTTGGCCAGTACAGCTGATAACTGGAGACTGGATTTAACTGATGACCCCTGAATGGTTGTGACCATGTGGTAGATCTGTTTTTAAGAGAGTATTTTATCAGCAGTTGCCATCTTTTCCCACCAGTTCAACTATTTTTTTTCCTTGCAGTTATAGCATTTTTCCCCTGCAGTTACAACATTTTCCCTGCAGCTGTAGTATTTTTCTCTGCACTTAAAGGTATTTTTCCCTGTTCTTACAGTATTTTCCCTGCAGTTCAAGTATTTTGCCTGGCAGCTAATGTGTTTTTCCCTGCAGTTCACGTATTTTTCCTGACAGTTAATGTATTTTTCCTTACTTTCCTGGGAGCTCAAATGTTTCCCCTTTCAATTGTAATATTTTTCCCTGCAGTTGTAGTATTTTTTACCTGTAGCTAACATGGGTTTTTCTGTAGTTATAGTATTTTCCCCTGCAGTTGTAATATTTTTCCCTGCAGTGGCAGTGTTTTTCCTTGCAGTTAATGTATCTCTGTGCAGATAAAGTATTTTTCCCAGCAGATTTTTTCCCTCTGCAGTTCCATTCTCTTTTTTTCCCCTGCACTTTTGGTAATTTCCCTTCAGATAAAGTATTTTTCCCATCAGTTCAAGTATTTTTCCTTTCAGATAAAGTATTTCTTTCCTTGCAGTTGCAGTGGTTTTTTTCCCTACAGTTCACCAGCTGTAGTGCTATTGCTGCTGGCTGGAGCTGAGTTTAATCACCCATAAAGGTGGTGAGACACTGGAACAGGTTGCCCAGGGGAGGTGGTGGAAGCTTCATCTCTGGAAGATTTTAAGGCCAGGCTGGATGTGGCTCTGGGCAACCTGATCTAGTGTGTGGTGTCCCGGCCCATGGCAGGGGGTTGGAACAAGATAATCCTTGAGGTCTCTTCCAACCCTGACTGTTCTGTGACTCTGTGATGAAGTAACGGAGTGGAGAAACTAGAGAGAGGAAATTCCACCTTTGTGTATACCTAGAGTTATGTTACTCCAAGCAACTGTGTTTCAGCTTACTCCTAGAACACAGTGGAAGCTCACAGAAAATACCACAAGGTTAAAAATAGGTGAAAGAAACGTGTTTACTGGTGGCTATCTTTGATACAGACACTTCCCCAGCTTGCTCTGGAGAGAGGTGGATGTGCTGCCGCCGCGTATCCCTCACACGTGCTGTTCGCAGACCTCTTTTGCGGTCTCCAGCCCAGAACTTTGGCTCACGGTGCTGTTTCCTCCTCTGCACCAGGTTTTTTGTGGTGGAAGATCATATCCTGCACACCACGCAGGGCTTGGTGAACCGAGCCTACATCGATGAGCTGTGGGAGATGGCTCTGTCCAAGACCATCGCAGCGCTGAGAACACATTCGGTGAGTAAGAGCCACGGGTCACTCGACTGCTGCTTGAGTGTGGCTTGACATGCTGCAAATCCTGCCTTTGCTCCTGCCTCTTTTCAAAGGACCCAGCTAGAGACAGTGACTTGAAGACACCCTGCTCTTAACCACAAAGGCTTTCTCCAGATTTTTGTCTCTTGATTTGCTGTGGAGCAGGTTGTGACCTGTAGGTTGAGGGAAAGGATTCTGTCCCTCTGCTCTGCTGAGATCCCACCTGTAGTGCTGGGGTCAGCTCTGGATCTGTTGGAGCAGGGCCAGAGGGAGCCTCAGCAATGATGGGAGAGCTGGAAGCCCTCTGCTCTGAGGCCAGGCTGAGAGAGTTGGGGTTGGAGAAGAGAAGGCTCCAGGGAGACCTTCTGGTGGCCTTTCAATACTTACAGGGGCCAATCAGAAGGGTGGGGCCAGACTTTAGCAGGGCCTGCTGTGACAGGACAAGGGATGATGGTTTGAAAATAACAGAAGGAGATTTAGGGTAGAGAGAAGGAAGCAATGTTTTACAGTGAGGGTGGTGAGACACTGTCTCAGGTTGCCCAGAGAGGTGGTAGAAGCCTCATCCCAGGAACCATTCCGGGTCCAGTTGTTGAGGGCTCTGTGCAGCCTGATCTAGTTGAGGATGTCTTTGCTTACTGCAGGGGGATTGGACTGGATGACCTTTAAAGGTTCTTCTAACCCAAACTGTTCTATAACTCAATGATTCATTTTCCTGTCCCAAACTCTCAATATTTTGGGCTCCTGGAAAAATCTTTTCCTGTATCTTTGCTGCTGGCTCTGGCAAAGCACCAGCAGAGGGAGTGAGCTTGTCCCAGCGAGCTGGGGAAGAGCAAGTGTCTCCTTTGGCGTGGTGGCACATGACCCTGTTTGATAGTCCTTTAAAGGTCGTGGCAGTGAACGGGCTGCTATCAAATTGCAAATCATTTGTGTGTCAAAGGATGCTTAAGAAGATTTTTCTTACCAAAAGAAGCTGGGAAAAATTCCCCATGGCTTCAATGTGCCTCTGCTTGAGCAAAAAAAATCAAAGCCAATTGCAAGGGGAAAAAAAGTGCAAGTTTGTTCCAGTTCTCTATGAGCTTATGTAATGTTGTACTGGTTCAGCTGGGAGTACTGGAGCTTTCTGAAAATCCTGGTGGTTAACCAGCTGAAAAAAATTGCACTTGACCATAAAAGACAAAGCATTCATGAACTTCCATGGGTCCATTTTCAAGTCGTTGGGCCATCTTCTCCGGCCCCTCTACTCTGCCAGTGAGGCCACATCTGGAGTACTGGATCCAGTTCTGGGTTCCCCATTTCAAGAGAGACAGGGAACTGCTGGAGAGAGTCCAGCAGAGGCTACAAAGATGCTGAGGGGCCTGGAGCATCTCTGTGAGGAGGAAGGGCTGAGAGCCCTGGGGCTGTTGAGCCTGGAGAAGAGCAGCCCCAGGGGGAGTCTGATCAATGCTCAGCAAGAGCTGAAAGGTGGGGGGCAAAAGGGTGGGAACAGACGGTGATACCCAGAGAAAGGACAAGTTGCAATGGGCACAAACTGCAACCCAGGAGGTTCCATCTGAGCATGAGGAGAAACTTCTTTGGTGTGAGGGTGCTGGAGCCCTGGAGCAGGCTGCCCCAGAGAGGCTGTGGAGTCTCCTTCTCTGGAGAGACTGCAAACCCACCTGTGATCCTGGGTGACCTGCTGTGGGTGCCCCTGCTTCATCGGGGGAGTTAGACTATGTGATCCCCAGAGGTCCCTTCCAACCTCCCCTGTGCTGGGACTCTGGTATTCTGAGATTCAGGGCTTTGAGCAGCGTCTTGATCCGCAGTATTTACTGGCGGTGTGTCTCTGCCCATGACTGTTGGTGCAGTGCAGGCAAGCAGCCTGTTTTTCTCCCTGCCTGAGTCCCTCAGCAATGCAGCCCCTGCTCAGGGCTGGGGGCTGCCTGGCTGCGATGCTTCATTACCATCAGACACAACATGTTAAATATTGCATGAGAGGCTCTGCTGCCGTCTTGGGATGACAGCCTGCTGACTTGCTTCATCTCCTCTCGCTTCCCCAGCAGCTCCTGGGTAATCTTAGAGACACTTCAGGTATCTCTAGAGCAACCAGAGTCCCTATTCATCATGGAGAGCCTCAGGAGCCCTGTGTTAGGAGGAGAGATAGCCTTATCAGAGTGCCCTCGCTGGCCCGGGCCGCTGTTAGGGCATGGGCTGTGGGATGAAAGCTGCTGCTCCTGAGACTCCTTGGCGTGCCTCTGTATTTATTGTCCCTCAAGTGATAACGCAGGAGAGCTGAGGGCAGTATTTTCCCCACGTGCCACAGTTAAAACCATGTTTTCATTTCTCCCCTTCTTTGCAGTCCTATTGCTCAGACCCCAGCCTGGTGTTAGACTTGAAGAACCTCATTGTCCTCTTTGCAGATACACTCCAGGTATGCAGCTGCTGGTGACCTCTCTTTATCTTGCTCAGTGGCTGGGCTGCTCACAGGTGGTGTTCATCAGTGGGGTTCAGTGGCTGGTGGGGGCTTGCTGTGGTGGCTTGACTTCGTTCTAGGCATCATGCTGCATGTATTCTGGCACCCTGTGAGCAACCTGGTTTGCTCTGTGCATTGGGTGGCCAACCCATGGGCAAGAACCAAGCCTTGGCCACGTTGCCAAGCTCTTGTGCCTCCTGCACACCCAGCCCAGCCCTTAATAGCTCCTGGTTCCACCACCTCAGTGAATCACCACCTAAATCCCTCCACCAGCTCCATATTCCTCTGTGGTGGAGAATTTGGCTGTGTGCTCCTTACTAAATAGGGAAAATAATCTTCAGCTGCCTGTTGGTGACTTTTTCTGCTCTGAACTTGCTTTCTCCCCCCACCCTGCTGCAGGGATATGGCTTCCCAGTGAACCAGCTCTTTGACATGCTGTTGGAGATCCAAGACCAATATAGTGAAACCCTGCTAAAGAAATGGTCAGGAGTTTTCAGGTAAGAAGCCCTTGGAGGAAACTCAGAAGCTTGTACCTTAGAGAGAAGTTTTGTCCCAGAAGTGACATCTGTTGAAGCCCTTGGGGTTAGCACTTTAGGCTGGCACCTGCTTCATAAAAGGTTCTCTTCAAGCAGTAAATCTGCACAGTTGTGCTTGTCTGCTGTCACAGGACTGCTCCTCTAACATTTCTTTTCTTTTCCTAGAAATATACTTGACTCAGATAACTACAGCCCCATCCCAGTGACAAATGAAGAGGTTTATAAGAAAATAGTTGGACAGTTCCCATTCCAGGATGCAGAACTTGAAAAGGTAGGTTTGAAATGGAGCAAATGGCACATCACATCTGCTGGTGGAGGAAAACTCTGCACCTTTGGTGGATACATTAAGAACTGCAAAGGAAAGAAAGGGTCAGAAAAAACCCCAAACCACCAGACCAAATAAACCACAGAAGAGGGGAAAAAATGCCAAAGAAAAGGGCAAAACCAGGGGAAAAGAACAAATATTCCTCCTGGTGTGGAGGAAGAAAGTGCAAGCCTCATTGGGTTGCTTTTCAGATCACAGGGTACTGCCACAGCTGAGCAGTACTTGCAGTAGGCAAGACACTCGAAATCTCTCCTTCCACTGGTATTTGATTTCCATTTCATAAACATGGCATTGACTTTTCTTTGTTTTAATCCCATATTTTTAACAAAAATCCCCAGCCAAGTGGTGCATGTTGTCTTTTGTAAAGGTGTGAGCTTACAAAACCTCAGTGTGGCCAGTGCTGAGCTAAACAGTGTCTCTTAAAAGCCTGCTTGGCCTTCTGCTTCACATCTGGCAGCCAGTGAGCTCCAAAGTCTGGTGAACTAAATTAGGACTGGGAGGCTTTTTCAATCCAAGTTAAGTGTTTAGAGTTCAGAAAGTCATGTTAGGGATTGGAAGGGACCTCTGGAGATCATCTAGGGTCACCTAGAGCAGGTAGCACAGGATCGCTTCCAGATGGGTTTGGAATCTCTCCAGAGAAGGAGACTCCACACCCTCTCTGGGCAGCCTGCTGCAGGGCTCCAGCACCTTCAGAGCAAAGAATTTTTTCCTCCTGTTCAGTTGGAACCTCCTGGGTCTCAGTTTGTGCCCATTGCCCCTTGTCCTGTTGCTGGGCACCACTGGAAAGAGTCTGGCTCCATCCCCTTGCCCCTCACCCTTTAGCTATCGAGCAGTCTGCTCTTCTCCAGGCTCTACAGCCCCAGGGCTCTCAGCCTTTCCTCCTCACAGAGATGTTCCAATTCCCTCAGCATCTCTGTAGCCCTTGGTTGGATTCATCATGGATCCAGCTTCTGTTATTACGCTCTGCACCTCTCGGCCATCTGTGTGCTAGGAGTTGGAAAATTTTGGTTTCCTACATCTGTTTCCTCTTGGATTTTGCTTTTGTAACCAAGTACTCACCTTGAGCAGGACTGTGGGAGGTGGTCAAGCAAAGCACCTTGTGCATGGTGGGAGGTTAAAGTCAAGGATTTCTCCAGTGAGGTGTTTTTCATAGGAGTTCTGGGAGCGGGAATGAGGGGCCCATTGCAAAGTTCCTCCCAGCCTGTTCTAGACTCCAAAGCCCTTACACACCCGTGTGCCATGTGTGGGTGATTCTCAGGTCTTTCACTTGGCTGAAATGTTGGTGTCACTGACCATAAATGCTGGCTTGTTCCACTGCTGGGCTTAGCTGAATACCGGAATTACCTCGAGTGCTTGGGACAGGTTCCTGGCGAGCGGTGCTCAGCCCTGGTAGATATCTGCTCTCTGACTGGAATTATCTCCTGTCTTTTGCAGCAACCTTTTCCAAAGAAGTTTCCCTTTTCTGAGTTTGTGCCTAAGGTTTACAATCAGATTAAGGAGTTCATCTATGCCTGCCTGAAGTTCTCGGAAGACCTTCACCTGAGGTGGGTGCCGAGTCGGTTCATGGTTGTCATGGGGAGGGTTTCCCTGCACTGAAGGATCTCAGCAGGTTCAAACTGTGACTTCTCTTCCTCAAATCTGTATGCTGCTCAGCTGCTTGAATATACCCTGTCCAGGCATGTGGTGGCTGATGGTTTCCTTGGAGCAGTGGCCAGCTGGGCAAATAGCTGATCAGCTTTGCAAAAGGGCTTAGGATTGGGGCCAGTTCTCTTTAATGCCTTCATCAGTGATCTGGGATCGAGGACATCCTCAGTAAGTTTGCAGGTGACAAGAAGGAGGGCAGGTGTGTCAATCTGCTTGAATTTAGGGAGGCTCTACTGTAGCATCTGGCCAGGCTGGGATGAAGCCAATGGGATGAGGTTCAACAAGACCAAGTCCTAGGTCCTGCACTTGGATCACAACAACCCTGTGAATGCTTTGGGCTTGGGGAAGAGTGGCTGGAAAGGACCCAGTGGAAAAGCACCTGGGGGTGTTGGTTAACAGGTGGCTGAAGATGAATCAGCAGTGTGCCTAGGTGGCCAAGAAGGCCACCAGCATCCTGGCTTGGATCAGCAATGGTGTGGCCAGCAGGAGCAGGGCAGGGGTCATCCCCCTGTACTCAGCACCAGTGAGGCAGCACCTTGAACACTGTTTTGAGTTGTGGGCTGCTCTCTGAAGTAACGAGTGAAAGGGCAAGAGGGGAGGGCCTCAGGTTGCCCCAGGGAAGGTCTAGGTTGGACATGAGGGACAATTCCTTCTTGAAAAGGGTTGTCAAGCTCTGGGAGGTGGGGCGGGGGGTCCCCATCCTTGGAGGGGTTAAAAGCTGTGGCGATGTAGTGCTAAGGGCCATGGTTTAGTAGCATCCTGGCAGAGCTGGGTTAACAGTTGGACTCAATGATCCTAAAGGTCTCTTCCAACTGAAATGGTTCTGTGACTCTGTGCTTCCCTTGAGGTTTTATCTGCCCTGTGTGTTAATGAGTTTGGGCTGCTGGTTTGGAGCTTTTGTTTGCCTTGTTTCCCCTGGGAGTTTGTATACAAATCATCTCATTTGTTTGGGGTTTTTGGAAAGCCTCCGAACTGTTCTGTGTCTTTGCCCTCCCTTCTCCATCCCAAGGTGCCTGGATGCTGGGTTTGCCCACGTGTGAGACAGGAAGGCAACAATACTTGCCAGAAACTGCAAGTTGGTGCTTTCTTTTGTTTTTGCACCCAGTAATGTCTGCAGCTGGGTACAGAAATGCATAAAGAGATTTTTACTGGGAGGAGGAATCCCTCTTCCCGTTTGTTTGCAGCACCACACTGGTGAGACTGTGCAGTGGGATCTCACTGCCCTTGGCAGCTTCTTGTCCTGGACACTGGACATTGCAGTTGAGGTGTTCTGGGGACTCACCAGATGTTTCAGTGCCTACACAAGGCTCTTCAGGGTTTTAATCCTCTTCCTTTGTGTGAGGGATAGTGATTTGAAGAGGCATTTTTTTCTCTACCTTCCTCTGTAGGACGTGGTAGCTCACTGGTTGATGTGGAAGCACAGAACTTTTCTTACCCTCCATTTGATCTCAACCTTTTACCAGTGGCAGGTTGTTCTCTTTGGTGGCTCCCAGGGCTATTAACCTGCAGGTCACCATTAGCCATCTCTGTGTCTAAAGCTGTCAGAGCGGTCCCGTTTCACACGGACGCCGCCTTCGCTGAGCCCCTCCGCTGCCACTTCCCTCCTGAGTTCTGTGCTCGTCACCATTACAGAAGTGATTGGGTTTGGCAGGGAAGGGAAGGGAAGTGTCCCCTTGGGTCCCTCCTCGGGGGTCCCCCTGGACACGTTATTAAAATTCCTTTGCACATTGGCTTTTTCCAGCCCTCGCTGGGCTGGGGGCGGAGCCCAGCTCCCGGCTTTTGGAGCCAAACGTTTGGAATACTTCTCTGAAAACCCCTGTTGACACTTTCTTCATTTCACCCTGACAGCTTGAATTAGGTTTTATTAGGAAGCTTGGCTACAAAGCCAGCAGCAAGTTTTCTTTCTCTTCTCTCTCTTTTTCTTCTTTGGTTGTCATTTACCTTGCACCCTGGAGTGACTGGGGTCAGCCTGTCAGTCAGGGGAGGCCTGAAGGTCATGACTACTGCTATGGGATACGGGACATCAGCTGTCATTAACCCAGACAGTTCACTTAAATGCTCCACAGTCTTTTCCTGAAGAACAGAGCCCGTGGCAGAAAATGGAGCTGGGCTTTCCCCTCCCCCTCCTCCCCCAACCCCCAATTATTTCTGTAAACGAGCTCCTTGTATTCGTTGGACAGGAGCGTTCCCCTTTCTGGTGATAGCTCCTGGAGGATATTTTCCTTTTCAAGGAGAGCTGGGGGTGCAGCTGTGTCAAGCAGGTACAGCCTTCATTTGCTTCCAGCTGAGTCAGTCTGGCAAAGTTAATGTTGGGGGAAATTTCAACCCACCACACTGGGGTTGCAGTTTCTTTTGGTTTGGCTCAATTAGCTTGATGAGGAGAAAGGAAACCTCTCTCATATTTTCAGTGAGTATGAGAGTTCATTGAGGGGATGTCCATGAAGAAGCCACTCGCTGGAAGACTCCCACCAGTTCCATTGGCATTTCTCATTGGAAGGATAGGGAATATCTTCTTTGTACCACCCCTTTGCTTTAAATCTCCTTGGGTGTCCTTTTTGCCATCTGCTGAGCATCGCAGGGGTGGATTTTATTGTGCTTGCTGTATTTACCCATGCTGTTGTCTGGTGGAGGGGACTGGGGACAATCTGGTTCTTCCTGGGGGTGATGGAGGGCTTGGGGGTGTGGGTGTGTGCATGGTGGGTTTGGGGGCTTCAGTAATTTTTTGCTTATCTTTAAGTAAAACTCTATTTTACAGCTCTACCCACAGCATAAGGACCAGGAAAATTCATTCTGCTCCCCCCACAATTTGATTTTTGTTCAACACTTAAAAAAAACCCCAAATATATCATCGTGGACTATACATGGAGTTCTTGCAAGAATTAGCCAGAGGGGCCACCTGGGAAGTGAAGCGGGCTAGTTCTGGTCGTTGCTGCCACAGGATGTGGTTCCACATTAAGTAGGAGGAAAATGAACACCCAGGCATCAAGAAGATCTAGAAGAGACCCACACTAAGCCTTGGGCTGCTGACATTGAATTTAAAGTATCAGGAGCTGGGTCCTGCAGAGCTGCTGGCCCTGCTCTGCTGGTGTCCTAACTAGGGAGGAGACAGTGGTCAGCCCTTGGCAGGCACATAGCTCAGGAAAGCAGACTTCTGAACATCAGGAGGAAAGAAATACTAAATGAACCTATTGGGGAGCCCAGTGTGAGAAGCAGCCACTGAGCATATGGGGAGGTGAGCAGCTGGGCTTGGGAAAGCTGCAACAAAACACAACCTTCTCGGTCTGCTGGAAATCTGAGCGTGACTCAGATGCAAGCAGGGTGCAATATTTGACCCTTCTCCTGGGAATTTAGGGGATTTTGGTTCGATTCTTACACAGCAGCACAAGGAAGGCCCTGGATGACTTAAAAAAAATGGGTTGCCTGAAGGATGCAAGGTGCTTAGGGAGGACAAATGGGTCCAGAACGCTTTGTGGTCACAAGGTTGCTGTTGGAGAAGCTCAGACATCCTTTATCAAGTGTTCAAGGCTAGGATGGATGGGACTTTGAGCAACCTGGTCTAGTATAAGGTGTCCCTGGTCACAACAGGGGTTTGGGACTAGATGGTCTTTAAGGCTCCATGCAAGCCAAACCATTTCCTGATTTTAAGAAATTTGAGAGGTGTAAGCTGGACAAGGGTTGACAGCACCCATCCCCATACCAGCAGGCACCCCGGTGGCAGCACCACAGCATCCCCCCACCTTGCATGCTGGCAGTGGGGTGACTGCAGGGTTTGCTTTTGTTTCTTGTGTCAATCAGAGAATCACAAAGTGGTTTGAGCTGGAAGGGACCTGAAAGATCATCTAATTCCAGCCCTTCTGCCATGGGCAAGGACACCTTCCACCTCCACTGCTTTGTAATCTGGCCCTTTTGTCAGGTAGAACAGGAGAAGGAGCAAAAGGTCACAGGCTTGATTTACCGGCAGCCTTGAAGTTATTAATGCTGCTCAGCCTTCCACTTGGGAATTTTCTTTGCCCTCAGCTGCCTGTCACTGTGCTGCCAGAGGTAAAGCCCTGTGGTGTCAGGGCTAATGCAGGGCCAATGACACATCAAAGGAGCCGGCGTTGGGGTAGGATTCCAAAACCTCCTCGGAAAGGAGAGGTTGCACCTTGCTGGGGTGCACCTTGGAAGAACGCTTCAGCAGAAAGCCAAACTTCCAAGCTTCAGCAGTGCTGCAGTTGCAACCACCTGGCAAAGCACAAGCATGTTGCAAGAGCCTCCAATCTGATCTGGATAAAGACAAAGCAACAAGGGGGATGTTCTGGGGGGTTGTTTTGGTTTTCTCCCTGTTGCGGGTCTTTGATCCTTCTTCTGTTGTGTGCTGAACTCCAGTGCTGTGTGCAGGATAGTGGTTTGGCTACATGGGTTGGTGCTGATGCTGTGGGCAGCTCTTTCCTAGGCTAGACCAGCTCCCCTTTTAAGAGGAGGAGAGTAGGGATGGAGGTGTAGCCTGTGTTAGTCCCCCTCCCTCACTGACACATGCCCAGAAAGACCCAAATTGTTGACATTTGGTATAGGTTGTGTCAGTGCCTGTACCTGGTGCACAGATGACTATACATGATCAGAGGATGGTTTGGGTTGGAAAGAACCTTTAAGGGTCATCTAGTCCAACTCGACTGCAGTCAGCAGGCACATCGGCAACTGGAGCAGGTTGTTCAGAGCCTTGTCCAACCTGGCCTTGAACACTTCCAGGGATGAGATTTCTACCCTCTCTGGGCAGCCTGGGCCAGTGTTGCCATCTCAGTGTGAAACATTCCTTTCTTCTACCCAGTTTTAAACTCCCTCTTTTAGTTTCAAACCATCAGCCCATGTCCTCTCACAACAGACCCTGATAAAAGTCTGTCCCCAGGTTTCTGATTAGCCCCTTTAAGCAGTGAAAACCAGAAGCCTCCCTGGAGCCTTCTCTTTTCTAGACTGAACAACCCCAACTCTCTCAGCCTGGCCTCACAGCAGAGGGCTTCTAGTGGCCTTCCTTGGCTCCACTCCAACAAGTCCCTATCTGTGCTGTGCTGAGGACTCCAGAGCTGGCCCCAGCCAGGGGTCAGAGCAGAGCAGAGGGGCAGGATCCCCTCCCTCACCTGCTGCCCACACTGCTGGGGATCAGCCCAGGACACGGCTGGCTCTGGGATGTGAGCTCATGGTGCTCACAAGGTGGCGGAGGGCTGGGAAGGAGACTGGCTGATGAAGGATCCAAATGATTTATTTTTCCTAGGGCATTTTGCATCTCTCTCTTTAAACTCTACTTTTCAGCTCCACTGAAGTTGATGATATGATTAGAAAATCTACCAATCTGCTGCTGACCCGAACGCTGAGCAACTGTTTACAGAACGTCATCAAGAGGAAGAACGTGGGGCTCACAGAGGTAAGATGCAGCTTCTCAGAGACCCCTTTCTAGGGCAAGAGTGACAGAAAGGGGGTTTCATCCCTTGGAGATCTTTACAGCACCTTTAGAGACGCTGGTTGGGAGCTTTATTATAAAATAGGAGGTTGGAAAACAATGCTGGAACCTCACAGCATTGGTACAAAGGCAGATATGGTTGGAAAGAGGAAGCTGTTTTGCTGTTCCTGTTAAAAATTGCTCTTGGTTTGAATATTCAGAGCATTGTCTGAGTTAAAGTGGTGGGTAAGAGGACTTCAGGGAGTACTGGAGAAGAACCAGGTGTGAGCTAGGAGAGGATGGGAGAGTGGTTCCCATGTAGATGATGTTGGAGATTATTTCAGCATATCACTACAGTATAAACTCTGTTTTGGGGCACAAAGTCAGGTTTCTGAGAAGCTTGATGCATGCTTGGGAACATATGTGGAATCCAGGGCAGGATGGATACCTCAGTGAGAGCTCTTTGTGCTGTTGTTAAATGAGGGGATATTAATACAGCTGCAGTTGTTTAATTGACTGTACTGTGGACATGTGTCCTGTTCTCTGGACCCTAAATACCCTGTGGAGCTGAGTTTTGGAGAGCTGAGTGCATTGACAGCGGTATTTGTTCACACATGATGTTTCCTCAGTCCTTTATCTCACAGACTGGAATCTCTCTGCTCCCTAGGGGCAGATTCCTCTTCCCTCCTGCTCCTCCCAGGGCTGCATACCGAGGAATGCAGCACTGTCCATTCCCCAAATAGTCTGTTGAGCTGATGATTCTGTGATCTTTTCGAGGAATTAATGATGCTTCCAAGCCAGTGATCCTAAACTGGAAGCCTGGATTGTCCTGCTCTGGATTGTGTTGGTTGACTTCAGCAGAGGCTTTTACTTTGTAGTTGTGTTTAACAGAACTCTAGAATCCTAGAGTTGTGTCAGTCGGAAGAGACCTGTAAGATCATCAGGTCCAGCTGTTAACACTGTCCCAAAATAGTGGTGTGTAGAGGCAGCTGAGGAGACAGCATTAAGAAAATTGCAGCTAATGGTAGATGTGATAAGGCAGGAGACAGCAGGGTGAGGTCTGCTGGTCACCCACACCACCCTTGGAAAAGGAAAACTTGCCTTGGTGGGATGTTGCTTGATGTCACTCAAGATCTGGATTATTTAGGGTTCATTAGCAGACCAAACACTTGTGACTTGACATAACATTTTTTTATAGACCTGTCAAGGGTTAGGGCTGGGCTGGCCACTAGAGGAGGGACAGAAGCTCTCCATGAGCCCCTCTGCATTCGCAAAGGGAAGAGAAAGGGAATAAGAGTGAGACACTGATGGGGTGGGAAAGAAACTGAATCAGCGGGGATGGGAATGAGAGCAATCAAATGAAATGGAGACAAATAGAAGCAGACTAATATCCAACCCAAGCCCTGATGGCAATGATGGCACCATTGTCACCACTGATGCTAGGGACAGTCTCAGGCTGGACTCAGAAGCAGTGGAACCAGATTCAGGAACTGGATTCAGGAACACATATTGGGATTGAAGGCAGAACGAACAGAGTCCTCCTGGGACACTGGCCACTGAAGAAGAGGCATGACCCTGGTGATGCCTCAGCTTTCTGCTGAAGATGATGTTCATGGGATGGAATTCCTTGTTGGTCAGTTGAGGATCACCTGTCCTGGATGCTCCTCCCTCTGGCTTCCTGAGCCCCAGGGTGGCACACAAGATATGGCAGGACCCTTGGTGTGCCCAGGGGCAAGTCTCAGCCGGAGCCTTCCTGCAGCCCAGCCCTTGGCAGGAGCTCTCCCCATCAGCTTCTCCCTGCTAGGAACAGCCCCTGGCTGTGCAACCCTGCCCTGAACTGCAGAAAGTGCCTCAATGAGCAGAGCCTGAGCTGAGAAGTCAAATCCCTGAGCAGAATTGGTTATGTTCTAGCTCAAGTCAAGACAGCCTGTTATGTTTGAGCTGCACTGAAGTGAGCCCTGCCTGACAGCTGAATGCAGGAAAAGCATTAAGAGGAAATCTTCTTTGGTGGTATTAGTGGCTGTCATGGGAAATGCTTTTCCTTCCAAATTACCTTTTATTTAATTTTCTGATGTTGTTAAAGGGGAAGAGCATGTAGCAAGGCTTAGTGTGTTTGTACAGCATCAGCTTTTCCTGTCAGAAGGTCTTAGAAGTTGGCACCCATTAACCTGTCACGTACCTGGCTTCAGGGGCCCGATGGCTGAAAACCTTGTCTTTGCCTTTGCAGCTTGTACAGATTATTATAAATACAACCCACTTGGAGAAATCCTGCAAGTTCCTAGAGGAATTCATCACCAATATCACTAATGTGCTCCCAGAAACTGTCCACACTACAAAACTCTATGGGACCACAACCTTCAAGGTGAGAAGGCTGTGGTAGGTCCAGCTCGGGGGAGCTGCTGTTGAGGGTTGGTTGGAGAGTGTCTGCTTTCAGAGCAGTGGGGATGGATGTAGGAAGCTCAGCTGGGCTTAGAGTTGATTTTCTCATATCCTGGGAAGCTTTACACCATCAGAGCAGCTTTGAGGTTGTCCTTCAGAGCATTACTTCTGTCAAGATCATGAACTTTTGCAGCCCTGATTTCCTCATTATCTACAGGAATAAACAGCTGCTCCTCGCAAGCCTGATTTGGGGGCTTTTCCACATGATTTTTTCATGTTGCTGTTTGAGCACTGCACAGTGTTACACACATCTGGGCACGGATGTAAACTTCCTCTTTGACCCAAGAGGAGGAGAGATTTTTCAGACCTTACATTTCTGTATCTTTCCACTCCATTTAGCATTATCCCCAGGGCTGTCAGGAACTGCTGAACTTCCTAGTCTTTAAATGATAACCCAGAGGTGTGCACCCAGATACTTGACAGGAAATCTTTAAGGCCACACCTGGGTCAGCTGTGGGGTTGTCATGGTCAAATGGCCACAGGGGTGTCCCATGGGTGGAGGGCAGGACATAGGAGCAGTTCTGAGGACTCCAGCAGTAGTAGAGAATTGGCTAGGTGAGGTTTGCCCCTGAGATAACTCAGCAGGAGACTAAGCCCCCATACTCCCAGGGACGTCCATTGTTGTCTTTTCTGACATCATCTACCTATTTCACCTGGGGGGATGAGTTTTCCTACCCTTATTCTGGCAGGGAGGCTCCTCTGTGACCCTCCTGCACCCCACACCTACAGACACTATGGTGGGTCTCAAGATTTTTCCTTATGGGACATGCCTTTCTCCTCTCTCTCCCATCCTGCACTAGATTTGTTCTCCTGGTCTCCAGGTTGCATCAGAGGCAGACACCAGCTCTATTTTTCCTACCACTGACCTGGTGACACTTGGAACCACCAGTCTGAGTTAATCTGAGGGTTCCCTGCAGGTGCTTTGCCTCGAGCTACCTTTAGGGCTAAGGTTGGGTGAGCCTCCTGCGCTGCTCCTTGTGTAGAGCTGTGGTGGGGAGCCTCCATCCCCTGTAACACACTCTTGTTTGCCAGGACGCCCGCCACGCTGCTGAGGAGGAGATTTACACTAACCTGAACCAGAAGATAGACCAGTTCCTGCAGCTGGCAGACTACGACTGGATGGCCATGGAGCCGGGCAGCAAGGCCAGCGACTACCTTGTGGACCTCATTGGCTTTCTGCGCAGCACCTTCGCTGTGTTCACCCACCTGCCGGTGAGCCACCCCCGCCACCTGCCTTTCTTTCTCCCACCTGGGGAGCACAGAGCCTTCCAGTGCTGCTCTTGAAGCTGTGGTTGGCCAAGCCTTATGGGGCGTGATGGAAATGAGGCCTGGAGCTGTCAAGTCGTATGAAAGAACCGATCTGTTTCGTGTGCTACTAGAAGTTTGCTCCATAGAATCACAGAATCCCTCTGTGGTCCTCCGTGATCCCTCTCGAGAGCATCCAGTCCAACCCCCCTGCTAAAGCAGGGTCACCCCACAGCAGCTTGCCCAGGATCACAATGTTCAGGAAGGTTTAGAATCTCTCCAGGGAAGGAGACTCTACAATCTCTCTGGGCAGCCTGCTCCAGGGCTCCAGCAGCCTTACAGCAAATAATTTTCCCCTCATGTTCAGATGGAACCTTCCAGTTTGTGCTCATGCCCCTTTCTGTGGCACTGGGCACCACTGGCCCCATCCTCTTGCCTCCCACCCTTTAGCTCTTGTTGAGCATTGATTGCTCAGATTCCCTCTCAGGCTGCTCTTCTCCAGGCTCAACGGCCCCAGGGCTCTCAGTCTTTCCTCTCACAGAGATGCTCCAGGCCCCTCAGCATCTTTGTAGCCTCCACTGGATTCTCTCCAGTGGAACCAAGACCATAGTTCACTGGCCATCTATGTTTGAGGTATGCTTAATGGACATTCAGGGTTTTGTTGAGCAGATTCCAGCTGAGCAGTGTCAGTTATTTGAGCTGCAGATGCATTTCCAAATGTTTGTCACTGGCGGACTGCCCTTAGTGTTGCTCTGTTGGAAGGCAGCTTATTCTTTCTTCTCTCTGCTGTCTAAAATCTGCCTGTGTTTATGCTGATATTGCCATCAAAAATGTATTTGATGTTGGGTTTGCAGTTGGCTGAGTAGTGTCTCAGTGAATAGGAAAAATACAGCCATTAGGGAGCTTTGGTTTTGCTCAAACGTTTTGGGTTTTTCCCTTTTAAACGAGATTTGTTCTGAGCTGTGTGGCTGTGTGCTGGAGAGTACCTGCAGTCAGCAGGTGTTTTGAAATCACAAATCCACTGAACACTGTATTTCTCCTAATAGCAATTTCAGATCACACAATCAGGAAATGGTGGGGGTTTGAAGGGACTTCTGGAGATTATCCAGTCTAACCTCCACAGGGGTCGCCCATGGCAGATGCCCAGGTGGGTTTGGAATCTCTCCACAGAAGGAGACTCTACAACCTCTCTGGGCAGCCTGCTCCAGGGCTCCAGCACCCTCACAGCAATGTTTTTCCTCCTGTTCATGTGGAACCTCCTGGGTTCCAGTTTGTGCCCCTTGCCCCTTGTCCTGTCACTGGGAACTGCTGAGAAGAGTCTGACCTCATCCTCTTGATCTCCATCCTTTTGATATTGATAAGTTTTGGATTCCTCTCCCGCTAGATTTCTCCATGAAGAAAGGAGATGTGACTGCACAGGTGTGGTTTGTCATCTGGAGACCACTTCCACTCCTCATCCATCATAAATGGAGTTTAACTGGGAGATTGGTCTCTGCACCAGAGTATGAGGCATGGCAGGCGGGTGAGATGAGGATGGAGAGAGATGCCTGCCATGATCTATGAGGTGGACCTGCAGCAATTTATCTTCTTAAATATTATTGTGTTATTTTTGAGTGAGTCAAAATTGTTTTGGAGACTGGGAGGACAGCTAATCAGTCTGAGAAGGACCAAGACAGACCAAAGCAACCTTTTCTCTTCTACAAGTGGATTAGAAAGGACCCAGCTGAGGAGAAGGCTGTTTGCAGCCAAGGCAGGTCAATCAGATGCTGCTGTCTGATTTTTAAAGCTGTAGATCAGGTTCAGTGGTGCGTGAGACATGGGCTTTGGTGGGTTTTATATCTCTTGGAGTTTCTTCCTTTAGAGGAGTGCTGTGATGATGCTGTCACTTACCTGTGCAAGCAGTGGTGAGTGAGAGCAAGTCAGGAAGAATGGAGGTACATCTGGAAGGCACCCAGGTTCTTTGGTGTCTGCTGGTTTGTTCTTGTAGGGTTCAAGGGCCTTTTCCAGTGGCTTATTTAGAAGCACATCAACATTTCTGCACTTAGCTAAGTGGGAGGTAGGAGATGAGGAGTGTAGAAGCCCACGTCTGTCTGAAGCAATGTAGAAAAGTGAGAGAGATGTTTGTGAAAGCACCAATAGTGTGAGGTGAGCTTCTTTTTTGAAAGGAAAGAGTGAGAGCAGTTCAAGGGGGAAGGGAACTACCTCCAGAAAGGGTGAGCTAGAGCAAAAGGAGAGTATTGTAGGATTGCTGGTGGCAAGGTAGAGCTGATTCTGCTCTGCTGGTCCAGATCCAGCCCACATCATTAACACTACAGTGCTATGATGCAAGAGCAGTTGCTGCACTGTTTGAAATGAGTTTGCAGCCTGGCCCAGCTGTAAAATACAGGATTATCGCACGTGGCTCATAAATAAAAGCAAGAGACTCTGCACCATCCTTGGCAGGACATCCTTGATTAAGGGATCCCAGGAGCATCTTCTCATTCATAGAATCATAGAATAGTTTAGGATGGAAGGAACTTTAAAGATCATGCAGTTCCAACCCCCTGCTTGTGGGCAGAGACACCTTCCACTACCCCGGGTTGCTCAAAGCCTCATCCAGCCTGGCCTTGAACACTTCCAGTGTTGGGGCATCCACAGACTCCACGCAACACTGTGGGCAGAGTGGCAGTCTTAGGAGATGAGTAGTGGCAGGATCAGCTGCCTTTTGTCATGACAGTAATTACACCCAGAAAACCCTTCAGCTACTGATCAAAGTAAACTCAGCCTTGTCACGTCGGTGGTTACTGTGCTAAAATGACACCAACAGAAAGGGCTGTCCTGGAATAGAACAGAGCTGAAAGTCCTGAGCCTGCAAAAATGCAGCAGCTCCTTAGCCTGGCAGGGGTGAGTAATCCCATTGTCTTGGACAGGGCTGCTCCTCTGCAGGAAACATTCCTGGGGTCAAGGCTCCAGCTTGCTGCAAGGCAGATCAAATGGCCTTGAAGGGTCTGGTCGACTCAAATCAATGTTTTGGAGAGGAGCTGAAGAGGAGCAGAGATGCTGAGTGAGCTAAAAGGTGACTCTGAGCTAAGAGTTGAGCATGAGGTTTTGTGTTTCCCTTTTTGGATACATGAGGCTGAGTTTTTCCTGTATTGACTGGGGAGGATTTCCAGAATGGCTGAGGCTGGAAGGGACCTGTAGAATCCTGAAGGCTGTAGAATCATAGAATAGTTTGGGGTGGAAGGGAAATTTTTTGTTCCTTAGGAGAAGGGACCAAGACCCAGCCAGCCCCAACCTCCTTTCACGGAGTTGTAGAGAGCCAGAAGGTCTCCCCTCAGCCTCTTCTCCAGGATAAGCAACCCCAGGTCCCTCAGCTGCTCCTCACAAGACTCGTGCTCTAGACCCCTCACCAGCTTCATTGCCATTCTTTGGGCACTCTCTAGCACCTCAATGTCCTTCTTGGAGTGAGAGGCCCAAAACTGTACCCGGTATTCTAGATGCAGCCTCTCCAATGCTGAGTACAGGAGGACAATCCCTGCCCTGCTCCTGCTGGCCACACTATTGCTGACCCAAGTCAGGATGTTGGTGGCCTTCGTAGCCACCTGGGCACACTGCTGGCTGGAAATACTCACATGATCCTCTGCATGTGATGGAAACTACTTGATATTAGGAATCCCTGGAATCTGTTTGCTTTTTTGCATCTTCCTTCAGGACACCAAGCCCCACCAGCGAAGGTCACGCTTGGCGGGTGCAGCGGGTGCCGCGGGGGAGGAAAAGTTCACGGCGAAGTGAGGGAGGTTTTGGTGCATACCACTGCTGCATGACATTTTCATGGTGGTTTTAGAGCCACAACTCGAAAATTCTCTTCTGAGTGCCCAAAATGTCTCCAAGCAAATAACAACGCTGGTGGAAATCAAAGCAGCAGTTAACGTTTGGCTTCGAGGCTGCCCAATTCCTGTGTTAACCAGGGAGAGTCAGTTACTGCTGCTGAGCTTATTAACAGGGGGTGCTTGGGGGCCTCCTTTAAAAAGAAAATACTGGGTGCTTTTTTTATTTAAAGGGTAAAAAAACAAACCACCAAACCTTTAAAAAAAAAAAAAAAAAAGTATTTTAGTTTAAAAAAAGAAGAGGAAGAAAAAAAAAAAAAGATGGTTTCTATTTTTCAGCAAGTTTAGGGCCATGGCCTCCAAAAAATGAACATTTCCAGCATAATACTTTTAAGAGAATGACTGAAAAAGCCCTTTTGTCTTTGATGGCTGATTGTTGTTTTTATTTCTTGTTAGACAAGTTAATGTAAATCGCCCTGACAGGGCTACTCCAAACACACTGATTTGTTGACATTAAGCTGCTCGGAGATGGAGGGTTGTGTCAACACCTACGGTGAACTGTCAGGTTAACAAAGCAAGGATGTTTTCTTGGGGGAGGGGAGCAGAGTTGGGGGGTGTTTTGTTTTTATTTTAAGTTTCCTTTAATCCTCTGTTAGTCTTGTATCTTGATAACCTCCTTTGGAAGGTAATCAGGGCAGGTCAAGAGGTGAAGCTGACCTGGGAAGGGGAAGCAATCTTTCAGCGATCGAACAAACTCTAACCCCTGCGCTGTCTTGAGCAGTTCAGGCTGAACTCTTTGCAGAAGGGTTTGGGGTTTTTTTTTTTTGGGGAGGGTTGGTTTTTGGTGGTGGTTTTTTGTGTGTGGGTTGGGTGTTTTTTTTTCTCATTATTCCTTTTGTGCTTATTTTTGCCAGATGGCAGGCCCAGATTTCAGCTGGAGCTGTGCAAATGCCTGCCACGTTTCTGCCTGATTTCCCGTAGTGGCATCTCTTCCCAGTTACAAATAAATACTCCAGCCCCAGCAGCTCTTGCTTTGGTAGAAGGAGCCTTGGAGATTTTGTTCTATTATATTTTTTTTTTAATTAAAGAAAACAATTGCACAGAATCACAGAATCATTTTTGTTGGAAGAGACTTTTAAACTTACTGAGCCCAACTGGTAAACCAGCACTGCCAGGTCACCACTGACCCATGTCCCTCGGCACCACATCTCTGCAACTGTTAAATAGCTCCTGGGGTGGTGACTCCACAACTTCACAGGGCACTTCCCTGTGTTTTTATTTAAAAAGGAAAATCCCTCTGTAATATTTTAAAAGTAAAATGCCTTGAACTTTGCACCAACCACAGCCTTGACCAGGTTGGGAGGGACCCAAGTGAAAAATAACTGTCATAAAACCATCATATGAGCACCAAAGACACCTTCAGATTTGCTTGAGTCTGTGCTTAGGTAATGTTCCCTTGCCCTTGGAAGCGGTGGGCAAGTTTTGCATGAGCTGGTCCATGCTGTCAGTCAGAGTCACAGCATGCTGGGGTTGGAAGGGACCTCTAGGGATCATCCAGTCCAACTTCCCCGCTAAAGCAGTGTGACCCGCAGCAGCTTGCCCAGGATTGCAGTGTCCAGGTGGGTTTGGAATCTCTCCCTAGAAGGAGTCTGCACAACCTCTCTGGACAGCCTGCTCCAGGGCTCCAGCACCCTCACATGAAGAAGATTTTTCCTGAAGTTTAGGTGGAATCTCCTGGGTTCCAGTTTGTGTCCTCAAACTCAGTATATGACACCCATCACAGGTGGAAGAGCTGAGGCATGTGGATGGTGACTGGCAGTGTATATTTAACAGCAGTAAAACTGGTCTTATGGTACTTTGATTTCCTCCTCATCCTCCCTAGACCACGTTCAAGGAACCCATGTTTTGCCTTCTGTAATGCTCTGCCAGGTGCCAAGCAGGCAGTGCCTTGTCAGGAGCACTGGTGGCTTGTAGGCACTTAAGAATGATAACTGTTTTGAACCTCTCTGCCTTTCTCACTGTTGCTTTGCTCTCTTCTGCCTTTGACTTTGAACTCCCTGTGTTGTCCTCTGTAGGGGGATGTAGATGTCCACTCTACAATGTCGGTGAGTACAAGAATGCGTGTCGTGCGCGTTTGGTCTGCTCTGCTTGCACCTCAGAGGTTAGAGGGCGAGTTGAACGAGAAAAAGTCCTTAAGTCTTGGAAGGGAGGAAAGGAAAAGGTTAAGTAGATGTTTAAATCAGTGGGGTAAATGAGAGACCAAGAGAAGTGGCTTCCTCCCAGACAGGTTGCTCTCAAGGGTGCAGTGTCAGTAGCACTGCTGAGTTGTTGCTTTTGGAGCATGTGGCCTTTCCCTAAATGTCCAGTGGCTATGGGGAAGTGCCTGTTAGGGAAAGTATGGTGAGATCTTCAACCTCTGCTTGAAAGAGAAAAGATCTGTAGAAAATTTCCCTTCACTCCCTGTGTTTTGTTCAACCTTCCTGCAGGGATTCATAGAATGGTTTGGGTTGGAAGGGACCTTTAAAAGTCATTTAGTGTAACTTCCCTGCAGTGAGCAGGGACATCTGCAACCAGAGCAGGTTGCACGCAGCTCAAACCAGTCTCACCGGGAATGTGTCCAGCCATTGGGCATCTACCACTTCTCTGGGCAACCAGGGCCAGTGTCTCATCACCCCCACTGTACAACATTTTGTCCTTCTCCCCAGTCTAAAGCTCCCTCTTTCACTTTCAAACTTATCACCCCTTCTCCTGTCACAACAGGCTCTGCTAAAAGTGTCCCCAGCTTTCCTATCAGCCCCTTTAGGTACTGAAAGGCCACCGGAAGGTCTCCCTGCAGCCTTCTACAGACTGAAACCCCCAGTTCTCTCAACCTGTCCTCACAGCAGAGGGCTTCCAGCCTCATATTCCTCCTGGTGTAAGAACCCCAACCTGAAGCTTGCACCACTAGGCCTTCCTTCCTGACAGTACAGTAGAGAACAGTATTTTATGCATAAAACAGTGTAGATTCTTGATGCCTACTGTCTCTCTGTTTGGATTAGGGGCAGTTAGCACCAAGAAAGCAAAGCAGACCTTTGGGACCTGCCTTCTCGTTCAACAAACCTCTCTAATTGTCGTTTCTGCCTGTTTTGTGTGCTGGAGAAAAAGCTGCAGCATTTCCGTGGAGAGATGGCAAACAAAGTGCTCCGGAGCTACCTTGTTTCCTCTGTTCCCATGTCTGCCAGCCCAGGGCACGGGCAAGCAACGCCTGCCTCAGTTGTTTTTTTGTTGGTGCAACCCTGCTAGACGTGGTTGTGAGATGCAGCCGGCGCGGAGACGTAGCCTCTACCCCAGCTTTTGCTTTTCCACCTTTAACCCCTGCTCTTCATTTTAATGCTGAGCTGCCCTGGCAGTATTGATATTCCGTGCCGCGGTTGGATGCTTGTACCCCTTTTCCTGGAAACTGAGCATAGCTAAGCCTTGAGTATTTACAGGCTCTGGGCACCTGGGGGTTTCTAAGTCAACATCGAGGTCTCAAATCAACGCCAGCTTCTGGAAAAGAAAGAGCCTTGTTAAAGCAATTTGAGGCCAGCTTCCATCAAAGCCGTGGCAGGGCTGCTGGCAGGGCTGCGGGACCCGCCCGCGCTGCCGGGGAGCAGGCGAGGGATGCTTCGGGCTTCCAGGAGCGGTGTTGAATGTCCACCGTCCTACGTGATGATGTCCTTAGGGCGTAGCCAAAGAGAGACAGCTGCAGAAACTGGGGTTGCCTCTGGCTTTTCGAGGACTTTCGGCCATTGCGAAGCCAGATGTATTTATTTCTTTAATTGAATCCAGTGCCTAGACAGCTATGGAGTCAGCTTCCTACGGAGAGGGGTGCATTAGTTTCATTAAGGTAAATCAATGAAAAATAATACCTGGAGGTCCCCTGGAAAGGGTCAGGAGTGGAGTAATCCCTTTATATGGTGGGAGTTTGCTAGCTTGCTCTTGGTTTTTGTTTTTAACTGCAACGGACTCTAATTTTCCTTTTAACCCCTCTAATTTTCTGTTCTCTCAGTGGTTTGTATTAATTGGTGGAAGTAAATCACTAATCTGTCTAAAAGAGATTGAAGAACAGCAATCTGACTGCACAAAGTAGCAGGACTGTGGGAAGAGTCTATACTTTTACACAGGACAAAGGGCTGGCTGTAACTGAGTTTTAAATGACTGGTGGAAAGTCGTCGTGGCTAATCGTGGAGGTTTCTTGGTGTAGAAATGGACAGGTGTTGAAAAAGTGACTTTCCTGGGATGCAGACATGGACAGGGCATGAGCAGCATCCAAACCCCTCCCTGTATGGTCCTCAAGGGGGCTTCCTCTGCTCTCCAAAGATGATCTGAGTCTCTTGAGGGCCTGCTCCACCCAGCTTGCCCTGAACATTGGGCCCTTCAAATAAGATTGCCTTGGTGGGGAGAAAATGGGCTGTTGACCAGAGCAGTACTTGCATGGCTGTGTGGTCCTGTGCTGCTGCAGTCTCGTGGCTCTGCATTACTGCCTTGGTCTTCTCAAAAGTCTCCAAAATACCCCAAACACTTAACAAAATGGAGAGGTAAAACCAAGAACTAATGGTGGCTTGAAAATAAGGAGCGAAGCGTTCAAAGGTGGTGGATTTAGCTTTGCTGGCTGGGGAGAAGGCTGACCTCTGCTTAACCTGGGAGCAGTAGTTAACAACAATCTAGGTAAGCCAAGTTATCTTGTAATTACATGGTTTCTTCTCTGCTTTCAGCACTGAAAAGTAATTGAAACTACAATGCCTAGTCCCATAAATCCTTTAAACCAGGGTGTGCACACTTCCCTAGGTGCTGCTTCCCTTTGTGGAGTCACCTTGGCATGTTTGGCTTGGAGGTTTATTTCACAGACTTAGATTTAGAAAGCTGTTTTCTGCTTACTTCTGCATGCACCTCTGTACACAGAGAGTCAGATGTGAGGTGCAGGTTGTTTGGCAGCTAAAAATCCATCCTTGATGTGAGGAATCTGCACCAGAGCTCCAGTGAGTGCCTTCCAGAAACCCCAAATACAGTTAAAATCCGGTGCTTCACCACCATTTACTGAATGTAAGTGGAACAGCAGGCTCTTCTAGTTGATGTTTTCCTCGTATTTTACCCACTGGCAATCTGAAGCCTTGTCAGGCTCTCCTTAAGCGGTGAATGCACAAAGGAAGGTCAATGAGCACCGCATCTGCTTCCAAAGCTTCCCACAATCTTCCATAACCTACCCATGGAAGGAGACCCTAGAGCAGCCCGACCTTCCCGTAATCAACTTCTTCAGCCTTCACAGAAGGTGGCTGAGCCAAGATGTGACCATTGGGTTTTGTGTTTCCTATTTTGGGTACATGAGGCTGAACTTTTCCTATATTTATTCAGGAAAATCCTAGCATGGTTGGGGTTGGAAAAGACCTCTGGAGGCCATAGAATCATAGAATAGTTTGAGTTGGAAGAGACCTGCAAAAGTCACTTAGTCCAACCCCCCTGCAGTCAGCAGGGACATCTGCAAAGAGATCAGCTGATCAGAGCCCAATCCAATCTGACCTGGAATGCTTCCAGGAATGAAGCATCTACCACCTCTATGGACAGCCTTCATATGCAGTGTCACTTGGGGTCCCTGTGGAGAGCTCATTTGAATTGAGCTTGCACAGCAAAGCTTTGGGATCTTGTGCTCATCATTCAGAACTGATAATGTGGTTGAGTTATATTGATGTGGTTGAAAGGAACCACTGGAAGTCATCTAATTAAAGCAGGGCCACCCACAGCAGGTTGCCCAGGATCACAATGGCCAGGTGGGGTTGGAATCTCTCCACAGAAGGAGACTCCACAACCTCTCTGGGCAGCCTGCTCCAGGGCTCCGGCACCCTCACAGCAAAGACATTTTTCCTCCTGTTCAGATGGAACCTCCTGGCTTCCAGTTTGTGCCCACTGCCCCTTGTCCAGTCACTGGGAACTGCCGAGAAGACTCTGGCCCCATCCTCTTGATCTCCACCCTTTAGATACCGATCAGCATTGATCAGATCCCCTCTCAGGCTGTTGTTCTCCAGGCTCCCCAGCTCTGCTTGGAAGGGAAATACTCCTGAATTGGGTGTTGATGGCTCACGGGGTGGAGCTGGAGCGGGTGGGGGTGGTTGGTAGTTTTGAGCTGATGGATTTTTCCAGTCTGTTCCCCATCTGTGCTCTCGGCGGTGTGTGAGCTGCGTTTCCGCGGGCGCTCGGACGTCACAGCCGCGTGCGGCCCCTTCCGCCGCAGCCCGGCCAGCAGTGATCTGCGTAAGCACCAGTCTGCAGCCTCCAGATGTGTCTGAAGGGAGAGAAGCTCTTCATGGCAGTGTGCTGGAGATGAGGGCAGAGTGCTGTGCTCCAAGCCTCCAGATCTTTACCCTTTTTTTTCGTAGAATAGTTTAGACGGGAATAGACCTTTGAGATCGTCGAGTCCAACCCAGCACTGCCAGGGCACCGCTAACCATGGCCCTCAGCACCACATCTGCATGGCTTTGAAACCTCTCCAGGGATGGGGAAGCAGTTCTGCACCATAAGGGTGGTGAGACCCTGGAACAGGTTGCCCAGGGAGGTGGTGGAAAGCTCGTCCCTGGAATTTTTTAAGGCCAGGCTGGATGTGGCTCTGAGCAACATGATCTAGTGTGAGACAGTGGAGTTGGAACTAGATGATCCTTGAGGTCCCTTCCATCCCTTACAATTCTATGGGGACTCCACCACTGCCCTGTGCAGCCTGTTCCAGGCCTTGAAAACCCTTTGGGGGAAGAAATTGTTGCTAATATTGATGTCATTTTTCCTCAGATGACATTATTTCTAACATCAGCTTACACTTACAACACTCTACAGCAAAGATGAAGTGATTCAGTTCACTGGAAGTCTTCTTTCTGCCACAGCTGGCAGATGCTTTGCCCTGATAAATCAGCAGACAGAAGTGTGGTTCTACCTCCTTGAACATCAGGGAGGGGGGAAAAAAACCCAGACCTCCAAAAATCTGTATTTAATCAACTTTTTGTTTCCAAAATGGCAGCTGCTTTGTATTTAGTGGAAAATCAGGCTCTTCCCAATGGAAAGAATGTTATTCCCAAAGCGAATACAAAAGAAAACAAAAGCCACAAAAGAAGAGGATGAAATATGTCCTTTAGTTGGCTATTTTTTTCTGTCCTTCCTTCCAGTTGTGGGGCTGCATGCTCCCATCACAGTCAGCCCATGGCTCTGGTTTGTGTCATGTAACTCAAAAGTCTCAACCCAAGGACATGTGGACCAGGAGAGAGCCTTCATCTGTGTGAGGATGACAAAATTCAACAAGGGCAAGTGTAGGGTCCTGCAGCTGGGGAGGAATAACCTCCTGCACCGCTATAGGTGAGGGGTTGACCTGCAGGGAAGCAGCTCTGTGGACAAGGACCTGGGAGTTCACCATGAACCAGCAATGTGTTTTTATGGCCAAGAAGGCAAATGGTGTCCTTGGGTGCATTAAGGAGGAATGAGGGGAGTGGAGAAGCTCTCTGATGAGAAGAGGCTGAGAAACCTGGGGCTGCTCAGCCTAGAGAAGAACAACCTGAGAGGGGATCTGATCAATGCTGATCAATAGCTAAAGAGTGGGGGGCAAGAGGATGAGGCCAGACTCTGTTCAGTGGTGCCCAGTGACAGGACAAAGGACCAGGGGCACACACTGGAACCTAGAAGGTTCCACCTAAATGTGGAAAAAATTAGGTGTGAGGGTGCTGGACCCCTGGAGCAGGCTGCCCAGAGAGGTGATGGAGTCTCCTTCTCTGGAGAGATTCCAAACCCACCTGAACGTTGTGATCCTGGGCAAGCTCCTGTGGGTGCCCTGTTTTAGCAGAGGAGGTTGTACTTGATCTCCAGAGGTCCCTTCCAACCACCATCATTCTGTGAGTCTGTGAACTAGGATTGAGAAAAATCAGGGCTAGTCGTGCTTCTTGTGTACAGGCAGAGACTAGTTAAAGGAAAGTTGTTTATGGCTTTAATTCCTTTACAGGCTGAGGTGTCACCACTCTTGGAGCACCGTGGTTTTCCCTTGGCACCTCTTGTTTTCAAGGTCTTAATGTTCTTAGAGATGAATGATCTTTGTGGAGACCCACATGGGGAGCATGGGAGGAGTGGAAAATTCAGGAGCATCAAGTCTCTGCCTGCTCCAAGCCTGCCCAGCAGGTCCACAGGTTGCTGTCCTCTCCTGGGTGTGGCACTGAACCTACAGTACTGCTCTTTCTTAGTCTGCTGCTCCTGTTCCTTGTGGTGCTTCCTCTGAAGCACATCTGCGTGGCAAGAATTAAGAATTTAGTGCTGGGAGATGCTGCCAAACTGTCAGCCATGGCTAGTCAAAAGCTCCAGGTTAATACAGTTCTGTCAGTGGTGCAGTTTCGTTTTGGGTTCTCTCCTGCTGCTGGGCTAGAGATGTTGAGCCACACTGTGAAGATACCTTCTGGGCAAAGGAGGAGCAGCTTGAGCTGTCATGACCTGCTCTGTTCATGTGTTTTGGGTTTTGCATGAGTTTTGTAGGTCCTTCACTGCTGGCCTCTCAACCTCCCTGTCTTGTGGTGGGTCATTGCAGTGTCAGAAGGGGCTCAAAACTGAACCTAGGATTCGAGTTGTGGCCTCCCCAGTGCCACGTACAGGGGGATGATCCCTGCCTTTGTCCTGCTGGCCACACTGTTGCTGGTCCATCCCAAGATGGTGCTGGCTTTCATGGCCACTTGGGCACATGCTGGCTCCTGTTGATGGATGTTGATCAATACCCATAGGTCCTTTCCACCAGGCACTTTCTGGCCACTCTGCACTAATCCTGAAGCATTCATGGGGTGGTTGTGACCCTAGTACAGGACCCAGCACTTAGCCTTGTTGTTCTTCATACCGTTGGCCTCCGTGAGTCACAGGAGGCAAGACAGCAGCTGAATGCTCCAACACAGGCACTGCTCATTTCTGGTGCACCAGGCTCTGCACCCAACTCTTTTCATGCTAGAGATGTTTTAAGAGCATCTCCAGAACACTTCTGCCTTGTGGTGTGTGTTTGCAAAGCCTCCGTAAGGCTTCAAAGAAACTGCCCCGTGCTCAGTCCTAACAGCTGTGTCCTAATGTACTTCCCCACCCCTTGCCCTTCCTTCTGTTTATTTATTTCCCTTTCTTAAATAGAAATAGTGAAGTGGATGTGGCTTGTTGAGTCAGTGTGGCCAAAGAAGGGGAACATCTTCTGTTCCTTTGCATGCTTATATCCTGGTTGTGTTGTGCTTTTGCTGTTGGGTTCCTTTGCTCCTGCTCATAAGCAAGTAGATGCATTTTGTAGTGCCAAAGCACCTTGATGCCTGTGTAGGAAACACCTTGCCATGGAGCTGGTTACTCCATAAATTCTGTGTTGTTTGATTGAAGACCAAAGAAATCCAACCCCAGCTAAACTCAGAAACAAATAAGATGAGAACATCACTGGGCACTTTCAGAGCTGTGACCACCACCCTGCTGTGACTTCTGCTGTGCTGCTCTGTAGGAGAACCTTCAACCTCCCACCAGCTTCAGCTGAAACAGCCTTCAGCTGTTGACCTTGGGCATCTTCCCCCAAGCAGGCTGTTTCAGTTTCTCCTCTTCTGTAGGCATTGGAGGGGGTTTGTAGCAGGCTGCAGTGGTCGGTGCAGCCGGCTGGTTTGTTTTCTGTGTGGTGAGGATAATTGCTGTATTTGCTTCCCCCCCCCCCTTTCTTTTTTCATTTGTCTGGTTGCCTCTAAGCTTCTGTTGGGAGTTCAGCTGTGCCATGTGTTTGTCTTGCTGCTGTGTCTGTGGCAGCTGGTTTTCCCTTTCATGCTCAAAATAGAACATGAGTGGTGAATGCTTGCTTCAGAAACGACAGCCTGTCCGCTTCTGCCAATACCTCGGCAAGGGAGCCACTTAACCACTGAGTCTGAAAGCTTCACTCAGAGGATGGTGGCCTTCCAGGTTGGTTGCCCTTCCCAGTTGCTCTTCCAGGTTTCTCTTTGCAGTCTCCAGATGCTGTCAGCTTTCCAGGTGAGTGGGTCTTTGCACAAGACAGACCTCACTTGAAATTGCACTTGTTGGCACCAATTTGAGGTGCTGCTCTTCACAGGGTTGCTATGGTGAACCTGAGATGTTTCGGTGGTGGAAGACTCTCTTGAATCAAGCTATTGTGTGGTCAGAATCACAGGATGGTGGGGGTTGGATCTCTGGAGATCATTTTGTCCAATCTCCCTGCTAATGCGGAGTGATGCAGAGCAGGTTGCCCCGGATTGTGTCCAGGTGGGTTTGGAATCTCTCCAGAGAAGAGACTCCACAACCTCTCTGGATAGCCTGAGACAGGGATCCAGCACCCTCGCAGCAAAGTTTTTCCTCGTGTCCAGATGGAACCTCCTGGGTTCCAGTTTGTGCCCATTGTCCCTTGTCCTACCACTGGGCACCACTGAAAAGAGTCTGCCCCCAGCCTCTTGCCCCCCATCCTTTATCTGTTGATCAGCAATGATCAGATCCCCTCTCAGCATCCTGCTTCCATCTTCTGCAAAACAGTCCACCAGTGTTGCTTCATGAATTGGAAATGCCAACAAGCTCACTGGGACAGCTTGTGGGGTTTACAGTAAAGTGGACATTTAATTTTGAGAAATTTCAACTTTTTGGGCCCACTTCTCTGTTGTGTGAAGCCCACATCTCAAACCCCCTAATCACATCAATCCAAATACTTGCTGCAGGTTAGAAAATCATTCTGTCGGTGGGGGGGGAAAAAAGGAAAGAAAAGTGGGAACCCCTGAGACCATTTGGAGCTTGCCAGGCTTTGTTGTCTATGAAGATGCTGCATTAATTCTTTGGGGAGTTGGTGAGACTCTTCTTGGTGCTACCAGAGGACTTTTGCTTGCACTTCGGTGACCACCTAGTTTTGGCCAAGCAAAATCTGGGAAGCACCAATGTCTTACTCCTCAAGGAAGGCAGAGGTGCTCCTGTGACACAGTGGGATGGTGTCCCTTGGACGACCTGGTCAGGTCTCTTCTGGGACCCTCTATCTGGTTGCCATTGCCAGCTTGTGCCACCACCAATATGTGCTGAGGAGCCCCCTCTCCCCCGCCCAGCACGAGGTGGGTAGTAGCAGCATGTTCCTGATTGCAAATGAAGATTAATGGGTATTTATTTTAACAACCATTCCATTTCAGTAGCTTTTAATGAGTCCTTTGATAGCAAGTTCCTTAATTAACGAGGCAGCCTTTCAGCGTTTCCTCTCCCTAATTGTTAACAGATTGGCTGTTTCCAAACAAACGCTACCGTGAGCAGGGCTGGCTCCGGAGCCTCCCTGCTCACCTTCCCTCTGCTGGCTGCCAATCCTCCTGGGAACCTGGAGGCTTCCATCTGCTGCCCAACAGAGATGAAAATAGATGGGTTTTTTAATGCTGAGAGTGGTGAGATGCTAGCACAGGTTTCCCAGACAGGTGAGAGAAGCCCCATCCCTAGAACCATTCCAGGTCAGGTTGGATGGGGCTCTAAGCAACCTGATCTAGTTGTAGATGTCCCGGGTGAGTGCAAGGGGGTTGGACTAGGTGAGCTTTAAAGGTCTCTTCCAACCCAAAGCATTCTATGATTCTGTGATTTCATGGCTGATCTTTTATGGCGTGAGAATAATGTGGATTGGAAAGGAGCTCTGGGGGTCATCTAGTCCAACCCCCAGCTAAAGCAGGGTCACCCACAGCAGCTTGCCCAGGATCACAATGTCCAGGTGGGTTTGGAATCTCTCCAGAGAAGGAGACTCCACAGCCTCTGTGGGCAGCCTCCTCCAGTGTTCTGGCACCCTCAAAGGAAAGAAGCTTCTCATGTCCAGATGGAACCTCCTGGATTCCAGTTTGTGCCTTGTCCTGTCAAGTGGGCGCCACTGACAAGTCTGGCCCCATTCTCTTACCTCCCCACCCTTTATCTATTGATCAGCATTGATCAGATTCCCTCTCATGCTGTTCTTTCTCCATGCTGAACAGCTCCAGGTCTTAGCCTCTCCTGATCTGGAGGAACTGCAGTGTCTGGGTGGGTGAAATGTTTTTGACGTGCAGGCAGGGACGGAGCCGGTTGGGAGCCACGCTGGAGAGCAGGATCATGACAGAGCTGTGACTTCTGAGGGCGAGGGCACAAGGAGGGCCTTGGGCAGCGCCGCCGGTTCCGCCACACGCTCGCAGGCACCAGCAGGGCAATTAGCACGAGGTCGGAGCCGTCCCAGCCGAGCGCGGCGGCTCCTCTGATCCTGGGGTTTTCTAGGAGCAGCCCCGTCCCGGGCTGACATCTCAGAGGCATCCTGCTCAGTCTCTGTGCCAAAGCACATGTCCTGACACCGCTGCCAGGGGTGGTGCAGCTAATGATTTTGGGAGGGAGATGAGGCTGGTGGAAAACACGTCCAGTGCGGGCTAGGCTCCACGTGTTGGTGAGCTGAGCAGGCAGCATGGGGCAAGTCAGGGCTCTTCCTTACCAGCACTGTGGGAAAGCTGAAAAATGAACCAGGAGGGGAAAACCCCCAGTCCTAAATAAGTGCTGAAGAACCAAGATGGTCTTGTTGTGGCATCAGGGGGTACTTGATATCTGCCAGCCCAAACCAGCCCAAGTGCAAGTACAACCAACCTCCTCAACTTGCAGCAGCAGCTTATTAGTGGTGATGTATCAGTGTCCTGGCACTGGTTCTCCCTCCTGTCAACAGCAGCTGCTTATCAAGCAGATATTGCACTGCATTTCTGGGCAAATAGTCCAAAATTAATGTTCATGAGACTCTGCTGATCTTACAAGGAGCTGCTGTAAGTGGGCATCTATTGCTCTGATTGTAGGGCTTGGGCAGAAAAAGATCAGGTTCACTCTTATTTATAAGGTTCAGTCCTATTTGTAAGGCTGAATTCAGTCTTATTTCAGTCTTCTTTATAACCCTCAGTCTCATAAATAAGTCTGAAACCCATAAATTCTGGAAGGGTTTTAAATCTTAGTGCCCAAGGAGTGAGATGCTGATCATCTGTGGTGGTTCCATCTTTTCTCTAGACAGGCATTTAGAACAATGATTTAAACCCCTGTGGCATCTCCAAGCCTTCTAATGGTAAACACAAGGGGGGAATGAATTAAAAATACCTGTATTGTGCATTAAAATCACCTTTTTACCTGTGGAAAACCCTCAAACCTGTGTACACTTCTGTCTGTCATCCAGTAATATAGGATCTAAACTGTGAGGTATTTGTATCTCCTTAAATCTAAGGTGAAAGACCTGAGTGGTTTCTGAAGCAGAATGGTTTTAGTTGTTTAAACCTTAAGAATAATGGAAATAAAAGGTCAGGGCGTGAGGAGATTCAGCTTCAGAAGTTTCAAAGACTCTGTGCACTTTTGCACCTGAAAGAAGTTTTGAGCCCGGCCAAATCCTGTGTGAAAGAGAGAGGAGGAGGAAAGGCTGAGCCAGAAGCTGCTCCTGTGCTCATCATTTGGATCTCCTCTGCGAGGAGCTGAGAAAGCACTCACAAAGAACGTCCTGCAGTCCCACTTAGAGACTGCTGTCGCGGCAAGGACTCAGCAGAGTTGTTGTGCTGTCAAACCCTGATGATTAAATTACTTTTTCCATCCCATCTTCCATGCGTTCAGCTCATTAACTTGACAGCTCATCTCAATCATTTGCTCCTCTTCACGCCCTCCCGGTGTCGCTTGTCACTCACTCTTTATTCAGGCAAGCCTGGCTGGACTGAGGAATGCAAGCACCGGGGCAGGCGTCTTAGCTGTGGTGGTTGTAGGTGTGGGTAACCCTTTAGGTACCTCCGTGCCCGCTGATCTGACCATTGCTTGGCAGGAAGGTTGCTCCTCATAAATTTTTGTCAATGGGGCTGAAAAGCCTTTTGGAGGGTGGGGAAGTTTTCTTTTGGCTTAGAATGGTTTAGGTCTTTTCTGTGCTGAGGACTCCAGGCTGGACCCAGCACTGTAGGTGGGGTTCAGAGCAGAGGTGCAGAATCACCTCCCTTGATCTGCTGGCTGTGCTACTAACTTCACTTGGGGTTCAGCATCTCCACAGCTTTGCCAAGGGTTGCAACCTCCTATGCAAACTGCTGCTGATGTACAAGCCTGAGCTGCTCTTTGGGATTTTCTCATGCTGTTCCAGGAAAGGTTGGGAGCTTTGTCCCCAGGCCTAGCATGAGAGGGGGTCCCAGGTCATCCCTGCAGAGCTTTGGTGTCTCATCCTCTGCTTCTGCTCACTGACACATCAGAACTACTTGGTTATAGCAAAAACTCAAGTGTCTGCTGAAAGTAATGAAGAAAAATCACAACTGAGGAGCACCGAGCTTCCCACTGTGGTTGGGGGATGAGGAATTGGTGTGAGTGGTGTTTTAAATAACTGAATGTGTCACAAGGAACACAAGTAAATGACAAAGAGCAAAAAAACCACCACCCAGTGCTTTGCTAAACTTTATGGTTGCCATGCTTCATCTTAATTTTAGTGAAGGTGTTTGTGTGGAGGTGAGTGATGAACGCTCCTGGAGCCTGGGAACAGCAGCCAACAGCAGAGATGAAGTACCCAGCCCTGCAATGCATGGCTCTGCTCTTTTGTTTGTAACTAAAAAAATTATTTTTTTTTCCTTCCTACTGAAGCTGAATATGGCCTGAAGATCCAAAATGACTTTGCAAGGCTGGTTAAAACCCATCTCGGAGCACACATCAAACGTTTGCTTATCTCTCGGTGCCACGGTATTGAAACTGGTGATACTTAGCTCCAAACACTGTGTAAAGCCCTCACTTTAATCCCAGTTTAAACAGGGTTTGTAAAGTGCTTGTAAAGACCAGTGAGATCTCCTTAGCCACTCCTTGTTCTCAGGAAAGCATGTTAAATGCTTTTGTGTTTGCAGGGCAGCATCATGAGCCAGAAATATTATCGTGCGCTAACGCACACGGACAGCAGGAGCACAGAATCCCACATTGCTCTGGTTTGGAAGAGACCTCTGGAGGTCATCCAGTCCAACCTCCCTGCTACAGCAGGGTCACCCACAGCAGGTTACCCAGGATCCAGGTGGATTTGGAATCTCTCCAGAGAAAGAGACTCTACAGCCTCTCTGGGTGGCCTGCTGCAGGGCTCCAGCACCTTCAACAGCAAAGAAGTTTCTCCTCGTGTTCGGATGGGTTTGTGCAAGTCTGTGCTCTTGGGCCAAAAGATCTCCCTAGTTTTATGGGGTTTTATGTTGCAGACTTGTGCAAATTATATCTGCCAAATCTTACCTGTCCAAATATTCCTTGTCACAAGTCCTGGATGGCAGACAGTGATATAGGGGTAAGGGGGGAAATGTTCGGAGCATTTGGAAATGGTGGAGAAATTTGAATAGAATCCCAGACTGGTTTGTATTGGAAGACGCCTTTAAAGCTCATCCAGTCCAACCTCCCTGCAGTCAGCAGGGACATATGCAACTAGAGCAAGTTGCTCACAGCCTCAAACAACCTGATCTGGAATGGTTTCAGGGATGAGGTATCTCCCACCTTTCAGAGCAACCTGGGCCAGTGTCTTATCATTCTCAGTGCAAAAACATTTCTTCCTTCTCTCCAGTCTGAATCGCCCTCTTTTAGTTTAAAGCCATCACCCCTGTCCTGTTGGCACAGGTCCTGCTAAAAAGTCTGTCCCCAGCTTTCTGATCATCTGCTTTAGGTGCTGAAAGTCCACCAGAACATGTCTGTGGAGACTTCTCCAGGCTGAACAACCCCAACTCTCTCAGCCTGGCCTCATAGCAAAAAAACATCATCCCATTACTGCTGTGGCCTCCTCTGGCCTGTTCCAACAGGTTCATGTCTCTCAAGACAGCTCTTCAGAGCTGGTCCCAGCAGTGCAGGTGGGGTCACGGCAGAGTGGAGCAGAGGGGCAGATTCCTCTCCCTCCACCTGTTGCCCAGAACATGGCTGGCAAAATAAATGCTCCCACATGTTCACTGCTGCTAAATGATGGTTTAGTTCCCTGAGAACATGGCACCCTGTGAAACTTGCTGCTGGGATGCAAAAGAAATGCAGTGAACAGAAAAGAAAGCTCAGCTTTCTGAGCATTGTGTGCATGAGATGGTCTGAGTTGTTCCATGGCTCTGTGAGTGCTTTGAGTTTCCTTTTATGGTTCTGGTCAGTCAAGCTGGATTTTCTGAAGCAATTTGCTAGAGGCAGGGCATTCTCCCTGCTTGCTGCTGAGGACTAGGCTCCTTCAACATGGGGCATCATGTCTCTGGGTGATGAGCCAGCCAGCACCTCGTTGGAGACATCTGTGTTGCTCTTGGAAAGGTTTTCTCCTCTTCTGTCCTCTCATTTACTGTCTCAGGAGGATCAAGAATCTGTTGGTCTTTATGGATGATCTCAGTTCTTCATGTCCATGCTCTCTTCTGGTGGTGGCTCTCCTAGTAGCCAATGCTTTAGCCAGGTCATGATGTGAATGCTTGAGCTTGGTGACCTGCTTGTGGCCTTCTGCAGGAGATGGAGCTTCCTGAGCACCCACCTCCCTTTCTCCCATTCCACAGTCTACCCTTACCTCTACCATCGTCACTTCTTTGAACAGCAGAAGCCCTCAGAGGCATCCTGGGCTTTGTACCTGGCAGTTCTGTCAGTGCAGGAGCTTCACCCATAACACAAACATGAGCTGTTTCAGATCCCACTGCTCTAGAATGGCAGCATGCAAATGAAATCCTCTGTTGTGATTACCTTTCTCTTGCACTCTTCACCTGACAAGGTTTAACCCTACTGCTAGCAATGGGGAGTCCTGGAATATAATTCCCTTTAAAAATGGTGGTTGTGAGAGTCCCACAGCAGAGGGAATGTGTTAGAGAGGCTGGACTAGTGAATCCTGGTCTGAGAAAGGTGCCTCTTGCATTTTGTGCTTGATGGCCTTAATAACTCTCCCTTCTCTTTTGCAGGGGAAGGTGGCACAGACTGCTTGCATGTCAGCATGCAAACACCTCTCCACCTCGCTGATGCAGCTGCTGCTGGAAGCCGAAGTGAGGCAGCTGACGCTGGGGGCCTTGCAGCAGTTCAACCTGGACGTGGAGGAGTGTGAACGTAAGACCTGCACATCATCTCCTTTTCCAGGGCTCACGCAGCTGCTTGTCAGGGCCCAGGTTTTTCGTGATTGTAGCATCAGAGTGGGTTGGGTTGGAAGGGACCTTAAAGATCATCTATTTAAGACACCCCTGCTATGGGCAGGAACACCTCACACTAGACCAGGTTGCTCAAAGCTTCACCCAGCCTGGCACTGAACACTTCCAGGGATGGGGCATCCACAGCCTTTCTGGGGGCAACCTGTGCAAGTCTCTCGCCACTCTCACAGTGAAGAATTTCTTACTAATATCTAATCAAAATCCCCCTCTTTCAGTTTAAAACCATCACCCCTTGCACTGGTGCAGGGGGTTATTCCTTCCCAGGTGCAGGACCCTACACTTGCCCTTGCTGAAGTTCATGAAGTTCCCCTTTGTCCATCTCTTAGCCTGACAGAGTGTTGACCTCTCCTCCCAGTTCTGTATCATTAGCAACCTGACTGAGGGTCTACTCTCAGGCCACTTTATTCTGGCTGTTGGGGAAGATGTTGAACAAGGCTGGACCCAGTTCCAACCCCTTGGGAGCACCACAAACTACAGGCTTCCAACTAGAGTCTGCATCACAACCCTCTGAGCTCACTTCTTCAGCCAGTTCTCAACCCACCTCACTGTCCGCTCGTCTAATCCATGCTTCCTGA
The DNA here is from genome assembly GCA_033816785.1 of Picus viridis. Classification (NCBI taxonomy): domain Eukaryota; kingdom Metazoa; phylum Chordata; class Aves; order Piciformes; family Picidae; genus Picus; species Picus viridis. The sequence goes on along the minus strand of CM066583.1, from coordinate 4,278,813 downwards.
GAGTCCTTGTCCTCCATCCCAGTGCTCAACTGAACAGCCTTGGAGAATGACCTGGGTTTGATGACTAATATCCCAACTGTGCAGCTGTATCTTACACTGTCACGCAAAGTGCTGCCTTATTTTTCTTTCAGAAGCACCTTCAGCTTGAAATTCTTTCTGTCTAATTTGTGTCCCATCAGCATGTCAGGGCTGCGCCGGTAGCAGCTGCGTTCCCCATGGGTGTCTGCAGAGGGATGGGTGATGTTGCAGGGAATAATAGGAAGCATTTGTCATGAATGATAGTTTCCTTCTTTTTCTTTTTGGCTGCAGACAGAGTCAGAACCCTGCAGTTTTCTGCCCCATCAGTAACGTGGGTCACTAAGCAGCATCTCTTCCCTTCCAGCCCCCGATGCTAAGTGAAATGGATGGCATTTGGTATCAGCTTTAAAAGCCTGATTCCTTCAGTCCCAATTGTTTAGTGAGACAAACCCACTCAGACATTCCAGAGCAGGTGACGCCAACCTGAGCAGCAGGGTGGGTGACCTGCTCCCCCCACCCTGGCCTGAGATGCCATCGTGGGCAGGGGAATGGAGACAGATGCTGTAAGCTTCTGATCCATCACTGTCAGCCCCTAGAACCCTAAACCCAGACAAAGTCTTTTTCTTCCTTTCTGACAGCCAAAAGATGCATTCCCTCATCCCTGCAGGTTTGTCTGGTGGCTTTGCTGACACCAGGAATAGTTTTTATGTTTTTATTTTATTTATGCTTTGGAAGGGGAGGGTGGGTGGGGTGGACTCAATCATAGAGTCATTCTGTGACTCTCTGATTCTCTGATTTCATCAAGATTGTAATGTTAGGAAAAGCCAATTCCATAAACTGACCTCTGTTCATAAATGGGTTGCAATTTGCAAGGCTTGTGTTTGAATTTTTGGTGGGTTTTTTTTTATACCTTTAACCTGAAGCGCAGCTGCAAGTCTCAGCACCCTCGTTATACCAGTTGCACATTTGACTTCATACCTCAGCCTCCAGCCCCCAGACCTCTGAGCCTTACCTAGTTTAGCAGCTCTGTTGTGTACTTATCATATTAAAATAGGATTTTATAGCTGTTTGGAGCACTTCCAGTGAGTTCTGTGATGTGGGAACGAGGCTTCAGAGTTTCTTTCCTGGAGTTTATGAGGCTTTTGTTCAGGTCTCTGGTGAATGCCAAAGGTAGAAGCTGTTTAAGAGCATGGTGAGACAAATTAATGGACTTAATCAGATATTAAGCATGACTTGGAGGTGGTGCAGATAATTTGCTCTGTGTTAGGGTAGGTTTAATGCACATCACAAGAAAATGAGTTTATCTACCCAACAGATAGCAGTTGTAGAGGCAAAAGAGACTGTGGCTTAGGCTTCAAACAAGACACCAGTAAATTAATTCTCCAGACTTGTGGCTTCATGAAATATTTCCTGATTTAGAAATAATTTGCTGTCACATCAGCATAAAAAGGGAATGGCTGAGTGAACCAGCCTGAGGTTTGGCACCAGGGAGGTGCAAGCCTGGATGGTAAGTGGAAGAAGCACAAGGTCATGATGGGACCTTCATGACCTCCTCTAGATCTGCTCCAAGAGGTCCATGTTTTTCTTAAGCTCCCGTAGTGAGCCTTGGGTGCTGGAGCCTCTGGCTGGACAAGGAAGATGGAAGGCACTGGTCCTGCTTGTCAGGGTGGATGGCCTCTTGGTTTCCTGGCAAAACACTGTTTCCCAAGATGGTGGTGGAGGTCTGAAGGTCTTTTGGTGCAGCTTTGCAGTGTGTGCCTGGATGTCACAGATGATGTCCAGGGAAGGGTAGAAGTCCCTTATAAAACGTCTCTTGCCGTCCAGGTTCTAGTTGTAGTTGTTCTTATTGCTTGGCTTCACACAGCTCCTTTCTGTGCAGTCAGAAGAGGTTCTCTCACCTCTTTATTTCAACCTGATGTGAAGTGTGGCGTAGAGGTGAACTGAACTCTTCAGAAAGACACAGTGGGACACATCTAATTATGTCTCAATTTAGGAGCAACTTCTGGCTCCAGCCCAATGAGCCAACACGAACCCAAACAACTCTAGAGAGGAGAAAAAGGAACACAAATATTTCTGTGAACCTTAAATAGGGGAGGTGAAGCTTTTTTCAGAGGAGGCATTTTCTTTCTAAAATGGGTTTGCTGTCCTCCAGAATATGTCTGTAGACCAAGATTTACTGCCACGTGTAGCGGGCTGTCTGTAATTGCCATGAGACTTTTAACCCAGTTCCTTGCTCTGCTCTTTTTGGACCTCCTGGTGCTGGCACGTAGAAAGCTTTCTGTATCTCTTATACCTTGGAGCTAGTGGGAATCAAATAGAACAAGCCAGGTCTGGAGCCCTATTACAAGAAAGATTTGGACATGCTGGAAGGTGTCCAGGGAAGGGCCATGAGGTTGAGCAGAGGGCTGGAGCTGCTCTGCTCTGGAGACAAACTGAGAGAGTTGGGGTTGTTCAGTTTGGAGAAGAGAAGGCTCTGAGTATCAGTATCTCAGTATCTGAAGGGGGCTACAAGAAAGCTGGGGAGGGACTTTTTAGGGCATCAGGGAGTGATAGGACTAGGGGGAATGGATCCAAGCTAGAGGAGGGGAGAGTTAGATTAAAGGTTAGGAAGAAGTTCTTCCCCATGAAGGTGGTGAGAGACTGGCACAGGTTGCCCAGGGAAGTGGTGGAAGCCTCATCCCTGGAGGTTTCTAAGGCCAGGCTGGATGTGGCTCTGGGAAACCTGATCTAGTGTGAGGTGGCAGGGGGATTGGAACTGGGTGATTCTTGAGGACCTTCCCCACCCTGACAATTCTGTGATTCTATGATTTTGACCAAAAAAGCCAAAAGAGAGGGGGCTGCCCTTGCTCTTGAGAGTTTGCCATGGAGGTAACTGGTTCCAGCAGTGGCTGAGGCAGATTGGTTTCAGAATGCTTAGATCATAAAATAAACAGTTCCCCAATCTCGGAAGTCTTTTAACTGCTGCTTTATGAGAAATTAAAAGCGCTGTAAAAACTCTGTTTAAAATTTCATTAAACTCCCACTCTTCAGCCAGCCCACTGCTGGGGGCAGTCAATCATAAATGCAGATGTCTTCAGCTGGTTTGGGGAATCCTCCAGCCAAAACGTGCTGATACAAGTCCCAGATCAGCCATTCACCACCTCTTCCTTGGCCACATTATCTGGTGGTTGAGGCCCCATCCCTGGAGATATCAAGTTGAGGCTGAGCAGGGCTCTGGGCAACCTAGAATCATGGAATCAATACGGTTGGAAAAGACTTCAAAGATCATCAAGTCCAACCTGTCACCTAAGACCTCATTGACTACTAATCCATGGCTCCAAGTGCCACATCCAATGCCCTCTTGAACACCTCCAGGCATGGGGACTCCACCACCTCCCTGGGCAGCCCATTCCAATGGCTAACAACTCTCTCTGGGAAGAACTTTCTCCTCACCTCCAGCCTAAACCTCCCCTGGCACAGCTTGAGACTGTGTCTTCTTGTTCTGGTGCTGGTTGCCTGGGAGAATAGACCAAGCCCTTCCTGGCTCCCTTCAGGAAGTTGTAGAGAGCAATAAGGTCTCCCCTGAGTCTCCTCTTCTCCAGGCTAAACAACCCCAGCTCCCTCAGCCTCTCCTCACAGGGCTTGCGCTCAAGACCTCTCCCCAGCCTTGTTGCCCTTCTCTGGACACGTTCAAGAGTCTCGATGCCCTTCTTAAATTGAGGGGCCCGGAACTGGACACAATACTGAAGGTGTGGCCTAACCAGTGCTGAGTACAGGGGCACAACATTCAAGTTGAGGCTGGGCAAGGCTCTGGACAACCTGATCTAGTTGAGGCTCAGTGGAAAACCTTCCCCTCCACATGGTGGTTTTGAGGAAGGAAGGTGTTTCTGAGGGGTGGAGCTGCCACCTGCGCCGGTTTCGGCGGCGCGGTGGGTGCCGGGCCGGGTGCGCAGCCGCGCGCGACGGCCAAGAAGAGATTCCCCGTTCTGGATAATTAATTTACAGTGGATGTCTCTTTTCTGGTGCGCGTTTGAACTCTTTATTCTTTGTCCATTGTAAAGGGCTTAACGGTTCCTGTTCCTTGATTCTTTCATCGGTGAAATGTTTTGGAAGAGAGGTTAGAGTCCCCCTGTGACCTGCCCTGGGTGGCCCGAGCCTGTAGCCCTTGCAAAGACATTACTTTTTTGGCCTGAACACAAGGCTCTCAAACCTTTAGCCTGGCTAAATGCTTTGTACAAACAGCCGCATACTGATCTGCTCTATTCTCTGGTGATTTTCTGCTCGAGGGGCTGTCCCGTAGGTGGCTTGCGATGTTTGCCACTTGCCTGCCTAGCGCAGGCAGCACAATGAACCCAGCCGACAGTACCGAGGCCAAGCGCTGTGCTCGGCTGTTCCGAGAAAATCATCCTGAAATCTGGTTGAAGAGATTAAAACCAAGAAGAACTGGCTGTGTCTTTTCCTCTAAAGCTCTGTTCTCTCCTTGGTTCCCTCTTTTATTCCTTTTAAGACTTTGTTCACTCCTCCTTCAGAATGAGCTGGTGGCATTGGTATGTAAAATGTGACCTGCGATCACAGAAGGTACGGCTGTGTTTATAACAACCGTGGGGTGAAGCACGGCATTCAGGCCTCTTCAGGCTCCTTCCAGCCAAGGGCTGGAGCAGCTTTCTTCTAATGTCGGAGCTGTCTTGGTCTCGTTTCTCCTGTAACGAGAATAATATGATCTCCGACGTCATTTCACTTGGAGGTTGTTGTGAGGTGGGGGTTGGTCTCTCCTCTCAAGGAACAAGTGATAGGACAAGAGGAAACGACCTCAAGTTGCACCAGGAAAGGTCGAGGTTGGACATGAGGAACAATTTCTACCCCAAAAGAGTTGTGAAGCCCTGGACCAGGCTGCACAAGGAGTTCCCATCCCTAGAGAGGTTGAAAGCTGTGTAGATGTAGTGCTGAGGGACGTGTTTCAGTGGTGTCTGGGCAGGCTGGGTTAACACTTGGACCCGGTGATATTAAAAGTCTCTTCCTACCTAAGTGATTCTATGATTCATTTTTGGATGTCAAGTAGTAGAGACTCCCACCTGTTCTCTCCATGAGAATTGCTGTTCAAGCCAATGTTGGCTGAGTGTGCTGCCCTCATTGTAATGTGCAGCAGTAAAGGGCAGTGCCACCCATCCCTGTCCCAACCTTTGTGCTGTACAGTTCCTCAGGAAGAGGCAGCTGAAGGTGAGCTGCTGTGGTGCAACCATGTCTTGGGGTAAAAACTGTTCTGGGTCACTTGTGGTCAGATGATAGCAGTGGTAAATTCACAAGTCTTGTGAAATCATTCAAGACCCAGTCACAGGCATTTGCTCATGAGGAGCTGAAGTTCGTGGTTTTGGGAAGATCTTAAGTTTCACAGCTCCATGTGTGCTTCTCAAAATAGATTCCTAGCAGCTGTGAAGCCCTTCAGTCCAAAATAGACTTTTTCTTTTCTTTTTCTTTTTTTTTTTTTTTCCTTTCATTGCAGTCCTTTCAGGGTTTCTCTTTTCCAGTGCCTCTCCAAATATAGTCAGTAACATGTTAGGGAGTTGGACTAGATGACCTTTGGAGGTCCCTTCCACCCCAGACCAGTCTATGATGTGACCCCATCCTTAGTGAGGTAGGATGTGGCAGTTCAGTCACTTCGTTGGGCACCTCCACACAGGGACATCTGTGACACTAAGTCACCCAGGGCAGCTTCATCTCTTGAGAAGATGCTCAAATGCTGTTTTGAGCTTCTCAGGTATGTGGTTTTCCAAAGTGGGGATGGTTTAGGATTGATGTGGCTTTGAGGATAATTGTTCCAGATGAGGCAGTGGGGTGTAGAGCAAATGTGTAAAAGTGATTTATCCCTCGCAGAGCAGAGTTAGAAAGCTTGTGTGAGTCCTCCCTTGTGTGTGTGTGTGTGCTGGCACAGGCAAGCTGCAGTCAAATTTTATAGCCAATGTGCATTAAAATGCCTTTACAGTCAGAATTAATTAAAACAGGTTTTGAAGGTTAAATGTTAACTCTCCTTGGACTGTTTGCAGCCTGGATATTGCAGCACTGGTCAGTGAAACTGGCTGGAAGCCAAGCAGCAGCTGTCTCTGTCCAGTCACATCCTGTGCAAAGATGGCAAAGTCCATAGGCAGGACCGTGGATGGTTTCCTCTGGCTTTTACAAAATCCCAGCATAGTGGGGGCTGGAAGGGATGTCTGGGGAGTTTGGAATCTCTCCAGAGAAGGAGACTCCACAACCTCTCTGGGCAGCCTACACCAGGGCTCCAGCAGCAAAGAAGTTTCAGATGGAGTCTCCTGGGTTCCAGTTTGTGTCCCTTGCTCCTTGTCCTGTCACTGGGGATCAGTGAAAATAGTCTGGCCCCATCTTCTTACAGCCCCCTCTTTAGCTATTGATCAGCATTGATCAGATCTGCTCTCAGGCTGCTCTTCTCCAGGCTAAACAGCCATAGGGCTCTCATCCTTTTTCCTCACAGCGATGCTTCAGGCTCCACAGCATCTTTGTAGCCTCCGCTGAAGTCTCTCCAGTACTTGCTTGTGTCTCATGAACTGGACAAACCTCAACTGGAGATGGTACTCTAGGTGTTGCCTGGCTAGGGTAGAGGGGGAGAAGAACATCCCTCAACCCAGTGGTCATTCCAAGCCTTTAATAGAAGCCTATCTGGTTCACACAAAAGGCAGCTGAAGAAAAGGGATGAACTATGATGTGTGCTTCATTAAGTCTGTTCTCATTAGAGCCATGGGGTCTGCTCCTATGGCTGGGCTGCTGTAGCAGTCCTTCAAAATAGAACTGTGATTGTTTATTTGGTGTCACTCTCCCTTGAAAATGAGATAACTTTTGGAAAGAGAAGGACTCGAGGAGAAGACCTCAGTGGCATGACATGACTCTACTTAGTGGTTAAGGACAGAGCAGGCTTTATCCTTTAGTACCTCTGTGCAGTCATGCAAAATCCTTCCTTGCTGCTGAGCCATCCTTAGTCCTCAGCTTTGTGGAGATCCAGGAGTTGTTCTGAGAGTGTTTGTCTGGAAAAGACTAGAATAGCTGGATGAGAATGGACCATATCTCACTTTAAAATATGTATTGTAGAATTGTAGAATTACAGAATGGTTTAGGCTGGGGCCTTTAAAGGTCACCTAGGCCAACCATGCTGCATTGAACAGAGACATCTGCAACTAGATCAGGTTGCTCCGAGCCCTGACCTGGAGTGTTTTTAGGGACAGGGCACCTACCATCTCTGTGGACAACCTGGCCCAGTGTCCCACCACCCTCAGCATAAAAAATGTCTTCCTTCTATCTAGCTTAGGTCTCCCTCCTTTAGTTTAAAACCATTACATTACACTGGTGCATATTTGCTCTTGCTTCTTCTGTTCTACCATCACACTCAGCTTCATCTCAAGAAAACGTTTCCTTCCAGCATGCACCATCTTCAGCATCTGCAGGGGCAGAAGCTGCCTCCTGAGTCTTTCTCAATCTTGTGTTGTGGCTTTCACAAGTTAGGTCCTCTTGGTGACAAAAAGTTGGATGGAGAGCGGAGATAAAGCCGTCACTTGTGGAGCTAAAGAGGGTGAAAATGAAGTGAAGTTGGGCAAAACCAACCTCAGGCGAGTCTTCAAAAGAGACACTTGGAGTTGTTGGCTTCATGAAGCTGATAATGACATGGAAGAGGTCCTCAATTAGGTCCTCTAACACGGACTCGTTCAAGTACTTTTATGCTTGGCTTAAATAACAGATTAGAAGGAAAAGAAGTGACTTGAGGATGAAATTTGTGGCCTGAAAGGAGGTAAATGTGGCCTTGGAAATATTCTGTTGGCCTCCGAAGGCAGCGTTGTTCGGTTGTCAGATGTCTTCATCCACCGCGTATGAATACGCGGCGGAGCGGCCGAGCCCCTTCCCGTGTGGGGTGACTCGGCGCTGGCAAGAGGGCTCCCCACCAGACCATGCGAACGCTCGGCCGCCGCAGGACGGCCGCCGCAGGACGGCCGGGCATATTTTTTTGATGAATGCTTCTGGAGCCTGGTGACAGGCGTGAAATTAGAAAATTCCTTCAGCGCCCTAAAACATAAATAGCTTTCGGAACTGAAAAGAGTTTCACAGCTGAAGATTTTATTGTGTCGGGAGGAAAAAACTTTTCCACCCCCCCCACCGCCGCCCTCCACGTCCCCGTCCCCGTCCCCCCCCCCCATTCTTCTCCTCAAGTTGTTTGTCCATTCACAAAACAAATACTCTGAAGCCCAGTACGGCTCATGGGAATAAATTTCAGGTCGAATTAGTACAGTTTCCTTGCTGTCAGGACGGTGGAATTAATGGTGTTTTGATGACACGAATTTTGAAGGGCGAACAAAGACGCTGAAGGGAGGGAGACATGACTCCTTAGAAGCGCGGTCCTCCTCTCCCCCAGCCTCTCTTGTCTTCCCTGTCATCCGTCTGCCAATCTCCCTGTCCATGGTTAGTTAAAGGCGCTTTTTATCCTCTTTTCTTTCCCACAGAGTTTGCCAGATCCGGCCCAGTGCCTGGGTTCCAAGGGGACACGCTGCAGTTGGCCTTCATCGACTTGAGACAAGTAAGTCTTTGTGTTTTTGTTTTTTTGTTTTTCTTTTAAGATGTGTGACTGAAGACCATCAGGTCTTAAGGAAAGGGAGAGGAGGGGAAACGGTGTGGGTGATTTACGCCAGAGACCTATATTTCCCCCTCCTCCTCCTCTCTGCGCTCGAAGCCACCTCCTCATTGAGCGCTCCTGGAGATGGTGGAGGTGAAAAGGGCTGGTGGTACAGGGGCGAGGAAGAAAGCCACGGCTGACCCTTGGCCAGTGGGGTCCATTGTGCCGCCGTTGGCTTCTGCAAACGTGGCAGAAAGATAACTCTGCGACTCTCCCCCTGACGCCAAGCAGGTGGTGCTAACAGAGAGGGCAGTGATGCAGAGACCGCCCGCCTCGAGGACCTTTGTTCACAGAGAATGCCCACGGGGCGTTTTCGCCAGGGCGAAGGGATTTGCATTCGGGCTGGTGTGGGAGGCTCCGTCTGTGTCCCTCTTCGGCTTGGCAGACCCCCCCGCCCCGCTCCCCTCTTCCGCAGATGGTCCCCAGCCATGAATGACAAAGTGGCTGTTGGGGAAGATGATTGGGGAAGGCTCCACCCATCGGTGGCCACCTCTTGAGGGGGCCCTGTTAGAGCCAAGTTGACCATAGCAGGTAGTGAGGCATTTGTGGGGCTTGGCAAGGCAGTTTAGGGAAAAGGGCCTTTCTAGCAGGCCATTTGTCTGGGGGAGAAATGGGCATTATTGATATCCTAGGCTGGGGGGGGAAAGTGAGGTGGTCCTGTCATCTCTTGGCACCGAAGATGGATGGGTAGGGGAGAAAGTCTGAATGAAGTAAGACTCAATGACTGATGCTTCTCTCCTATTAAAACAATCTTTTTTTGTCTGTTGAGCCCCCTGGCTTTGTCCCTGCTGCCATCATGATGCAGTGCCTCTTGTTTTCAGGGTTGACGTTGTTTGCATTCTGAAAACTTTCGGGTGCTGAGGGTATTCCTTAAATCTGCATAATCCCTTGTATCGATGATCTCCTTACCACTGGGACTCAGATTCACGCTGGAGCTGCTTTTAACCCATACGGGTTTGAGAACTTCTCTGAATCCAGCTGATGTGCAGGGGCCGATCTGTCATCCCATGACACTTGTGCAGAGCCCAAAGAAGGTTAATCCTGTTGAGATGCCACGGGTTGGCATTTCAGATTTGGCCCTGGCAGTAACTGCCAAATATGATTGCAAAATCTTCCGATATCTTTATCAATGATCTGGATGAGGACACCTTCTGTCACTTTGCAGATGACACCAAGTTGGTTGGGAGTGTTGATCTGCATGAGAGTAGAGAGGGTCTACAGAGGAATCTGGCCAGGCTGAGTTGAGGTGCCAAGGCCAATTGGATGAGGTTCAACAAGGCCAAGTGCTGGGTTCTGCACTTGGGTCACAATATCCCCATGAATACTCTGGGCTTGGGGAAGAGTTGATGGAAAGTGTCTGGTGGAAAAGGCTTTGGTAGTGCTGAAGCTGACACAGGTTGCTCAGAGAGGTGGTAGAAGTCTCATCCCTGGCAACGTACGAGGTCAGGTTGGATGGGGCTCTGAGCAATCTCTTCTAGTTGCAGATATCCCTGCTGACTGCAGGGAGGTTGGACTGGATGACCTTTAAAGGTCCCTTCCAACCCAAATCATTCTGCTAAATGTTAACACAATATTGATTTAAAGCTGTGAGGAGGGAAAAAGATACCACCTGGAAGTGTTTGTGCTCCTGGCTCCTGGCTGTTCTCCTTCACCTGGTAAGGAACATTGGCATAGCTGGTGAAAGGAAGTTTCCAACCTGAAACCCAGGCAGGCTTCTCAAAATGTTACAAGTAATTTCAGGTTTATATTACAGGTAGGTTTATACTTAACCTTTTACCTTGGAGCTGTCCTGTCAATCAATGTGGCTTTGCAGGAGCAAGGAGAAGCATTCTGCCTTGATTATGTGGGGAAGAAAAATGACTGGGCAAAAAAATGTGCCAAGCAGGGAGATAAAGAGATGTCTCCCTCCCTTCCCACTGCATTTCAGTGCTTACTGTTGCAGAGCAATTGTAGATGAGAGACTTCCCAAAGTAATGTGGGATGATTAAGTTTATGGGAAAGACCAAAATGAATTCTTAGTTCAGTAAAGTGGTAGGAAAATGCAGTGATTTTGTTTGTGCCTTGGATCCAGATCCTTGTAGTGGAAAATAAGCCCTATAAAAATGTCATTGCCTGGAAGCATCAGAGTTCCTCCTTGTTCAGTGCAGCAGAGACAAGTCTCTGTACCTTGAAAGCCTAATTATTGCCCTTGTGCTCAAGGAAATTGGGAGCAATTCCATCACCATGTGGTAAGGAGGAGAGGAGTCAAGCCCAGAGAATCAAAACTGCTGTTTTCAACAGACAGTAATTTAAAGTGGGACTTTTCTTCCCATCCCGGGACCATTGTAAACCCATCAATAGGATTAATGAAGTGATGAAGTAAACCAGGTTGCACCTCAAATCCTTCTGTAAGAGGCCTTTTGTAACAATGGTCTGACAGCAATACTCAAGTATTCAAGGCTTTACAAGGAAGCAGTAGTTACTTTTCCCCCTTAAAGTTTAAATGTTGCTCTTCCACAGTCAGTGCTGAGTTAGAAATGTGCCTTGGTTTTGTGGGGCAGAATCCCAGGCCAGCCATAGGCTGCAGGACAGATCGGATTCAGCCAGGACAGCTGACTGGAGTTGGCTGCAGGTGAGTCCCAGACCATCAGCATCACAGGATAAAGGAGGAAGTTTGCTGAGGACAGGGGAGCCTTCTGCTAGAGCCTTTTGCTTGGGCTTCCTGCTTTGAGTCTTTCTCACCCCTCTCCCGCTCCTGAGGACTGCCTTTCTGGATGTTGTGACTGCTGCACTTTCCTGAGCTGAGTATAACTTTGTCTGTCTTGTATTGGCAGTGGTCTTAGTTTGGTTCTTTCATTAAATCCGTTTCCATTTGTGGTTCTTTTCTCCTCTCCCTCTCTGTTGGGAAAGGGTCATCAGGTAACAGAGTAACTGCTAGAGTTTAGCCCCAGATACAGGCTAAAGGGAAGCAAAATGTGAAATAAATTTAGCTCCATAAATAACCTTGCTAAAATATGAAAGGCACCTAAGCAGTTCAGGCTTCTGCAACTTTCTTCTTGGAGCAACTTAGACTCTTCTGTCCAAATGTCCAAATACCACTGAAGATCTCCAGGAGCTTTCAAGTCAGCCCCAAGACTGCACATGCAATAAGTTCCCTCTTCTCTCCACAGCTTCAGGCCAGCTGGAAATGTTTTAGTTTTTCATTTTCATGGGTTTATTATAAGAAAGTTAGCTGAAGAGGAAGGTTTTATGTTTGTCTGTGCAGTTGCTGCAGTTCACAGTCGAGCTGATCTCTTCTAGAAGCCAGATCAGCACTTGTGGCTGCCTGCCAAAGCAAATCTGTCTGCAGCACTTGAAGAATTTAACTCTGGACTCTAGTGAGGGAATGTCCTCGATGGATTAGAGCTCCTTACTCTAGGCTGCTCTGTCTGCCCAGAGAACTATAAATCCTCTGTGTTGAACTTCCTCTGCAAGTGCAAGCTTTAGTGCTGAAGGAGACGTTGTGGCCAGTGGGAAACCCTTGCAAATTTCAGGTCAAGACCCCATGGGTCTGTGCCTTGACAAGACGCTGCAAGGCTCTGACCATCTCTCTGCTCTGCTACCTGAGGCAATTTGATGGTAGGAAGAAGGAGACAGTTCCTTCAAGAGCTGAAAGGCAGCATCCAGGACAGCATGCAGATTCATTCCCGCCAGGCAGGAAGCCCTGGGTTGCTGCTTTTTAACTTGTTTTTGTGTTTGGCAGTTAAACGTGGTTTCCCTGCCCTCCCAAGCCTAGTGAGATCTGAGGAGAAGATGTGCGAAAACAGGACAGCGGGTAAGCCTCAGAGCCGGTCCTGAGCCTGCTGGGAGAGGGACCACGAGTGTGCAGTGGTGTGCAGAGAGGTTCATTAGGTGTGAAACTGGTTTGGCTTATTTTTTTTTCTCTGCTTGTTTTGCTGGTAGATGCAACAGAGGTCGAAAACCATGTTAGAGGGAGGATCAGTTAAGTGTTATCTGTCTCGCCAAGGTGTCTCCTCTTCACATGTACTTGCTTGCCTCTTGGAAGCAAAGGTTTTGGTCATAAGAGAAGCTGCAGACAGAGTAGCTGCCACGTTAATCATTGGATGCAGTAAAGCAGAGATGAAAAGGTGACTCATGAGTTTCAGCTCATCTACTTCCTTGACAGTTGCTATTTTCCATCTCCAAACTGTTCTATAGCCTGCCATCCCCCCGGCCTACTGCATCTCCCGTCTTTGGCCTCACAGCTCAGCTGATGGTCCCAAGTGTGGCACTGTTCTGGCCAAAGGCTGCAGCATGGGGCATCTACACACTGTTTATTTATTTACTTATTTTAGAGGGACTCTTGTATGTTTTGGTTTCTGGTCATCTTCAGTACAAATCACAGCTGGGCAGGATGTATGATAAAGGTGCAAAATAGATGGGTTTTAAAGGATTACCAAACTGTCAGGGCACAAATCACCCTTTGAGCTGGGGGTGAGGGAGATGTTTCTGAGGTGCTGGAACATGCCTAGAGAAGGGCAGTGATGTTGGTGAAGCATCCAGAGTACAAGTCTGGTGAGGAGCAGCTGAGGGAACTGGGGTCATTTAGCCTGGAGAAAAGGAGGCTCAAGGGAGACCTTCTGGCTCTCTACAACTCCCTGGAAGGAGGTTGGAGTGAAGTGAGAGTTGGTCTTTTCTCCCAGGGAACAAGTCGTAGGACAAGAGGAAGTGGCCTCAACCTGTGCTAGCAGAGGTTTAGGTTGGACATGAGGAACAATTTCCTCCCCAAAAGGGCTGTTGATTCCTGGAACAGGCTGCCCAGGGCAGTGGTGAACTCCCCATCCTGGGGGGATTTCAAAGCCATGTAGTGGTGGTGCTGAGGAACATGGTTCAGTGGTAACCTGGCAGTGCTGAATTAATGGTTGGACTTGCTGATCTTAAAGGTCTTTTCCTGCCAAAACAATTTCATGATTCTAATGCCCTTTGCAAGGGACATTTACCAACGGAAGACAACCGTTTACGTTTCACGTCTCCCTTCCATTCTCTCGTCTCCTTTTACCTGCACCCCTTTACTCCTGTGTTTACCCTGCATTCTGTTCATGATTAGTAATGTTTGCTTTAATTATTTAACCGTTGCTCTGTTGGCCTCTGCCATATTTTCCTCTCCATCTCCAAGATCTGAAGCCCTTTAAGAGTATCCCTGCATGCCCTGCCTGCACCTCCCAAGCTGTGTCAAGTGAAATGTTGAATCCTATTAAATCTTTCATTGCAAATGTCATCTTCTTGTGCTCTAAGGAAACAGGAGGTGTGAAGACACATGTTCCAGTTGCAGCCTTAATTCTTAATTACTCAGCCATGATGGGTTTGAGCTGGTTTTTATCGTTACCCTTAAATATAGGGGTTTGCTGTGAAGATCATATCTCCAGGCTCTTAATTACTTTTGCTGCTCCTCTCCAAGTTCCTTCCACTGATTGGTATCTCCTGGATAATGCATCCCCTGTTGTTAATCGCCTTCATTACTGCAGTGCCTACAGGCCATCTAATAACTGCCCATTTTGCTGGGTCTTGTGCAAACATGAAGACCTGAGGAGTCTGAGCAGATGATGGAGACCAGAAAAGGCAGGCCAGATGTCTGACTTGCAGCCGAACACATTACTGCCAATTAAATGGTATTTTGTTTCCTAACACCTGTGAATGTGATGGATGTTTTTCTGGGCATCCAGAAGCTTCACACAAGTGGAGATGTCAGCTTCAGGTCGACCAGCAGGTCAAGGGAGGTTCTCTTTCCCCTCTACTCTGCCCTAGTGAGGCCGCATATGGAGTACTGGGTTCGGTTCTGGATTCCCCAGTTCAATAGAGACAAAGAACTACTGGAGAGAGTCCTGCAGAGGCTACAAGGATGTTGCAAGAGATGGTTTATAAGCTGGATTGGAACCTCCTAAAAATCAGGCTGGACTCCGATGCATGGCATCTTGGTGCTCAGCCTGCCCAGAGTACTGATCTGGAAGGGTGCTCCATGATGGAGACCTGTCACAGGTGACAGACAGAGGCATTTTCTTTCTATTCTGATGCAGCTGTATGGGAATGCCCATGGAGATGTGCTCAGGCAGGGATTGTCAGGCAGCTGTTGCCCAAGGAGCCGTGAAGGAATCCCTCAGACTGTGGCTAACCCAGTACACCAAGAAGGGCATTCCAGGGTCTTGGCCAAACCACTGTTCCTTGCTTGTTAGACTCAGGGTACAGAGTGGGGTTTTTTTAGTGCCCCAAACCCAAGAGTATTTGAAAAGGGCACATTAAGTAGTTTATTTTTTCCCCTCAGTGTTAACTGCCTGACTCACAAAAGTGGGGTGCTTCAAAGTTAGTGCTGAAAATCCAAGCTGCTCCTTGCTGTGCTCTGTGGAAAAGGGCTGCGGAGAAGCAAAGGCACACAAAGATGTGAGCTCAGAGCAGACTTAGGGCTTTAACTCTGATTTTTCTTTCTGTGGTGAGTTTAAGCTAGTCTTAGTGTTACTTTAACGGAGCCTTTTGTCGTTCAATTGTATTAAAATCACACGGATCCCTGGTCTGTTCGGCTGCTCCCACTTGGTCGGACTCCATCACTCTCGATCCAGGAAGGATGTTTTGGCATAGTGAGGAATTAAAGTGCCTGGATGCTCCCTGGAGCCTTCAAACGACAGCAACAACAACAAAATAAAAATCAAGAGTGCAAACATATTCTGTTAGCACTTCTCTTACATGAAGAGTGCTGCCTGGGTTTCTTTCATTAGGGCATGGCACTGGAAATTGTGGGGCCTGTCGACACTCTGCAGCCTGGAACAATGAAAGCAAACAAACAATCAAAGTCTCTTTCATTGGGAGATTCTTGGGCTAGGCAGAAGAAAGAAAGGGAGGAAATGAGGAATTTGAAAGCTAGGAACAGACTTTTCTACCTCATGGTTGGGTGTTGAATTCCTCAAGATGTCACATCAGCAGTTCACCAGCCTTCTTCAGATGTTGAAATCAGGAGATGGTGGAGCAGGAGGTATTTGTTCTCACCTCGGTCACGGCTTTAGGCTGTCCCTTGGGGTTTGCCTGGGAATGATTGGGCTTTTCATGCTGTGGTCACTCCCAGGTCTGGGGTGTGGTCCCACATATCCCAGACCTCTGTGCCCATCTACTGAAATCAACAAAGAAATGATGTATTTCTTTCCAAGGCTGCGTGCTGAGAGTGATTCACTAAAACATCATCCATCACTCAGTGTTCCTTTCGCTTGTTTTCTTGGCTGATTTATAGTAAAACGAGCAGCGTAGCCACTGATGGGACTCCATGAAGAGCCTCAGCAAGATGGGACCTTGCACAGGAACCCGGACACCTTTCATTTGGGTGTTTCTCCTCTGAGATTCAACTGTAGACCCTGCCTCCTCCTGAGCACCCTCAGCTCTGAGGACCCATCCGCCTTGGTGCAGGTTGCTGTTATTTCATCTGCATCTGCTGTGAGGCGTGATCAGCAGGAAGTGGCACATGCAGGTGGGAGGAGAGATCTTCTCCCTGCTGTGCCCTCTAATTGCAGGAGGCTGTGAGGCAGTCATCCAACCAGTGAAACAGACACCGCTGGAGTTAGGAGGCCTGCTTTCACCTTTAACCTGCTGATTGAAGCAGGATTGATGGGGAACAGAGAGGGCCAGAGGTGGTTGCCCTTCACCTCAACATCCCTGCCTCTGAAACTGAATCCACTCCCAACAATCCATGAATGCTTGGGAGCTGTCACTCTCAAGCTGGTGAGGAAGAGTCACCCATAAAGAAGCCTTTATGGAGCTGCCTTTCATGATATCCTAGCTTCACTTTGTGCAATATGTGGGGTTTTTTTCCCCTGAGAGCTCCTGTTGCTGTTGTGAAAGTGAAGAGTTGCTCAGCTCAGCTGTCAAGTCTCCCTGGAAGGTTTCAGCTGGACCTCAGTGGGTGGTAAAGTTGATTTTGTGGAGCAGTCCTGTCTTTGAAGCTGTTGGGAAACAGTATCTTGGTGCATCTGTGCAATTCTTCTCCTTGGGATCTCTCAAGTGCATCTGGATTGCTGGGTGGTCATTTCAGAGCAAGGAAACATTAGCCCCTAGAAAGCCTGTCGTGAGGTTTTGCCAGTCAAGTGGTCAACTTCCTGAAATAACAGGCACAGATCAGACAGCCACCAGTGGCATGGTGAGCATCTGAGGAAAAGAGGCAGGATAGGCTCACTGGTGCCATCAAGGTGATGGATGGTGCTATCAGCATCCATCAAAGTGACTTCAACAGCAAAGTGGTTGGTCGAGAAACCTTCTGTATCCCAGTATCCTTCAGGAATGAGATATGAATTGCTTCTTAGACAACTGTTCCCAGAGCAGGCTGTACCATTGATTTTTCCATGTGGAGAGTACACTTAATGACTGGCATTTATGTGGTGCCATACACATGGGTTAGGAGGTTGATAAAAGAGATAAGTTTTGTGAGGAACAGAGGGTGACTGATGTGTGGAGAAGACAGAGGAGAGGAAACATGACCTCTTCATACTTCAAGCTGCAGTGGTGGAGAGCCAGGTGCAAGAATGACGGTGGTACTAGAGCTTGGAAGAAACCAGCAGAGAGTGGCTGTGTTCTCCAAATAAGATGAGTAGATACCTCAGGATTGTGTTTTAAGAGGACTGTATTACATTTCAGCCAACTGTTCCATCATGAAGCTGGATCATGTGAAGCTGACATACTGCACACCTTGCACAAAAGGGTCAGTGGTTTGCTGGTGTCATTTGTATTGATGGATTGACAGCAAGGTGGCACTAGACAGCAAGGAACATTAGAGCATGGAAGGGTTGTCAAGGCTTGGAACAGGCTGTCCAGGGATGTGGTGGAGTCACTCTCCCTGGAGAAATTTAAAAGCTGTGTAGATGTGGTGCTGAGGGACATGGTTTAGTGGTGACCTGGCAGTGCTGGGTTAAGGGTCAGACTCTACGATCTTAAAGATCTATACCAACCTTAATGCTTCCTTGGGCCCAGTGTTAAAGTGAACAAACCAGAAGTATCCTTGATTTACTTCCTAGTTTTCAGGTGGACTTTACATTCCTGCCCACTATTAACCCAAGCACTTAGTCCTAGAACTGTAACAAACTGCCCAAAGCATCAGAGATTTAAGGAGCATTAGAAATGTTTGACTGAATACTAGAAGTACTTTTATCTTGCCTGGTTTTATAGGTACCTAAACCAGCAACATGTGATTTCCAGAATGGCATGTGAGACCAGCAGAGTGCCAAGAGGGCTCTGTGTGCTATGATACATGGGGAGGAAGAGAGCAATTAGGGTAATGATCTTTAATTCATAAAGATTGAGGTGGTCTGACCACCAGTGCAGAGGAATGGCAGTTTTCTGCTTTGGGGCTCGTTGGAGGATCTGGCTGAAGGTGTAACCTGCCTAACACACAGATATTGCACCAAGATCATGTATAAAGACTGAGAAAAATGAGGACAGATTCCTTCTGGACCTTCTGAACTGTCAAGACTGTCCAGGCAATGCAGAGGAGAAGAAACTAAGGAGGAAGGAAGAGTACATCTGTGTGTGTGGCAATGGAAGCAGCCCCTCAAGGAGTTTCTGTGTTCATTGGGCTCTGTTAACAGGTCTCAGTCCATCCCATGGTGTTTGCAGTAACAGCTCAGGTGAGGTGAAGCTGAGTGACTGAACTCTATTTTGTAGCCTCAGCCCTTTCTCCAGCAAGAAGGACCAATGGATGTCCCAGGGCTGTTGAGGTTCCAGCAGAGGTGAGCTTTTCTTTGCAACTGGTTGTGGCGTATCTGTTCAGATGGCTCCAAACAGAAAACATGCATCTGGTTTATCTTAGTTGAGGTTCAGCAATGGAAGAACTCTGAAGTCTTCTCCCCACCTCCCACTCCCTTTGAATTGAGATGTAAACACCTTTCAGACCCCATAGCTACTAAGGCTTCTGCAGGAGACCCTTCCAAACCGGGCAGAGATGGTGGCTGATGCTTCTTGTCAGAAAACTTAGGTGTTTTTGTGGTGGTTTTGACTCCGACTCTTCTGCCCCAAAAAGCAGAAACTTCTGTCTGCTTCCCACAGTGAAAAAAGCAGTAGGGTGGTTTCCAGTGTGGACTGTGCCTTCCTGTGCTTGCAGACAGGTGTACCCCAAGAGCAGAGGAGGAGAGGTGAGGGGAAAGGAGCCATGAGTGCAGACAGTGTGTGTTAGAGCTAGCTGTAATCTGTTCATGTAGTGCCTGTTGTTGCTGGATGCTTTAAGGCCTGCTTGGGCACCATCACTGGGGCCGCTGCGAGACACCAGGCAGGTTTCTGCTGCACACAGCCACCCCCAGCTCAGGGTGTGTTTTCACCTGACTCTCTCGGCTAGGCCCTCGCTCTTTCGAATCAATCCAGCGAACCGCCCCAAAGTGCAGCATTTATTCAGGTCACGCTCATGCATATTAATCTCTGGAGTCGGCTTCTCCTTCATTCATTTAAATTCTCCTGCTCCACCAGGCCCCACTTCCCCCAGGGATGTGCTTTCCTGTAACAGCAAGCTGGCGTCAAGTCTCGAGGATCGATACCGGGGCATGCTTTCAGCGTTTAAATTACCACCATGGTCCATTGGTCTTGGCTTAGGCAAAAGAATCCCCGTGATGAAAAGACACTCGATCCGGAGTCTGCCTGATAGTGTAAACAAGAGCATTAGCTGGACCGGATGGGCGCGATAATTGCTGAGGGAGGTTGTTGCTTGAATGGATCCATTAAGGTCGGCTTCAGGGAACTGCATCATCCTTTTAGACAGCTACAAAGAAAGGGGGGTGGGAGGGGGTAAGCTGTGGCCACAGAACGTGAAGCACACAATCTATTCTTAACTTTGAAGGTTGTGGAATCTCCTTCTCTGGAGGGAGTCCAGACTCACCTGGAGACAGTCACAGGATATTAGGGGTTGGAAGGGACCTCCGGACATCATTGAGTCCAACTTCCCTGCCAGAGCAGTCCTGGGTGACCTGCTCTAGGTGACCCTGCTGTAGCAGTGGTATTGGAGTAGATGATGTCCAGAAGTCCCTTCTAACCCCCCCAATTCTGTGATTCTTTGTCACTGAGCTTGTCCCACTTGCTTGATGTGATTTAGGATGCTGCGTTGCTTGGGGACCCTCTTCTGTTCTTCTCCGGAACAAGAGGACACAGTCTCAAGCTGCGCCAGGGGAGGTTTAGGCTGGAGGTTAGGAAGAAGTTCTACGCAGAGAGAGCGATTGCCCATTGGAATGGGCTGCCCAGGGAGGTGGTGGAGTCACCATCATTGGAGGTGTTCAGGAGGAGACTTGATAGGGTGCTTGGTGCCATGGTTTAGTTGATTAGGTGGTGTTGGATGATAGGTTGGACGCGATGATCTTGAAGGTCTATTCTATTCTATTCTATTCTACTCTATGCTTTGTGCTGTAGCAGAAGTGTGGTTAAATGGGGTTATGTTGCTGTCACTGTAGAGTTTTATGCCATAGAATCATGGAACTGTTTTGGTTGGAAAACCCTCTAAGATCATCAATTCCAACCATTAACCCATTAAACTATGTCCCTCAGCACCTCATCTACCCAGCTTTTAAATCCCTTTAGGGATGGGGACTCCAGCACTGCCCCAGGAAGCCTGTTCCAGCGTTTGACAACCCTTTCAGAAATGAAATTGTTCCTCACATCCAACCTTCCCTGGAGCAACCTGAAGCCATTTTCTCAGTTGTACCTTGGGAGAACAGACTGACCTCCACCTGCCTCCAACTTCCTCTCAGGGAGTTGTAGAGAGTGAGGAGGTCTCCCTTCAGCCTCTTTTTATTCTCTAGGCTGATCAACCCCAGTTCCCTCAGCTGCTTTGCACAAGAGTGTGTTTGAGTTATTTTGACTGAAGTTTGCGAATTCAGCTGTAAAAATATATTCACAGCGTTAAGAGCTGTGGAGCAGCTCTGACATAAAAATAATAAATAATCACAAACTCACAGAATGTTCGGGGCTGGAAGGGACCTCTGGAGATCACCTAATCCAAACCCCCTGCTAAAGCAGGGTCACCCACAGCAGGTTGCCCAGGATCTCAATGTCCAGATGTGTTTGGAACCCTTCACTTGCCTTTGTTGAACTATTGAGATTTCCTTTCACCCACCCTTTCTCCAGCCTGTCCAGGCACTCTCATGCTGCAATACTAGAAGTTAGCTGGCCCAGCTTTGTTGACCCAGCTTGTACTTAGTAGGTAATCTGTTCAGATGGCGACAGTTGGGTTCTGTGCGTCACCAAGAGGCTTCATCTTGCTTGAGCAAACCCTGAGTTCATTAACTCAGGTAATTTAGCTCTGTGACTCGATTCTTGTCTTTTTTTGATTAACCACTCAGCTGTGGTGGTTGGCCAGTCAAAGGCTGGGCTGTGGTTTGGTTTGATCAGACGGAGAGGTTGCAGAGCTTTCATCTCTGGCATGTAGCTGGGAGTCTGTTTCCTTTGGGACACCTCTTGTGAGCAACAAATTTATTTAATTTACCTGATTTTTCTTTTCTTTTTTTTTTTTTTTTTTTTTTCTTCTATTTTAATGGCTTCCCATCAGCTGTCTGATTGTGTCTCCACCACTGGGTGCTGGACTAGGTGGGGCTGGGAGTTCCTGGCATTGGAAATTCAGGTTGTCCTGGGTGGACACCTGTCTCTCTGAATTTTATTTAAAGCATGTGTATGTTTTGAACATGGGCTGGAGCACCCTGATATGCTGAATATCATAAAGAAAGAAAAAGAAAAGGAGTCTGGCATTGATATTGTGTGGTGTCAAGCAGCCAGATAGAGGAGGAGCAGTAGGTGTGTTCCACACCAAGAGTCACTTGGCGTCTCCCCATCCTTCTGTCCGCAGCAGTCACATCTGCCCGAGTGGAAGAGTAAATACTTCTCCGATCTAATCACATTAAATGTTCCGGGGTGTAATACCTTAATTTGGTTGCTGACATGAGGGCTGATGGGGAAATGATGTGGTAATCAGGAATGACAGCGAGGGTAGATAGCAATCTTTTGTTTCCAAGATTAAGCGAACTTGAGCGGGGAGCCTTGTGCGGGCGTGCCCCGTAACCAGAAATAGTCCTCGCGCGCTGACTCACGGCATAAAGCTGCTCGGGAAAGTTGAGTCTTTCTACAGATGGCTTGAGGAGTTCTCATCTAAACTTGTTACTAGACTCTGAGAGATCCAGTTCAAGGTCAGAGGCATCTGTGTTTGGACTCAGAGATTGTAGAATCTTTCACTGGAAGAGACTGTTAAGATCGTGAAATCACCTGGGTTGGAAGGGACCTCTAAGGATCATCTAGTTCAACCCCTCTGTGGTGAGCAGGGACATCCTCTGCTAGATCAGGTCACCCAAGATCAAGTCCAGCCATTAACCCAGGTCCACATCTACATGGCTGTTAAATCCCTCTAGAGATGGTGGCTCCACTTCCCCAGACCCATTATAAAATGGGACCTTTAAAGATCACCTAATGCAACACCCCTGCAGTGAGCAGGGACATCTGCAAATGGACCTGGCTGCTCAGAGCCCTGCCCAGAGTGACTTGGGATGATTCCAGCCATGGGGCATCTAGCACCTCCCTGAGCAACCTTGGCCAGTGTCTCACCACCTTCAGTGTACAAAATGTCTTTCTTCTCTCCAGTCTAAACCTCCCTCTTTTAGTTTCAAACCATGGCACCTTGTCCTGTTGCAGAAAAGGCCCTGTCATGCTCTTAAAGGTCTTTTCCCACCCAAAGGATTTAGTGATTCTGTGTGGTGCGAGGTTGTTGGGAGCACCTGATAAAGAAAAAGGCAACAACTAAGAAGTAAGTCAACTCTCCTCCTCCTTTTGTGACATCTTGGAACCAAAGCAGACAAAGCCTGTTGCTGCTGCACTCCTCTTAATGTTGGAAGTCTGGAGCGGGGAGGGAATCCTCCCTGGAATGCACACCCGAGGTGGAATTGCTTTTCAGAAGCGTTTGAAAACAATTGCTTCTGCAGGAGCAGGAGCTGATGTGAACAGCCAGTTCTGTCCTTGAGATGTACATTCCGGGATGCCAGAGGAAAAGAGAAGCCTGGAATTTGCTTCATGTTTGAGGTTAGTTTGAAAGCAGCCTGGTGCTTTTGTGGAGAGCGGTTTCAGAGAGCAGCTTGCAGTGGAAACGGTTTGTCTGTCATATTTTTAGGTGAAGGGATTTCTTTAGGGTTGGATGGCGTTCACACCATTTTTCTCTTCTGCCTTGATGAAGGTAGACTTTATTGTTTGAAATGACTGGGCTCCACACTTGCTCTGTAACCTCTTAGGCACATTATTCTATAGGCTTCCATTTTATTCCCTCAAACAGGGGGAAGTTTTCCCATGAGTGTCAACTCAGAGGGTTCTGATCAGCAGTGCAGTCTAGCTGGAGGCCTGGAGCTTGTGGTGTTCCCCAGGGGTCAGGATCAGGTCCAGTCTTGTTCAACATCTTCATCAATGGCCTGGATGAAGGGATAGAGTGGACCCTCAGCCTGGAGAAGAGCAGACCAAGAGGGGATGTGATCAATGCTCATCAGTGATTAAAGCGTGGGGGTCAAGAGGATGAGCCCAGACTCTTTTCAGTGGTGCCCAGTGACAGGACAAGGGGCAATGGGTGCCAACTAGAACCCAGGAGGTTCCATCTGAACAGGAGGAAAAAATTCTTTGCTGTGAGGGTGCTGGAGGCCTGGAGCAGGCTGCCTGGAGAGGTTGTAGAGTGTCTTTCTCTGGAGAGATTCCAAACCTGCCTGGACATTGTGATCCTGAGCAAGGTGCTGTGGGTGACCCTGCTTTAGCAGTGGGGTTTGACTAAATGATCCCCTGAGGTCCCTTCCAACCACCACCATTCTGTGATTATGTCATCTAGTGTCCCAGCCTTGAGGGAAGAGCATTGCTCATAAACTTAAAAGCAGATTCTATAATTTAAGGCATTTAATTATCCCTTTTACTTTCAGCCACTGGAAGCTTTCTCCAGAAGGCTCTTAACAGAAGCAGAGGAAGGCTCCAGCACAGATTTCTCTCCAGCAGTGGCTTTTTCCCATAGATTATCTTTTAATTTACAAGATGAGAATATTCTGCCCTCGTAAAGAGACAGTTCAGTACGTGTGGGGCTGTGTGTAGAAAGAGATATGGAGTTGCAAAGTTTTCCAGGAGGAAAAAGTGATGTAATGGACTGTGGAAATAATATTTTTTGTTCTTTCTCTCATCTGATCACACTTACGAAATAAATAGTGGAAAAAGGCAGAAACCCATTGAAATGTGAACCGCTCCAGGAACACTCCCCCACTGCTGCATGCTGGGTTCAGGCAGCAAGCAGCATCCAGCGGTGGTTTCCAGCACATTAACGGCAGCGTGTGGAGCCATCTGTCATGGCTTGGAGGTGTTGAACCGATTCAGCAGCTCATTAGGAAGGGCCAGAAGGAGGGGGAGGGGGGGGAAGTCTAGAAAGTCAGTGTATGGATGGGAGAAGGGGAGGCTGAAGAGCTGGTGGAATCATGCTTCATGCAGTGCTGTTATTCATTGAGTCATTTGCCATCGCCTCACCCTCTTGTGAAGTCAGGGCCATTCGTTTGGAGCAACAGCAGCACCAGTGCTTCGATGGGTGACACCTGTCCTCTCCAAACCCAGCCTCAGAACCATGCCTTTGAGGTTCCATCCTGGTGGATACCTCTCAGCTTGGACTAAGTTCAAAGGAGAGCTCCAGAGAATGGTATTTGCTGTTTTCAGAGCTGAGATTGAGTTGTAAATGGTTTCTTCTAACAAAGCTGTTTGCCAGCAGGATGAGGTGAAGGAACATTCACCTGCTTTGGTCTCTGCAGCTGCTGAGGTAGGACCTGGCTATTCATGGTGGATCACATGAGGAGCAGGTCTACCCTGTGCTCAACCCTCCTCCACAGACCTTCTGGAGATGTTCATGGAAAGAGTTTCAAAGCCTGAGCTGTTAGCCCTCATCCATGGGCACTTACAGAGCAGCAAGGCTTTGCTTGTTTGCTTTTTCCAGCAGCCTTACTCTGGCTGCTCTGCAGGATCTGGTCTTTCCACCTTTTCATTCCCATTGGAAACTGGGCATTGCATTGGTTCTGGTGGCCGTAGCCACCCAAGCAGCCCCATGCAGCATCTGGGGGACAGGGTGTTTTAGGACAGCTGAAGCTCCATCTTAATCTTCTTGCCCTGTTATTAAACCCTTTAAAAAACAAAAAAGTACAGGTCAGGACAATGCCAGATTTCAGTTGGTTTGGAGTTTGCATTGTCTGAATGGATTTCTTCTGGTATGTTCAAAGACCAACTGCTGTGTGTTCATCCCCTTGTTCATCTCTTCCCTCTGTACTCTGGCACTGGTGAGGCCACACCTCGAATCCTGGGTTCAGTTTTTCGCGCCTCCGTCCAAGAAGGACATTGAGCTGCTGGAGCTTGTCCAAAGAAGGGCAGCAAAGCTGGTGAAGGATCTAGAGCACAAGACTTGTGAGGAGCAGCTGGGGCAACTGTTTTGGGTTGGTTGTTTTTTTTAGCTGGAGAAAAGGAAGCTGAGGGGAAACCTCATTTATTACAGCTCCCTGAAAGGAGGTTGGAGCCAGGTGTGGGTTGGTCTCTTCTGCCAAGGAATAAGCAATAGGACAAGAGGAAAGAGCCTCAAGTTACAGTATCACAGTATTACCAAGGTTGGAAGAGACCTCGAAGAAGTTGCACCAGGGGAAGTTTAGGTTGGACATGAAGAGAATTTTTTCCCCCAAAAGGGTTGTCAATCCCTGGACCAGGCTGCCCAGGAAGTGGTGGAGTCCTCATCCCTGAGAAAAGCTGTGGAGATGTGATGCTGAGGGACGTGGTTCAGTGGTAACCTGGCAGCACTGGGTTGATGGTTGGACTCAATGATCTTGGAGGTCTTTTCCAACCAAAATGATTCTATGCTTCTAAATCCTTGGTGACCTCTCAAAGCTGTGTTTAGTTATGGTTAAGGTGAAGGCTGTACCAGCTGTGAGCACTGGTGTGTTCTCCTCATTCTAGGCAGCATCTGATACCTTTCTGCATGTGAGCATAGATCTTTGTCCATACAGAGTTCCTCAGATTTTGCCTTTTTTATCCCTGTCTTCCCCATACAGATCCTCTTGCCTTACTCTGTCATTCTCATACCCATTTTGTTCCTTCCTATTTGTAATACTTGGTGTTTACTGAGGAACAGTAAAGAAACAGATTCAGACCTTCCATGAGCTGTCTGAAGGCAGGACATCTGAAAATCACTTCTGTTTCTCTGGAAAACAAAAGTGTTCCAGAATGTGATGGTACCAGTGCAAAAGAGGACTGGCTAGAAGGACCCTTGGATGTATCTGCTTCAACCTACTGTCCAGAGCATGAGCTCATACCAAAAGTAGATCAGATTGGTTACAGCCTTGCCTAAAGGCTCTCCCAGCTGAACCCTTTCCCCATGTCTTTCCCACTGGGAAATGTCCTTGTGTGCCATTTTGATTTGTCTGGTTGCAGCCTGTGCTATTTTTTCCCCCTCATTTTGCTGGTTACTTCTGGTTCTTTGGTTCTTCTATTTTTTTTTCCGTGTAACTGCCTTTTAGGTTGGTAGGTACTAAAAGGACAAACCTCAGAACCCTCAGCTTTTGGTGTGGGAGCAGTGTGATCCTGAAAAGACAGATGTTTTTTAAATGATTTTTAAAATGAAACTAGTGGAAAAATGAAATAAATAGAGAATTCTTTCTGGGAGGAAACCACCCGCCCAGATGTCACAGAAGAATGGGAGTCAGCCGCCCTTTGCTTTCTGGGTCATTTTGAGGGTTTGGTTTAAAAAGATTCGGAGAAGGTTGCAGCCCTGCTGCCTGGCCAACCTCTTCCTTCTTGGGCTGAGCATTGCTGTGCTTCAGTAGAACATCCCACCTGATATACAGGTCCAAACCCCTCAAAGAGTAAATTCTCAGTGTGGCTGATGGAAGCCCAGGCTGCCCATCTCCCAACATCCCATCACTTCTCTTCCTCAGATGCTCCTCAAACTCTGAACTCTGCTCTGCTGGGATGGAAGCTGAGTCACAGCACAGGAAAGTCCCACAGTGCGAGTCCCATGAGTCACTCACATGAGCAAAGCACTGGCCCCAAGGTTTTGCCAAAGCCACTAATAGGATCCAGGGTTCTCAGCTTGGGGGTAGAGTTGCTGGGGACTGGTGTGGAGCAGTGCAGCAGGGCTGCAGCTCTGCACCATGCACTGGCCAGAGTCCCTGTGCCTCAGTTCCACCCCCACCTCTTGTAGGTGCCAAGCTCTGATATGTGTGGATATTGAGAAAAAGCCAAGTAGTACTAGGGGGAAAAATCAAGTTGTTTGGTTGTATTCCTTTTCTTGCAAGGAAACTGCCCTCTTGCAAGCTCTCATGGGCTCTGTAGCTCCTGTAGTAGAATCACTGAATCACAGAATAGTTTGAGTTGGAAGGGACCCTTAAGGCTCATCTAGTCCAACTTCCTTGCAGTCAGCAAGGACATTTGCAACTAGAGCAGGTTGCTTAGTGCGCTGTCCAGCCCAACCTGAAGTGGTTCCAGGGATGGCATCTCTCACCTCCCTAGGCAACCACTCTCACTGTACCCAAGCAGCCTCTAACCCCAAGCCCTTCTCTTTAGGTCTACTCTCAATCCCTTCATCCCCCAGCCCATACTGATACTGTACTCATGCAAAAGTTACGTTTTAATACATACTTTAAAAGCTAAGGTGGAAGAAGGTCATTTGAGCTCTCTACAGCCAACAACTAACAGTCAGTCTTGCCCCAGCAGTGTGATAGGTGGTCTGCAAAGAGTAGCAAAGTCAGGATGATTGCTCCTGTCAGCCTAGTCTAAATAGAAAACACGCAGACCGTGGCTGGAGCTGAAATGAGCTGAGCAACCAAGCCCTGGGTCTGGGCACAGATCTCGTTAAAGCCATCACTTTTATTTAGGTTTTTATTCATATTTTATTCATACTCATAGATTTTTTTTTTCCACTGTCTTTTCAAGCAGCTTTTTCATTATTTTTTTTTTCCCCCTTTTCTGCAAGCAATTGGAACTGTTTGTGGCTGGCACTGCACCTAATGAGCCAGCTGCATCCAGCATCACAGAAACTTGTCAAAACTCTCCACAAGCACCGACTCCAGCTCCCTCTGCTCAGAATTCTTGGGGCCTCCGTGCGTGGACGTTGCAGACTGGAGCAGCTCGAATCACCTACAAATGAGATTTGGGTTTTTTAAGTAGATTATGCTAAGAGGATATTCATGGGATTTTGGGTAAATGATAGGGTTGCAATCGGATCTTTTGATGAAATCAGCTTTTTGAGGGGTGGGGAAGGATTTGGATACAGCTGGCTCTTGCACAGCAGCTCCAATCTGTCTTCTATCAATGAGGCTGGAAGTCACCACGTGTCTGGTGGCATTTACTTTCTCAGGGACATTCGTCTGTGCTGTAAAAGCAGCTGCTGCCTATAGAAGGGCTTCCATTGAGCTCTGAGCCCCAAGCCACCTTGCTCTGCCTTGGAATCTGCTGCAGCCTCACGTGTCTGAGAGTCACATCTTTGGAGTAGGACGAGCTGCATGGGGAGCTGGAGATACTGAGCAGCCCCCAGCCAGCAGTAAAAAGGGAGCAGGTTAGGAGGGGGCATTCTGCCTTGTGTGCTGCTGGCAAAAGATGCCAAGCATCCTCCTTGTGGAGAAGGACTTGAGGGTGCTGGTGGTTGAAAAGCTGGATATGAGCCAGCACTGAGTGCTCACAGCCCTGAGCCAGCCTCTACTGGGCTGATCCCTGGCAGCAGGGGCAGGAAGAGGATTCTGCCCCTCTGCTCTGCTGAGACTCCATCTTCAGTGCTCCAACTCTGGAGTCATCAGCTCTAGGTGAAGCTGGTTTAGTAAAGGGTTTGGACCAAATGATCTCAAGAGATCCCTTCTAGCCCTGACCATTCTGTGAAAAGTGAAGAGCAGTAAATTTGTGTTATTCCTAAGTTTTTGATGGCCTTGATGCCCTTTTTAACCCTCACTTCAACACCCAGGGAGCTATAACCTGAGTTGTGAATGCCAAAGCTGTGGATGCTAATGGAGCTGTGTGAGCTGCTTTGTGCAAGTCTTTCCCATGTAATTTTAGCCTGGAGAAGAGGAGGCTCAGGGGAGACCTTACTGCTCTCTACAACTACCTGAAAGGTGGTTATAGCCAGGTGGGGGTTGGTCTCTTCACCCAGGCAACCAGCAAGAGAACAAGAGGACACAGTCTCAAGCTGTGCAGGGAAAGTTTAGATTTGATCCTAGAAATTCTTCCCAGAAAGAGAGATTACCCATTGGGATGAGCTGCCCAGGGAGGTGGTGGGGTCAATGTCCCTGGAGGTGTTTAAGAAAAGCCTGGATAAGGCACTTAGTGCCACGGTCTGGTTGATTAGTTAGGGTTGGGTGATCGGTTAGACTTGATGACCTTGGAGGTCTCTTCCAACCTGGTTGATTCTGTGTGATTCTGTAATTAATGAAAAAAAGGCTTAAAAAGAGAAATGCAGAGAATGCAGGTTTGTTGCATTGTATGGCCATGGAGAAAGCTCAAGGTCTTTACTACTTGTGCATCTCAGTGGTGCACTGCCAATGCTTCCTAGCTTGCCCATGTCTCCATGGAGGTTCAATGCATACAGCTTCACTCAAGCCATCCAGTTATGCGATCGAGCAATGTTCTCAAGGGACCAAAGCTATCATAGGATCACAGGGTGCTAGGGGTTGGAAGGGGCTTCCAGAGATCGAGTCCAAGCTCCCTGCCAGAGCAGGACCTAGCGCAGGTCACACAGGAACACATCCAGACGGGTCTTGAAAGTCTCCAGAGAAGGAGACTCCACAACCCCTCTGTGGAGCCTGTTCCAGTGCTCCGTGATGCTATGTAGCATCGATTTTGTTTCAGCAAAGAGGGTTTTACTCGACACCTAATGAACTGATCTTTCCTTGCTGCCGCTTCGACTCCAAACTGTCATCTCATCGCTGTGTGATTTTTCAGGAGCGCAGTGCCAGCAGAGCTGAGGAGACTGTGGTTTGGTTACAGATTCAGGGCTAAGCTAAGCCAGATGTTGCAGCCTTTATTTGAAGTCATTAAGCTCTCCGCCGCTCGGGCCCTGTGGATTCCTTTCATTGCTGGAGCGCTTTGCTTTTCTGAGAATCTCGACTTCTGCAGGGAATCCTGGGCCTTGGCATAAATTATTTCTGGGCATTTCAGGAAAAAAATAAGGGAAGATGTAGTTTACAGCAAATAAACATCAAGCTGGCTTTGTTCTCGCAGCAGATAAAGAGCTACGAGAGACCCACAGCCACCCCAGAACATGCAGTAGATCCAAACAGCAGAAGAAGTGTTAGGGGAACCTTCTTCAAAGTTGTTTGAAGAAGCTTGTTTCATGGATAGGTAGAAGAAGGAAGGAGGGGAACTTCCATAGTTTTGGGTGTTGGGAGGCTCTGATGGCTTTGCCATCTGATGGCTTTATGATACTGTGCAACTTCTCACAGAACCACGCAGAATCCTGGCATGGTGGGAAACGGAAGGGACGTCTGGAGATCGTCCAGTCCAACCCCCTTACTAGAGCAGGGTCACCCACAGCAGCTTGGCCAGGATCACAATGCCCAGGTGGGTTTGAATCTCTCCACAGGAGACTCCACAACCTGTGTGGGCAGCCTGCTCCAGGCCTCCAGCACCCTCACACCAAACAAGTTTTCCCTCCTGTTCAGATGGAACCTCCTGGGTTCCAGTTTGTGCCCATTGGCGCTTGTCCTGTCACTGGACACCACTGAGAAAAGTCTGGCCCCATCTTCTTGCCTCTGACCCTTTATCTCAGATCCTGTCTGGGGCTGCTCTTCTCCAGGCTCAAGAGCTCCAGGGCTCACACAGCCTTTTCTCCTCACAGAGATGCCCCTCAGCATGTTTGTAACCTCTGCTGGATGCTCTCCAGGAGTTCCCTGACTTTTTTCCCTGTGTGTAAAGAGTCCTTGACTTTTACACAGCTCTCCATTGGGTTTGTTGTATCTAACAGGAGACTTGGGGCAGGAAAAAGTGGTAGAGCTATGTGCAGTGATAGCAGCTACCATAATGAGACCAGTAGATATTAATTTCATGATAGATGTAAAACTAAAAAAATTAGATTTTTCTCTGCTGAGCAAAGGACTGTGAGCTCCTGGGGTGTTCCACACCTGTAACCATTGCTTAAGGAGCTCATTTTTTCATCCATAGAAGTTATGTTTCTGACCCTGGAAATCCAGTGCATGAAGGGTGTTCATAGGTTGATTCTGTCCTGATGATGATTTTATACTGCAGTTTGAGCTGTCTCAGGAAATAGTTGCCTGAGCTGCTGGCCTCTTGGCCTCTGAATTTTGTTGGATATGCAATGGGTTAAAAGTTGCTGTGTCTCCATATGCCTTTGGTTTGTCTGAGGGCTGCAGTTCTCAGAAGTCAGTTTTAATTGTTCGGTAATCTCCATGACATCCGTGCTGAGTGACAATCCAATTACGGCGGTGGAACTGCACCGCTGAGGAATTTGGCTGCAGAAGTTACCTGCATTTCCCACAGCTGACACTTTACCTCATGGAACTAGTATTTGGTTGTCTGGTTAAGGTTAAGCCAAGTAGAAAAAAGCTGAGGAACAGTTCTGGTGTGAGCAGAACGGGTGGGTGAGGACGAGACAGGTCAGTTGTTTCTTCTGTGCTGTCCAGACAAGCACCAGAAGGTTCGTGGTTTTAGTTAGCTTTGTCACATAAGCATCACCCTATGACGCCAGCCACATCTCTCAGTCTCTCCTCAGCACAGAGGTGATCCAATTCCCTCCTCATCTTTGTAGCCTCTGCTGGACTCTCTCCAGTAGTTCCCAGTCTCTCTTGAACTGTGGAGCCCAGAACTGGACCCAGTACTCCACATATGGCCTCACTAGGGCAGAGCAGAGTGGGAGGAGAACCTCCCTTGACCTGCTGGTCACACTGTTCCTAACGCACCATTTGTCTTCTTGGCTACAAGGGCCCACGATTAACTTGTTGTCCACCAGCACTCCCAGGTCCTTCTCCACAGAGCTGCTTTCCAGCAGGTCAGCCCTTAAGCCCCACGATGATGGCTAAAGCCACTCCTGAGTCCCAGGCTTGGTTTCAAGCTTGGGTGTACATTTGTAGCATTTGCCCGACTCGGATGTTGGAGGAGGACTTAGGCCCTGGAGTTGAGGTGTGAGGCCATGCTTTGTTGGCAGGCTAGAGCTGTAACCTGATTAATCTAAACAGGTACAAAGTAAGGCGATCCATCAGCAGCACAACTGGCAGCGCAGCCCGGCGAGTAGTGAATTTTTCATCAGGGGGCCCTTGAAGAGGAGGTGTAGGTTACCCAGGGTGGTAGAGAGAAGAGAAACCTAGCCAGGCTTTCATCCGGGGGATATTGCCTAACCAGGGAGGAATCCTTTCATCAATAAATTATGAGAAGAATGGGAGAGTTTCGAAAGCTCAGCCCTGTTAACGTGCTCTCAGCCGGCAAATTTAAGGAACATTATATTTTGGCCCGGGATGCCTCGCAGGGATGGAGAGGCGATAGCGTGCGGCCGTGCAGCCCAAGGAAGGTGAGACCCTGTGATGTGTGGGACGGGCACCGAGCATCCATCAGCGGAGAGGAGGCAAATGTGGTGTGACTGCTAAGCCCTGGTATTGAATAATGGGAGGGAAAACCAAGCAGGCGCCCTTTTGTTCCTCCACCTGGCTGCGGGCCACGCCACGGATCCTCCCTTGGAAGGGTGGCTGCGGCGGAGCAGACATCTGGTCAGCTCTCTGACAGCTTCTGCTTGGCGCCGGTGGGGATCCCCAGCCCTCCGCATGAGCCCTGGTCCTGCTGCTCTGAGGAACGAGGCGTGGGTTTATCCATCCAAGAGTGACCAGAACACGTTTCGAGGAGACAGAAAATTCAATGCTGGTTTCAGCACGCTTTGAAATGCTCCTGGCTTTAATTTGTCCTAACCTCCCTTTGACTCAGGGAATAACAAAAGCTACTTTTAACGCCTTTGCAGGAGGATGGCAGGAGGCTCTGTGGGTATGAGTGGAGGATAAGTTGAGCAAGAGCCTCTGCTCCCTGGAGGGGCCATCTCCTTGCTCGGGTGGTACCCAAGGAGTGGAGGTGGTGACTGCAGTGGGTCCTTGATGGCACCTACACATCCCTCGTTGCACGCCCTGAGGACGGAGCCCTGCTCCCTGGCTTATGTAAGCTGGCAGGCGAGCAAGAGCTAAGTTGTAACAGAAAGCAGAAGAATTCGGAGCCGTGATCGAACTCCCGCCGTGTTTACGGGGTGGAAACTTCCCCAGAAATGCAGTTTTCCAAATGCCTCTTGCTGTCAGAGGCTTTTTGTTGCTGGCTTTTTACAGAGCCTCTGCACCAGCGAGATGCCTGCTGGTCCTGACAATTGGGCACATTATTTTGATGTCAGTGAAAGGGGCTTATTCTGCGGGGTGATGAGCGGGGAGCAAACCAGAGTGGGAATTTACAGTGTGTTTGCTACCATCCTGCCTTCATTTCCTTGGATTTACTATGTGCAAAGATTTCTCTAAGCCTAACCTCAAGCATGTTGTCTTCTCTGGCGGGCAGCTCAGAGCAACAGCATAGGGAGCCTTGGCTCTCAAAGGTTTGGGTACTTTGTGTTGCCCCCACACTGGTTGCTAAATGGGAGTTTGACCCCCTCAGGCCTCATTAACTTCCTCATTGTGAACTTCCAGAGCCACAGAGATAGGGCAAGAGGAAATGGCCTCAAGTTGCACCAGGGGAGGTTCAGGTCTCTCAGTGCTGGGTTGTGTGCTATCTGTGTATTTTGCCCATCTGGTTCCTTCTGAACACAGCTAAGCAGGGCTCTTCCCATAGCTTTGGACTGAACCGCTGACTTGCTCTGCTGCCTTTGCCTTGGGAATGTTGTTTAAACCTCCTCAGTCTACCCACCTCAAAGGATGATAAGAAACCTTAATGCTGTGGAACAAAGTCCTCCTAAAACCTCAAATGAGGATCAAATGAGTTTTATCCTAATCACATAAAGGGTGTAAAGCTGTAACTGTTTTCCTTCTTGTTGGAAGGGATGTTCTCCTCCAGAGAAGGAGCTGAGTTGTTGTTGTTGTAGGTTTTGTGGGGATGAATTAATATATGAGACATTTGTGAGGGTCCTTGGATGTTTAGCTTTAGGAAGTGGCAAAACTTTGGCCCATGTGGTTTAGCAGCCACGCAAGGTTGGGAAGTCAAAGGCAACACCAACAGCACATCTTTGGTGCTGTCGTAGAATCATTTTGGCTGGAAGAAAACTTCAGAATCCTTTTGGAGTAAGAGCTTAACAGGATCAGAAAACCTATGGACATGTTGGGACAAAGGAAGGAAAGAAGCCAGAGATCCCTTATCAAAACAAATCCTGCCTCAAAGGTACTTCCAACTGTTAGGAGCAGAGCCAAACTCATCTCCAGAGCTTTGCTGCCAACATTCCCACAAGGACTTATCTGACGAGCGCAGAGATGAAACAGCCCCCAGTCCTCCCAGCATAGTGGGGTGTCTCTGAGGGGAGGCTGGGCTCACACCTGCCTGGAGGAGAGGAGAAGCCAAAAATAGGCGCCAACATATTTTGGCTGAGACAGAGTCTGAATCCCCACGTCTGCAGAATGGCTGCATCTCGGCTCTGCCGTCGGCTGCAGTGGAAGGTGTCAGGGTCCAGCTTGCCAGCTGATGTTTGAAGCTTTGCTTGTGGGCTTGCACTTGGGAGTATCAACCATCAGCTCAGGAACATCTTTGTGGTGGTGATTCCTGGGGTGTCTGAGGGTCCTGCTGGGGTTATTTCTGCATGACGGACTCTTTTCCTGCAGTATCATAAACCTCCTTTCAGCATTTGATAGTGAAAGCACTGCCACTAAAATTGCTTAAATCAGGCTGAAAGAGAAGGTGATATCCTAAGGCAGCATATGGCGATCTGCAAGTGGAGTAGCAGGCTCTGAATAATGTGTTTCTTCCTGGTCTTACCGGTACTGTGGTGTCCCTGTTGGGCAAGGTGTCCTGAAGGGAGTTTGTTGTGAGGTGGGGGCCGGTCTCTTCTCCCAAGGAACGAGCAATAAAGCAAGAGGAAAGGGCCTCAGGTTGTAGCAGGGGAAATTTAAGTTGGAAACGAGGAACAATTTCTTCCATGAAAGGGATGTCAAAGCCTGGAAGAGGCTGCTCAGGGAAGTGGTGGCTTTGAGATGTCAGCTCTTGAGCTCATGCTGCCGGCTCACTTGTCAGTACTTTGCCTTTTGCAGTTTGCTCACCAAAAAAAATAAAA
The DNA here is from genome assembly GCA_033816785.1 of Picus viridis. Classification (NCBI taxonomy): domain Eukaryota; kingdom Metazoa; phylum Chordata; class Aves; order Piciformes; family Picidae; genus Picus; species Picus viridis. The sequence continues at coordinate 4,243,954 of CM066583.1, read as the reverse complement.
ATCAGATGAAGAGAAAGAAGGAGCAAGAGATGCATAATGAAGTGGGCTGTGCTTGCTCATGTCTGCTCTGAGTTGCTTTAGGATCTAATCAGATCAGGTTCCTTCGTACCTTAAGCCAACCTAGAGGTTTGCGATGACTTCAAAACACTGCATGAGCTTTATCAGCCAGATGAAGTCTGGGCTCCACAGTGGTCTGATGCCAGCAACCAGAATAGTTAGTGTTTCTGCTGCTGCCAGCTCTGAGGTTTTCTTACTTAATCTGGTAAACGGTGACAGGACCCTTCTGTCATGCCATAATAAAGTGGGGGAAATACTCCTGGCCGTAAAAGTAGATTAAGTGGTGAGCTTCACTCTCTAACAGCAGGTAAACCCTCAAGAGGGTTTACAGTCTGGACTCCAGCAAGTGGGGAGATGGAGATTTGACTCGATTCGTCTGGTCTTGCTTGTGCATCTGCTGGTTGAGCAGAGGGTGTTCTTCTGAAAGCAGTGCCCTGCTCTCAAAGGAGTTATTGTGCTGAGTGCATAACTAGTTGCATGGAATGTCTGCAAGCTGTCTTCAGCAAGGTCTGGGTGGGGAGAGGGAGACTTGACTTGGTTCTTCTGGTCTTGCTCATGCATCTGCTGGTTTAGCAGAGAGTGTTCTTCTGGAAGAGATGCTCTAGTCTAATGTGAATTGCTGTGCTCAGTGATTGCATAGAGCTGTGGTTGGCCAAAGATCAGGTTAATTACAATGGGATGACTTCATTATCACCTACTGCCACCAGAGAAGCAGCAGCCATATGCCTCACACTGCAGCAGGAAATGGAGCTGCACTCTAGGAAACTGGGGAAGTTTGGCAGTGCTGGGTTCGTGGCTGGTCTCAGTGATCTTAGAGTCCTTTCCCAACCTAAACAATGCTATGTTCTATGGAAACAGGAGAAATACTCTCTCAGGAGAACTAGAGATGAGTTACTGTCTACCAAGGGATGGGCAAAGTTTCAGCATATTAGGGCCTGGACTTTGCTTGGCCATTGTCAGTGCAGCTGACTTTTAAGTTAGTGAATGCTGGCTGTTAATTAAGAAAAACAGATGGAGTTTGTCAGTGATACAGTGAGGTTTATGGAATCAGAGAATCATTTTGCTTGGAAGAGACCTTTAAGATCAAATCCAGCCATCTACCCAGCACTACCAGGTCACACCTAAACCATGTCCCTCAGCACCACATCTGCACAGCTTTGAAACCCCTCCCGGGATGGAGACACCACCACTGCTCTGGGCAGCCTGGTCCAGGACTTGGCAACTCATTTAGGGAAAAATTGCTCCTCATGTCCATCTTAAACCTCCTCTGACACAGATTGAGGCCATTTCCTCTTTCTTCCTATTTTGACTCTATAATTGGTCATCCAAAAGAGAGACACTAGAGAGCTTCTGGAGGAGAGAATCACAGAATCACCAAGGTTGGAAGAGACCTCAGAGATCTACAAGTCCAACCTGTGACCACAGGCCTCATGACTAAACCATGGCACCACGTGTCACGTCCAATCCCCTCTTGAACACCTCCAGGGACGGTAACTCCACCACCTCCCTGGGCAGCACATTCCAATGGCTAACAACTCTCTCTGGGAAGAACTTTCTCCTCACCTCCAGCCTAAACTTCCCCTGGCACAGCTTGAGAGGCAATAAGAGATTCAGGCTAGATGTGAGAAGGAAGTTCTTCACCATGGGAGTGGTGAAGCCCTGGAATGGGTTATCCAGGGAGGTGGTTGAGGCCCCATCCCTGGAGGTGTTTAGGACCAGGCTGGATGAGGCTCTGGCCAGCCTGATCTAGTGTGGGGTGTCCCTGGCCATGGCAGGGGGGTTGGAACTAGATGATCCTTGTGGTCCCTTCCAACCCTGACTGATTCTATGATTCTAAGAAAGGTGGCCACAAAGTGCTCCACGATTTTGGGGTCGACCTTTAGGCTTGGCTTTTCCTTGCTGCTCTCTGGAGCCTTCATTTGTGAGCTTGCAAGTCGATGAGCAAAGAGCAGGATCAGCCGAATGCCTTCCTTGTGCTCTCTTTAATAATGCTACAAACCATCCAAATCCCTCTCCATCTGCTCAGGTTTTTGGGTGGGTTGTTTTTTTTTCCCCCCCCAATGACTTGTCATTCCCAACTGGATATATTAATATTTTTTTCACAACAACAGCAAACAACAACAAGAATAACAAGCAAATCAACTCCCACCAGTGCCTCTTCATGCCGAGAGCCCTTCCATTAATATCAGATGGGCAAGGCAGGCCAAACACTGAAAGTGGATATAGTTTGCATTTGAAAGAAGGGTTGTTGGGGTTTTTTTTTTTGTGTATGAAACTGAGAAACTCTTCCCAGTCTGACACTGGTGATTGATTGCAGTTCTGCTAAAGATTAGGCAGACGTTTTAAGCACCGCAATTATTCATGTTTTCATAGTTTGATGCTATATTTAAACTGCGCCTAACAACTGGGTTTGCTGCTGCACAGGCCCTGCTCCTGAGTGGGGAAGAAAATGTAGGGGGTTTTGGTTGTGTTTTTTTTCTTTTTATTTTTTTCTTTTTATGATTTCATTTTTCCAGATCTATTTTGTGCCATGTGTGCTCTCTCGCTCTCTCTCTCTCTGTAGCGATCAACACATGATGTCAATTAGAGCTGCGCTGCCCTTGGCACCGGCGGCTGTGCGAGGATGGGGGGTGAGAGATGGCCAGTGAGGAGAGAGGGGAGCTGAGAGGGGGCCAGGCATCGTGGGGTGCAGCTGCTGGCCTGGGTCCTCATCCCTCACCGCAAGGCAAAGGGCTCCCAGTAATGACAGGTCCCTGGACCTCGTGGGGATGTCATAGTATCATGGAATGATAAAATGGTTTGAGTGGAAAGGACCTTTGAAGGTCTTTTACTGAAATCCCCCTGCAGCCAGCAGGGACATCTGCAAGCAGAGCAAGTTGCTCAAAGCCCTCTCCAACCTCACTTTTAGTGTTTGCAGGGATAGGGCATCTACCACTTCTCTGAGCAACCTGGGCCAGTGTCTCACCACCCTCACTGTAAAACATTTCTTCCTTCTCTCCAGTCTGAATCCCTTTCTTTTACTTTCAAACCATCACCCCTTGTCCTGTCACAGCAGGCCCTGCTAAAAAGTCTGTCCTCAGCTTTCTGATTGCCCCCTGTAATTGCCAAAGGGCTACCAGAAGGTCTGCCTGGAGCCTTCTCTTCTCCAGGCTGAGCAAGCCCCAGCCTTCTCAACCTGGTCTCACAGCAGAGACCAGCATTGCTGTGGCTTCCTCTGGCCACACTCCAACAGGTCCCTGTCTGTTCTGAGGACTCCAGAGCTGGCCCCAGCACTGCAGGTGGGATCTCAGCAGAGTGGAGTCTGGAGTCCATGGCTGTACCAAATGGCTTGGTGCTTGCAAAGTATTTTGATATCAATGGGTGGAAAGAGCCTGCAGAATGAATGTTGTCCTGTTTCCTTTCCCTTCCCTTCTGTTGCTGGTAGTAGAAACCCAAGACAAGAACCACTTATGTGATTTTTGGTGATTTCTACAGATGGATGAAGGGATAATCACCTTCCCATCTTGGTTTCTACCTGAAAACAAGCAGGGACACCACTTTGAAATACTTTTCACGTTTTTGGTTGAACAGCTTTGTCTCTGTATTCAGCGAGGCTCCTGATAAGCTTTTGCTTGCCCACAAGTCTGGTTTCCTGCCAGCACTGGTAAGCAAACTCTGGGTTGCAGAGTCTGGTTTGTTTGAAGGCTTTTCTAGGAGATTTTGTAGGAGAAAATGGTGAGTTTGAGGTTCTGGATGGTCTGAAAAAACAAGGTCACTTGCGCAGACGAGCCTCTTGCCAATGAGCTTCAGTTCAGGACTCTACATCTCTCCTGCTGAATTTGGAGAGCTCAGAAGATCAAAAAGAGGTTAAGATCTTCTGGCTTAGGGACATGGAACACTGAGAAACCTGGTGGAAAAACCCAACCTTATGATGTGTTTCATTTTGGAGGGGCTGCATGACAGCTTCTTTACAGCCACGAGGTACCGGCTTGGAGGTTCATCAGAACATTTATCATCCACCACTCCTTTAGATTTCTAGCTTATGGTGGAGTTTTTAGTCAACGTTTAAGCTCCTACTCTTTCCACTAAACAGTAGTATTTACTACTTTTCCATTGCTTTTTACTGCCTTGAAAATTCAGAGGACAAATTAAACCTCCTTGTGGCTTACAAGTACTTAAAAGAGGCGTGTGAGAAATCTGGGGGCAGACTTTCCAGCAGGGGCTGTTGTGACAGGACAAGGGGTGATGGGGTGAAACTAAACGAGGGAGATTCAGACTGGAGAGAAGGAAGAGATTTTGGGGTTTGGCCATAAAGGTGGTGAGCCACTGGCCCAGGTTGCCCAGAGAGGTGGTTGGTGCCTCATCTCTAGAAATATTAAAAGTAAGGCTGGATGAGGTTCTGAGCAACCTGTTCTGGTTGCAGATGACCCTGCTGACTGCAGGGGGTTGGACTGGATGAACTTTCAATGTCCCTTCCAACCTAAACCATTCTTGGATTCTGTGAGTCTATGGAAATAGATGATGCTGATGCTGGTAATGTGTTGGCTAACAGGGTGACTGATCTGGCTGGCCGGGAAAGGGTTAATTTGGTGTGCTTCTGCTCTGCAATGTCAGTGTGATTCCTTGAGGGAGTGGATGGTGTAATTGAGTACAGGTGACTGTTTTGTTATTTAGTATGGATATGTATTGGTTTTATTCCATTTTTTTGGGATGATTTATCACTTTGGAGTGTCACAGATGTTTAGGCTGCAGAAAAGCCTGGCTTCATGTGCAGTCACCTCCCATATGTTACAATATTAATACCCCCCTGTGTTACTAAGTGTAATTCATTCCCACCACCACCATCCAAAAAGAATGCTCTGCAGACAACACGCAACACACAACAACTCTCCTATGTCCCAGAGCCCCATACTCCCATCACAGGCTTATCAAGGGGTGAAGTGAAGCCCAAAAAGCTGATTGCAAAGGAGAGCACAAAGCCTGAGAGTGGTTCAGACCCTTTAGCTCAGTCAGGGCTTTCCTTGGGAAAGGGATCATTTTTGTGGGTCCTACAGATTTGGTCCTAGGTTTTGTGATTCAGGGAGCATCACCTTGTGCTCATTTTATGCCAGACAGGAGATCATAGAACCCTAGAGTGGTTTGGTTTGGAAGGGATCTTAAAGGTCATCTAGTCCAACCCCCCTGCAGTCTGCAGGGACATCTGGAACTAGATCAGGTTGCTCAGAACCCCGTCCAACCTGGCCTGGAATGTTTCTGGGGATGGGGCATCTACCACCTCACTGGGCAACCTGGGAGAGTGTCTCACCAGCCTCACTGTAAAATATTTCTTCCTTCTCTCCAGACTAAATCGCCCCTAGTTTCAAACCATCACTTCTTGTCCTGTCACAACAGGTCCTGCCAAAAAGTCTGTCCTCAGCTTTCTGATTAGCCTCTTTAAGTACTGAGAAGCCACAGAAGGTCTCCCTGGAGCCTTCTTTTCTCCAGGCTGAACAACCCCACCTCTCCCAGCCTGGCCTCACAGCAGAGGACTTCCAGCCCTCGCATTGTTGTGGCCTTGTCTGACCCTGCTCCAACAGGTCGATGTGTCTCCCGTGCTGAGGACTCCAGAGCTGTCCAGAACTGCAGGTGGGGTCTCAGTAGAGTGGAGCAGAGGGGCAGAATCCCTTCTCTGTACCTGCTGCTCATGCTGCTGGGGATCAGCCCAGGACAGGGCTGGCTCTGGGCTGTGAGTGCACGGTGCCAGCTCATGTCCGGCTTTTCAACCAGCAGTAACCCCAAGTCCTTCCCTGCCGGGGTGATGCTTGGCATCTTCTTGCCAGAGGTACCCAAAGCAGCACATCAAATCCAATCCCTGTATTCTTTCCTATAAGTCTCTAGATGCTACTCAAAGCTGAACCTGGACCTGCAACCCAAGGTGGTATCTGGTGCCAGCAGGCAGTGTGACACTGCCTGCAAGCAAGTCACCAGAAAGGAACTTCAGATCCTCGTGTCACTTTGGCTCTGCGCTGGGGCCAAGTATAATTTATGATGCTGCAAGCCACCATTGTCAGGAGTTCAAAATACAGCATATGTGAGGCTTGGAAAGTTGTTTGTGTTCTTGCAATTAAAGCACCACATAAATATCCAACAGATGAGGTGCTCCAGGCTGGCTGAGTTATGGCCACAGCTTGTAGAATTCAGTCCAGCAGTTGTTGATGGACTCCTATTTTCTATGCTGGGATTTTCAGTTCTTGGTTTCTTAAAGCTACTGTGTATTCCTGGTTAAGGTTAAGATTTAGTTCTGGACAACCTGCTAAGAAATGTGAATTGTTCCTGTGAACTCCCCTTGGCCTTTCAGCTTTGTTGACAAAAGGGAGGGGGAAAAAAATTAGAAAGAATTAAGCAGGTGAGGTCATTGGGAGTTGAAAGGAGCCTGAAATGTGAGGGTGTTGGGAGTGAAGCAGCAATGAGCCCAACAACAGCCAAGGCTTCAGTGGAGGAGCATGGCCAAGCCCTTTCTGCTCAAAGCCAAGGTCATTTAAAGAAGTGAAAATAGGAGCAAAACTAAGTGCATACAGGTGAGACCTCCAGGGTCTGGCTGTGTTGTCCCAGATCATTTTATCTGGCTAAGATACGGGCTCAGGTTGCTATTCCCAATGGTGGTGTCCTCATTGTGCCTCCTTGGTCCCCTGAGTGACTGGGGTGCTGGGAGAAGGGTAGTGAGAGCCACCAGAGCTGTCTGCTAGATAACAGGGGGGTTAGGTGGTAACAGGGAAATTCAAGTGATCTGACCCAAGCCCTTCCTGCAAGGGCAACCTCAGGGTGAGCTGGGTGGCCAGCGGCCAGCTCTGCCACTCACCAGCTGGGTGCCTTTGCTGCCCACTGTCCCCTTCTTGTGCTGGGTGCCCTTCCTGTGGTGAGGACAAAGTACTACAGCTCAGCTTTTCTGCTGTTGAACATAAATGTTCATTGGTTTTAATTTCAACTTGTCATTCACTGGTCCTTCTTGGAGTGGATGTATTTTTCCTCTTCATCTGTAGAGCTGGATTTTCCTGGATTCCTTGTCTTCTGACAGCTGTCCAGCTCATCTCCATCCCTGTCACATCACCATCTCTGAAACTGGATGTGTGACATCATTTGAGGAAGATGTGCTAACGCCTTCCATGTGTCTCACAGGCCTTTTCCTTAACGCTGACAACTGGTTTGTAATTTGTGCATCGTTAAAACCTAGTCAGAGAGACTCTTTCTCGTGGAGTCCTTCACCTGTTGCTCTCTGGCATCTCACAATTCTGCTTTTCTCCTTATCTTCCTGTGTTAGAAAAGAGCAAATTGCAATGTCCTCCAGGCAAGAGTTTCACTGCAAGGACTGCACCTTGAATACTGGGTTCAGTTTTGGGCACCTCGCTTCAAAAATGACACTGAGGTGCTGCAGTGTCTCCAAAGAAGAGCAATGAAGCTGGTGAAGGGTCTAGAGAAAAAGTCTTGTGAGGAATGGCAGAGGGAATTAGGGTTGTTTAGCCTGGAGAAAAGGAGGCTGAGGTGGGGAGACCTTCTCACTCACTACAACTCTCTGAAAGATTATTTCAGCCAGGTGGGGGTTGGTCTCTTTACCCAAGGAACCAGCAATAGGAAATAGTCTCAAGTTGCTCCAGGGGAGGTTTAGGTTGGATGAGAGGAACAATTTCTTCCCTGAAGAGGTTGTAAAGCCCTGGATGAAGCTGCCCAGGGAACAGGTGGAATCCCCATCCCTGACAGGATTTAAAAGTCACGTAGATATGGTGCCTGGATTCTGTGATTGTTGTGTCCTATCAAAGTGATAAAGGAGACTGCAGCCAGTTCCTTTTTGCATAGCACTCTGGGACGCATCCGTCCCTTGGCAACAACCAAACACTGACTTTGCTTTTCCACGTTCACAGTGATGTGGCTTTGGTTCTCCTGCTGGTTTTGGCTCATGTTGGTTCCAGTTGGTTTGACAGGTATCTCTTCCCTCATCCCTCCATCCTCATCTTGCTGCTCCTTCCCCAGCACTAAGGCTCCGCTCGAGCCTCCCCGAGCTGCCACTGCTCTTCTGAGCCCCTCTCGAGAGAAATAAATTGTGCAGGAGCAAATTCCCTGCCTATGAATTCCCCTTGGAAACCGCCTGCCTGCTTCATAATTAATGCTCCTATTGTTCTCCTCTTTTTGTATATTTAGATGGCCTTTTTGTTTAAAGTTGATTACTTGCTGCTCCTTTGAGTATCTCTCAGGGGAGGGAAATGGATGATATTTCAACAGTGGATCAGCCACAATATGTACTAAATAAACAGACTTGCTAAAAAAAAAAAAAACCACACCATAAAGGCCTCTTTGTCCTGGTGGATGGCAAAAGGGGAACAAAAAAAAAGAAAATAAATTAAAAAAAAAAAAAAAAAAAAAAAAAAAAAAACTGTCCCAGAAGGGTGCTGGTGAGTGGAACTTATCTATGAGATCTCCTATTGCTATGATTGCGCCGGAAAGTGTCCTAAATTAAACACTTCCACCCTTCACCGGTCACCTAAAATGTCACCCTGGCTTTAAAGGCTTAGCAGATGGTATCATCTTAAATATTCCCAGGAGCAGCCAAGCCTGTGCTGGGCAAGGTCCCCGTGTTGGGCTGTGTTAAGGCACTGTGTGAGAGCCTCTGTCAAGTGTCAGGGTAATGGCTTGCACATGGCCATCGATTCGGTGACAGTTTTCCCTCCTGCCCCAATTGATCTTGGCTTTGGATTGAGCTGAGCCCCGGCCCCGGCTGCGAGTTTGTTCAGTTATCTAATTTTAATGATCAAGTTTCCATTTCTTCTGCAAAAGTAATTTATATTTCAGAGGCTTTGGAGGGGAGGGAGAGGAAAGGGGGAATATGTCAACACCCGGCGATGCAGGGGGAAGGCTGAGCAAGTTTCAGTCCCTGATAGAAGGTGGCTAGAAAATTAGTTCAGATCCTGATTATTTGGGTGGTCGAGGGGATCACCAGTTTTAAACCCTCAGGAGAAGTGGACTGCAGAGAGTGCATCCAATATGAACTTGAATCTTGAGACTGGCTTGTGGCATAGTTGCCCTGAAAGCTTCCCAATGTAGAGGAGAGGCTCCACTGGGATAGGGCTGGTTGTACTTGAATTTCTTGTTGGCCTCCCTCTCTGAGTGGTAAAAGTGTTGTGGAGTTCTGTGTCCAGTTCTGAGTTGCTCGGTTCAAGAGAGAAACGGGGTTCTATAGAGAGAGACCAGTGAGAGAGCCCAGTGAGGGCTACAGAGATGACAAAAGGACTGGAACATCTCTGTGAACAGGACAGGCTGAGAGCCCTGGGGCTGTTGAGCTTGGAGATGAATGGCCTGAGAGGACAGGGGGAAATGGATGGGGCCAGACGCTTTTCAGTGGTGCCCAGTGACAGGACACCAGGCAATAGGGACAAAGTGGAACCCAGAAGGCTCTGCCTGAGCATGGGGAAAACTTCTTTCCTATGAGTGTGCTGGAGGCCTGGAGCAGGCTGCCCAGAGAGGTTGTCTCCTTCCCTGGAGACCTTCAAAACCTGCCTGGACATTGTGATCCTGGGCAACCTGCTGTGGGTGACCCTGCTGTAGCTGGGGGCTGAACTAGATGATCCCCAGGGGTTCCTTCTACCCTTCACCTTGTGTGGTTCTGTGATACTACATGGGGGTAGTAGCTGGGTTCAGCCCTGTCATTGGGTCCCATCACAAGTGTTGTACTCAGATACATGTGATGGTGTCAGATGGTGGCACTTCCACTGGGAGGCTCTTCAAAGCTTCTCAGCCTGTTGAGGAGCTCTCTTGATTTATTATTAATGACCAGGTAAAATGATACCATGAATGACTGCAAAACTCTTGCAGCCACTCGGGCAAACAGTTCTGTGCTGCTGCTTTTCAGAGCTGAAGTTCAATGCTGGGTTAATTGCCTTTGCTTCATAGTTATCTCTGGAACATCCTATCAATGTTACATGATAAACCTGCAGGAAAACTTAAGGCCTCTGTATGGACACAAATATTGGGCATGAAATCACAGTGAAAATCTGCTTGGAAAAGAGGTTGTTGGAGCAGGATTAGTTCCTATAAAGTGGTTTGAAATGCACAGGAGGAAGGTGACTAAGGGAGTTGAGATGAGGAGGATGGCTGTTGGAGCATGATTAGTTCTTATAAACTGGTTTGAAATGCACCGGAGGAAGGTGACTGAGGTGAGGAGGGGACCACTGAATAGAGCTGTATGTCCTGGGTTGACCCTAGGTGGATGCCAGGTGCTCACCAAAGATGCTCCATCACAGGCAAAACAGACCTGGCTTGGGGAAGGTTAATTTATTGCCAATCAGATCAGAGTTGTATATAGAGGAATAAAAATTTCTTCCCCAAAAGGGTTGTCAAACCCTGGAGCAGGCTGCCCAGGGCCATGGTGGCGTCCCCATCCCTGAAAGGATTTAAAAGACTTGTAGATGTGATGCTGAGGGACATGATTTAGTGGTGGACTTGGCAGTGCTGGGTTAATTGTTGGACTTGATGATCTTAAAAGTCCCTTCCAACCAAAATGATTCAATGATTCTAACAGGCCATGGATTGAAGGCAGGATTTATGTCCTGGAGCGTCACAAAAAACGTCATAAGCAATGTGGAGCAGAGGACAACTGCTCTTGTTTTACATCTTTGTGTTTCCTGCCAGGCCCCTTGGACTTGAAGGGTGTTTCTTTGAGAGCAAAAGCTTTGTCTGAGCCTCCTGTGTAAGTGAGTTACCAGCTCCCTTTGCTTAATGGCATGTGGAATGGCCACAAACAAGCTGTCGATGCAGAGAGTGAGCTTTGAGCTGTAATACAGAACAGAAGGGAAAGTGGTATAGGCAGAGATGAGGAGCTGAGCTCAGCCCTGCAAAACCAGATATGATCATGGTGCTTCCCTTGGTGGTGAGAGGATGAACAAGCTGAAAACCAGCAGAAACAAAAGCTTAGGCGAGAAAAAATGCATTTGGTCCTGCTACCTATTTTGTGCCATTAAGTGAGAGCAAGGTAATGAAGCTGCAGGCTCTTCATCTGAGAGGGATGGGAGTCTGAATCCTGACAAAGTTCCCTTTTTAATAAATAGCAATTCACTGCCACAGTAAATCACAGCTGATGTGGCTGAATTTAAACCACAGACTGCTGACCTCATCCAAAGGCAAGTTCAGAAAAGAGTGTACGAGGGAGAAGGCGCTTCAACAGCAGCACAGAATGTGCTTCCCTCCCTGCTCTGGTGGTGTTCTGTTTCTTTCTTCTTAAAGGATCCAAAGTTCACAGGATGGGCTCCTGAATCCAAGAAGGACACTGAGGTGCTGGAGTGTGTTCAAAGCAGAGCCGTGAAGCTGCTGAAGGGTCTAGAGGACAAGTCTGGTGAGGATTGTGTGAAGGAATTGAGGTTGTTCAGGCTGGAAAAAGGAGGCTGAAAAGAGACCTCCTCATCTTCTACAACTCCCCCAAAGGAGGCTGGAGCCAAGGGGGTGGTGCTCTTCTCCCATATAACACAGTAAGACAAGAAATGGCCTCAAGTTGTGGCAGGAGAGGTTTAGGCTGGGTATGAGGAGCAATTTTTTTCCCTGAAGGGCTTGTAAAGGCCTGGGCTTGGCTGCCCAAGGCAGCAGTAGAGCCCCGTTCTTTGACAAGTTTCAAAGCCATGTAGATGTGGTGCTGAGGAATATAGAATCATAGAATTGTTGGGGTTGGAAGGGACCTCAAGGATCATCTAGTTCCAAACCCCTGCCATGGGCAGGGACACCTCACACTAGATCAGAGCCACATCCAGCCTGGCCTTAAAAACCTCCAGGGATGAGGCTTCCACCACCTCTCTGGGCAACCTGTTCCAGTCTCTCACCACCCTCACAGTGAAGAACTTCTTCCTGACATCCAATCTGAATCTACCCACTTCTAGTTTTTCTCCATTCCTCCTAGTCCTATCACTACCTGACACGCTAAAAGTCCCTCACCAGCTTTCGTGTGGGCCCTCTTAAGATACTGGAATGCCACAATAAGGTCTCCTGAGAGCCTTCTCTTCTCCAGACTGAACAACCCCAACTCTCTCAGCCTGTCTTTGTAGGAGAGGTGTTGGTTTAGTGGTGACCTGGCAGTGCTGGGTTAGACTTGATGATCTTAAAGATCAGTTCCAACCAATCTGAATCTAGGATTCATGTCAGAACTTTGCAAATCATAACTGTCTCAGCCTTAGGTGTCTGCTTTATGCTGGGTGAAAAGGTCTTTTAATTTTCAGGTGTCTCTATGTGGGTGACAGCAGCACTGCAAGTATGAGGTTTCTTCCCTGTCAGGATGCTGTCCCCTGTGCCCTCCCTGTCACTCCTGTTGCAAGTGATACACAATATTTCTGAGATGCTGGGAGGACAATTAATAAATTGCATTGAATAGAATTACATGAGCCCTGCAACAGAAAAATGGATTATTTACGGCCCTGCCAGCTCCCTCCCCGGCCCTCTCCTGGCCGTAACCTTGGAGGAACACTCACTTTACAGTTCACGCCACGACCAGGTCAGATCCAGTGTTGAAATAGGATTAAGTACCAAAAGCAATCTCAAAATGCTCTTCGTCTGAGGGAACCCTGATAAAAATCAAGGAAGCTCAGAGCTCTCCCAGTCTGAAACTGTAGAACCATAGAATCGTTTTGGTTGGAATAGACCTCTAAGATCATCGTGTCCAACCATTAACCCGGCTCTGCCAGGTCACCACTAAACCATGGCCCTCATCACCACATGTACATGGGTGTGGAAACCCTTCCAGGGATAGTGACTCCTTCCTGTTCCAGGACTTTTATGGCAAAATTGTTCCTCGTGTCCAACCTAAACCTCCCCTGGTGCAATGTGAGGCCATTTCCTGCTTTCCTGTCTCTTGCTCCTTGGGAGAATTGACAGAGCCTCACCTTGCTACTGCATCAGTATCAGCCAAAGAACCACGTCTTCCAAGGTGTTCCCCTTGAGAATAAGAAGGTTAAATTGCCTTAAAATATACTATTTCAGGAAAAATAAGGGTGGATTCTGCCCTTGCACCTTGGGAAATGTGTTGAATTTTTAGCTAGGAACATCTATGTGCCCCAGCCGTCCATCTTCATGTGGATGCTGATTTTTCAGTCTTTCTGCTTTTATTGAGCTCCTGAGGGGGCTGAGGTTGTTCACCATCGAGAGGAGAAGGCTCCAGGGAGACCTTAGTGTGGCCTTTCACTGCTTAAAGGGGCCTGTGAGAAAGATAGTATCTACTGAAAACACATCCACTTGTCTCGGATGTTGCTGCCATGTCTGCGAATGTAGGGAAGGATTTCTGGAGGCCAAGTCAAAAGCTTGGAAGGTATTTCCACAGAAAATTGCAAAACTAAATCAACTCTGCATGCTGGTAGCTCTATTATGATGAAACGCACTGAACCAAAAAGTTCAGCGTTCTTGGAGGCTTTTCTTGTGGTCACTGCCAGAGATTTCTGATTAATAAGGAAAACAGGGCAGCTTCCTCCCTCTGAGGTGCTGGGATTAAAAATATTAAGCAATAGGGATGAGGAAAAGCCTGGAGCCAGAGGACTTAGTGGTAGCAAAAGAAGGGAGAGTAAGAATTTAAAGTGTGTAGCCCCCAAAAATGGTAGAGAGGGAAGTGGTTTCAAAAAGGCAGGGGAAGCCTTCTCAGAGATGGAAAAAGCACAACTGCTTTGCCAAGTGTCTTTTCCAACCTTAATAGAGATCTGAAAGAGGGGAAACACCACTTAGAAAGCCTGGTTTTGTCAGCTCACCCTTGTTTGGATTCGCTACTAACAGCTTTTTTTCTCTGCTATGATCTTGTCTTTGAGTAAACAAGGGGAAGCTCACTGCCTGAAGGAGCTGTGGAGTCTCCGTCTCTGGAGAGTTTGAAAACCTATCTGATAATGCCCAAAGCAACCTGCTCCAGCACCCTTGAGCAGGGACTAAGTGATCTCAGTGATCTCTTGAGCCCCAGATGCTCTGGTTCTGCCCTGCACAGAGAAGGGTCTGGGCTTGCTTAGCCTGGAGAAAAGGAGGTTGAAGGGAGACCTTCTCACTCTCTTACAACTCCCTGAAAGGAGGTTGTATTAAGGTGGGAGTCGCTCTCCTCTCTCAAGGAGCAAGCAATAGAGGAAGAGGAAACTGCCTCAAGTTGTACTAGGGAAGGTTTAGGTTAGACATGAGGAACAATTTCTTCCCTGAAAGGATTGTCAAGCCCTGGAATAGGCTGTGCAGGACAGTGGTGGAGTCCCCATCCCTGCAGGGAACAAAAAGCTGCATAGATGTGGTGCTGAGGTCCATGGTTTAGTCGTGACCTGGCAGCGCTGGCTTAAAGGCTGGACTCGACAGTCCTAAAGTTGTCTTCCACCTACAACGATTTTGCAATGCAATGATGAAGGGAAGAGGCTGAGAAGAGCCTGGTGGCTGCACAAAGCCCTGAATCAGGGAGGAGTTTTGTTAACTTGAGCAGGGGGAAAGTTGTACCCGAAGGCAGTTTGACGTTGTGCAGACGTTTACGTAAGGGTATCTCTGTTTTCCGACTGTCCTGTGTCCCTGCCAGCTAAATCCGATCACCCTCCACTCGGGTATTTTTTTTTCCTGTCTGAATGTATTTCAGTAATGAAACAGAAACACATGGGTTTGTTGCTTGTTGGGTTTTTGTTGGGGTGGGTTTTTTTTTTTTTTTTTTTTTTTTTTAATTCAAATACCAGGTTAATTTAAAAAAGGTCTCTTTCGTTAGACGCTCTATACACAAGGGCTACAGATTACAAATGCAGAAAATTGAATTGTAAACCTTACAGTGAGGCCTTAGGGGCTGGGTAACGAGAGCTGTGAGCCCTCCTCCTTCCCAGTCTCCGTGAAGGCACGTGCGTGGAAGCAGGATGGAGAAGACCACCTCCCTCCATGCTCCCCAGCCCACAAAGGATGGGTCAGATCTCTATCGGCTTTAAGTGAGTCTCATAACTCCGAGCTTGCTCCCTTTCCCGGAGTTAAGCGATTTCTTCACATGGATTTGAAGTGAATGAGGGGTTTAGCTTGTTATTTGCTGCCTTTTCCAAGCAAGTTATTACTGAAAAAATAAACCAGATTGATCCAGTTTCTGATACCAGATCTTAATTAATATTAATTACAGGAGTCAGTCTCGTCTCCCTTGAATCCCTTCACTGGCCAAAGTCCATGACTGTGGCTGTGGCAACAGGTCCAGGTCCAGAAGCATCCTACTTGGTTCTCTTAATAAACTCTTTACTGCTTCCTTAAGCCCTCAGGGAGCTGCTTGTGGTTCCTCTCCCGTTACATGTGGTGTGCACCCAGAATCATAACCTGAAAACACTGTGTGCACTTCACTACTTGGTTTCTCCTTACAGCTGTAGCTTCTTACACTGTCTTTCCATCCTGGACCTTTTATTTTCTTTTTTTATGATGCCCCTTGGCAAGAAGGATACTAAATTACCCAGAATTACCTGTTGGAGCAGGTCCAGAGGAGGCCACAAAAATGATCGGGGGGCTTGAAGCTCTCTGCTATGAGGACAGGCTGAGAGAGTTGGAGTTGTTCAGCCTGGAGAAGAGAAGGCTCCAGGGAGACCTTCTGGTGGCTTTTTGATACTTAAAGGGGCTGAGAAGAAAGCTGGGGACAGACTTTTTAGCAGGGCCTGTTGTGACAGGACAAGAGGTGATGGGTTGAAACTGAAAGAGGGAGATTTAGACTGGGGAGAAGGAGGAAATTCCTTACTATGAGAGTGGTGAGACACTGGCACAGGCTGCTGAGAGACGTGATAGATGCCCCATCCCCAGAACCATTCCAGGTCAGGTTAGATGGGGCTCTGAACAACCTGATGTAGTTGGAGACATCCCTGCTGAGTGCAGGGGGTGTGGACTAGATGACTTTTAAAGGTCCTTTCCAACCTAATTCAAACTACTTCATGATTCTGCGATTCTATATAGTTTGCCTGGCATACCTAGAATATTCAGTATAGAATAATGGTAGAATGACCTGGGTTGGAAGGCACCTTTAAAGGTCTATATATTGCAATCTTGAATTTACAGTGATGATTAATTATAATAATATATAGTATAGAATCATAGAATCATTTAGGTTGGAAGAGACTTTTAAGATGATGAAGCTCAACCATTAACCCAGTAGACTCATAGAATCAAGTCCAACCTATCACCTAATACCTAGCACCTCCTGGCAACTAAACCATGGCTCCAAGTGCCACATCTAATCCTTCTCTGAACACCTTCAGGAATGGTGACTCCACCACCTCCCTGGGCAGCACATTCCAATGGCCAACAACTCTTTCTGGGAAGAACTTTCTCCTCACCTCCAGCCTAAACTTCCCCTGGCACAGCTTGAGACTGTGTCTTCTTGTTCTGTTGCTGGCTTCCTGGGGGAAGAGGCTAACCCCCAGCTGGCTACAACCTCCCTTCAGGTAGTTGGAGAGAGCAAGAAGGTCTCCCCTGAGCCTCCTCTTCTCCAGGCTGAGCAACCCCAGTTCCCTCAGCCTCCCTCAGTAGTGCCAGGTCACCACTAAACACAATCTTCTCTCTGGACTAACCCTTTCCAAAGGCAAGCATGACCCAGGCAAGCACGTTGCCTTCAAGGTCCGCACACGCGTTTCCCCCTCTGCTCCTCCCAACCCTTTCTGAACCCGTGGCAGGAGTTTGATGAAATTTCACACGGGGCAGGGGGTTATTAAATTACTGCAAGCTTCGTGGAAATAGGAGCAGCAGGGAAGTCCAGCAAGCGCCGTCCCGAGCGAGGGGCTGTGCCGAGATCTCATGCTTCATTACACCTGGAGAATCCAGGGGAAGGGCTTTTATCGATGGGAAAAGGTTCAAGCAGGGTTGGCCCACCCTGGCATCAAAGTCAATCAGTCACAAGACAAGTTTTTGTTTGATTTGGTACTTGCTGAAACCCTTGTTTAGGGCTTAGGACATGGTTGTTTTGCTGAGCCCCTGGCTGACCCTGTAAATGATTTGATCCTGAAGTCCCACATGGTCTAATTAATTTATTGCTTTTAAGGCGTTGCTGATTTTCAGTATTTCTGAAACCACTTCTGGGGCTTGAGTTGATCAGCTTTATTTCCTGGAGCAGTTTAGGGCTTAGCTCACCCATAGTAACACCAACCTTCTGTATGATGTTGCACTATTCCCCACAGACTCTTTGTAGAACCACAGCATCACACACCGCTCTGGCTTGGAAGGGTCCTTCAAAGGCCGTCTGGTCCAGCCTCACATGGAATGTTTCCGGGGATGTGGTTTCTACCACCTCACTGGCAGCCTGGGCCAGGGTCTCGCCACCCTCACTGTAAAACATTTCTTCCTTCTCTTTAGTCTGAATTTCCCTCTTATAGTTTTGAACTTCTATTTGGAATGTGCTGCCCAGGGAGGTGGTGGAGTCGCTGTCCCTGGAGGTATTCAAAAAGGGTTTGGACGTGGCACTTGAAGCCATGGTTTAGTTAGTGAGGAGGTGTTGGGTGACAGGTTGGACTTGATGATCTCTGAGGTCTTTTCCAACCTTATTGATTCTATGATTTGAACCATCACCCCTTGTCCTGTCACAGCAGGTCCTGATAAAAAGTCTGTCCTCATTTTTTTTTTTTAAAGCCCCCTTTAAGTACCAAAAGGCCTCTCTGGCCCTGCTTTATGTGGGGGGCTGAACTGGATGATCCCCAGAGGTCCCTTCCAATACCTGCCATCACACTGGGACTCTGCTGGAGTTGTTCTGGTGGCTCCCTACCAGCGGCAGGTTGGACCCACATCATGATATTTATCATTGCACACATCCACGGTGCCGGAGGAGGAGAACATCCAAAGCCTGAGGTTCTCTGGGCTGCTAAAAGCAATGCTGTTTCCCTCTTGCCCATCACACTGTCTGTTCACTTCTGCTTTAGGCATTAGATCAACCCCTTCAGCAGGCAGATGATTAATAACCCATATGATTCCCATCTCCGCTGGCATTTCTGTCTAAGCCTTCTCATCTACGAGGATTTTATCATGACTCTTTTGGGCTTTTTTTTTCTTTTCATTTTCACTCAGCTTAAAGTCCTGGAGATCAGTTGTACAATCAGCTCTTTAACTGTGCTTCATTTGAAGCGGAGCTGGGGTTTTGTTGTGTCTTCTGGGGCTGGGTGGTGAGGGCTGCAGGGTGGGCAGGGAGGTGTTGCTCGCCTGTCGGTGGAGTGCAGCGATCCGCAGGAGGTCATGGACCCAGAGACTAAATAAGTGATGAGATGTCATGAAAAATTTGTATTTGAGCACGAGGGAAGTTCAGCAAAGGCCATCAGCTTGCTTGGCTTTTATTTATTTTTAATTTTTTCCCCTTTTTTTGGTGAATTCAGGGTCTAATTTATTCATGCTGCTGTCTCGGGAGGCTGGGGGTTTTCTGGGCTGCTCAGCAAACAAGCCCTTTCTAAAGAGAAAAGACACAGCTGGTGGGGCAGAGAGGAAAACCTCAGAGCAGGAGGAAGAAATGTGGGAGAAAGCATTAAGGCAGGAATGACAAATGAGGCTCAGAGGGAGGCTTGTTAGCAGTGAGGAGGGATGAGCAAGCAGCCGAGAAACAGGGATTCCTTGGCGGAGTTTTGATGTTGGGTGAAGGTTTCAGGGGTGTGGTTGTGTACCCACAACCTTCTCCTGGCCTTGTAGCTCTAGGTTGTCTCTGCTGAGGGTGAACTGTGTTTGAGATGGATCCTGCTCCTCGTGTATGATTTACAGCAAAGCTCTGGAGAGGCTTCAGCTGCAGACAAGGGGCTGGTTCTGCAAAACTCCGAAGTTCACCAAAGGGTGAGAGCAATCCTGCTGAGTGGAAACTGTAGCATCGCCGGCGCTTGGAAATGAAACCCTGCGCACGCCTGCCTCTGGGGATGGACAAGTAACTCTATCCCAGATGGATCGAGAGATGGGAAGAGCTTGGGTGTAGAGGCAGCCAGGCAGACTCTTCTTTCTGACTGTAAATTTTCAGGTTAAGAGGCCTCTCTGCTGCAACGTGCTTCTATCCCATTCTTTTGTCTAAATTTATTGATCTTCAAGTATTGCCTTTGATAGGGGCACTCAGGCATCTCCTGGCTTTGATGAACACCCCCTGACTGATTTATTTCCTTCCCATAATAACTCTGTCAGCATTTCTTCCCTTTCTTTCCCCAAACCCCTTTTCTTAGTATCACTAAGTGCTTCAACTGCACTGTGCCTTCTACAGTAGCTGGAAGTTTTTTGGCTGGAAATAACCATCTCCTGAAGGAGCTGGGTGGAAGATGGCTGAGGATATCGGCTTCGTCTGTTGGGAACAGCACACAAACCCAGTTAAATTATTTTCATGTCATAGAATCATGGAATGGTTTGGGTTGGAAGGGACCTTAAAAGGTCATCTAGTCCAGCCCCCTGCAGTGAGCAGGGATGTCTCCTAGTACATCAGGTTGCTGAGAGCCTTGTCCAACCTGACCTGGAATGGTTCCAGCCATGGGGCATCTACCAGCTCTCTGGGCAACCCGGGCCAGTGCCTCAGCACTCTTAAGTAGAGAATTTCCTCCTATCTAGTCAAAATCTTTCTTCTTTTAGCTTGAAACTATAACTTTTTGTCCTGTCACAAGGGAGCCTGATAAAAAGGTTGTCCCCATTTTTCTTACCAGTCCCTTTAAGCAGTGAAAGGCTACAAGAAGGCCTCCCTAGCATCTTCTCTTCTCCAGGCTCAACAACCCCAAATCTGCTCTCTAAGGATACTGGTAGGGCTGTAAAGGGAGGGTTTGATGTGAGAGGGGTTCCTAATGGCTGAGATGGGATCCCAGAAGGTGCTGTCCTATGTCAAGACACATTGCAGAGGGTGCTGCCCAAACCTGAGGCTTTCCCAGTTCCAATGATCTCAAATGTTTCTTTTCAAAGCTTTGGGGAATTTTAAATGTGCCAAGAGAAAATAGCTCTGGTGGGTTTGAAGTAGATATGCAGGAAAAGAAAAGAGAAATAATGAAAGGAAGAGAAGAGGGAGAGAAGAGAAAGATCACGAAATTTCATGTAGAAGTCATTTCATAGGAGGTTTTTTTTTTCCAGAGCAGATAAATGCTCATAACTGGAACCCACATCTGCTCAGGGAGCTGCCATGCAGCTTTTGGTGTTTGGTTCCAGGGCTGACAGAATCACCAGCTCCCAATTATTGAAGGGTGACCACAAGTGGTCAAAACTCTCCAAAACCAACAAGACCCTCAAGCATTTGGCTTGCTCCGATGATGTTGGTACACTCAAGCCTAAACTAAACACAGCTTTAAGTCCAGCGTTAGCGGTTTCACTTTGAAGCCAGGCATCCTTTTTTCTGGCCAGTTTCAGCCCCAACCAAGGGCACTGGCACTGTACAATGCCACGCTGTGTGGTTTCCTCCTTTTGAAAGGATTCCTTTTCTTCAGGGTTGCTCAGGCTTCAGGGCTCACCCCTAGCTACGATTGTTTCCTCCACCACTTTGCTGCCTCCTTCCCTTCTTTCTGCCTTGTGATCCTGCTGCCTGGCCCTTCTTTTCAGGAAGGATAACCCACCGTGGATTTGTCTTTATGTACACAAAGTGTTTACCTTTCTTTATGCTTAATTTTATTGCTGTTTGATAGGAACATAAAGCAGAAGCCCAGCAGATCAATGCCAGAGGCTCCCCAATGAAAGGGCTTCTCTCACAAACTTCCTTTTGGTTGCAGGAACCTTTTTGCAGGGTTATGAACTCCTTAAACAAACAGCTGAGGTCATTGCTAGCTAGCAAAAAAAAAAAAAAAAAAAAAAAAAAAAAAAAGAGGAAAGAAATTATGTAAAGAAATGAAAAAGCAAGAGTAATGTAATAACTAGGGTGGAAGTTGCTCTGTAGAATAGGGAGATCAGAGAACTGGAGCAGCTTGAGTGAAGAAAGGCTGTTGGAGTTGAAGGAGAAAGTTGGGATTATTCAGCCTAGAGAAAAGAAGGCTCCAGGGACACCTTGTTACAGCATTCCAGTAATCAAATTAGGCCTATAAGGAAGATGGGGTCAGAATGTTTTAGCAAGGTCTGTTGTGACAGGACAAGAGGTGATGGTTTGAAACTAAGGGAGAAGGAGGACATTTTCTTACGCTGAGGTTGGTGAGACACTGGCCCAGGCTGCCCAGAGAGACGGTACATGTCCCATCCCTGGAGACATTCCAGGACAGGTTGTCTGGGGCTCTGAGCAGGCTGCTTTAGTTGCAGATGTCCCTGCTGACTGCAGGGGGTTTGGACTAGATGACCTTTAAAGGTCCCTTCCAATCAAACCACTCCATGATTCTGTGGTTTGGTAATAGTCTGTGCATCTTGCCTTTAAACAGGACAGCACCTTCTGGACTCCATCTCAGCCATCAGGAACCACTGTCGCCCCAAAGCCTCTCTTTTCAGCCCTACCAGTATCCTTAAACAGCATATTTAACCCCAAAAGGGACGTTAAACTATTTCCACCAGCATTCTGCCACCTCCCATTGCAGTCCCATCTGCAGGTGACAAATTCTCCTGTCTCCAGGACCTTGCTCTCTTCCTCTACCACCTTTTTCCCCCACAAATTGCTTTATCAAAGTGCAGTAGCTCTGGCTGCACATCATAAAACATCTCTTCCCAGGATTTTTCCCCTCCATGTCACTGCTAAGGGAACTTTGCAGTGGTAGTGCTGCTCCTTCCTCTCCTAAGCCAGCTCTTGGCATCCAAAATCCGCCTTTGTTTATACCTTTTCAGGGCTGTCACAATGAGCGTGAGGCCATCCAGAGGTTAGTGTGACACCACGTAAGGAAAAGCCTTTGCTTTTGTTTTCAGATTCCTCCAAAGGTCGAGGGTTTGGTTGGTTTTATTTTTTTTTTTGTTTGTTTTTATCTACAGCAAATAGCCATAAATCCTGGTGGCTCTCCCTGTGCCCAGCTCTGCCCAGCTGTGGCATGAACCTGGCAGAAGCGATAGCAGGATGAAATGCTGTGTCAGCTGGGAACCCTCCCGGTGCTCAGCCTTCATCACATCATATTTAGTTACAGGAAATTGTCCACTGCAGTTTGTTTGGGGTTGAATTGATTGGAAGCTGGGCTTTGCTCAGGCTGGGCATTTGCAGGAGGTTTCTCAGGATGTCCAAGGCAAGTGTTGTCTGCTTGCCACACAGGAATGCTGCTTTTTTTTTTTTTCCCTCTGCATGTTACAGATTCCAAGTTCCCCAAATAGTTTGCATCCAGCAAAAATGGAACAGGTTAAAAAAGCAGCCCAGAACTCAACCATATCCTGGGCTGCATCCAAAGCAGTGTGGGCAGCAGGTGGAGGGAAGGGATTCTGCCCTTCTGTTCCTCTCTGCTGAGCACCTGCAGTGCTGGGGCCAGCTCTGGAGTTCTCGGCACAGAAGAGACATGGACCTGTTGGAGCAGGGTCAAGTGAGGGATGCAGCAATGCTGGGAGGGCTGGAAGCCCTCTGCTGTGAGGCCGGGCTGAGAGAGTTGGGGTTGTTCAGCCTGGAGAAGAGAAGGCTCCAAGGAGACCTTCTGGTGGCCTTTCAATACTTACAGGGGATGATCAGAAAGCTGAGGACAGACTTTTTAGGAGGGCCTGTTATGACAAGGGGGGTTGAATTTAAAGTAAAAGAGGGAGATTTAGAGTAGAGAGAAGGAAGAAATGGTTTTTTTTTATGCTGAGGTTGGTCAGACAGTGACCCACGTTGCCCAGAGAGGTGGTAGATGCCCCATGGCTGGAAACATTCCAGGTCAGCTTGAACACTACTCTGAGCAACCTGCTCTAGGTACAGAGGTCCCTGCTGGCTGCAGGGTGGTTGCACTTGACCTTTAGAGTTGCCTTCCAACACAAACCAGTCTGTGGTGATTGATTCTGGGAATCTTTTCTCAAGGAATTTTCTTTAGGGTGAGAGGTGGCTGGTCAGACTCCTAAGCAAACCTGAAATGAGTTTGGATTTCAGACTCTCCTGTTTAAACCCTTCATGCAAGCAGTTCTGGGGTGGGGTCTATCCTGAAAGTGTGGGGTCTGGAACATGCAACACCCCAGAAACCATCAGCTCACCCATTTCTGTGAGCTGGATGGCAGTGATTCTATGTCCATGCTGTGTGAAGTCTACTTTATCCCTCAGATCTTTTTCAGTCGAGTCCCTTAGCGGACATTTGGTGATGTTCACTCAACCAAAAAAGATACTTCTTATTTTTTTCAAGTATGGATGGAAAACATAAGCTGAAATAGTGGACTTTAATCTTTCCACTTTCCAGGGTCATTTATTATTCTCTAGAAGAGAAATGCATATTAGTTTTTCCTCCCAGGGTCGGGCGTTACCAAATTCCCTGATTTCTAACCTTCTGCAAAGCGATTTTTTGTTCCAAATGTTTCCTACCAGTCTTCTCCTCACAGCTGGTTTAAACATCCATCTGTCTGCTGCCTCTGCCTCTCTATAGAATAAGCTGCATGGCTCTAAATGGCTCTCCCTGTTTTGCAAACACTCCTTCAGACGCTGGAAATATCTATCCCGTGGCCATATAAAAATAGTTCTAATCAGCCACCCAAATTGCTGGGTGATTTCACAGCCCAAATGAGTTTTGCAGGCGATGCCACTGCATAGAGGCAATGACAGTTACTTTGAGGGGGATGTTTCTAGATGCTGGTGTGTTTGCAAAGGCAAGGAAGCCTTCTCAGTGGCAGCATTGGAGGCCACTTTCTCTGGCCCCTCATCGCTGCCATTTACATCTTCTGTCCTGGGAAGAGACCTTGTTGTCACTGCTTTCTTCTACGTTGATGCTGAATCCATCTTTTTGTGAGCTGTGCTGCAGTAAGTATTCTCCACACCTCAAATTCTGGGTTCAGTTTTAGGCTCCTCACTCCAAGGACACTGAGGTGCTGGAGTGTGTCCAGAGAAGATCAAGGAAGCTGGGGAAGGGTCTAGAGCACAGGTCTTGTGAGGAGCATCTATCTGAGGGATCTGGAATTGTTCAGCCTGGAGAAAAACAGGCTCTGGAGAGACCTTATTGTGTCACTTCAGTTCTTATAGGGGCTGTTGAGAAAGATAGGGAGAGGCTTTTTAGCAGGGCCTGTTGTGACAGGACAAGGGGTGATGGTTAGAAACTAAAAGAGGGATTCAGACTAGAGAGAAGAAATGTTCTGTACTGAGAGTGGTGAGACACTGGCCCAGGTTGTCCAGAGAGGACATTCCAGGTCAGGTTGCACAAGGCTCTGAGGATCCTGATCTAGCTGAAGGTGTCCCTTCTTAGTGAAGGGGTTTTGGACCAGATGACCTTTAAATGTCTCTTTCAACCCAATCCATTCTGTGGTTCTGTTTCCAGCCTTGCAAGCAGCGAAAGGCCCAGCAAAGCAGCCCGGGCCCAGCACTGCAGCCACATGGTGCCTGCTCCAAGCTCAGACCACCCGCGGGTACCGCAGCCTGCGTCCTGCAGGTGTTTGAATCCTTCAAGCTTTTTGTTTCCTACATAAAGAAAAGGAAAAAAAAAAAGGCAAAACAAAACCAACCAACCAACCAAAAAAAAAACCCCAAACAAATACAAACCAAAAAAAACCCAAACAAAAACCACCAGCCCGCAACCCAACAAAAAGGAGTAGTTCCAGGTCTGAGCCTGCCTCCTGCAAAGCCAGGCCAGGGCACTGCAGTGTGTTTTGTGTTTACAGTAGAGCTTAAAGAAATAAGCATCAGTTACATAGGTGGAAAAATGAGAACATGCTCAAATTGGACCCCAGGGCAAGGCTCAGTGAGAACAATAGATCTGCTAAACAAAGCCGCCGAGGTTAAGAAGGAAGTTATCATGAAGAGAAGGGGATATATTAGTTTAGTTTTGAGTATTTTAAGAAAGAAAGAAGGCGGGGGGAGGGAAGGAAGAAAAAAAAAAAGAAGGAAGGTATTTGAAGCACTTGAACTTGAGTGTATCTATTTCACCGCCCAGACGTTCTCCTCTCCACCAGCCAAGTGACCTCTGGGGCAGGAATCGCTGCCGCCAGCGCGGATGCTGAGCTCTCCCTTTCCCTACGTGTCAGCTGGGAGACGAAGAGGTGGCTGCTTCTGCCTCCCCTCACTGCCTGCTCCTTGAAAATAGATGTGGGGACAGCCACAGGCTGCAGCACTTGGAGCGCAGAGGGCAGCCAGGGTTTAGGAGGCTGTGGCCTGGGAAAGGTTTCCTGCTGAGTGCAGGGACGGATGGGCCTGTGAGCAGTGCTTGTTGGAATTGCAGAATCACTTAGCTTGCAAGTGACCTTGAAGATCATCAAGTCCAACCATTAACCTGGCACTACCAGGTCACCACTAAACCATGGCTCTCAGCACCACAGCTTCATGGCTTTTCAATCCCTCCAAGGATGGGGATCCTACCCCTGCACTGGGCTGCCTGATTCGGGGCTCAACAACCTTTTCAACGAAGGAACTTTTCCTAATGTCCAACCAAAACCTGCCCTGGGGAGGAAAGACTGCTCTCCACCTTGAGCCAGCAGTGTGCACTTGCAGCCCAGAAAGCCAACCAGAGCCTGGGTTGCATGAAGAGAAGCATAGCCAGCAGGTTGAGGGAGGTGATTCTCCACCTTTACTCTGCTCTGGTGAGACCCCACCTGGAGTACTGCCTCCAGTTCTGGAGCCCCTATTACAGGAAGGATCTGGAGGTGCTGGAAGGTGTCCGGAGAAGGGCCAAGAAGATGAGCAGAGGGCTGGAGCTGCTCTGCTATGAGGACAGACTGAGGTAGTTGGGGTTGTTCAGTCTGGAGAAAAGAAGGCTATGAGGAGACCTAATTGTGGCCTTGCAGTGTCTGAAGGGGGCTACAAGAAAGCTGGGGAGGGACTTTTGAGGGTGTCAGGGAGTGATAGGACTGGGGGGAATGGAACAAAATAGAAATGGGTAGATTCAGATTGGCTGTTAGGAGGAAATTCTTCCCCATGAGGGTGGTGAGTCGCTGGAATAGTTTGCCCAGGGAGGTGGTGGAAGCCTCATCCCTGGAGGTTTTTAAGGCCAGGCTGGATGTGGCTGTGAGCAACCTGCTCTGGTGTGAGGTGTCCCTGCCCATGGCAGGGGGGTTGGAAGTGGATGATCCTTGAGGTCCCTCCCAACCCTGACAGTTCTATGATTCTCTTCCCTCACATAGCTGCTTCTCCACATCCTGCCCGCGCCGGTGAGCCCCGGGCTGGTTGGCAGCGGCTGGCTGGCAGCGTTTGCGGCGCCGGCCCTGCCCGCGGAGGCCGGGAGGAAGCTCCTTGGCTTTATAGCGGTGCGGTGCTGTGATGTTTAATCAAGGGTACGTGACTGCGCTGCCGCGCGGGGGACAAGTTCAATGCAAGGTGAATCTTGTCTGAGATAATCTGAAAGTTCACTGGGAGGTGAAGGCAGCAGCAGCTTCTCATAGCCTGGCTGGGGTTAGCAAGAGGTCACTGCCTTTTTTTTTTATTTCCTTCCCCCCCCTTTTTTTTTATTTTTAAATTCCCTCCTCCCCTTTCTTCTTCTTCTTTTGTTTTTTTTGATGTGTATACAAAAGCAAAATGCAGCTTAGCAGAAGCCTTGGCATCAGCCGAGCGATGGAGAAAATAGTCGTGGTCTGTTGGCCCCATGGTGAGGTTTGGTACCTGGTGAGAGTGGGGCTGCGGGGCTCGAGGTGCTGCTGGCACCTGTAGTGACATCCGGAGCGGTTTCATTCGCGTATTGTGGGTTTCTTGTGGACACAGGCTGCTGCACCCACCCCCAGTGGGACCCACTGTGCCATGTGGGCACCACGTCCTGGCTGCCAGGGGCAGCAAGTGGGACTACATTAGTTTGAGAACGTGGTTTGGCTGTCTTCTCCTCCTGCCCCTGATCGCTCTGTAGGTACCTGAATTACCTTCTGAACTGTCAGGACATGTGGAGCACTAACCCCTCTCAACCTAGAAGCCTTCTGGCTGCAAATACCTGCTGTTGATAATTGGGAATATTTTCCCCTAGAAGGGTGGCATTTAAAGTGATTCCTGGGGATCACTTTAATTGATTAGAGTGATGTTTAATCACTTCAAGTGATTACTGATAATTACTGGCTCCTCTGGTACTGTAGGGTTGATAATGAAGGTGGTTTGTCTATAGGCTTACCTGGAGGACAGCCTAGTTTCCTGTATTTAAGGGCTTTTGTCCTTCTTTTGTGCTCTTATTAACTCTTCTCATCCTGACCTGAACTATTGGGATTTTCCATCTTATTTCTTAATGTTTTCTCTGGAGATGCTGATTTTTGAGGTGTGGGCCAGGCGGGATGTGAGGCAGATAAATGCAGGAGAGTGGATGCACGTGGGCTAAAGCAGCAGAGAAGGTATTCCTATATACAAGGGATACCTGAATGCAGGGTGCCATCACCTCCCAACCTCTCCTCCCCATAATAACTTCAAAAATGTTCCTGAGAAGATTTATCTGCAAGCTGAGCACTTCATGCCAAAGTCAGTCCCCATAACCATGTATGCCCCAGGTTCCACCCTTGCTGGGCAGTGATGAGTGTACCTCTCAGATGTACCTACTAAAGATCTGAGCCAGAGATGCTACCAGGGGGATGCTTCTACAGGAGACATTACCTTGCTTAGGTAATGAATCCACCTTTGTGATGGTTACATGGGAAGGCAAAGTGTTATTCAATAGTGGTCCCTGGAGAACAGTCTCCCAAGGCTCTTTGATTTCTTTTGGCTGCTGCCCAGTATTGTCTCTTTGTCTTAAGCAGATTGTAGGGTGTGGAAGGTAGAAATGCTGTCGTCTTCTCTAGGTGGAAAGCACCATGCAATCTTGTGAACCTGCCTGGAGAATTTAATGAGTCTAAATAATTGTTTTTATGAGTGCAAATTTGCCACTAAACCCAGCAAGGCCTTTTCTTCTGCCTTTTCTTCTGCTAGCTGTTCATAAAATGCTCCAGCTGGGTGATTATCACTAGAACCACACTATCAGAGGATGGTGGGGGTTGGAAGGGACCTCTGGAGACCATCTAGTCCAACACCACTGCTAAAGCAGGGTCAGCCACAGCAGGCTGCCCAAGATCACAAGGTGCAGATGGGTTTGGAATCTCTCCACAGAAGGAGACTCCACAACCTTTCTTGGCAGTCTGCTCCAAGTGTGGAACCTCACAGCAAAGAATTTTTTTCTCATGTTCAGATGGAACTTCCTGGGTTCTAAGTTTGTGCCCTCTGCCCCTCATCTTATCCCTGGGCACCACTGAAAAGATTCTGGCCCCATCCTTTTGCCCCCTGCCCTTTAGCTATTGATCAGCATTGATCAGATCCCCTCTGGGGCTGCTCTTCTCCAGGCTCAACAGCCCCAGGGCTCTCAGCCTTTCCTTCTCACAGTGGTGCTCCAAGCCTCCAGCATCTTTGTAGCCTCTGTTTCTCTCTCTCCAGCAGTTCCTTGTCTCTCTTGAACTGGGCAGCCCAGAACTCCAGGTGTGGCCTGAAGAGGACAGAGTAGAGGAGGAGGAGAGCCTCTCTTGACCTGCTGGTCACACTCTTCTTAATGCACCCCGGAATGGCCACAGGAGCACATTGCTGGTTCACAGTGAACTTCTTGTCCACCAGCACTCCCAGGCCCTTCTCTGCAGAGCTGCTTTCCAGTAGGTCAGCTGCTAACCTGTACTGGTGCAGGGGTTGTTCCTCCCCAGGTGCAGGACCCTGAACTTGCCTTTATTGACCTTCCTGAGGTTCCTCTCACTCAGCTCTCCAGCCTGCCCGGGTCTCACTGAACGTGAGCACAGCCTGAGGGATGTCAGCCACTCAAGGGACCGATTTTGTGCTGAGACATTGAAATCTCATTGGGTTTATAACAAATAATGTTCACGCCTTGTTTTTCCAGCAGCATTCCACGATGTGATGGTCAGAGAAACTTGGGATTTCCCTAAAATTCAGTTTAGCCTGCCCTGTGGGCAAGCCTCCAGTGAATGACTAAAGCCACCATGCTGCACCATCAAAGCCAGCAGAAGCGTGACCGAAGCTGCTAGGGACTTTCCAAGCTTGTCTTTGAGGCTGTCACTGTAGCACAGCATCCTAAACCTCCACCTCCCCAGCCTGCTGCTTTGCATCACTTCTCTTGAAGCCTGGCAACCTTTCGTGGCTCCTTCCTGTGGTTTTGTGTCGCAGGCTGAGAGGAGAAGGTGGATTCTTCAAAACCATATTTAACCCCAAAGGGAGTTGGTTTTTGCTCTAAGTGCAGAAGTGAGCTCCAAGCACAACCACAGCAGTTTTGGGGTGAAACTGTTTGTTAAGGTTTCCATGAGACCTTTGTAAGAAATACCTTGTAGAGGGGAAGAAAAATCAACCGGTGTGTTTGCAGCATTCCTTGGCAGCAGGTGGATAGCCAGAGGTTTTCCTACTGATAAAGGATGAGTATTTGCAGGTGGCCAACCAGAAGAACTTTCTGGGCACACAGTGCAGGCAGCAAACCTCCTTGAGACCTTCTTCTGATGCAAGAAATATCCGAATCTGTAAACTGACATTAATGCAAATCTAAAAATAATCCAGTCTGGACAAAATAAGGCTTTGAGGGTCTCAGACTTCCCTTTGTTACATACTGTCCCATCAGCTGTAAATCTTTCCGGAGCCGCCTTCTGCTTTTTCCAAGAAGTGCTTAACTTTTGCAGAGTTAAGCAAATAGAAAAATAAAAAGGAAGGATAAAATTGCTGCCTAAACTTGGAAAATCAGTCCAGTTAAAATGTGAGATGAGGAACTTGGAAGGGGTTCTCCTTCCTCCAGCATGAGCGTTCAGAAAGGACAGCTCTGGGTGGGACCTCTGCCCAGGAAACCTGGAGGAATTCCTTGAGCATAGAGATACTGTGTCTTACAGAGAGGTCCAAGCAAGCTGGATGGCACTCTCTGGTCTACAGGAGCTCAAAGGAGATTCTTCTCCCCTCTACTCTGTCCTGCTGAGGTCGCTGGATCTGGAGTACTGGGTCCAGTTTGGGGCTCCCCAGCTGGAGGGAGACCAGCAGAGGCTACAAAGCAGCTGAGGGGCATGGAGCATCTCTGTGAGGAGGAAAGTCTGAGAGCCCTGGGGCTGGTGAGCCTGGAGAAGAGCAGCCTGAGAGGGGATCTGATCAAGGCTGATCAATAGCTAAAGGGCAGGGGACAAGAGGATGATGCCAGACTCTTTTCAGTGGTGCTCAATGACAGGACATGGGACAATGGGCACAAACTGGAACCTAGGAGGTTCCATCTGAACAGCAGGGAAAACTTGTTTGGTGTGAGGGTGCTGGAGTCCTGAAGCAGGGTGCCCAGAGAGGTTGCAGAGTCTCCTCTGGAGATTTTCTAAACCCACCTGGGCATGATCCTGGGCCGCCTGATGTGGGTGACCCTGCTTTAGCAGGGGGATTGGATTAGATGATCCCCAGTGGTCCCTTCCAACTGCCACTATTCTGTGACTCGGTAACTCCTAGAAGTCTCTGTCTCTCTCACAGGGAGGTCTGGTAAGCACCTGAGATACGATTCACCTTCCTTGTGCTCCGTGTGCGGCTTGTGCATTGTGTTGGCTTGTGCCACATCAGGATGCTGCAGGTGCTATCCATGCTTTTGTGCAAAATGCACTCAATGCAGTGACAAAATTGTAGCTTGCAGTGAAATGGGTGACAAATCTGCTCCTGCTTTCACTTAAGCCACAATTTTACCCTCCATGTCTTTCAGAAGTAAACGAACCAACATCATGTTCCAATTCTTGGTGCCTTTTCTTCTGAGCAAAGCTATTGTCCAAACCCACGTCTTCCCATGGGTTGGAGTATTTCTTTCTCTTTCAGTATTGCTTTCCCACGAGGCATAATTGAAACCTCACCAAAATAAATTATTTTGAATGTACTTGTCTGTGGCTGCTGGTGTTGGAAACTCTTTGGGCCTTTGTGCTCCATAACAATTCCCTGCTGGCCTGTGTTAGGGGCTGCTCAACCCGTGGTGGGGATGGGTTGTGGGCAAGCTTAGGCATGGACAAGCTGGGAGTTGGCACTGGTTTGAATTCAGCTTTTATGGAGGTGCCCAGGAGGATCAAGTCTTGCCTGGCTGTTTGCTGGTCCCTCTGGAAGTGTCTTGTCTCTTTGTACAGGTGGATTTAGTTGAGATAATGGTAGGACTTAGGTGCTGCCTTCCTCGGAGCCTCTTATTGTCACCTTTATCAAAGGAGCTGTGGTGATAAATGTGTGAAATGAGCTTTTTAAGGGAAAGATCTCAGTAGGTTGTGAGGCAGAGCCGTGATCTCTTGCAAACTGAGCCCACATTTGAGTAAGAGCTCATAGATATGTCTATCACAACACTTCTCATGACTTTATTCTGGAGGCACACTCAAACCATTCTCCATCTCTTCATTGTTAGCAACACCGCCATGAACCTTTCCCAGCTCTTACACCAAGAATTCTCCTGCATGGAAGAGCTGGGAGTTCCACACTCGTGTAGATTGCTAGGGCTGAAGCCCCAGGTCCACAGCCCTGCTCTGCACAAGCAGTGTGTCTGCAGCCTTCTGAGCTTATTCCACTTTCACATCATCATCGTAAAAGCTTCTCTGTTTTTTTTTTTTTTTCCCCTTCTTCTTCCCTCCTCTTCTTTTTCTTCCCCCCTAGTGTATGTCCTGTCGAGTTTGATTTATAGCCTTGAAAAGGAGACTCCAGTTAGAGGAATTAATGGTATTTGCATATTTTATTTGGAATCTCCCCTGGCAGCCCCACCACAGCCCAGCGCCACGGTGCAGCCTTTTCCTCCCTTCCCCCCCCCCACCCCCCTTTTTTCGTCGTTCAGATTTAGCAGCAGAGGTGAAAAGTTTAAACAGTAAAACCAATAAAACCACATTTATGTGACAGATAAATCGTTTTGAGACAGCTTGCCCTGAGCCATCAGGCTTCCTCCTGCAAGACCTCTCTCCTACGGAGCCCTGCGAGCGCCGGCGATGCCAAAGGTGCTGGCCCCAGCTATCCGCGGCCCTGCCTGGCCAGCAAGATGGATGTGGGCAAACAGCTGTAAAATACACAGGCCATCCGTCACTGTCCCCAGCCTGCCTGGGGGACTCTGCAGCTCCCAGCGCTCGGGGAAGGCACAGCCCAGGGTGGGAGTGCATTAGGATGGGGCTCAGTTAGAGTCATTGAATCACTTAGGTTGGAAAAGACCCTTAAGATCATCAGTTCCAACCAGTGACTGAGTACTGCAAGGTCCACCACTAAACCGTGTTCACGAGTGCCACATCTGCACATCTTTTACACGCTTCCAGAGCTTCTCTGGGCAACTCTTTTAAGCACTTCCAGGGATCCCCATCCTTCCAGGGATCCCCTACATCTTCTCTGGGCAACCTGTGCCAGTGTCTCACCACCTTCAGAGCAAAACATTTCTTCCTTATATCTGATCTAAGTAAACCTGGTTTCAGTTTAAAACTATTGCCTCTTGTCCTGTCACTGCAGGACAAGTAGACTGTCTCTCTCCATCTTTCTCATTAGCTGCTTTTCTATGTTGAAAGGCCATCAGAAAGTCTTCCCAGAGCCTTTCCTTCTCCAGGCTGAACAACCTCAACTCTCTCAGCCTGGCCTCACAGCAGAGGGCTTCCAGCCCTCACGTCACTGCTGTGGGCTCCACTGGACCCACTCTAACAAGTCCATGTTAAAACAGATCCATAAAATAACTCGCCCCAACCATCCCTTCAAGCAAAGTGTGGTGGTGCATCTTCAACACCAGCAGAGCCTGACAGCCTCGTGCCTCAACCCAGTTGAGCTGGACTGAATTGGAGCAGGGCTGAAGCAAAGCTGTGGGATGGGCTGCTGCCTGTGTGCCATCCCAGCCTCTTGTCACTTGTCACTAGTGGGAATGGCAATCATTGGCTGCTTCTCCTGAAGCTGTAGAGCAATGGTTGAGCTGCCCTGGGTGGTTGTTCACCTGACTTTTGCTTTAAAATCTTCCCATCTGCTCTTTCAGATGTGGGATGTTGCTCTAAGCCCTTTCCTGACCCAGTCTCTGAGCTCCTGCTCAGTTCCCCAAGCCTTTGCTGTCCTCCCTCAGCCTTCTGTCTGTAACATCTCCTGATGCTTTTGATTTCATCTTGTCCTGACCTGCTTCTAATCTCCGTCTTTTTATTTGGGTTCATCTTCCGTTCCTTCCTCCTGGGGCTTTATTCCCACTCCCCGTGAGTGGCTACCTGGCCCCTCCGTGGTCCGACCGTGCACTTTCTTTGGCAATAACTCGTGCTGCTTTGTTTGTGGTTTGCCAGGGGCACGTTCATCCCCCCAGGGCCACCAGCGAGAGGCCTTTGGCGGGTTGAGGGGGATCCGATTTAACCTGTACAAGCATGCAGCTCCCCCAGCAGCCGGCACAGCCCATAGAAAGGTTTTGGCCCCGCTGTGCTGCGTGAAAAGGTCCTGTGAAATCATATTTAAGGTTGTCTCTTGAAGGTGCCCACTGGGGGAAAAAAACAAACCACCTCCTGCCAGCGATGTTCAACTCGGGTTTGTAGCCAGCACAATGGAGCCGGCGCACAAAGCGGCGCGGGACCGCGGGTTGGAAAAGCCCTCTTAGGTCCCGGCTAATCCGTCCCCCGCCAGCCCCGGGGATTGTTCCCCAGGCCTTGTTTTTCTTTGCCCTGACCTACATAATCAAAAAGAATCTTGTTGCACATTTTTGTTTTGAACCTTGAGGTCTCGGCGGAGCTAAATCCCCCTTCTTGGCGGGGCGGGATGTGTTGTTAAACAGTGCTGGAGCCTCCAGGAAAACCATGGAGACGTGGGGACAATGAGCCCTCTATGGTCCTGGCTTGGCCGCGGCGTGGTCCTCCTTCTCCAGGCTTCCCTGGTGGGCACCGGGACGCGCAGACGCGGGCGATGAAGACGTCTACGCGCTTGGCAGCCTGTCCTGCAATAGAGTGGTCACAGCAGCTCTCCAAGGCAGAAGGTTGGGAAGCAGGGCAGGAGGGGGAAACGCAGAAGCTCTTAATTAACCTGTTTTAGATGATGGAGATGAAGGCTGCCTCTCGCCCATCCTCAGCTGTGCTCTTGTGGGTGGGTGGAGAGGCGAGTTCTCTCAGGGGTGAGGAGGTCCTCATGTGGGAAAGATGTGGGAGCTCCTGTTTGGGTTTTAAAGAAAGTAAGGATGTGAAATGCGGAGCGGTAAAAGGCCATTCAGGAAGCCTGGGCTGTAGCTTGCTTGTGCCTCACCTGAATCAGCTGGGAGGGATGGGGCACCGAGGGAGTCCTTTACAGAGGTGAAGGGCTTCAGGTGTCAGTTTTGGGGGGGGTCTGGAGCAGGGATGGTCATAGGCAGCTGCGTTAATGGTGGTTTTGCTTCCCTGCTGATGAGGGCTGGTGGTTTCTTTTGCAAACGTCTGGAAACCACCTGGGATTCCCAATCTCCTCTGGTAGCTGTGCTCACCCAAGATAACCCCCTGAGCTAAATTAATAGAGCTGTGCATCAGTTAAGTCTTAACAAATCAGCGATTAAATATGGATAAGTCAATTATATTAGCAGAATGATATTAAATAAATCAATAAAGACTCCAAACCCTTTTTGTGGTTCGTGCACCTGCCCAGGACCTTTGTCAACTTTCAGATGAACCTCTCATTCTCTCAACAGCTTTCAAACTCTTATTTGTCTTTGTTTTGTCTCTCCCATGGCTACTGCAGCTCTTAGATCTCTTCATCCAGTGGGACTGGTCGACATATTTGGCTGACTATGGGCAACCCACGTGCAAGTATCTCCGTGTGAACCCAACCACAGCCCTCATCCTGCTGGAAAAGTGAGTGTGGGTCCGGATCACCCCCATCTTGCTTTGGGCAAGTGTGTGTTTGAGCAGCTCATTCCATTATGTGTGGTGCTGGGACACCGCAGCCTAGGGAGCAGGAGGTACCTGGGGATCCAGGGAGTAAAGGTTTCACCCTTGGGTGGATGGTGGGAGCTCAGGCAGAACAATGCTATTTTTATGCCCCTAACCTGAATTCCAGGGGCTTGTATCAAAATGGGATCATTCATATCACATTTGACTTGGCTGGATCTTGGCTTGGCTGAGGCTTGGCTTATCTTTTGGCTCGACTCTTAAGTAGAGTTTTCCTTTGTCTTGCAACAGAATTCTGCTATAATTGTGTACCTCAAGCCCCCCAGATCATAAACTGTTGTCTAGCCTGTAGGCATGTATAACTGCCCCAAGCCTGTCAGTGTTGAACTGGCATTTGGGCAGTACTCTTAATAACACACTTTAACTGTTGGTGAGCCCTGAAGTGTTCAGGCAGTTGGACCACATGAGCATTTCCAGCTGAAAATCTCTCTCCTCTCCCTGGGGACTCTGCTGCTAAGTGTTGCATGAAGGAGTGGGCAGGATAAATGAGTTGCAGGTAGATTTGGTTAGGTTTGCCATGAAATCACACCCTGAGGAGGAGGAGCTTGAGCTGGTTTTTGGAGTCTCTTTCTTCATTGCTTTCAGAGGAGGAGATGACTAGTTTAAAGTTGGAGCTACACTTTCAGAAGACCACCTTTGGTGTGCTGCTGAGCTTTGGAGTTGCATCAATAGTATCTGTGGTCTGTGTAACTGCATGTCTTCCTCTCTCCCAGAGGAGAGCAGATAATTTCAGAGCAACTCACGATAGCCAAATGTTGTCAGTAGGGCACACAGGGACTAAACCTGGGTAGCTGCTGTGAGTAAAGCACTTTTTGACATGACAGCATCATTTTTATACCCATTGTGTAATACATTGTGTTGTTCCCAGTGTATTCACAACCCAGCATCCATGATGGAGAACACTGAGGTGCATTTACAGCTATCAATGAGATAGTAACATTAAGAGCTATCAAAAATCAGAGAGCTTGGACATGCAGGTGGGGAGCTTGGACAGAGCAGCTGGAAGAGCCAGGGAATGGGGAGCAGGCAGTGAGCTGGGATCTGTGGATATTGTTGGAAGGCAGTGGGACAGCAGGAGGGCAGCTCCAGTGCAACATCTGTGCCTGGTGGTGGCATTAAAAAGCCTCAAAGCCCAGCTTGGCTCACAAGCCTTCTCCCCAAAAGGGAGCTTGCTTGAAGGGCAATCTTCAAATTCCAGCTTGCTTCCCGGAGGTAGCCTGGGTTGGCACTTGCATCTCCTGCATCCTTGTGGTGTGGCATCACCAACATGGCATTGCCTTTATGGCATTGCCTGTGTGGTGTTGGTGACATGGCATTGCCTTTATGGCATTGGTAATATGGCATTGCCAGTATGGCATTCCCCATGTGGTGTTGGTGACATGGCATTGCCAGTATGGCATTGGTAATATGGCATTGCCAGTATGGCATTCCCCATGTGGTGTTGGTGACGTGGCATTGCCAGTATGGCATTGGTAATATGGCATTGCCAGTATGGCATTCCCCATGTGGTGTTGGTGACGTGGCATTGCCAGTATGGCATTCCCCATGTGGTGTTGGTGACATGGCATTGCCAGTATGGCATTCCCCATGTGGTGTGGGTGACATGGCATTGCCAGTATGGCATGGCCTGCATGTCATCTTCTGCATGGCATCACTGCTGTGGAATTGCTGATATGGCATTGCTGGCATGGCGTTGCCATCATGGGATTACCTGCATGCCATCACCAGCATGATGTTGCCAGCGTGGTATCACCTGCACGGCATGGCCAACATGGCATCCCCTGCACGCCCCAGTGGGCTCTGCTCTATCCCCACTCAGGCTTCAGGCCTTTTGAGGAGTCTCTGTGCACCATCCACCAGCTGCCCCAGGACTCTGCCCTGACCCAGCCATGGCTTTAGGCATGTGGGCTGCCCCTGCCCACCCCGAGCCCACCTGCCCAGCCCCTTCTGAGCCCTGCCAACAAGGCGAGGTGAAATTCTGCTCCGCCGGTTCATTTTGTAACCTGTTTTCCTCGTTATCTCTTTCCCTAATCACACATCTCTCATAGGATATCACGAGTGTAAGTATGCTGCTTGCCTGGGCTTTGACCCTCACCTTGCAGTGCCTTGATTGTGTGATTTAAATGGAGCACTAAATGATCTAAATGCAAGCTGGCTTGAAACGCTTCCCTCCGGTAACTTTATCGTCTCAAATGCACTAATTAGAGCTAAAAGAGGAGCTTTTACTCTCTTGCTTTTTTTCCCCTTATAGATTAATTTAAACAAAGCTTGGCTCTATTGAAGGTGGTGTTTGTTGACCGGGGTGGGGACAGTGCTGAGCTCTCTCTTTCCCTTCCCTCTTACTTTCAGTTCCTGTGGTAACACACAGGGACCGTGTTACAAACCTTGGCTGGCTTGTCCCAGGGCTCTGCAGGCACACACTTAAAGAACTTCATGCATCAGTCCTCCACAGAGCTGCTTAGCTGCTCACAAGCATCGTCCCTCTCTGTCAAGCCTGATGTTCTCGATGCCTGGATAAACCAGCTCACAGACCAGCTGCTTCCTACAGCTGCGAAAGAAACAGGCTGGTGTTTCTGAGCACCTCTGGCATCCACCACAGTGTGCCAGCTCCATGTCTGCCTGCAGGGCTGTGACTGAGCTAGTGTGGTCTCCTCCAGCAGATCTACAAGCTCAGCCTCTCCTAAGGATGCAGCTGCTCCTGTCACTGCCT
The DNA here is from genome assembly GCA_033816785.1 of Picus viridis. Lineage (NCBI taxonomy): Eukaryota > Metazoa > Chordata > Aves > Piciformes > Picidae > Picus > Picus viridis. Next base: position 4,206,489 of record CM066583.1, on the reverse strand, counting down.
GGTCCCTGGCACAGCACAACCCAAATTCTGTAGATTGTGTCCTGTAAGCAGCTTTATCCATTAACAATGCTTAATAGCTTAGTGCTTCTACCTTTGCCTGCTGGAGAGTGTCCAAAGAAGGACCTGGCGAAGGGGCTAGAGCACAAGTCTTGTGAGGAGAGGCTGAGGGAACTGGGATCGTTTGACATGGCAAAAAGGAGGCTGACAGGAGACCCTTGGCCTGTCAAACATTCAGTTGTTCAAACACGTGCCAAGGTTTTCTTGCCTACAACATGCTTTACTTCAGAAAGATTTCATGGACCCTAGCAGGTCCATGGGGTGGGAGATGGCTCCAAGGAGGCTCAGGGCTCGTAGGGCAGAGGATGCTCTGCTGTAAGTTCGCCACCCGTTACCTGGGGTAGCTGCAGCAAGCAGTGGTGGAAAGCGATGGGTTCTATGATGGGAACTATAATGGGTGGTAGATCCTGAAGATGCAGAATGACTTTTGGCACCTCTGATGCCCCTGCATAGCCTGTGAAATACAAGCAGAGCTCTCAGCCCTCCTGGTGAAGTACTTCGAGACCCACTGGAGCCGAAGGTGTTCCACAGGAGGATGGTTAATCCCAGTGTCTGTGATACTGGGACACTTCTGACCTGTGTGGCTTGGAAATGCCACTTCCCAGTGGATCAGTTGCTCCCTGGTTCTTGCAGTGGAGTAGCTGGCAACCTGCTTGGACTGAAAAAACAATAGAGAAATGGAAAAATATCCTTCTTTTGCTGAATAAAATCTCTCCAAGATATCTGGTTACTGCTGGGAAAGCAGCTCAATTGTAATCCTGTGTCTTTGGGCACTTATAACTTCAGCAAATTAGCCTTTGGGATAAAGTTATTATCCTTGGTTCCAGTTCCAAGCTTTTTTTTTTTTTTTTTTTTTTTTTTTTTTTTTTGGAGGACACCAGTTCAGATCCCCTTTGGCTCTTTTTAGGGAGATTGAGGCATGAAAAACTTGAGACTTTCTACTTCTTATTATTTAAATCAGTTAAATAAGTTTCGAGAGGTTTGAAACTCCGTTAACACACAAACCTTCGGGTTTGGTGAAGTGTCAACTGCCCAGGGACCATCAGCACCGTGTCCCAGTCACTTGAATGCCTCACTCAGGTCCCCCAAAAATCAAAAACTCAGGTTTATGTGGCTTGTCCAAAGCCATCTGCCTCTGGCAGATCTGATTTACTGAGCAAATCCTTTATGAATTGTGGTGCTATACAGGAGTGGTGCCGGCTGAGAACCAGCCGCTTGGATGCTGAGGCTGATACCTTCAGGAGCTGTTGAAGGGTTGACCCCTTTTGGGAGGTGTCCCTACCCAGCACAGGCCCTGCTTGCATAAAGCTCATTCTTGGAGTGTACAACAAGACCTGTGTGTCCCCCCAATAAATATGCATCCTCCAGTACAAGTGTGCATGAAGCCCCAGCTTTGCATGGCAGAGAGAGATAGAACTGTGCCAGCTTCTCCTACAGCAGGTCCCATCCCACCACCTGCTCTTGTCTCTGGCTTATTTGGAGACCTCATGGAGACAAGAAGACTTTTTAACCTGAGGAACCCAGTGCTGGATTCCTTCCTTTATTATCAATTAGATTATCTCATGCTGAATAGTATTGGAAGTTCACAGATTCAAGCCTTTCTGGCTGCCACAAAAGCTTCATCTCTTGGCCGCATGCAAGGCACCATCTCAAATAAGAAGCCTTAATGCTGTGGGTTTGATGCTAATTTGATGATGTCCTACTAATATTACTACAGCATTGCCATTTCCCACTTCAGCAGGTGACATGGGGACACAGCACAAGCTGTTGGAGAGGGCGAGACTTTAGGGTTTCAGGCGTGCTGGGTTAATGGTTGGACTCAATGATCCTAAAGGTCTTTTCCAACCTAGATAATTCTATTCTGTTCTATAGAGGTAGCCCCTGGGGTGCCATAGATTTGGATTTGTGGAGTTTAAAGCAAAAATGCCAAGTGTGCAGAGCTGGGCTGCCCAGCTGCACACAAAGCCGTGATCAAAACCGGGCTAGAGCTTTGAGGCGCTGTCACCTCCTCTGTCAGAGCCTGGGTGCAGGCACTTTACCCTGCGCTCGCCCCGCGGGGCTGGGGCGCGGCGCGGCGGCAGCTGTGCCATAACCTGTTTCTGCTCTGCGCAGGATGAGGGACACCAGCAGGAAAAACAACGTTTTTGCCCAGTTTCGGAAGAACGAGAGGGACAAGCAGAAGCTGATAGACACCGTGGCCAAGCAGCTCCGCAGCCTGATCAACAGCCATCACTCGTGAAGGGACTCGGGGACCTCCTGCCCGCGCCGCTCCCCGCGCCGCAGCCTTCCGTATGCCTGGACTTGGGATTCTTGTTCAAAGAGAATATCTGTATTTTTTTATTCACCTGTATAGTAATCATGAAACCTGCCCCCCATGACAAAATGTTCCTTGTTAAACAATCCCTGGGGAAGACAGGGGACTGCTCATGAAGGTGGTGTCAGGAGGCTCCTCTGGTAAGCTCCGATTTTCAGGGGTTTATAAAGCAGTGGTAAATCCTGAAGCCTGAGAAAGAAGTTCACCCCCAGACTATTTTCTTTTCTGGTTTTGGTTTATAGGCCAAATGGGGAGAATAGGTCTAACTTCCCTGTGTTAACTTGCAGAACAAATGGAAACAAGAACCACAGGGAGGGAGCTGTGGTTTCAGGTTGTTCTCATGGGCTTCTCAAGGAGCACACGCTTAGAAAGAGGGTCACCCCTGAGACTGTCCTGCCAGCTTGGGTTTTGAATTTAGGTAGGAAAGGAAAAGAAGCAAACTGATTTCCCAGCTTTCCTCCTCTTTTTTCCTGGAAAGGAGGCTGCAGGTCACTGGAGCACCCCTGAGCATCTCCTCTAGGATCTGCTGATGTCTTTTGAATCTGCACTGAATGCAGAAGGGCTTTGAGAGCTGCCTTGTTAACTGCATTTGGAAAGGGAGAGCCAGAAGGGAATCACCAAGAATGCAAAGGTGTTCTGTGCTGCTGGTTGCTGCCACTGGCATACAGTATAGTCAGGTAGCAGACAAGAAAGGATGCTCAGCAGGGATGGTGCAAATCTCTCATGATGTCCAGGGCACTGCATTCAGGGGAGTTTCCTCTTTGCACCTCTTTCCCATGCTGATGTCCCATCTTCTGTCCCCTCATGACACACTACAGTGAGGTAGAGTCCCTTTTCCTTGCACTGCCTGAGGAGCAACTGCACAACCCCACCTCTGGCCACGACAATGAAAGGAACCCCCAGCTCAGAAGTGCCTATGGATAAAATTCCCCCTGCTCTGAAGGTGCCCAGACATCCTCTGCTCAGATCAAGACAGCCTTTGAGGAGACAGTAACACTACCAACAGGACTTTAATCCCAGGGTTCAGGTTACAGAGGGAGACAACTTTCACCCTTATCTTCTCGTTGCCCTTTTGACTCTAATTACTGCAGGTGAAAGCTGATGTTAAAGGGAACTAAAATCTTCCTGGTGGATGTTACAGCCCTGGCAGTGCTGCTTCTGCAGGGCTGCAAGCCGTGGCCATCTCCTGCTTTCAGTTGAAGGTGGTGAGTGCTTGGGTCTACTTCTGGAAGCATTGCTGACCTGTGGAGCAAGGTTCCTTCTCCATCCCCTCCCTCAGCGCAGACTCCTGGAGTAATGGAGGAGCAGAACTTGTTTGAGTGTCACCACGTGGCATTTGCAGAAGGGCAGCAGCACTGTTTTGGTGCATTCAGGCCTTTTTTTGCTGTGTTTCTTGCCCAGGGAACTCTTCTGACACTCAAGCTCTGGATGCACAAAGGGAATGGTGATTTATCTTCCTTCCTTGTTCCTCAGCAATCCTTTTCTGTTTTCATTTTGATAAGGGTGCATCTTCATTAACCCTGAAGGCAGATAGGCAAGGTGCCACCAATGACATTCTGGAGCTGTTGTCCTGTCTGAGCAGTCTCCAGCCACAAGGACCAGAGGATTATTTACATTAATAAGAGGGAAGAAACAAACCTGGCCTTATGGCTCCTTGCTTTTTAGGGGGAAACAGAGGATGCTTTCTTCTTAATGCCTCTTTGAAGTACATGTAAGGAGGATGGAGGAAAAAAGGTGCAGCTGAATGAAAGTTAGTGTTAGCTTGAACAGAAAGGGATCATCTTCAGAGATACATCTATGTACAAGCCAGTGAAGGCTTTCGGGGGACAAGTGAGAATGAGCTCAGTCCATTCCCTGCCGGTAACCTCCTTCCCGCTCTCTAAAATGCTAGACCTGAGCATGGATCAGCCCAAGGGCTTCACTATAATCCCTGTGAGTTCCATAAGTTCCTGAGCTCAATCTTGGCATCCCAAATCCTGCACAACTGAGAAGGAAAAACTACCCTTCTTGCCAGGCTCTGATAGGAAACTCTTCCTCATCAAATTGCTGGGGAAGGGTCCTGGCAGCAGTGGGAGAGCCCTCAGCCCTCTAGCCAAGATGTGTCCCACAAGCTTCAAGACCATTGGGTGCTTTGATTCCTCCTCCTCATCCCTCAGTGATGCCACCATGGAACAGACGTGGGGACAAGAGCGTGAAGAGGGTGGCAAAAGCAGATGGCATCGGCTGGTTGAAGCACCAGACCTGAGCTCCTGCCCAGAGGTTGGAGATTGAAACAAAACCCCCAGCTACCCGATGGGGACAGTCATGGGAAGCTTCAATCCACGGCTAAGGGCCAATGAACAGTAAGAAGCACTTTAAAATCCTTCCAAAGCTGCTACAGATGCTGCAAAGGCGTCACTGCGCTTTAGCAAGCATGACAAGGAAGGCACTGGGCATCTCCAGTTTTAATCTGGGGGAGGATGGACTGTCAAACACCATTTTTAATCTCTCTTGGCAGCACCTGGCAGACAGGACATTTTGTCTCTCCTCTGTGCTAGCTGTGGGATGAAGGGAAGAGGAGGAGGCATCACCAGGCAGCGTCGCCTCCAGTACCTGACACGTGGGCAAGGAACTTTGTGCTGCCATCAGTGTGAGCAGAAAAAAGCACCCAGCTCCTGGCACCACCTTGAAACTCCTTTTACTTCCTTCAAGGGTTGCCTCCTGTGTCACACTGTACAAGGTAGACCTGCATAAACCCCCCGAAGTAGCTGAGCCTCGGAGCAAGGTCAGCACCCAGCGTTCCCTATCCCACATCTGGGCTTCCTTTCCCTTCTCCATCAAACTTCAGTCGAAAAAGCAGTGAGTAGGGATGGATTTCCTCACTCCTTTAAGAACTTGCTGGGATTGGGATCCTGCAAACCAGCTTCTGGCGCTCAGGACTCGCTGCTGGGAAAGTCAAACTCGGCCAAGGGAGAGCTGCAGCAAGGTTCTGATTTCGGGAGGTCAAGCTCCTAACCGCGAGTCACAGCCCGGGATGAAAAATGGCATTTTGGTGCTCTGGTCCTAATTAACTTTCTGTTCCAAGAGATGCAGTTCCATCCCTTCAAAATAAAATTAATCTTTTAAACAGATTGCTTAAGAAGCCCTGGAAGACGTTCACAATCCCCCTCTAAAGCTCTTACTAATGGTCAGGATCCTCCGATATGGATGGGATTGCTTACGAGGGAAAGGTTGTTGCTGTAAATTCATGAGGGGGGGGTGTGTGGAAAATGGGGCAGACCCCACTGATTTGCACCCCCTAAGCTGAATAATGCTGCTTTTGACACCTCTGGGGACACAGACTGAACCTTCCTTAGTGGGGTTTTTTAAGTAGTGGCTGTAGAAGAGGCTGGGTTATCCCCCTGCCTTTCCCCCCACACCCCCCAGCCAAAACAGTTAAACGCCAGGAGGAAAACCAAAAACATTAACAAAAAGTGACAGGTTTGGCTTCGTCAGAGGCATCTGCACCTCTTCTGTATAGCTTTCAGGGGTTGCACAAGCAGCCCAGGGATTGGGAAGGTCTCTAAAAGAGCTAACTTGCAGCCCCAAATGCCCCTGTACATGAAGGGGGTGGTCTGTGCTAGACATTGACATGTGGGCATCTGTGAGAGAGAGAGGAGGAGATGGCTTTTTTCCTGGGTTTTTGGGTTTTCTTCCTAGGGCTGAGGTTCAAGTCAAATGCTCAGAGCAATTTTGCATTTTGTTCTCCATCCAACAGCAGCTCCAGGCTCTGATGCTGTAGAGAGAAGGGAGAAGCTGGCTGGTGTTTCCTTCAAGGGGCTGGTTTGGTTTTGTCTGCATAAAACTCATTGCTTTTGCACTGGCCCAAAAATTGACACTTGGGCAGAAGCTGTGGCTGTTGATGTGCTGGCCCCAAACTCTTCATAAGATGCTGTGAGGCAGGAGAGGCTGAGATGGAGCCAGGCTCACGCTGGTGGCATCGGCCACTCTTGGCATCTCCTGTGCTGAAGCTGGTTTTAGGGTAGAATCTTTCAGCTCCCCAGGTAGATGGGCAGTGGCAAGTGAGGGAGGTTTGTGGTAGGTGTCCATCCAGCAGCCCTTCAAAGCAGTGTCCAAAGCCTAAGCAGAGACATCTTTGCCCTGAGTCATTTCCTCCCTCTCTGCCACACCCCCATTTGGCTTTTTCCTTTAATTCTGGGTTGGGTTTGGTGCTTTTTTGAAGCATTAAGTAGATTCAAGCATCAATCCACCCTCCCACACCCTGGCCAGATGCTTGTCCCATCCCCAGATGCCATGGGGCCGCTCAGTCCCTGTGCCCCATTTCATATGGCTCCACAGTGATCGGGGACCCTGTGCATTTATCACACTGCTGAGGAGCTCCAGGGGAAGGCAACTCCCAAATAAATCTCATCGCAAATGACTTCAAGATGGGCCTGTTGCTGCTGTCAGCTGGGAAGGTTTGGGGGAAGTGACCCAAATGCACCATGTTCTGGGCAGAATTCACCCTAAAAGCAGCTGATGGAGAGAGAGGGCACAGGCTGTGATGTGAGGAATGGTTGATTTACTTCATCGCCAAAGCTGCTGCTGCTGTTCTGAGCTCAAGCCCCTGTCTGGCCCCTGGGGCTGTGCTGGAGGAGCTTTGGCCAGAGCCAGCATCCTTCCCACCGGCAGCTCCTCCAGCTTGGGGGGCAGCTTAGGGTCGTGGTTCTGGAATCCAGCCTGCACCCAGTGTGGCTGTGGCTGATCCCTTGGGTTTTATTTTGACATGAGAACACACCCAGGCTGCAGCCCCGGCCCTCCCTCTCCATGGGCTGCTTCTGTGGCCTTTTATTATGATTTGGGGAGGGGGAAGGACGTGATCTTGTAAACTAATGTGGTGAAAACAGCTTTTTTTGCACAAGTCCTTGCACAATAAGGGGGAAATTTAGTAAATGAGGTTTAACTTTAAAGGGAACTCTTTTTTTTTTTTTTTTTTTTTTTTTTTATATATAGTTTTTTTAATTTTCTGTCCTTAAAACTCACTAGCAGAGCTACTGATTGAAAGAGGAACACAAGAGCTGGACTGATTGCAAACCAGACTGCATGGTTTACAGGTTAAATTGCATCAGAAATTAGCATGTTGATTTTGACTGTACATTGATCCTGTTGTAACTCCTATTAAACAATGCAGCTATCACTGTTTCACTAAGTGCCTGGGCTCGCTCTGGCTCTCTGCAGCGCTGGGAAGGTGCAGCCTCTGCCTTCACCTCACCGGGAAAGAACCAAACCCTAAATCCCCTAAAAGACCAAATTCAACCTCACTTCTGTACAAGCAGCAAAGATTTCCTGCTGAAAGCACCCAGGTTGAGGGGTTGAATTTGGGGGCATTAAGAAGAGTGTGGCCAGAAGGTTGAGGGAGATTCTCCTCCTCTGCTGTGCCCAGGTGAGATCGCATCTGGAGTACCGGGGCCAGGGATGGGCTCCCCAGTTCAAGAGAGAAACAGGAGAGAGTCCAGTGGAGGCTACAAAGATGCTGGGGGCCTGGAGCATCTCTGTGAGGAGGAAAGGCTGAGAGCCCTGGGGCTGTTGAGCCTGGAGAAGAGCAGCCCCAGAGGGGATCTGATCAAGGCTGACCAATAGCTAAAGGGCAGGGGACAAGAGGATGATGCCAGACTCTTTTCAGTGGTGCCCAATGACAGGACAAAGAGCAGCCCCAGAGGGGATCTGATCAGTGCTCAAGCAAGAGTAGGGACAAGAGGATGTGGCCAGATTCTTTTCAGTGGTGCCCAGTGACAGGGTGAGGGACAATGGGTAGAAGCTGGAACCCAGGAAATTCCACCTCAACATCAAGAAAAACTTCTTTGTGGTGAGCTTGCTGGAGCCCTGGAACAGGCTGCCCACAGTGGTTGTGGAGTCTCCTTCTCTAGAGACTCTCAAACCCATCTGGACGCATTTCTGTGTGTCCTGCTCTAGGTTACCCTGCTTTGGCAGGGGGCTTGGACTTGATGATCTCCAGAAGGCCCTTCCAGTCCCCACCATTCCATGATTCTATGATTGTCCTGCAGGGAAAATGAGAGCTGGCTCCTGCACCCCGTGTTGCATTGCAGTGCTGTGAGCCAAAGCCAAGTTTGGCCTAATTTGGTGGCTGGCTTAATTGGGTTGTGCCCTAAATAAGCATGATTAAACCCAAGCCTGGAGTTGAAGAAGTAGCTGCCTTGCTCTCATTGATTCCATCGAGGTTTGTGGATGAGGAACATAACCCTGAGCAGGAATTAAGGCTTTGGAGAGCAGAGCAGAGATAATAGGGAGAGCTGGGGAGCTGCGCTGACTCTTGATGGGAAATTTTCCTGCTTGCTCACATTGTGTATTTTCTTTCCTGGTATTTGTCATCCTTTGCAATTTGATGATTATATTAGCATTGTTTGGGGTTTGTTCTGGCCCTAACTGAGTTAGGATATTAGATTCCCCAAATACTTCCCAGCCTTGGCAGTGAATGTGCACTAGATTTTGTTTCCTGTAAGGTATCTGACCTGGTACCCCATGGCACATTGATTAGGACATGACCAGGATATAAAATTAACGTGACACATGGCTAACTAAAAGCTGGCTACGTTGGAGATCTTGGCATGGAATCCTCACCAGAGCCCCATCTCTATGGGGCTGGGTGATGCTGGGTGGGACTTGGGGGTCCTGCCTCCATGGTTGGGGTGAAGATGATGTGGTTTGGTGCGTTAAGAGTCAGGGATCTCAGGAATGTGCTGAAAAACAGCAGCTCTGTGAAAGGATCCTGGATGGACTGCATTCTGTGAAATCCTTCCAAACTCTTTTTAAGCCATTTGTGGTTTCCATGATGTCCTGGTGTGTTTTCAGTGCTGACCAGTGCTAAGAGCAGACTGGAAGTGTTCAAGGCCAGGTTGGATGGGGCTTTGAGCAGCCTGGTCTGGTGCAAGGTGTCCCTGCCCATGGCAGGGAGGTTGGAACTAGGTGATGTTTAAGGTCTCTTCCAACCCAACCCATTCTATGATTGTATGACTGGATGCTGCAGGCTCAGGACCATGTTAAAGGGGATGTGCAGCCCCAGGCAGGAGAGCCAGAGATCTTCTGCAGCACCTGTGTGACTGAGATGTGGTCCAGCACCGCAGGGCTCCAGTGAGAGACGGTGGGAAGATCTCCTTGCACTCTCCTAGGTGCAGCCACAGGTATGTCTTGGGACTTGGATGTGGGGTGCTGCTGTGTGCAGCAATGTTACACCAAAGATCAAGTGCTGTAGCGTGGCAGGGCTCTGCCTGCATCTAAATCAGTGCACAAAGTGGGACCAAGCACCTCCACAGCTGAATGGCACCCTAGAGGCAGGACAGAATTGTTTGTTGTAGGCAAGTGATAATTGCATCCAGGTCTTTCTTCTTGGCCACTTTGAGGTGGAAGAGCTTGGTGGATGATCCTGCACTTTGCTCTATGGCCTTTCACCCTTCTGCCTTCACTCTGCTCATTGTGGTTGTTCAGTTCTTCCCAGCTGACATGAGCATGATCCCTGGTGGTGGTGATGTTGCTGTGGTAAGGAGGAGTTGGCAGTTTTCTTCTACCATGGGTCAGAAATAGGTCTAGAAGGATGGGGAGGATTGTGTGAGATTGCTCCAGCCCAGCCTATGAAGGAAGGGTTTGCAAGAGGTTCTTTAGTGAGGCACAGTGACACCCAGGTGGCTGGAATGGTTGTAGATCTATTGATGACAGGTTTGTGTAGATTGCTGTGATTATACAATTGCTCTTGAGGCAGGTGACCTGATTGCCTGCTGTGTGCTGGGGTGAAGCTAGAGAGGGAAGTGAGATAAGACCAGAGGCAGGAGGAGAAACATCTCACCACTCCTAGTTTCAGCAGCATCCCATGTGGTTGGTGTCCTTTTGGTGGTGAGTACACCCCAACAGTTGGTGGTGCTGCCACCTTTTCTTCCCAACTTCCCCTTCACTCCCTGCCTAGGGCTGGTTGGCAGAGGTGGTCCCATAGCAGGGAGGATCACCCCCAAGACAGCAGTGCCCCCAGGATTCCAGGTGACCTCTGCTTCACCTTTCTTTGTGCAGGCTCGGTTGTGAAGGTGGCAGGGACTGCCCTGAGTTGGCACAGGTGTAGGCACCCAAGCGGTGCCTGAACCACAACGTCCTGTTCCAGGAGCAGCTCACAGGTCACAGTTGCTTGAACACAAAGAAAGGGGAGCAGAGAAGCAGCCTGGGTGAGATAAACCTCTATGGCAAGGCAGCTTCTGCAGAGATGAATGAGAGAATACAGCCATCTTCAGTGGGCTTCTTGCTACCTCTGGGAGCAGGGAATAAGTGGGCAGATGAGCACTGGACCAGAAAGACCACCAAAGTTTGCAGGACTGAAGAGTTTAAAGCAAAGTGAAGGAAGAAATCTGAGACAGCTGTCATCACATGCCTGGAGAACACAGGTGAAGGAGGTCGTTAGAGCAGGTAAATACCAGAAGGGAGAGGACCAGATTGTTTGGAGATAGCATGCATGATCTGTGGAAAGGATGGGTGAGGAAGGTGAAGTGGCAAGGGAAGGGATTGCACCACCCCTAGCAAGAAGGCTGGATGAAATCCAAGAGGAATGAGCACTAAGCATTACGTGCAGGGAAAGAAATGTGAGCAAGGAGACACAGGAGGTGGAGCAACCAGAACTGGGATAAGAAACTGGGTCATGCAGGGAGTAACAAGGTAGAGTAGTTCCAATGCTAAGAGAGGGCAAGGATGGTCAAGCCAAATAGCAATGATGCAGAGGGTGGTGAGAGCATTGTAAGGTGCTGCTGTGTGGTATTTGGGGGCATTAAGAAGAGCATAAGCAGCAGATCAAGGAAGGTTCTCCCATCTACCTTGTGAGGTCACATCCAGAGTACTGGATCCAGTTCTGGGCTCCCCAGTTCAAGACAGGGAACTACTGGAGAGAGTCCAGGGAGGCTACAAAGACACTAAGGGGCCTGGAGCATCTCTGTGAGGAGGAAAGGCTGAGAACCCTGGGGCTGTTGAACCTGGAGAAGAGCAGCCCCAGAGGGGATCTGAGCAATGCTGATCAATAGTTAAAGGGTGGGGGCAAGAGGATGGGGCCAGACTCTTCTCAGTGGTGCCCAGTGACAGGACAAGGGGCAATGGACACAAAATGGAACCCAGAAGGTTCCATCTGAACAGCAGGGAAAACTTGTTTGGTGTGAGGGTGCTGGAGGCCTGGAGCAGGCTGGCCAGAGAGGTTGTGGAGTCTCCTTCTCCAGAAAGATTCCAAATCCACCTGGCCATTGTGATCCTGGGCAAGTTGGGACCACTTGGGGCAAACAGAACTTTCCTCCTTTCCTCCTCGATGCTTCCTGGGTGTTTTGTCCCAGAGCACCACACTTCCTCCCACCCCCAGGTGGGACTGGGCAACATTCCTCCTGGTGACAGCCCCTCTGTCTTCCCCCCGTGCCACGATTATGAGGCCCACGTGGCTTTGTGGCCCTGCTAATTGCATTCCGTGGGGCAGTAATTGAATGAGGGCTCACGAGAGCCATGGATCAAAGGCAGGAGCCCATCAATATCTGCCTGCCCCGGAATCCGATTAGCCAGGAGAAGGCATAAATCACAGCTGCCCCTCCCTGACCCAGCCATGCTTAATGCAGGTAGGATGCCCAGGCCGGTGGCAGGGAAATCTGATTTGCTCACCGAAGGTTAAGCCGTGCCGCGGATGAAGGATGGCCGCGCTGCCGCGGCTCCGCGCCGCTCATTCATCTCGGCTCCGCTCGCCGTGGGACGGAGGGGCTGCCCGGGCAGGCTTGGGGAGACCATCACTCAACGTCGCTGGGACGTGTGAAGTGTTAAAGACCCCCCGGTGGGGCACGGGCCGGTCGTTTGTATTCATTAGCCTGCCGGCCGCAGATGGCCGCCGGCTCTTGGAGGGAGCCAGGAGTCGCGTTGCTTCTGCCCAGCGCCTTACTTGCTGTCCTTGGGCAAGTGGCAGGACCTGATTTCTTCTCCATTGGTGGCCCCAGGCAAGCCTGTGCAGGTGAGTCCCATCTGAGGAGGTGATGCTGTTTCTCCTCCATCCAGAGTCTTGGTAACGAAACCATGCCTGCAGGACCAGGTGCGGGGACAAGGTTGTGTGGAGACCTGGAAAGAACCTGAACTGGCCTTCCAGTATCTGAAGGGGTCCTACAAGAAAGCTGGAGAGGGACTTTTTAGGGCGTCAGGTAATGATAGGACTAGGGGGAATGGAACGGAAATGGAAATGGGTAGATTCACATTGGATGTTAGGAAGAAGTTCTTCCCCATGAGGGTGGTGAGACACTGGCACAGGTTGCCCAGGGAGGTGGTGGAAGCCTCATCCCTGGAGGTCTTTAAGGCCAGGCTAGGTGTGGCTCTAGGAACCTGATGTAGCGTGAGGTGTCCCTGCCCATGGCAGGAGGGGTTGGAGCTGGATGAGCCTTTAGGTCCCTTCCAAACCTAACAATTCTATGATTCAATCTTCTTCACTACTGGCCCCTTTCCAGGCTCAAGCTGTGTCAGTCCCCAGTACTGTCCAGAGCACAGGGGATGCTCTGCAGCCCTATCCCATCATGATCATTTGCAGCTCTGGTAATGTGGAACAGGCTGCCCAGAGAAGTGATGGAATCCCCATCGCTGGAGGGATTTAGAAGCCATGGAGATGTGATGCTGAGGGACATGGTTTAGTGGTGGACTTGGCAGTGCTGGGTGAATGGCTGGACTTGATGATATGAAAGGTCCCTTCCAATCAGAATGGTTCTATGATTCTAATGTTTCTCCGCTATGAGGTGCAGAAACCTTTGCCTTGAGGATTGTGAAGCCCTGGAAGAGGCTGCCCAGGGCAGTGGTGGAGTCCCCATCCTTGGAGGTGTTTAGAAGATGTGTCACTTGCAAACTTGGTTTAGTGGTGGACCTAGCAGTATTACTTGGGAGAAGACAACTCCAGTGTCAAGTTGGTGGAAGGGATGCAAAGCCAAATCATCCCCAAAAGGCAGACTGGACACATAGCCCTCAGTGTCATATTCTGGGCATCCTGGCTTCACTGTGGTCACCTACACAGGCAGAACATCTCCATGAACAAGCAGTCCTGGGGCTGGTTCTGCACCTCCAGACCCCAGGAGTGGTGAAGTCGCAGCTTTCCTGCCTCACTCCTGTGTTTCCTCACTTCAGGATGGGTTTGTGAGCTTTGTCTGCAGGCAGACCAGCCCAGGGCTCATGCACGTGTGGTAGCATGCAGTGGTAGATAGCATCTCACTGGGGTTTGGCCCCCGAGGTGCTGGAAAGAGTGCATGAGGGTGCTTGCTTCATCCAAAATCCAGCCTTCTGTTGGACACTGAGCACAGTATGTGTCAGGACTGGTCTTTTGGGGTTACCAGGGCAAGATTTCCCCACCAGTGGCTTCACCTTAAGGCCAAACCTTTAGTTCTAGCCCAGGAAAACATTTCACACCTGCTCAAATGCTTTCCAGCCTCTGGGACGCTTTTCCAGGGTAGGGTTGCAACAAAAGCCTGGAGGCTGTGTCTCTGCCAGCAAATTAATGAGCTCCAGGGTTCAGGCACCAATTACCCCACTGCTAAATTACTAGAACTTGCTCAGGTAACTCTCAGGCATGGTTCTGGATTGTGTGTGTGGCCCAGAGCCTTCCCAGTAGGCAGGTTGGTTGTGGCCACCTTGTTTTGGCAGGTAGGAGAGGTCAGTACAATGGGCAAAGGTTTGTCTCTGCCGCATGGCCTAGAGGCTGGAGGATGGTCCCAGACATGTCCATCGTAATCTGTGGGCCTGTGCAGCGCAGACATGGTCAGCCAGGCTCTCGCTGAACAAAAAATGCAGCTCAGATCTTCACAGCTTGAGCAGAATCACGGAATCATCTTGGTTGGAAGAGTCTTCTGAGATCATGAGTCCAACCATTAACCCAGCACTGCCAGGATTGCATCCAGATGGGTTTGGAATCTCCTCAGAGAAGAGGACTCCACGACCTCTCAGGACAGCCTGTTCCAGTGCTCTGTCACCCTCAAGGAAAAGAAGCTTTTCCCATTTTCCCCTGGCATTTCGGATCTGCCTGTCTGCCAGGAGGTGGGATGGGCAGGTGGGATTTGCATACTGAAATGTTGACAAGGAAGTTCCCCTGTGCAGTGGGGGCTGACTTCTTCCCTGGGGGTTGGATTATTGCATTTTCAGTGGGTTTTCTGCTCATCTAGTGGACAATCATTTATTGTTTCCCTCCTCCCAAGGACGACTAGAAAGCAGGTGAATGTGACGTGGGACATCTGTAACCTCGGAGTCACCCTGACCCCATTCCCATGTCGATAAGCTGATGACTAAGGCTCCTCTTGGGCTTTCTGAGACACACCTAGTTACTTGGCTCCCTTCTAAATGTGGTTTTTTTTTTCCCTTTCCCCACCCTACTGGGGAAACTGCACCCAAGGGAAGATGAGTCCTGCATCTGGGGAGTGCTATGCCCAGGGAGCGCCAAGGAGAACTGGTGCTGGGGGAAACAGTTTTCCTCATCAAAAAAATGATGGAAGAATCATAGAATCATTTTGATTGGAAGAGATCTTTAAGATCATCGAGGCCAACTTAACCCAGCACTGCCAGGTCACCTCTAAACCATGCCCCACCACCACATCAACCCCTCCGCTGGGGATGGGGACTCCTCCACTGCCCTGGGCAGCCTGATCCAGGGCTTGACAACACTTTTGGGGAAGAATTTTTTCTTTATGTCCTACCCAGACCTCTCTGGTGCAACTTGAGGCTGATTAGTCTTGTCTAACTTCTTGCTCTTTGCAGAGGAGACTGCTCCCACCTTGCTCCAACCTTCTTTCAGGGAGATGGGGAGTGAGCAGCTCTCCCCCCAGGCTCCTTTTCTCGAGGCGGAACAGCCGCGGCTCTCAGCCTTTCCTCACAAGGTCGATGTTCTCATGGCGTTTGTTCGCTCTTTCCTTCGCTCCCCCCTCACTCCCGCTTCTCCTGGAGCTTGGCTTCTGCAAAAGCAGAAAAAGAGACCAGGGGAATACTCCCCAGATCCTATTTTTTTCCCCCTTGGCAAGGGGCAGGTGCTGAGTGGGATCCCACCACCCAGAGCTGCCTGTGAGCCCAGCGGTGGGGTGGGTGTGGGCGAGCCGGGAAGCCGGGGAGGGGAACAGTAGCTTTTTCTCTTCCCGGCGACGCCGACGTGGTGATCAGAGGAGCTGGCCAGAGTCCTAATGAAGATAAATGAATGTCCCCTCTCCTCCGCTCTTCCAGCTTTTATTGATGGGCTGTGGGGTGAAAGGGGAGAGCCTGAATGTTCATTTCAGCAGACGTCACGAGTTTCTTTGGAGGAGAAGGTGTAAGAAAAACCGCCTTGTGCTTGAAAGTCCCTCCAAGATGAGCACGCTCGCCTTTACAAGCCTTTCCCCATTCCTTCCCCATCCATCACTTCCCAGGACCCCTTTGTAAATGCAAATTGCACTTTGATGGGAATAATGCACTGAGCCCCTATTAGTGTCTGTGTAATGGAGAGGGCTATTTTAATGCAATCACTCTTAAAAGAAGCTCCTCTGTGCCTTCTTTTGGGCTGTGTATCAAAAACCAATCTGAAATCGAGCTCCACCCCTACCCTCTGCTCCCTCCCATCTCTGGCCTTTGCAGGTGCTGGGATCGTTTTGATTTTGGACTTGGAATTCGTGGAGCTACTTGAGGGTTTGACTGTGTGAATGAGAGGCCATGGTGGCACCCCATCCATCCTGCTCACACGATGGTAGAGTTTGGAAGGGACCTCTGGAGTTCTAGTCCAACTCTGCTGCTAAAGCAGGGCCATCCGCAGCAGGTTGCCCAGGATTGTGTCTAGGTAGGTCTGGAATCTCTCCAGAGCAGGAGCCTCCACAGCCTCTCTGGGCAGCCTGGTCCATCACCCTCAAAGTGGTTTTTTTTCTGTATGTTTATGTTTCCTTTATGTCTTGGTGCCCAGGACAAGGCTTGGTGTCACAGGTGGGATGCCTGGATTGTGGCATGGGGATACTGAACACGGCACTGGGACAGCCTTTGGAGCTTGCTCTTTGAGGAAGGTCCAGCTGTGATTTAAAGAGCCATGACGTGTCTCATCCTCTGGATCTGTTTATTCTGCAGCTCCTGAGATTCCTGGCCTGTGGACTTCTGGGGTATGTTAAGATTGTGATGAACAGGTTGAGGGAGGTTCTGCTCCCCACTTATTCTGCCCCAGTGAGGCCACATAGGGAATACTGGGTTCAGTTCTGGGCTTTCTAGTCCAAGAGAGACAGGGAAGTGCTACAGAGAGTCCAGTGGAGGCTACAAAGATGTTGAGAGGACTGGAGACTGGGGTTGTTGAGCTTGGAGAAAGCAGCCTGAGAGGGGAATCTGATCATTGCTCATCAATATCTAAAGGATGGGGAGCAAGAAGATGGGGCCAGGCTCTTTTCAGTGGTGCCCACTATCAGGGCAAGGAGCACAAGCTGGAACCCAGGAGGTTCCAACTAAACATCAGGAAAAACTTGTTTGGTGTGAGGGTGCTGGAGCCCTGGAGCAGGCTGCCCAGAGAGGTTGTGGAGTCTCCTCTGGAGAGATTCCAAACCCACTTGGACATTGTGATCCTGGGCAAGCTGCTGTGGGTGCCCCTGCTTTAGCAGGGGGTTGGACTGGATTGTCTCCAGGGGTCCCTTCCAGCCCCCAACCCTTGTGTGATTCTGTGTGTCCACTCAGCAGGCAGATTTTTTTTTTCTTATGTCCCAGGCTGATCTCTCCCTCCCAGCATGTGCAGCAGCAGCTCCAGCACTGAAATCAGTTTAAGCTGCTTTAAAAAAAACAAGAGAGAAAAAGGCACATAGGAAGCCATTGAGATCCCCCTCCACACACACTTTGGGAGGTCGGAAAGAAACCTTCTTTGAGCTGTTTAAAAACAAATCTGAGGTATCATCCATCTTCATTATTGAGATATTTGACCAGTTCCTTTTAGTAACTAACTTCTTGATGCATATGCCAAATGGAAAAACATGTTTGGGGTTCATTTTCTGATTAAAAGACCATTATGCTTCGTGTCCCGTCTCACTTCAACCCCTAAAGCCTCCCTTTTTTGCCTTTTTTTTTTTTCTAAAACATTTTTTCATCATACTCCCTTGGAGCAGTGCAGGCTCTTTCCCACCCCCTCCGTGATTTATGCCGGTGAGAGTCTGCCCACGAGTCAGGGAAACAAGCTGACTTTGGCTGTCTCTCCTGGGTCTTCTACAATACTGCTGTGCAGGATTTAATCTCCTGGAGAGGCTAATGCTGGTGGATCAGTCTGTCTGCCTCCTCCAACCTGTTTGGGTATGAATGGGACTGGGATCTGGGAAGGATTTTCTCCCATTACTGGAAATCAAAGCCATTCAGTAGCATAAGCTTGAAGCCTCCTCCCAAAGGACAGTTCCAAAGGTGTGGTCCTCCAGCACCTTCCCAGTGGAGATGGAATATTTAGTGCCAGTCGGAAACAGCACAGCAAGCCACAGAGTGGTTCTTCTGAACTCCAGGGTGGGGACCACCAGTTTTTGGGGGTCCTTGACTCCCAACAAGAAAGATACAGGGAGAGAAAAGCCCTTTCATAAATCAGAGGAATGGCGTGGAGAACAAAGGGAGGAAACATCGAAAGCAGAGGGGGCACTTTCCTGTTTCTCGAAGAGCAGAAGAGGAATGAGGAAGGCTGCATCGTTAAAGTGAAATCCCTGACTAGAATGACAAAAGACAAAGAAATTAAAGCCAGATTTGTTCCCCTGGGCTGAAGGAAGGAGGATCCCTTTGGGTTTGTTCCTTCTTTCTTGTTTCCTTTAAAGACAGGAGATCAATTGCAGGGCTTAATGAGAACCGTCTAGTGCAAGAGGTAGACAATGCGAGATGGAGAAGCATGTCCCAGCACCCTGGTGATTTTACAACAGCTTTGAGCACTGGGATCTGTCCCTGGAAGCTGCAGCCCATCTCCAGCCCACAGCATTGTACAATGTGAGCATCGTCTAGTGCTGAGCCATTGGCGGTGGCAGTCCCTGGCCCTCTTCTTGGGAGACCACCATGTCCATGGAGCCATGTTCTGTGACATCCATGTTGCAATCTGGCAACGAAAACACGAGGTGCTCATGGCCAGTGGTGCATCAGGAAGGGGCTGCCATGGCAGTAATGACAATTGCATGCATGGGTCCTCTGAGATGCCTGCAGCTTCCCTGCCCGTGGCCCCTATCGGGATCCTCACTTCAGATATAGGAAAGTTTGGGGCACCGATTTCATGTTGAAGGAAACCTTGAAAGCGAAGTTTCTACCAAGAGCTAAGAAGGACATGCTGAGCTCACAGAATGGTGAGGACTGGAAACGACTTCTGGAGATCACCTAGTGCAAACCCTCTGCTGAAGCAGGTTTACCTAGATCAAGCTAACAGGGCCATGTTCAGGTGGGTTTTGAGTCTCTCCAGAGAAGGAGACTCCACAACCTCTTTGGGCAGCCTGTTCCAGTGCTCTGTCACCTTCAAAATAAAGGATGCTACTGGGATGTACTCCTAGAAGGAGAGGCAAACCCCTTGGAGAAAGATCACTGGGATTGTGTCCCAGAGAGCATCTCAGGAGTTCTGGAGACCTTCATAGGAGACAGGGTGCCTGCAGGAAGCAGGTGCAAATAAGCCTGTACTTTGCATGCCAAACTCATTCCAGTATAGATCCTTCATCTCTCCTGGATTTAAATCACATCACCCATTTGTAGTGATTTGAAGGATGCAGTAAGTAGAATAAAATCCATGACTGTTCTCCTCCTCATCCTGGGAATGGTCAACCCCTAAGACCTGAGGTTGTTCAGCTTGGAGAAGAGAAGCCTCCAGGGAAACCTTTGTGACTTTTCTGTGCTTAAAGGAGCTGATAAGAAAGATGGACACAGAGCTTTCAGCAGGGCCTGTTGTGGCAGGACAAGGGGCAATGGGTTTAAACTAACAAGGAAGGTTCAGACTGGATAGAAAGCAGGCATTTTTTCCTCTGAAGGTGGTGAGACCCTGGCCCAGGCTGCCCAGAGAGGTGGTAGATGCTCCATCCATGGAACCATTCCAGATCAGGTTGCCTGGGGCTCTGTGCAACCTGCTCTAGTTGCAGATATCCCTGCTGATTGCAGCAGGCTTGGACTGGGTGACCTTTTAAGGTCCCTTCCAACCCCAAGCATTCCATGATTCTGTAATTGCCCAGTTCCGTGGGCAGCAGGGAGAACAGGAGGCACTTGGCCTCCTCCCTGCCTCTCCCAGCGGAGCAAAGCTGCGGCATCGCTGCGGAGCCTTCCTCTTCGGAGGCCTCAGAGCCCGGCCCTGGGGATGCATCCTCTTTCAGAGCGAATCATTTTCTCTGTCACTCGATAGGTCTCAAGCCCAGGACAATCCCTTGAGCTTCAGCTGGAGAGAGGGGACCTTTCACGGGGCAGGTAAGGGGGCCGGGGGAGGGGGTGGAGGGGTGGGGGCGGGAGGGGAGGTGGGGGGAGCAGGTCTGCAGTAATAGCTCTGAACTTGGCCGGGGAGCGCTAAGGAATGCAAATGAGCTTGGAGCTACTGGGTCACCGCGCCGTGTTTTGTGCTGAGGTTTTGTGCTCTTAACCGTAACTGTTCACGTGCCCGGCTTGAATGGCCAGGGGCACGGCGGAGGCTGAAAGAATGAGCAGGTACCTTCTCACACCAAAATGTTAACAACTTCCTCCCCACGCCGCTTGCCAAGCTCTGGAGATCTGATACAGTTTCACCCTGGCTTCAAAAAACCCTTTGCACAGGCTGTTGGGTTTGTGGCTGGGTTTAGCTTTTTTTAGGTTGGGTTTGGTTTGGTGTTTTGTTTTCTGTCATCCTGGAAGTTCAGTGCTCGTTTGTGCATGTGCTCAGGGCAAGCAGGGTGGAGAAGGGGGACAGTGCCACCCCCTTGTAGGTCTGGGTGATCCTGCTCTGGCAGGGGGGTTGGAGATAAATGATCTCTCGGGGTCCCTTCCATTCTCTGATTATCCTGTACCAGTACCCTCAAACCAGCCCAGTGAGGCACCTGATTACTGCTGAAGTTAGTGCCGAAGCTACTGGTTGCGGTTCCCAACATAAATCCAGGCTACTTTATGAAGGGTTTGGGGGGGGGGGGGAGGGTCTTGTCTTCTGAGAAAACCTGGGTGAGGTTCAAACTGCTTATGACTTCCTTTCTCGGATTTTCCTTTGCTGGGAGCGCAGATTGGTTTGGGGTTTAAGGCAGTTTTCCTTAAGAGACACCTGGATTCTGAGAAGAGAATGGGAAAATCTCCTTGTAACTGAGCAATCCTCAGGATGGGATAGAGAAACCCAGCCATGAGCCTTTGAGGAGATAGAGAAATACTTGGAGGCAGCATCACCTCACCTCGTCCACGAGTGAAATGCAGCCTTATTTGGTGGCTTTATGTGGGGCTGTTGCTTCCTTTCAATCATACGGGTCACAGAAGCAGTTTGCAAGATGCAGCCCACTGCTGTCTGAGAGGGGATGAAGCATTTCTGCCAGAAAATGAGCTGTGTTGTTTTCAGCTCTGTCCTGCAGGTCCTTGTGGGAAGTGGAAAACTTCCTCAAACTTCCCCAAACTAGAAAAACTTGTTCAGAAAAATGCTCTTTTCTTCCTCTTCTTCAATACCTTTCCTCTCTCACAGCAAGTGATGTCCCTGCCTCTTGATAAAATACTGATTGAAAGTTGAACATTGCTGAATTCTGATGGGCTTATGGCTTTTTTTTAATTTTATTTTGGTTTTTAATATATATAAATCAACTTTCCCTAACTGAGATCCCAGCCTGATGTCATCCCACTATGCCAGCAGACACTCATCCCTCTGCTATCTTTCTTTTCTGTGCCACCTCTTGTGCCCAAGGCTGAGTTTGGCCCAGGGGCACCCTCCTTCCGCCACTTGCAAGCAGGTTGCCAACTCAGGAGCCCTGAGTGGGATTTTCACCTCCCTCTGTGGTACCAGCTTCACCCCAAGGCTCTGCAGCTAAGGAGTGGCCCTGTCCCAAGGTATCTTCCCTTGGTTTATAGCTCCTTGGCTCGGTAGGATGTAGACATTGGAGAGTGGGAGTGTGGAGGTGGTGGAAGGGCTCCCTCACCCAGTGTGGGTGCTCTAAATGCTCAGTGCTCCAATCACCAGGCACATGCACCCTAAACCCCCTGACTGTGGGCGAGCTCAGGAGGTAGCTGCCATCCTCAGTTATTTGAAGTAAAATAAAACAACGTTTAGAAAGATATGGAGGGGAGGGAAAGGAGGTTTTGGGGTCCTTTAGCCCCACTCTGCCGCTGGGCTGGGTCTCTGGAGGGCAGTGTGTGCCCAGCACAAGCTGAGCCCTTCGTTTCGGCACTTGAGGAGACAATAAATCCCACGCTGAACTTCCTCTTGATGTGTTTTTCATTTGGGTCTTGTTTTGTTTTCTTTCTTTTCTTTTTCTCTCTTCCCCTCCCCCAACCCCCTTCCTCCCATCCCCCTTCTTCCCTATTTTTTCCCAGCGGGATTTAATAAGCAGAGCAGGCAGGACTCAAGGGATGGGAGCTGGCAGTGGGGCAGCGGCTCCAGCCCTTAAAATCACGAGCTGCTGTGTAAAAGCTGATGGGCTCTGCTGCTCTGCTTCTATTAATTATTCTAATGCTTTCCCAAAGTATTTTGGATGAGTTTGGAAGAAGGGGCAGGAGCAGGGATGGGAAAGCGAGCTGGTAGGGACGAAGGGAAGGGTGAAAGTCCAGGGTAACGGTGTAAATCCCAGCTCCCTTCTCATGCACCCAGCGTCTTCAGCAAGGAAAAAAACCCAGTCTTAGGGAGAGCAAACTTTGAATCATTCCCCCTCGGGGTGACCTTGAAGTTGCCCCTTGGGCAGCATTTTGTGTTAGAAAGTCTGTGATGCAAACAGCATTTCAGCAGCATCTCCCAAAGCTCATCCCTGGAAGAGAGCGAGCTTTGCACACATGTAGCCCTGGTTCCCTCCTTCCCTCCCTCTCGGCCGCTCCCTGTCTCCGATTACCGGGGCGGTGATGAACAGAGAAGCTTCAACGTAGTTTATTTTCCTACAGAGCAGGGTAAGATGTTTCTCGTTATGCCCTTTTTAATTCTCTAACAGGCTGCCGTGGCATGTCGAATAATAGCAGCTGTATTCTTGCAGTGATGCAAAAAGCCTTCGCAGCCCTTTCGAGTAATTCTCTGCCGCTCCTAGAAGAAGCCAGGGAGAAGCCAGATGGTGTTCAGGCAGGGCTGAGATTCGGGAGAATGCTTTTGCTGGTAGCAGAAGTAAGGAGGGGGAAAAATGAAATTAAAATAACCAACAAGGAAGTTGGGGAGGAAAAAGAGAATAAATCCCCGCCAGGGACTGGCGGGTCGGGTTGTGAGGGAAGCATTTCAACCAGGTTTTATAGGGCGATGGTTTGCAGAGATGCTGGGAAAGGAGATAAAAGAGGAGACAATGCAAGAGCAGGAAAGAAGTGTAACCAAGAGGAGGGTCTTTGGGAAAATGATTACTTCTTGAAAAGCCATTTCAGGCCAGGAAATAGTAAGGAAAAGGCTTTGCATGCCTGAGATTATTCACAATATTGCCAGCATGCAGAGAAAGGTGGTTGCACTGCTTATCTGACCCAGAGAGGAGTTTAAATCTTCTGATTTTCCCTACTGGGGAGAGAAAACGTGGAAAATGTTCTTAACTGACCAGAAAGAAAAGCAACAGAAACTCGGAACTTGCTGGGCGTAGGCCACGAACAGAGCTCCCATGGGACTGCCTTCTGGGATTTGGGATTCAGGATGCTCTGAAGGGGCAGTGAAGCATTTGCCCCCTGGCTTATTGCCCTGGTACTTGAAGAAGGGATGGAGGGATGGGATGGCTTTGAGGGAAGTAAAAAACCTGAGGGTCATCCCAAAACGCTGTTGCAAAGTGCAGTGGCACCTGGGGGAGGAAATGGAGTGCGGATGATGGTGAAGCTGCAGGATAAACTGAAGGAGCGTCCCTGGAGCATCTTCCCAAGGGACTGTTCAGACCTCAGCCCAGCAAGGAGGTTATGAGCAGGCCCCAACCTGCTGTTTCTTGCTTTATGAGATGTTAAAAAATGAGTTGTGGGGTTTTGTTCTGATGCGATTGGCAGCTCTTGCTGTAGCCCCCTCCCTAACACCGGGAGCAGGGCTGAGCTACGTTGCTTTTCCTTGGGAGGAGATAGGCACAAAAAGGGGAATATCAAAATGATCTCGTTTCTGTCTCTCATGTGGAACAAAGGACAGATGGGAACAAGAAAGGATGAAAAGAAAGAAAGAAAAAAAAATCACCTGTTCCCATCCAGTCTTAGAGAGCTCGCAGTCATTATCTCGGCAGCTTCACATTTCTAAAGGGGCTTCATTTTTCTTTTAAACACTGGCATCTTGTTAAAAAGCACGAGAGGAGAAACCCCTGTTTAAGTCTCTGTCCCCCAACCCAATCCAAACAGCTTTCCCTTCCCTTCTCTACCCTCCCTGCAGCCCCAAACTTTAACACCTGGGAAAAGCAAGTGGAAAGGAAACCCAACCAAAACCAAAATAAAAGCCCCCAAGCCCAGCTTTTCCCGGTGGCGTTTCTCCATCTGACAAAAGCCTTTGGTTTTCTGTCATTCTTTTCATTTCCTTGATGGCTCCCCAATTGTCAAGCCTTCAAGAAAATGCACTTTAGCTCTTTGTCCCCAAATGTAATTTGATAAACTCTTCTGCAGAAACATTCTGGTTTCGGAGGCTTTTCAATAAAAAGAAAAAAAGGCAAAAGAAAGGAAAGAAAAGAAAAAAGAATGGGGGGGGGGGGGGGCAGGGGGTGAAGAGAAGGAAATAAATAGAGGAAAAATAAAGGAAATAAATAAAAAAATAAGGAGAAAAAGAAGATAAAAATAAGGGAGAAAAAAGAAAATAAGGGAGAAAAAAGAAAAAAATAAGGAGAAAAAGAAGAAAAAAATAAGGGAGAAAAAAAGAAAAAAATAAGGAGGAAAAAGAAGAAAAAAATAAGGAGAAAAAAGAAAAAATAAGGAGAAAAAGAAGAAAAAAAATAAGGGAGAAAAAAAGAAAATAAGGAGAAAAAAAAAAAAAAATAAGGAGAAAAAGAAGCAAAACTAAGGAGAAAAAGAAGGAAAAAAATAAGGAGAAAAAGAAGAAAAAATAAATAAGGAGAAAAAATAAATCAGGAGAAAAAGAAAAAATAAGGGAGAAAAAGAAGAAAAATAATGAAGAAAAAGAAAAAAAGGAATAAAAAGGGAGGAAAAAAGGAAGAAAATAAGGGAAAAAGAAAAAAATAAGGAGAGAAAAGAAGAAAAAAAGTAAGTGAGAAAAAAGGAAGAAAATAAGGAAGAAAAAAAAAAGAAAAAAAAAAGGAAGAAAAAAAAGGGGAGAAAGATAAGTAAGGAAAAAAAAGAAAAAATAAAGAAGAAGAATAAATGAAAATAAGGAATAAGAAAAACAGAGAAAGGTAAGTAAGGAAACCAAGAAATGAGACAGAAAAGGAGAAAGATAATTAAGGAAAAAATAAGGAATATTAAGAAAAATAAGAAATAAGAAAAATAGAGAGAGGTAAGTAAGGAAACTAAGAAATAGGGCAAAAAAGAGAAAGATAAGTAAGGAAAAAATAAAGAATAATAATAAATAAAAATAAGAAATTAACCAGAGAAAGATAAGTAAGAAAAGGAAAAAAAAATAAGGAAAAATAGAGAAGGGTAAGTAAGCAAAAGAAAACAATAGTGAAGCATAAGTAAGAGAAAGTAAAGAAAAAGAAAATATTGAAAAATAAGAAAGAATAAAGAAAAATTAATAAAGAAGATAAATTTCAAAGTATGGACAGAGAAAGGGACCTCTATTAAAAAGAAGGTAGTGAAGAAAAAGCTAAGAAAAAAGAGAAAAAAAGAAAAATATTCAAAACAGAAAAATAAAGGGGAAAAAAGGACAAATGATGAAAAAACAAAGGAGGAGAAGGGAAGAAAAGAAGAGGGGGACAAAATTTTTAAAAGAGAAAAAAAAGAAGGAAGATAAAGAAAGAAAAAAGAAGGAAAAGGGAAGGGAATAAAAGAAGAAGAGAAAAAAAATAAAAAGAGAGAAAATAAAAGAAGAAAGAAGAAAATAAGAAGAAGAAAATAAGAGAAATAAAAAGGACACCTCCTGAGCTCCTTCTGCCAGGGGTGCAAGTGGGGGAGATGATATTTGAACGTTTTAAGTACAAATAAGGTGTTGTGGGTGGTTTTTCTCTTTGCAGCGGGATGATGGAGGAGAGGCAGAAGTGGGATGGAAGGGATCCAACCGGCAATGGGGGCGGCAGTTGGGGCTGGGGGAGCGTGCAGGAAGCTTTACATTGTCATCGTCCCCAAATGCTATGAATGCTCATTTTGCAGCAGCAGCACCCTGTGGGCGGGGACCACCCTGCCTTCCATGCTATAAAATGCTCCGGGTTTCCTCGGCGTGGGCAACGCTCTGCCGGACCTGGGGTGGCCGAAGTCAACTTGGACTTGGAAGGTTTGGTAAGTGGCAAAAATATGGTGGATTTTCCTCCTTCTGCATTTCCCCTCCTGGGAGCTGGATGCTGGGCAGGGTTTGCAGTGCCGGGAAGCTGCGCCGAATGGCTCCCGAAATATCATTCCCCATCCTCAGCTTTTTATTGACCTGCTTCTGCCCAAGGGGTTTGTTGTTGGGTTCCCCCCCTCCACCCCCACCCACCCCCTCCTTTCATCTAGAGGGGTGAAAAAAGCAGTGATGACAACTTGGAAATTTCATTGCAGGGCTTGAAAGGCGCCTGGTTAAAAGAAACCAACAAAAAACAGCAAAGCCAAACAAAGCCCTAAACCAGAACCGGAGGCCTATTCCCAGGTGGTGGAAGTGGTGGAGCTCCACTCCAAGCTGGGCAAGCTGGAATCCCCCCAGGATTCCAGCAGGCTTCTTATTTTATTTTTTTTTTTTTTTTTTGGGGGGGGGAGGTAGGGGGGAGGAAGAATGGCAAAATTGCCCAAGAAGCAAAAAAAATTCAATTGGAGATTTGGTGGCAAGAAAAGAAAGTCGTAGATTTGGTGGCAAAGATAACACCGGAGCCTTGGTGGCAAAAATTAACCCAGAGCTTTGGTGACACGAACTAAATTGGGGATGTGGTGGCCCAAACGAAAGTGGAGGTTTGGTGGCAAAAGTTCAGCTGGAGGTTTGGTAGCACGGATTAAATCGGAGGTTTGGTGACCAAAAAGGATTCAGTTGGCGGTTTGGTAGCGAAAATGACAGCGGAGGTTTGGTGGCGAGAAACGAAATCGGACAAAATCAGGGAACAAAATTAAATTGGGGATGACAGTGACAGAAATTAGCAAATCAGAGATTTGGTGGCACAAAAATTACATGGGAGGTTTGGTGGCAGGAATGAAATCAGAGGTTTGGTGGCACAAAAATTGCATTGGAGACTTGGTGGCAGAAATTAAATCAGAGGTTTGGTGGCATGAGAATGGCATTGGAGATTTGGTGGCATGGAAATTAAATCAGAGGTTGGGTGGCAGAAATTCAATCAGAGGTTTGGTGGCACAAAAATGAAATTGGAGGTTGGGTGGCAGAAATTCAATCAGAGGTTTGGTGGCACAAGAATTGCATTGGGGATTTGGTGGCAGAAATGAAATCAGAGGTTTGGTGGCACAAGAATTGCATTGGGGATTTGGTGGCACAAGAATTGCATTGGGGATTTGGTGGCAGAAATGAAATCAGAGGTTTGGTGGCACGGGAATTGCATTGGGGATTTGGTGGCACGGGAATTGCATTGGGGATTTGGTGGCATGGGAATTGCATTGGGGATTTGGTTGCACAAGAATTGCATTGGGGATTTGGTGGCAGAAATTAAATCAGAGGTTTGGTGGCACAAGAATTGCATTGGGGATTTGGTGGCAGAAATTACACCAGAGGTTTGGTGGCACGAGAATTGCATTGGGGATTTGGTGGCAGAAATTACACCAGAGGTTTGGTGGCATGAGAATTGCATTGGGGATTTGGTGGCAGAAATTACACCAGAGGTTTGGTGGCACGAGAATTGCATTGGGGATTTGGTGGCAGAAATTAAATCCCTAGGTTTGGTGGCACAAAAGTACATCAAGGGTCTGGTGGCAGAAATTAAATGAGAGGTTTGGTGGCACGAGAATTGCATTGGGGATTTGGTGGCAGAAATTACACCAGAGGTTTGGTGGCACAAATCCCATTGGAGGTTTGGTGGCAAGAATTTAGCTGGAAGTTTGGTAACAAAGACGACATCGGAGGTTTGGTGGCACAGAGTTCAATCAGAGATTTGGTGAGCAAAGCTAAATCAGAGATCTGGCGGCAGAAGTTATTAAAGCAGAGATTTGGGTGGCACAAAATTCAGTCAGCGATTCGGTGGCAGAAATTATTAAATGAGGGATTTGGGTGGCACAGAAATGACATTGCAGGTTTGGTGGCAGAAATTAAATCCGAGGTCGAAATGAAATTGGAGGTAAGGTGGCAGGAGGTGTTAAATCAGAGATTTGGTGGCACAAAATTCCAGCGGCGATTTGGTGGCACAAAGCGACTTGTCACGCCGGTGGCTGAGCAGTTAGAGCACCCCATCCATCACTGAAAAGGGATCGAATCTGGTGGCCAGAGGAGGGAATATTAATGCCCACGAGGAGTAAAAGACGCCAAAAATAAAACCCCAAACCGTAGCAACATCCACAACAGACTTCAAGCAGAGAGTCTTGGCTCGAAAATGAAAGCTGTTTGATTCGATTTGATTTGATTTGATTCTTTGTAAATCAAATTTCTTTTAATCCAAGGGGCTCGGATTTATTATTCCTTTTTAATCAAATATTTGTAATAAAAGAAAAATCAATGAATTAAAAATTTTCAAACCCACTTTCCCCCCCCCCCATTTTATTTATTTTTTTTTAATCAAAGCTTTTTCTGATTGTGGTTAAATATATTTTTTTCCTTTTCAGTCTAAGGCTTTTTTCATTTCTTTGGTTGTGAAAACCAAAGATTTTTCAGGTTTAAATCAGATTTTTTTTCCTTTGGTTGTTTTAGTCTCAGATTTTGGGGAATTTTTTTTTTTTTTAATCAAAGTCTTTTTTTTATTATTTTTTAAATCAGATTTTTTTTTGTTTTAATCTCAGATCTTGGGGAATTTTAATTTTTTTTTTTTAATCAAAGCTTTTTTTTATTTTTTAAATCCCAAATGTTTGTTTTTGTTTTAATCTCAGATTTTTGGGGGAAATTTTAATTTTTTTTTTTTTAAATCAAAGCTTTTTTTTATTTTTTAAATCCGATTTTTTTTTGTTTTAATCTCAGATTTTTGGGGAAATTTTTTTTTAATCAAAGGTGTTTTTTTTTTTTTTTTAAATCCAAATTTATTTTTTTTGTTTTAATCTCAGATTTTGGGGAATTTTCATTTTTTTTTTTAATCAAAGCTCCTTTTATTTTTTAAATCAGATTTTTTTTTGTTGTTGTTTCAATCTCAGATTTTTGGGGGAATTTTTATTTTTCTTTAATCAAAGCTTTTAAAATTTTTTTTTAAATCACTTTTTTTCAGGTTTTTTAAATGAAATTTTTTTTTTAAAAAATTATTTTTTAAAGTCAGATTTTTAACTGATTTATTTTTTTTTTCATCTCAGTCTTTGGAGGACCTTTTTTCCCACCCCACCCCCCCCCCCCCCCCAGCACATTTTGACAACCCAAATAGAAATAGCATCGTGCACTTTGCGTGCCATGAGGGCAATATGACCAAACCAGTCTTGGAAAGGGATGTGGAAACTGTATTTCCAGTTCCTCCCAGCTCCCCTTTCCCCCCAAATCCCCCTGGACTTTGCTGAGTTGAGATACAGAGAGGGAGGATTAAAAGAACGAATGGGACATCAGCAAGCATTCAGCTGCGAGGTGTGTGTGTGTGTGGAGGGGGGTGGGAGGAAGGCAATTTCAAAAGTAACTTTTCCCTTTGAAATAAACTAAACTAAACTGAAATTGGATGAAATAAAGTCAACTGAAATGAATGAAATGAAATATTACCTAGAGGTGCCTCTGGGATCCTTTCAGGGCATCCGCTGGATCTGCGCGGCCGAGCCGGCTGCAGCTCGCTCGGCCGCGGCCGTGAAAGAGGGGGCAGGAAAATGCAGGTCGGGAGGTTTCGTGTGCAGGGAGCAAATCAAGCCCCTCTTTTTCTTTTCCACCCTCCCCTAACAGAGGAGCTGGGATGACCCAGAAACGCAGAACAACCCCACACATCACTCATAATGAGGATATCCAAGGAAGGCAGTGCTGAGTTTAACCTTCAGGACTCGCTACAGCTCTCTCCAGCTGGAATGTAATTGGTGGAGTTCTACATCACCCACTCCAGGGAGGTCAAACCCCACTAAATTAGGGGAAAAGGGGAGACATTTGGTGCTTTGGAGCACGGAGGAGCAGCAGGCAACAGGAGAGCCCTGAGGGAGATTTGCCCAGGGCAGGTTGTTCCCTCCTTATGCTGAAGGAAAGTTCCCTCCTTGCGCTAGCAGGGAAGTTCATCATCCTGTTTGTGATGCAGAATTGGTCTCCAGGGTCTCATGGGGAAAGCAGGATTGAGCCCCAAGATGGGAGACCCGGGAGACCCAGTAGCACTGAGCCCCAAACCCCAAACCGCTGCCTTCAGACTCAGCCACAATTCAGGGTGATGAGTTCCTTGAGTTCACCCATCCCTGGTGGGAACAGCATCTGCCACCAAAATGCTCCTCAGGGATGGTTTTATCAAGCCTGCTGCCTGCTGATGCCATCACTTTTCTCCTTATGAATTATTGCTCCTCAGTTGACTTTCTCCACCCCATTTGCAATTTCCTTTTGGCTTTATTTGTGGCTGACAATGAAATTATCCAGATTACAATAGAAGTTGGGGCAGAGCTGTGCCCAGACCCCACTGACCTAGTTTCAGCTCTGCTGCTGACCTTAGAAAAGCCACGTTTTGCTCTGGAGTCTCATGGGATTATTTCCAGTGGGTGATAACCTTTAGGAATCCCTAAAAAAAAAAAAAAAACCCCTCCAAATATTGTTTTAGGCTCTTCCCCCTTATCCTTGAATCTCCACCATCCATTTCTGATGAAAATATGTTCTGGTGTCTTATTTCTGTCCCAGTCACAGCCCTCAAAGGGACAGCAGGAGATATTTCAGGACAGGAGCTCTGTGCATGTGTGCTGTGGCTTTGATGAGGGGTGGGGTGTGGGGCAGCAGAGCATCTCAAGGATGGATTTTCCCTTGGGAAAGGGAAGAGGAGAAGATGACAGACAGGGCCTCACTCTTTGTTGGGCATGTCTGTAGTTTGGGGGTTCCTGGGGGATTTTCCATGGTGGGGCCAAAGAGAAGCTGTAGGTGGTGAGTAGGCTTCTCTGAAATGCCTTCTTGCACCTCTCAGCCCCCAGCTCAGGTCTGATGCTGAGCCTGGTGTCCTGCTAAGCTGCCACTACCCTGGGAGATGTATGATGTCTCCCCTGCCCCCAGTCTGGGGGTACAGGGGGAGAGCTGAACACCCCTACCCTTGTTTGCCTGGCTTAGTGGGGAGCGGGATCTGAGCTCCCTGAGCTGGGTGGGCTGGGGAAGGTACTCAGGAAAGTGTTTTGGGAAGGTGTTTGGGAAGATACTTTGGGGAAGTGCTTCGGGCTGCTGTGAGACTCTGGTGCTTTTGGGAGGCACTTTGAGAAAGTGCTTTAGGAAGATGCTTTAGGAAGGAGCTTCAGGAAGATGCTTTGGGGAAGTTACATTGGGTGTGTGTTTCGGGAAGGTGCTTCAGGAAGATGCCTTGAGAAGGAGTTTTTAGGAAGAAGTTCTGTGAAGGTGTTTTGGGAAGGTTCTTCAGGAAGGTATTTTGTGAAGATGGTTTGGGAAAGTATTTTAGGAAGATGCTTCCTGAAGGTGTTTTAGGATGGTGCTTCAAGAGGGTTCTTGAGGAACGTATTTTGTGAAGGTTTTGGGGAAGATGCCCCAGGAAAGTGCTTTGGGAAGATGCTTGGGAAGCTCTTTAAGGAAGGGGCTTTTGGGGAGGCGCTTCGGGCTGAACCGAAGAGGGAGCCTGCAGGAAAAGGGGTTGGGGAAGAGCTCGGCGATGTGCGGTGCGGAGTGATGCGGAATGGTGCTGAGTGGTGCGGGACCCGCTGCCACCTGCGCTGCGGTGCCTGCAGTGCCAGCGGCCGCCACCGGGTGGGGCAACAGGGCAAAGAGTGAGCGGCGGCGGCGGGGACTGCTGCCGCCGCACCGGCAGATGGGGAGGGGGATCCCTGCACCGCGGGGCATAGAGGTGGGGCGGGGGTCCCTGCATATGGGTGCACTGGTGGGGAAGGACTGTCCCTGCGGTGGGGTGCACCGGGAGGCGGTGAGCAGGGCTGGGGGGTGTGGGGTGTGTGGAATCTCCCTCGACCGGGATGCGCCGCTGGAAACTCCCCTTGCAGGGACGGAGAGGGATGGGGGGTGGAGAGTGGCTTTGCGCCGGGATACACGGGAAGAGGGGGTCAGCAAGGATTCCTCGGCCATGCACACGGGGGCACCCAAAGATGCACCCAACCCGGGCTGCTCCGGGGGATCCCTGCACCGCCATGGAGGGGGAGACGCAGGAAAGGGACTCCAGACCTAGCTCCCCCCATCCGGGCTCACCCCAAAAGAAGGAGTGTGGTGGGGGACACCCCCAACTCTCGGGAGCTGCGGTGGGGATGGGCAAAGCCTCTCCCAGTCCCGTAGGGCACCAGAGTCAAACCAGCTAGGGAGGCTAAAGGTGTGTGCGGAGAGGGGGTGATGTGGGGGGAGTGATGGAGAAAGAGTGGGGGGAACTCAATGAACTTTTGTTTTTCCTGTAATCTGAAGCAAATACTTTGCGAAACAGCCTATAACCAGGCAGCCAGGATACCTGCCTTTGCCTCCATGGCACTGGGGGTGGGGGTGGGGTGTGTAGAGGGGGATTGAGGCGGATGGGAGCAGCCTTCAGTTCTGTGCAAGGCAGGGCCTGGACTGGAAACACATCTAGGTTAAAGAGGGGTCCCCTAACGCTGATCTCCCTGTTCTGGAAAGAACTTGGAGGTTGGAGGGAGGTCGAAGAAAAATCAGAGTCCCAGAAACAAACCCAACCCAAACAAACAAACCCCCACAGAGGGTATATGAAGTATAGCAAACCCTGAAAATATAGGGGTGGGGGGTGGCAAAAAGTGAATCATTGCAAGGGGCAAAGCACTGGGAGGAAATAAGGGGGGGAAGTTGTCATTGCAAGAGGCCAAATTATTGCAGGGAGTAAATCACTGGGGGGGGGGGGGGAATCTTTGCAAGGGGAGAAGTAATGGAAGGGAAGCAAGTGGAGAAATCTGGGGAGGGGGTGTCCTGAATCATTATGGGGAGGGTGAATCATTGCAAGTAATGAAAGAGGGGGAAATCAATTTGGAGAAAATTATTGGGGAGGGGAAGAGTCATTACCTGGAGCTAATTAATGTGGGGAACAGGAGTAAGTCATTGCCTGGGGCAAATTGGGGGGGGGGGGGGGGGGGAAATCATCACGGGATAAATCTGAAGGGGGGAGGTATTACAAGGG
The DNA here is from genome assembly GCA_033816785.1 of Picus viridis. Classification (NCBI taxonomy): domain Eukaryota; kingdom Metazoa; phylum Chordata; class Aves; order Piciformes; family Picidae; genus Picus; species Picus viridis. Next base: position 4,173,663 of record CM066583.1, on the reverse strand, counting down.
GGTAAATTATTTGGGCATAAATCTTGCAGGGAAGAAGTTGTGTCAAGAGGAAATGATGTAAAGGGTTAAATATTTTGGGGGGAGATCTTGACAGAGAAAATCATTGCAAGAGGGGAAGTCATTTGGGGTTAAATGTTGGGGGGATTATTGAGGGGAAGTCATTTGGGGTTAAATGTTGGGGGGATTATTGCAAGGGGGAATCATTAAGGGTTAAATGTAGCAGGGCGGGGAATATATCGTAAGGGGGGGGAATCATCAGAGAGTAAGTATTAGGGGGATCATTCTAAAGGGGGATGGTTAAGGATTAAATGTTGGGGGTATCATCACAAGGAGGAAATAAGTGAGGATTAAATACTGGGGGACGATTGCAGGGACCATCACTAGAGGGGGGATTTTCAAGTGGAGGTGAGTCGTCAATGAGGGGGGTGGGATCATTGCCAGGAGGGCATCATTAAGGGTTAAATATTGGGGGGATCATTGCGAAGAGGAAATAATTGAGAATACTGGGGGGTACCTTCACGACGCAGAACCTTCAGGGGGAGGTGGGAGTCACAGCAAAGGGGAAATGATGGAGCAGGATCATGCCAAGGTGGGGAGGAATCGTTAGGATTAAATATTGGAGGGACCACTGCAAGAGGGGGAGCATTGCAAGGTGCGTGTGGGGGGGAAGTTTGCTGATGATTAAATATTGGGGGGACCGTTGCAAAGGGGGATCACAGTGAGTGGAATCATCAAAGGGGGTGTGGGTTGGGAGTTATGTGAGGGGAAAATGATGTGTGTGGGGAGTGTTCATCGCCGGGAGAGCATCCTTAAGGGTTAAATTGGGGGTGTGTTGGGGGGGGGGGGGGGGATGATTTGGGGAGGGGGAGTCATTTCGAGGGGATTGCAGTTGACGAGGAGGGTAGGCGCCGGAGCTGAGCTGCGCTTGTCTCTCGGCAGGCTGAAGGTACGGACGGCTGAAAAGGAGGAGGAGGAGGAGGTGGAGGAGGATGAAGAGCGCGGCGTGACCGTGCCGCGGGCGGCGGGCCAGGGCTCGCACGCTCCAGCGCCGCGTCCGCCCGGCTCGGCTCGGCTCGGCTTGGCCCGCCCCCCCGGAGCCCTCTGAAGTGAGGGTGGGTGTGAGGAGAGAAGGAGAGAAGAGGAGGGGGGGGGTTGGGGGGGTGAGCAGCCGGGCTGGCGGCCGGCCCAGCCCCGGCTTCCCCGCCTCTATATAAACACACATGGACTTTCTTTTTGGACTCAAATTGAAGGTTGCAGAGGGGCTATACCCAGAGCCCTGCCTCCCTCCCTGCAGAAGTCTGGGGCTAAGTCTGGGGCTCCCAAATCACCGGCAATATAGACAGGGCTGTATTTATAGAGATTTATTTATGTACCGAGAGATAGCGATACAAACCGAGCCGCCTCGCTCCGTGTGTATAGATACATATATCCAGCTCTTTACTTCTTCCATCTCTCCAGGTCGGGGCTGAATTATTTGATGATTTTTACATTTTTTAAAGATATTTTTACTCTTTTTTGTTTTTTATTTTTTTTAAATCTCGCTCCTTTTTTTGGTTATTGATTTTTATTTTTTTCTTCTCTTGATTTTCTTCCCCCTCCCCTTTTTATTCCCACCCCCTTTCACTTTCCCCTCTCTTCACCCCCTCCCCCCTTTTCATTTTCTCCCTTCTTTTCATTTTTTTTTCTCCCTTTCATTTCCCCCTTTCTTTTCCCCCCACCCCCCCCATCCCCTTCCTTTCACTTCTTTCCCCCTTTCTGGTGCGTGTGACTTTGCCTTGAAAGCGAGCAGAGCATCTGCAGTTGGACTTTTGTGGGTCTTGGATATATTTTTTTCCCCCTCTCTCCGCTTTTTTTTTCTTTTTTTTTTTTTTTTTTTTTCTTATTTTTTTGACTTTTAATCCACGAGTTTGGGACTCCTCAACTGCCCCCATCCCTTTCTTTTGGGGTCTCGTTGGGTTGCTGGGGATTTTCCCCCCATTTTCCCCCCTTTTTGTGTTGTGTGCGGGGCGTTGTGTTGTTGGTTGTTTTGGGGGTATTTTTGGTTGCTTGGGGGTTTTTTGTTGGTTTTTGTGTTGTGTTGTGTTTTTTTTTCTTCGCCTGTGTCACTCTGTCAAGTTTACTCAAACAAAGTTTTCAGAGAGGGGCAGAGGAGAAACAGTTTTTTTGCCCCTTTATTCCCCCCCCCCCCCCTTCTCATTTTTCCTGTTGTTTTTCTAACCTGCCAACAGAGAGGGGGGCAAACCGGCCCCCCCGCCCCCCCCCCAGCCCCGGGACCCCCAGGCAGTCTTTCCCTTGCCCTCCTCCATCGCCCTTCTTTCTCCCTGCGGTGCGTGTGTGTGGGTGCGAGTGTGTTGCCTGTCACAGGGGCTGTTTCTCTCCCCACCCTCCTCCTCCTCCTTCTTCCAAATATGCTTTTTGCAAGTTTTGATCTCGTCTCGGCACTGGCTACCCTCGCCGCGTGTTTGGTGTCACTGACTTTGCTGCTGGCCGTGTCCCAACAGCTGTGGCAGCTCCGCTGGGCTGCCACCCGCGACAAAACCTGCAAGCTACCAATCCCTAAAGGCTCTATGGGATTCCCTTTAATCGGAGAAACCTTCCACTGGCTCCTGCAGGTAAGGAGGATTCCCTTTTCCCTTCCCTCCCTGGAAGGTGGGCTGGGACCAGCTTCTCTCTCTCTCGCTCTCTCTCTTTTTTTCTTAAGGATTTTTTTTTCTTCCTCCTTTCTTTTTTTCCCTTTCGATTGCATCATCCCTCCAAGCTGGGGTCGGGAGCTGCTGATGGTTGGGGTTTGAAGAGGGGAACTGAGGGAGCTTTGACTCGGCTGGGCTCAGACCCGGAGCCGCCGCGGCGCTGCGCTCCTCGGCAGGGCGCTGCGGGCTTCCCTCTGCGGGGGCTGCCGGAGACCGGGGGCGCTGCTTCAGGTCTCCTTTGAGCTGCTCCGAAGCTCCTTTTCTTCCTGCTCAGGGTCTCCCAAAACCTTCTTTCTCTCCGCCTCAGCCTAAATCCTTGCAGAAAAAAAAGACGGGGGTGGGAGGTATCCCCGAGGCTCGCCGCCACTCCGGGGAGAGGTAGAAGGGATGTCGCCGGGTCGCGTCCCCGACACCCGTGCACTGAGCTCTCCATGTTCCCGGGGTTGTTTGCAAGCTGGCCCGGACCGTGGTCCGGTGTCGGGGGAAGCCCGCGGAGGTAATGGGGAGATTAACCCGGGATTAACCTCGCTAAATGCTGAACAGCGGCGGGCGGAGCGGGATCCCCCTCCGAATGACCAAAAAAAAAAAAAAAAAAAAAAAAAAAAAAAAAAAAAAAAGGAAAAAAAAAAAAAAAAAAGGGGAGAAAAACCACTTAAAAAAGAAAGAAAAAGGCGGAGAGGAGGCACGGGGAAGCCGGGGGCACTCCCGGGGCTCGCAGCATCCCAGGAGGGAACCCCCGAGGTTTAAATTAACCCGAGGGTTTCCCAGCCTCCTCCTCCTCCGAGGGCAAAATAATAAAAAGCAAGGAGGAACCGGGCGAGGATGCTCCCGCCAGCCGACGCCGCGTTGCATTGACGGGTTGGCAGAGCCCGGGTCCCGGCCGTGAGAGCCGCCGCATTCGCCGGTGTCCCTCTGCGTCCCTGTTCCCACCCCCTCCCGCTGCCGGGGAAGCCCCAACGTGAGAGCCCAGCGCGGTGGCTCCGCTCCCCGGCCGGCCCCGAAGGGGTTAACCGGCCGCTCTCAATAGGGCTTTATTTTTTAAAGAAATTTATCAGATTTTTTACAGGGGGACCAGAAAAGGGTTCTCGCTTTTCCACAGGCTCCATCCAAACAGAGTCCAGGGCTAAAAATACAAAATTTTTGTATAAATTGGACTCCATTCGAAACTTCACCCACATAAAGGTCCTCTTTGTGCTGCCCTGGAAATGGTGTACAAATAACTCTTTATTAATGCCACAAAAAGGACTTTAATTATATTTACGCAGATCAAGAAACAGGGTCACCTGAACATCTGAACTTCACAACCGCGCTTTTGTTTCAAAATAAACACCCCGTACTCCCAGCCCCGAGCTGCAGCGCTCCCAGATATTCTCCCTGCTCGGGATGGGGTTTTTCTGGGGAACCCCACCCCCCCCCCCTTCCCCTCCCCTCTCCTCTTCTCTCCTCCGCGGCTTCTCGCCGGCAAAAACCCCTCCGAGCATGTGGGAAAGTTATTAAAGGTTTTCAAATCTGGAGAGTTACTTAGGGAAATTGCAGCCTTTCGAGTAAATTGAGTAAAAAAAAAAAAAGAGAGAGAGAGAGAAAGAGGGGAAAAGGGGAAGGAGGGGGGAGGGAAAGGCAGGGGGAGAGGGAATGGGGAGTTAAAAAAGAGAAAGGAAAAAAGGAGAACGGAGGAAGAGAAGGGGGAAAAGGAAGAGGGAAGAGAAAGGGAAAAGGGATAAAAGAAAAAAGAGAAAAGAGGACAGAAGGGGTAAAAGAGAAAGAAGGAAGGGAGAATGGGGAAAAAAGTGAAAGAAAAAGAGAAAGGGGAAAATAAAAGATAAAAAAAGAAAGGGGGGGGAAAGAGACGGGGGGAAGAGCAATTTTTTAAAAAGGAGGAGAACAGGCAAAAAGAAGAAGGAGGGAATCAAAGGAGAAAGAAGGGAAAAACCCACGAAACCTCTAAAAGGTTAAAAATGTGCCAGGGGAAGCAAAGGTAGAAATAAAAGGAAGGAGGAAGGGGGCCGGAGGGAACGGACCCTCGTCGGGGCTATGGGAGGGCAGCGCCGCTCTCCCCGTCGCTGGAGCCGGGCTGTGCGTGGGTGGGATGTCGGGGCGACCCCTCTCCCCCTCTATTTCTGCCCTCCTCCATCCCTGTCGGGCTTGCCTTCGCTCTCCCACCATGTAAGATGCTCCGCGGGGATCCCCGCGCGTGGGTGCGGCTGCGTGGGCGCGGAGAAGCCCTGTGGTGACACCGCCCCCCACTCGTCTTTTGCCCCTCCACCCCACGCAGGGTTCCTGCTTCCAGTCTTCGCGGCGGGAGAAGTACGGGAATGTTTTCAAGACGCACTTGCTGGGGCGGCCGCTGGTGCGGGTGACAGGCGCGGAGAACGTGCGGAAGATCCTGATGGGGGAGCATCACCTGGTGAGCACCGAGTGGCCGCGCAGCACCCGCATGCTGCTGGGACCCAACACCGTGGCCAACTCCATCGGTGACATCCATCGCCATAAGAGGAAGGTGAGGTCCCCACTCGTGGTCGGGACGGGACAAATGCGTGGGTGCCTGTGTTGGGTGGGGGAAACCCTTTCCTTCTTTCCTGATCCCTCTCCTTCCCTTCTTCCTCTCTCATCCTTCTCTGCTTTCCTTCCTCCTCTTCCCACAGACCCCCAACGTGGGAGGTCCCGCGTGGGTGTGCCCCCCCCTTCTGTGCCCACACTTGATGCCTCTGAAGGATTTAAAAGGGCAATGAGGTTGCGAGAGAGTGGGTGTGGGGGGGGATGTCACACTCGCTGCTGGGGATGGAGGTGCTGCCCACACCCCATCACCACCCCAATAGCTCCTTGCAACTAGTGACTTGTGTGGAGTGAGCAGTGAGCACAGTCCCAGAGGGCTCCTAAAAAGGCTGTGGGGTGGAAGGGAAGTGGGGCAACGAGTGGAGTCCCTCCCATTTTCAGGCTTTGCTGAGGGTGTCTGGAAGAGAGACTGCAGGCTTGGTGCTTTTTGGGAGGGGTTTCAGGGTGCTCAGTACTGGATTGGATTTTAGGGGAATTGGGGTGCTGATGGTCCTGGCATGGAGCATGATGATGGACTGAGCTGGCTGGGAAGGGGGCTGAGACCTTCTTAGGGCCTTGCCTGGGCATAGGTGATGGCTTTTGCATCCTGACCTGTCCCGTAGGGACAGGCTCTTTACCAGCTGGGTTGGGGCAGGCAGTGAATTTGGGGTGTAGGTGATGTGTCCAGTGCAGAGGTGGCTTTGCTGGCACAGCTGCTGTGGTACCTGGGGCCCTGAGGCTAGGTCCACTCTCCTCTCTCTGCTCGGGTGGGATTTCTTCTTTTGGCAGCTGTATTTCTATAAAGTCCCAAACAAACCCAACTCAGCTCTTTTCCCCTGGGGAGAAGATGAGTGCCCAAACACTACATGACATCTCTTAGTCCCAGTTCTTAATGTGCTGGTGGCTGGGATCTGAGTGATGCCACAAGAAACACCATGTGAATCCCTACCCAAGACTTAGGCAGGCTCTGTGCTGGCAATTCCATCACCCTCTGCTCAGGATACTTCAGTTTTCTTGAGGAGAGTGAGAGTCTTTCTGACATTGCTGTCAAAAAAGGGTAATGGTTTGTGGGGCTCCCTCCACTATAATTTGGGTCAGAAGAGGTGCAGGGAGATGGAGAGAGATGTGCTTTCCTTCAGCAGCAGCTCTGGCTCCTATTTATTTCCAATTAAGGGAGGGTTAAACGGCAGCAGTCAGTGAGTTGAAGGTCCCTCCACCCTCCTTTGCTGCTGCTTTTATCTCCTGCACAGCAAGATAATTTTTTGCTACTGGAAAGCGAGTTGCTGAAGGTCTTTGGTTGCCATTGCTGTAATAAAACCACAGAATTCAGGCACTGGGGGAGCTGAGGAGAGCATGGGTGGTGGGAATAGGATCACAGAAAAGGGAGGCCTGACCTCTGTGGTGTCCTGATGGGTTTGTGATTTGTGCTGCAGCTCAGGTGGGGAGCGGTGGCACTAGCAAGGAGCAGTATCAGCAGCACAGAAAGGGCAGAGCCTCTGTCCCTCAATTTTTATACCTGTGGATTTTTTCTTTTCCTAGTGGAATACGTGTCCCACCCTCAACAGTGAGCCCAAATGGTTTTGGATTTTTCTGAGTCCAAAGTCTGCTCTGGATCTCCATTCTCCTCCTCAAATCCCTTTTGCCTTCCCAAATTTTTGGCATCATGCACTATCCCAAGCTGGCAAGCATCCTAATTCCTGCTTAAGGGATGGCTAAAGCCTCCTGAGAACAGGTACTCTGGCAGAACCCCATCCCAAGATGAGCTGTGCCTGCTCCTACTCGCACACCTTGCCTCTGCTTGGAGTTCTGGCGTATTCAGGAGCAGACACTTTTCCCATATCAGTGGGACTGGGGACCAGCTGGAGTAGCTAATCATTTTTTGAGCCTTCTCTTTCAGCAGTGTGAGGTTGGGTACACTGGGCTCAATTGGCCTCTTGGAAAACTGGAGGTCGTTCTGATTCCTGCCCTTGGTCTCCTCTTAATTCTTGTGAAGCTGAGCATCTCATGCTTCGTGCAGCCCTTGGGTGCACTCTGAGCCTCTTGAGTCCCCTTCTCCCATACACAAAAGGCTCGCTGCCCTGGGCTGAGTGAGTTGTGCATGCAGAGATAAGGAGAACCTGCTTCTAACGGGAAGAAAACAGATCATTTTGTTCCTGGTGCGACTGTGATGACCAGATTAAAGATCTTTCCGGTCCAGGTGCCCTCTACCAGCAGAAACTGTGGCATCTTTTGTGTCCATGAGCCCTGAGCGGTTGGTAAATGCTGTTGAATGGCCCCAATTTTTAACTCTCCCCACCCTGGTGCTGAGATTCTGAGAGACCCGAGACAGGGTCGCCGGGGCAGACGGCCAGCCTGGATGGGCAATGAACTTTTAATAGAACTTAGGGAAAAAAGAGGGTGTATCATCTTTGGAAGAAAGGGGAGGCAACCTACAGAATGTTTAGGGATGTTGCTAGGTTGTGCAGGAAGAAAATTAGGGAGGCAAAAGCCCATTTAGAACTTAGACTGGCCTCTGCTGTGAAGGACAACAAAAAGTCCTTCTATAAATACATCAATAGCAAGAAGAAGGGCAAGGACAACCTCCACTCCTTGGTTGACACGGAGGGGAACGTTGTAACAAAGAATGAGGAAAAGGCAGAGGTACTTAACACCTTCTTTGCCTCAGTCTTCACTAGCAGGGCAGAACGTCTTCCAGACAGCTGGCCTGCAGAGCTGGCAGAAGGAGCCAGAGAGCTGCATAGTTTCCCACTGCTCCAAGAGGAAGTTAGAGATCTACTGAGCCGCTTGGACCCCCACAAGGCCATGGGACCGGATGGGATCCATCCTAGGGTGCTGAGATTGCTGACAGATGAGCTGTCCAAGCCACTTTCCATCATTTTTCAGCAGTCCTGGCTCACTGGAGAGGTCCCAGAAGACTGGAAGCTGGCCAACGTGGTGCCCATCCACAAGAAGGGCCGGTTGGATGAGCCAGGGAATGATAGGCCTGTCAGCCTGACCTCAGTGCCAGGCAAGATTATGGAACGGCTCATCTCGAGTGCGATCACACAGCACTTACAGGATGACCAGGGGCTCAGGCCTAGCCAGCATGGATTTAGGAGGGGCAGGTCCTGCCTGACCAACCTGATCTCCTTCTATGATCAGGTGACCCGCCTGGTGGATGTGGGGCAGGCTGTGGATGTGGTCTACCTGGACCTCAGCAAGGCCTTTGACACCGTTCCCCACAGCAAACTCCTGGCCAAGCTGGCAGCCCGTGGCTTGGACAGGAGCACACTGCGTTGGGTTAGGAACTGGCTGGAGGGCCGAGCCCAGAGAGTAATGGTGAATGGCACCACATCCAGCTGGCGGCCTGTCACTAGTGGTGTGCCCCAGGGATCAGTACTGGGCCCCATGCTCTTCAACATCTTTATTGATGATCTGGATGAGGGCATTGAGTCCATCATCAGTAAATTTGCAGATGACACCAAGCTGGGGGCAGCAGTTGATTTGCTGGAGGGCAGAGAGGCTTTGCAGAGGGACCTCGACAGGCTGGACAGATGGGCAGAGTCCAATGGCAGGAGATTTAACACATCCAAGTGCCGGATTCTGCACATTGGCCACAACAACCCCAGGCAGTGCTACAGGCTGGGGTCAGAGTGGCTGGAGAGTGGCCAGGCAGAGAGGGACCTGGGGGTACTGGTTGATTGTAGGCTGAACATGAGCCTGCAGTGTGCCCAGGCAGCCAAGAAGGCCAATGGCATCCTGGCTTGCATCAGGAACAGTGTGGCCAGCAGGAGCAGGGAGGTCATTGTGCCCCTGTACACTGCACTGGTTAGGCCGCACCTTGAGTACTGTGTCCAGTTCTGGGCCCCTCAGTTTAGGAAGGATGTTGACTTGCTGGAACGTGTCCAGAGAAGGGCAACAAAGCTGGTGAGGGTTTGGAACACAAGCCCTATGAGGAAAGGCTGAGGGAGCTGGGGTTGCTTAGCCTGGAGAAGAGGAGACTGAGGGGTGACCTTATTGCTCTCTACAACTACCTGAAGGGAGGTTGTAGCCAGGCAGAGGTTGGCCTCTTCTCCCAGGCAGCCAGCACCAGAACAAGAGGACACAGTCTCAGGCTGCGCCAGGGCAGGTTTAGGCTGGATGTTAGGAAGAAGTTCTACACGGAGAGAGTGATTGCCCATTGGAATCGGCTACCCGTGGAGGTGGTGGAGTCACCTTCACAGGAGGTGTTCACAGAAGCACTACATGTAAGATTTAATCATGTTCCTTCTAGGGTAGATGCTTCAGACCCCCAGAATGGGTGGGGTTGGAAGAGACCTCTAGAGATCTTTAAGTTCAACCACTTTAGCAGGGTCACCCACACAAGGTTGCCCAGGATCACAGTGCCCAGGCAGAGAAGGAGACCCCACAACCTCTCTGGGCAGCGTGCTCCAGGGTGCTCTGTCAACCTCACAGCAAAGAAGTTTTTCCCCCTGTTCAGATGGAACCTCCTGGGTTCCAGTTTGTGTCTGTTGCCCCTTGTCCTGTCACTGGGCACCACTGAGAAGATTCTGGCCTCATCCCCCTAAGCCCTGCAGTATCTTTAGATGCTGCAGATAGCCCAGAACTGGACACAATACTCTAGATGTGGCCTTGCAAGGACAGAGTAGAGGGGGAGGAGAATGTCGACCTTGCTGGTCACACTCTTCTTAATGCCCCCCAGGAGACCATTGGCCTCCTTGGCCATGAAGGTATACTGCTGGCTAAGTTTTTCTTTCAGGCATCAGGTCTGTACCTTCCTCCTGACCCCCTGGTGAACCAAGCAAAGAACTTGTGGGCAGAAGGCTGCTCTTTACAGACTTGACCAACTCTCATAGTAAGGCTGCTAGTATGAAAAGTCTGAAAGCTCCACACAGAAGAGCAGCAGCATTTCCTGGGAAACCTTTCAGGTTGTTGATAATTCAGTTTGAAGCATCCTGGGGCTTTCTGGATTAGTGCTTCCATCTACTCACCCAATCCTGTTTGGTTTCACGTCTGAGCTTGAGCCTTTGCCTGCTCTTCAGTGGTTTCTCCTTCTCTGGTCTTGCCAGAAGTGGTACATGGGGTATAGTTTCTTGTGAGGCTGCATGTGGTGTGGGGTGCAAGCCAAACCTGTGGAAAGGTGGGGTGTGACACCCCATGTCCTCACCTTTTGCTGAGACTCCAGCCACAGAGGTCATCTTTAGCTCTTGTTTCACCACCCTTGCACGGTCACCACCAGTCCTTATCTTCTTTACGAAATCCAGTGGAGTTGCACTTCTCTGCAGCAGCACTGGCAGATCCTCTCATCCTTTCTTGGCAATCAAGCTGTGTCTCCTCTCCATGGGACAGATTGCCACGGAGATGTGAAGATTAGCTCTAGCAAAGAGCTTTAAACCCAACATGTTCTTGCATGGTGTTTCTGGTAGCTTGCCATCAAAATTGGCTGTTTGGCTGGCCATGTGTCGTGAAGCTTTCCAAAGAGTTTTTAGCTCTTCAGTGTAACTTCAAGACCAGCAAACTGCAGCCATCACCCCTGGCTCTGCTGCCTGTGACCATGATGGGACCAGAGCAGCAGCGTTGGACAGCTGAGTCTCTAGAGCTCTTCTCTCAGGATTGCTGTTTCCCTTATCTCAGTTTCTCTTCAGGGTCTTGTATGGTGGCACTGAGGGACATGTCTTAATGGTGACCTGGCAGTGCTGGATTAGCAGTTGGATTTGATGATCTCAGAGGTCTCTTCCAACCAATATGGTTCTATGATTCACCCTTTCCACAAAGTAAGTGAATACCTTTTCCACCCCTGGGCTACCAGCACCTTGAATCTCATAGGTGTTGATGAAGGACTCTGAGGTGTACGTGTGGAGGGTGCTCAGGAAGAGCAAGGCCATGCTAAGCTGGTAGCTCTGGGCAGCTTTCTGCCTTCCCATTCCCTATTTATTAAAACTGCCCTGCAAGAAGCTGTCAAAGTCAATACAAATAGGAGAAAACTTCCCCCTTCTGAGCAATGAACTCTCCAGGTATTAGAGGGGAGGTGGTCTGTGGATATAAACCAACTTTGCCATGGACATTACAGCTTGTGGAGGGGGATGGAGGATGAGAGCAGGGCTGGGAGCAGGGCTTGCCTGTGTCAGAGGTATTGCTTTATTGCAAATGCCATCAGCATTGGCTCTGCCCTTGGCCTGAGATGAAGCTGGTTGATAAGAACAGTTTACAAGTAGTAAACAAAAGCAACCCAAAACTCCTCAACCACCTTCCTGAGATAAATATCTCCTGAGAAGCTGTTACTGCTGTTGGGTCATGGAGTTTATGTTGATGTTGGAGAAGGATCTGGGCCACCCATGATGCCTCCATGGTGGTAGCATTTTTGTCTTGAAATCACCTTGCAGGTTACTGGCAGGAGCAGCCACGGTGGTCTTGCATCTGGCTGAACATGGGCATGTCTTTGCTCCGGCTTTTGGTGGCAGATCCCTGTCCTTCCCCATCATGGAAGGGATACATGTCATCCCTCAAGGTCAGATGTGATGGGGAGCTCTTTGCTACTCCTCAGGAAGGGATGACTGGGGTTGGTGCCTGGCTGAAGGTACACCACGCTCTCTTCATCCTGTTCTTGATTTGATGGCACAGGCATGCCACCTCAGCCATACCCTGTCCCAGACTGGCTGTTCACTCAATTCTTTTCACATCTCACCCTAAATATGTCCCTGCAGACATCTTCAGGTCCCATTTCTCCCCGTGAGCTCCCATTCCTACCCATGGGCTTCCCTTTCTACCTGTGAAACCCCAGTGAAACCAGTGAGGTCGCATCTGATGCGTGTGTTCTGGAACTGTCGATCCCTGGGTCACTATGAGCTGTTAATGAAGGCAAGGCCAATCCTTGGTGCTAGGACGGGCTCTGCTTTTGTGGGATGTAAGGCCAATGGGAATCTGAAGTTTAGCAGCAGAGATGGAGGCAACCCTGTGCCTCTGCCTGCGAGGGACCTCAGCTTCTTGGTGGAGGAGGAAATGGGAATTGGAAGTGGCCAAGGCAATGGGAATTGGAAGTGGCCAAGGAAATGGGGTTTGGACGTGGACAGGATGCATGGTCCTTAGGTTTTAGGTCGAGACTGAGCAGTGCCTGAGGCCAGGAAGGACTTTCCCCGTGCAGGATATGCACTGCCAGCGCGGCTCTGCTACGGCGCACAGGGAAGGTGGGACTCAGACTTTCCTCGGAAGCATCCAGCCTTGGCAGGAGAGCACTGGACTTGTCGGGCTCCTGCTCTGTTCCAGCAGAGTAATCCCAAAATAGGCACAGCCAGCTTAAAAAAGGAAAAGAAAGAATAAAATAAAAGCTGCTCGTGGGCTGGGTAGACATCCTAGACCCGGAGACTCGAGGAGGAAGCAGACAGTGGTGCAGAGAAGCAGCCTGTTTTGTCTCACTGTCCAAAACTACATCATTCATTAACACACCACAATTAATGTTCTGCCTCGGAGGCATACAAGTGTTGAGCTTATTAGCACCAAGTAGAAAGGTCTGAGGCTTTAATATAGTTTGCAAGAGGATTAAGAACACAAAAGGGGCCATAAATTTACAACCAAATATAAACCAGCTGCTGTGGGCTGGACAGGGGGGGGTGGGGAGGAAGGGAGGGAGATGGGGGAGAGGGGCGGGAGGAGGAAGGACGGATGGGAGGTGGCGGGAATGTACCTTTCACCCTACAAAAAGGCCCTGATCTGAGTTGTTGAGAGGGGTTTATTTTTTAGGTTGGGGTGGTTTTTTCCCCCCACATTTCCACCCTACCCCACTTGCAAATCCAGCATTGGAAAAGAAACTATCTCCTTCCACCCAAGCCCCCGCAGATCGTGTCAGCTCAAGTAGGCTGGATTCCAGCTGCCATCATCTGGCTCGGCTCCAGCCCCTGCTAGGCATGTCTGTGTTGGGCTCCTGCCCTGTGAGCTTTAACCCACGGGCAAAAGCTGCTGGAGCTGGAGAAAATGCTTCCATTGATGGAGGAGGGCTCCCGCTCGCGGTCTTGGGGAAGAATTTGTCAGTTAGGTTGGTTCATTGACTTTAGACCAACTGGTGCTGTCATCTGCAGTGGTGTAAATCCAGGGTAATTCCATGGGATTAAAAAAAGCGAAGTGTAGGAGCTCCTGGCTGCGAGACAACTCTGCTGTGTGTTTTACATAGGCCTTCCACCCCAAAATGCCCTGTAAGCCCCAACCCCGCTCTGAGGAGCTGTGCTGTGTCACAGTGTGCTTGCAGACCACTCTGCAGTTCCCTGAAAGGAGGTTGGAGCCAGGTGGGGTTCCATCTCTTCTCCCAGGGAATAGGACAAGAGGAAACAGTCTCAGGTTGCACCAGGGGAGATTTAGATTGGATGCGAGGAACAATTTCTTCCCCCGCAAGGGGTGTCGTGCTTTGGAACAGGCTGCCCGATGAAGCGGTGGTGTCACCATCCCTGGAAGGATTTAAAAGCCATGGAAAAGTGGTTCTGAGAGACACAGTTTAGTGGTGGACTTGGCAGTACTGGCTTAATTGTTGGAGCTGGTGACCTTGAAGATCTCTCCCGACCAAAACAGTTCTGTGATTCTGCCCTCCAGGAACTGTACCATACCCTGCAAGCTGAACCTCTTCAATGCAGGCTTTCCTAGCTTTCTGTGTCACCTCAGGTGGAAGTTGTGGGTGATGAAACATCTCTGGCTGTAATGCTCTGCACTAGATGGAACAGCTCTGTATGGGTCTAGGCTCTAGAACAGGAATGGGGGATTCCAGGAGCTAATCCCAAGAGATGGGGAGAGCTTTTCAGGCTTGGTATCTGTCCTATGCTGTCTTTGTGTAGCTTTGGTCTTTCACTGCATCATACTCCATCCTTTCAAGCAACTTGAGCAGCCTGCTGAGTTGTGGTTCATGATATTCCACTCCTCCCTCTGGGGTCCTTGTCCCCTTGGACCTTTTTTTTTTCCCACCAGGTGATCCCATCTTTCTGATCTGAGCCCATTCTGGCTGGACACAAGCCCTGCTTTTTGCCCCATGTGCTGTGCATTGGTGTGACTCTTCTTTGTTTTTCCCTCCTTGTGTTTGGTTCCCTCCTTGAAGAGCAGTATGTAAGGTGAATTTTGCTCTGATTCCTTGTGAAAGAATAGGTGGAGGGCACTTGGAGCAGCACTTCAGCAGTGGTGTAGGCCCACAGATGCTGAAGAACCACAAGGTGTTTGGGGAATCTCCACAACCTTGTGGGGCTGAGATACCCAATTTGCTGAATGTAACTGTTTGCATTTTGCTGCTGCTGGTGGTTTTTTTTCTGAGACATGAGGAGGGTGCTGTGATGCATGTAAGGTGTCCTGCTTAGGACTGTGGAATTACTTTAGTTGGAAGAGACCTTTATGATCATCAAGTCTAAGACAGCTGGTATCTTGCTCTCCCTCCCCATCCTGTTCATCATAGCTCCTTTAACCTGAGAGCCTGTTAAAGGGTTTGGGACTGAAAGCAGAGTCTCCCTTGCCATGGGGAGAGTTTGTGGGAGAGGTGCTCAGACATGGAGATTTTTGAGCTGTGGGGAAAGAGGATACTTGAGCTCATTTTCCTTCTGAACTCAAATGGAAATAGGAAGTGCTGAGTTTCTCCCAACCCTAGATGTTTAAAAACCTGTTAAACATTAGGGGTACTGGCAACCCTGAAAAGTGCATGATCATCATAACCTGGCCCAGGGATGCTGAAATGATCTTAAAGCTTTTTTCCAGCACAGCTTTTTTTGAGAATCCTTTGCATTTCAGTGAAGCCTTTTGCAAAAGCTCTCAACTTCTTTTGGAGTTTGGAAACTCCAGCTTCTGTAACCAGACTCCCTTTGGAGATGAGTTGCAGTGCTCATGGGGCTCTTGCATTTCTCCCTGGGAGAGGTTCTTCCCTTCAGCTCCACGCTTCTCACCTGTACTCTGCTGTACTTTGCTGGGCAAACCAAATACTGCTTGTTTTGGGAGCTGAAACTCCTGGCTTTTTCCTCTTGGTGGGCTGGGATACCTCCCGTGACAGAAGATGGCAGGAGACTGGAGAGCGGTCCATTTGCTCCATCTTCCAACCACAGAACTGTTTTGGTTGGAAGAGACCTTTAAGATCATCAAGTCCAACCTTTAACCAAGCACAGCCAAGCCCACCCAGTCCCTCAACACCACATCTACACATCTTTTCAATCCCTCCAAGGATGGGGACTCCACCACTTCCCTGGGCAGCCTCTTCTGGGGCTTGACAGCTCTTTCAGAGAAGAAATGTTTCTTAATATGCTACCTGAAATAGCAGAATATCAGGGTAGCAGTAGGGCTTAGTGGAGGTCCTCTCCTCTTCGTGGTGCCTTGCATAGCCTTCACAATCTTTTCCCTTTGCTCACACTCCTTGTGCCAGGACAGCTTCTTGCCCTTGAGCCTTCTCATCCTGCTCCAGAAATATCATGTTTTATGGTCTTGCTGCAGCATGGCAGTGATGCTCCTTGCCTGACAGCCCTGCATCTGGTG
Source organism: Picus viridis (assembly GCA_033816785.1). NCBI lineage: Eukaryota > Metazoa > Chordata > Aves > Piciformes > Picidae > Picus > Picus viridis. The sequence goes on along the minus strand of CM066583.1, from coordinate 4,157,980 downwards.
CCAGGGATAGGCAGACATCCATTATAATGTGGCAACAGAGGGTTGGGCCAAACACATAGGCAGAAATTATGTGTTTCCAGGTTGAGACACTGCTTTGGATGCTTCCTCACATGTCCCACTGGCCAAATTGCAGGCAGGTGCCAATCTGGGTCATGAAGACATCTCCATGCTCATTAATCTCAAAGGTCTTTCCCAACCTGGTTAATTCTATTCTATTCTATTCTATTCTATTCTATTCTATTCTATTCTATTCTATTCTATTCTATTCTATTCTATTCTATTCTATTCTATTCTACCTCTGGTGGGGCCAGCAGCTCTGGCCAGCACGGGCTGGATAAGATGATGGTGTATGATCTCAAAGAATAAGTTTTCCTCCTGGAGTATTCCTCCCTTTGCTGTGCTGATGTGCTGGCTTGGAGGAGGGAACCTGCAGATTATAGACAGCAAAAGGCAGGGACTGAAGCTGCTGCTTGGAGTGGGGAAACTTGGCTGTCACCAAGGAGGGATAGCATCATGAAAATGTTGTTCTTGCTAACTTCTCTCCACACCAGACACTAAATGAAGCCTATGCATGAAAATGTTGCAGGTTGAAGCTCAGAGCTCTTTACATGAAGGTACTCCTGTCTTCTGTGGGGTTTAAGGACAGGGCTGAGCTATTCTCCATGTGAAACTGAGGGCAGTTCACTATCGCATGGAGCTGGACCTTTCCAGGAGATTCTGGAGCTGAGACACTGGGAAAGAATTCTCTGCCTTAGGAAAACCATAGATCTTTAGGTATTCTCTTTCTACTATCAGATGAATTCAGAAGCTGCCCTGAAGGGTTCCTGGGTGGTCGTTGTGCCTCTCTCGGTGTGGGGTGACCATATGCGTGAGGGTGTAAATAAATGCCCCTGGACAGAGCAAATCCCTAGACTTGACTCATTGCAACATATCAAAATGTGGGGAAAAAATATTGTCTCTTTCCAGCATCCCCAAAACATCCTGGTTATTTCCCCAGCACCGAGGCCACCTGGTGGGCCTCCACCAGGGCTGGGCTATTGCATTAGCAGAGCCAAGTGTCTCCTTAGAGCTGATTTTACCTCTTGGCAGCTCTGAAGCAACTTCTTTTGCACCAAATCTGTTCGGTCTTGCTTGTCTTGGTCCAGCGAGCGGCCGAGACATTCGGTTCGACTTCACTAGAGGGCGCAGGAATTTTAGGCTAGAAACGCGGGAAGGTTTGCTGGGGAAAGTTGGCTGCCTTTTCCTCCTTTTTAATCAACTGGAAAGATGCAGGGTTGAACTGGAGGTGACTGGAAGGGGATCCAGACTTGTGTCTGGCTGGGGAAAGGATCTGCTGACATCTGGGATTAGGCGGCGTGGAGCGCAACGGCGGCAAGCGGACGGGACCTTGCAGCCGGGCCGGGGCTCGCAACGTCGGCCGGCCCCGGGGCTGAGAGCTTCAGGCTCTTGCACGTATAGGATGTAGCCAGCTGGGGCTAGTGGAGCCTGGTAGAAAAAGAAGTACTAAACAAAGGGAGAAAAAGATGATAACAATTCCTCCCTTAGCCCCTCAGTGCTAAATTCTTCCCCTTTTGCAGGCTGAGCAGGTGGCATATTGATGTCTGGAGGGGCTCAGGCTACTCTTCCTGAGGGTTCCCTTTTCTGTACTTGCAGTCAGTATCATTCCTTGGGATGGGATCTCTCTTCTTCAGAGTCTGTCTTGCTCTGCAGAGTGTAGATCTGTTCCTGGACTGGTTCTCTGTACTGTTGCAGCAATTCTGCACAGCAAAACCAGAGACATTTCTTGGGATACTGTGATTTTTGTGGGGTCCCTAAACCCCTTGCCTGTAGGAGGTGCTGGGAAGTGCTGTGGGAGGATGGGGTTTGCCCCAGATTGGGAGCCTCAGAGGCCACCTCTTTTGGGGTGGTGACTCCAAGCAGGGCTTCAGCGTCATCACATCTGAAATAGAGGCCATCCCTTTGCTGGCTCTGCTTTCACATGGAGAAACTGAGCCACACTCCCATGATGAGGGGCTCAAGGACTTAGAGTAAGGTGATTCACTGGGGGCCTCTGTCCTTACCCCAAAACCTCCAGCATAGATGAAGGGATGATGCCAGCCGGATATGGGGGGACACTGGGGTCCCCACTCAGGAGTTCCTGTCCCATCCCTTGTGACTGCCAGCTTTCCTCCAGACAGCACAGCATCCAAGCCTGGTGTCCTGCTTATGACCATCAGGAACCAGCCCTTTCCCACCTCCTCCCATGCCTTCCCCAGACAGCTGAGGGACTCGGCTCTAGCACCTCCAGCTTTTCCTTTCCGAGCGGCTGCTTTTTCACCCCCTCACACAGGCAGCTCTGCCTGAGCATCCGCTGCCCTTTCCAGGTTTAAAAATAGCTCCTGAAGTGCAGGGAGGCGGCAGAAGGCAGCAGCTGCACCGTCTCCCGCCCTCGCCGTGATCTCGCCGCGGCCCCGCCGGTGTTTCATTCATTCCTCGGCTCCATTCATTCATGCCTCAGCTCTCCGAAGCCATCCCTTGACGGCTGTCTGTCTGTCTGCAGGCAGATCTGTCTGTCAGTCCGCTTGCATTTTCTTTTCGGTCCTAGCCCTGTCCTCCTTCCATGGAGGTTCACATGCTGGGGGTTTCCACAGGGAGCCTCCGAGCTCTTCTCTGCTGCGTGCGGTGCGATGAGTTTTACTCGGGGCTCAGCCCGAGCGTGGTGCAGGATGAAGTGGCTCTTGTGGAGCCTCCTGCGCAGGGCTGCGAGGGGACAGAGGTGTTATTTCACCAAACAAACTCCCAGCAAACGATGTGCATTAGCAATGAGGGGTCGCAGCCAGGAAAATATTACCTTTGCCTTTGAGTGCTGACTGCAGAGGAAATTCTCACATTTACAGCTCCAGCGAGTCCGGCGCTCATGGAAAAGAGGTGTGGGGGGTGGGGGGCAGCTTTGATTTCTCTCTTCGTGTTGGTTTGATAACTTTGCAGCCCCCACACCACGCACCGAGCCCTCCCTGGGATCTTGGCCACCAGTGGAGCCTCGCAGCTCCGGAGCTCGGTGTGAGCCTGGGTTTAGATTTGGTGTTGCCGGCGGCTCGGCGTGCGGCGGTGCGTGTGTGCCGCTGCCCTGTCTGCGCGGAGGTTAACACAGAATAAACAAACAGCGCAGCTTTTGCCTCCGCTGCGCCCTGGGAGGGATGCGGCCGGGGATGCCGAATGAAAGCCCGCGCTGTGGGCTGCGCCGGGGAGGGCTGCAGGGACATTCCTGGCATTGCTGAGCTCCTCCTGGCCCAGATTGGAGTAAGGAGCCGTTAGCATCGGGGACTTGGGGAGGCCCAGTCCTGTGCTGTGTTTACTCACAGAGCTTAAATTAATGCTGTCTGCTGACATCAGGGCTTTGGGGGTTTTTTTGGTGGTGTTTTTTTTTTCCTGACATCAGGGCTTTGGGTTTTGTTGGGTGTTGTGTTGTGTTTTTCCTGGTTTCTCAAGGAAATGAGCTGTGTGCGATCGCAGCCTCTGTGTACATCTGTGCCTCTCTTCCCTGCTTGAACCCCAAGTTCAGGCAGGTGTCAGATAGATCCTAAATGCCTCCAAATCATTATTTCACTTGGTTTTTAATGTATGGTTTTAAAAAGGTGGTAGATAGGTGAGAGAGAAAAGCTTGTGTGTGCACAGCCCTTGTGTTAGACACTGGAGAATCCCCATGGAAGAGGTGTGTTAGCAGCCTCCAAATCGTGGAATGAATGTAACTGGGAGCTGTGAGAGAGGGAGCTGCAGGAAAGGCAGCTCTATCCGTCCCACCGTGCACAGTGTGAAGTGTTTCCTCTCGTCTCCGGTTTGCTCCACGTTGCTGCCTCTCTATTCTGTCCTAGTGAAGCCACATTTGGAGTTCTGGGTCCCGTTCTGGGCTCCCAGTTCAAGAGAGACGGGGAACTACTGGAGAGAGTCCAGCTACAAAGATACTGAAGGGCCTGAAGCATCTCTGTGAGGAGGAAAGGCTGAGAGCCCTGGGGCTGTTGAGCATAGGGAAGTGCAGCCAGAGAGGGGATCTGATCCATGCTCAGCAAGAGCTAAATGGCAGGTGTCAAGAGGATGTGGCCAGATTCTTTTCAGTGATGCCCAGTGACAGGACAAGGGGCAACAGACACAAACTGGAACCCAGGAGGTTCCATCTGAACATGAGGAGAAATGTTTTTGCTGTGAGGGGAGCCTTGGAGCAGGCTGCCCAGAAAGGTTGTGGAGTCTCTTCCTCAGAGAGATTCCAAATGTGCCTGAACATTGTGACCCTGGGAAAACTGCTCTAGGTGAACCTGCTTTAGTGGATGGTTGGATTAGGTGTTCTCCAGAGGTCCCTTTCAACTCCCACCATTCCGTGTGATTCCTGTGATTCTCTTTGTGATGGCTGTGGGGTCATCCTGCAGAGGGTGTGTTAGCTGATATTTCCCCATCAACACTTTTTGGCATCTGTTTTAGGCATGGGTGATCCTGGCTGGTGAATTCTGGATGATTATGTGTGCTCTGCTCAGTGCAGGAGCCTTGTGATGTTCGTTTTTGTGCACTGAAGCAGGTTCCTAGAGAAGACAAGGAACAGGCTGTTGGTGCTAGGTTGAGATCTCTGCATGCTCTCCTTTGCAGGTTTTCTCCAAAATCTTCAGCCATGAGGCACTGGAGAGCTATCTTCCCAAGATCCAGCTGGTGATCAAAGACACTCTTCGGGCCTGGAGTAGCAACCCTGAGTCCATCAACGTCTACCACGAGACCCAGAAGCTTACCTTCCGCATGGCCATCCGTGTCCTGCTGGGCTTCCGCATCCCTGATGAGGAGCTCAGCCGCCTCTTCGAGGTCTACCAGCAGTTTGTGGAGAATGTCTTCTCCTTGCCTGTGGATCTGCCCTTCAGTGGCTACAGGAGGGTAAGAGATTTGGGCCGAGTCCTCCACCATCTGATAACACTGATCTAGGGTTAATGGAGCAGTGGCTGATCCCCATCTCTAGAGGTTCTTGGTGCTGTGTCTTCTCACCTTCTGAATTCTAGAATTAAGTCCATTTTGGGCTATAAAAGATTGTTTTGTTGGAGTGGAGAAGAAGATGTGTCCATGGGCTTTGAGGGTGCAGTTTGAGAGGGTGCCAGGGAAAACAGAGTCAGGACTTGCCCAGATTTAATGGATTGTTTTCCCTCACTGTGGCTGGCAGTTTTGCTGTAGTTTTTTGTTTGCAAGACCATTCTCCTGTTTGTGCCCTCCTGTTCTCAGGGCAAAACAAGTCAATGGACCTTCTGGGCTAGAGAATTGAGTGGAGGGGGTTCTCATGACAAGGCAAGTGTAGACTCCTGCACCTGGGCACCAGTGTGAGTTAGGAACTGACCTGATGGAAAGCAGCTCCGCAGAGAAGGAGCTGAGATTCCTGGTAAACAAGTCCATCATGAGCCAGCAAAGTGCCCTCATGGCAAAGAAGGCCAATGGGGTCCTGAGGTACATCAAGAACAGTGTGTCCAGCAGGTTGTGGGAGGTTGTCCTTCCCCTCTACTCTGCCCTAATGAGGCCACATCTGGAGTCCTGGGTCCAGTTCTAGGCTCCCCAGTTCAAGAGAGACAGGGAACTACTGGAGAGAGTCCACTGGAGGCTACAAAGATACTGAGGGGCCTGGAGGAGAAGGAAAGGCTGAGAGCCCTTGGGGCTGCTTAGTCTGGAGAAGAGCAGCCTGAGAGGGGATCTGATCAATGCTGATCAATAGCTAAAAGGGGGGGGGGGGGGGGGGGGGGTAAAAGGAGCAGGTTGCTCAGAGAAGTTGTGAAACCTCTTTCTCTGGAGAGATTCCAAACCCACCTGGACATTGTGATCCTGGGCAAACTGCTGTGCATGACCCTGCTTTAGGAGGGGGATTGGAGTAAATTATCTCCAGAGATCCCTTCATATCCCCAACTTGTTGGATTCTTGGATTCTAATTCCAGAACCATTCTAATTTTTGAGGTATAATCCCAAATCAGAGAACACAACACAAACCACAGACATTTTTGCACCCCCCCCCCCCCAAAAAAAAAAAAAAAAAACACCCAAGAGAGGGTTAAAATTTCTTTTTGTTACAATTCTCACAAGTTTTGTAATCATTATTGGACCACATGAATGAGCCCAACAGCTTCCAGCCCCAAAGCCCTGGCAGCAGCAGGTTAGCTCGGTGCAGCTGCCTTCAGACAGCAATTGCTTTACTGAGCACAGGTGATAAAGTTCCTTGGGAAGCCCATTATGCTCCCGGGAAGAGGATCCTTTCAGATGAATTGACTTGCTTTTGAGAGACAATTTTCCCAGGCACTGCCATCCATCCCAGGGTGAGCTGGAAGCCTGTGAACTGGTGCAGTACTGGGGCTCCCACAGCAGACCTATCATTTGCACGTAGGTGCTGATTGCTCTAGCCTGTAATCTTGCCCACTCAGGGCTTGCTCCTCCAGCCCAGGGAGCAGCCTCAGCATCTTTTACACTTCTCTTTGAGCACCTGCAATTGTAGTTGTATTACTTAGATATGTTGTCCTGAGCACGTCTCCAGCTCCTGGGAATGCTGAGCTGGACATGGTGGTGCTCATGTTGCCTCCGGTGTGATCTGATGGAGAAAAGGAGGCTTAAGGAAAACCTTGTTGTCTAGAGTAATGAAGTTGGTGAATGAGCACAAGTCTTGTGAGGAGTATCTGAAGGAACTGGGGTTGCTCAGCCTGGAGAAAAGGAGGCTGAGAGGAGACCTTCTCACTCTCTATGGCTCCCTGAAAGGAGGCTGTATCAAGGTGGAGGTTGGTATCACCTCTTTTCCCAAGTGAAAAGTGATGGAATAAAAGGAAAGAGCCTCAAGTTGCACCAGAGATGGTTTAGGTTGGATATTAGGAAAAAAAATCTTCACCCAAAGGGTTGTCAAGCCCTAGAAAAGGCTGCTCAGGCAACCAGGGGAGTCCCCATCCCTGGATGGATTTAAAAGCTGTGGAGTTGTGGTGCCAGGGGTCATGGTTTGGTGGTGACCTGGCAGTGCTGGGTTAGTGGTCAGACTTGATAATCTTAAAGGTCTCTTCCAATCAAATCGATTCTATGGCTTCCTGCTCCACAGGGCATCCGGGCACGTGAGACGCTGCAGAAGGGGCTGGAGAAGGCCATCCAGGAGAAGCTGCAGAACACGCAGGGCAAGGACTACGCTGATGCCTTGGACATCCTGATAGAAAGCGGCAAAGAGCACGGCAAGGAGCTAACCATGCAGGAGCTGAAGGTAAAGACCCTCCCCACCCTAAGCCTGTTCTTGCTGTGCTTGGGGCAGGGGATGCCCAAAGAGCAAAGCGTGAGCTGCTGCGTGGAGGAGTTTTTGAGGCAGACTTGCGATGGTCGGTGACAGCCGGGGGCCCTCAATGTCTCGTAGGAGCCGCAGTTGAATCCTGGTCTGGTGGGTTGTGGTGTCAACAAGGCAGTGGATTTCCTGTGAGCAATGTTCATTTGCAAACCATGCTCGGTCCGTTCTAAAAAGCACTTCCAGGGATACCAAAAGACCATTCAAATTTCCTGAAGCTTCCAGCCTTGCCCAGCTTCATCCCTTGACCCATCCAGTTTTATGATGCATCCATTGCAGGATATATGAGCTCAAGTTGTTGCCTGCAGCAGGGTCATGGCATGTGTTTCATGTGCTGTCAAGAGCCTCCCTCAGAGGTTTTTTTCCCCGTGCCTGTCTGGTCCTCAGCATCCTCTACAGGATGCTCTACAGAAAGCTCCCCGTGGTGGGCATCCAAGACTTTTGCCTGCACAAGGAGAGACCTTGCAGTTAGACGTGACCAGGATGCCGTGCCCCATGGCAACCTGTGTGCCTGCCTCTCAACGTGCTGTGGCTGCTGGCCTGTCTGTCTGTCCATCCCCTGTGTCTTACCCTAGCCTTTCTCTTGGCTTTTAGGATGGCACCCTGGAGCTCATCTTCGCCGCCTATGCCACCACTGCCAGTGCCAGCACCTCTCTGATCATGCAGCTCCTCAAACACCCTCAGGTCTTGGAGAAGCTGCGGGAGGAGCTGCGCAGCAAGGGCATCCTCCACAATGGCTGCATCTGCGAGGGCTCCCTCCGGCTTGACAACATCAGCAGCCTCCACTACCTGGACTGTGTCATCAAGGAGGTGCTTCGCCTCTTCACCCCCATCTCCGGGGGTACCGCACAGTGCTGCAGACCTTTGAGCTGGATGTGAGTATTAAGACCCCACCTGGAGTACTGTGTCCAGTTCTGCAGTGTTCTGGATCCAGGCAGGATCTGGAGGTGCTGGAAAGTGTCCAGAGAAAGGCCACGAGGATGAGCAGAGGGCCGGAGCTGCTCTGCTATGAGACAGGCTGAGAGAGTTGGGGCTGTTCAGTCTGGAGAAGAGAAGGCTCCAAGGAGACCTAATTGTGGCCTTCCAGTATCTGAAGGGGGCTACAAGAAAGCTGGGGAGGGACTTTTTAGGGTGTCAGGGAGTGATAGGACTGGGGGAAATGGAACAAAAATAGAAATGGGTAGATTCAGATTGGATGTTAGGAAGAAGTTGTTCCCCATGAGGGTGGTGAGAGCCTGGCACAGGTTGCCCAGGGAGGTGGTGGAAGCCTCATCCCTGGAGGCTTTGCAGCCAGGCTGGATGTGGCTGTGAGCAACCTGCTGCAGTGTGAGGTGTCCCTGGCCATGGCAGGGGGGTTGGAACTGGATGATGCTTGAGGTCCCTTCCAACCCTAACAATTCTATGATTCTATGATTGCCATCTCTCCAGGGCCCAGCTGCACCATCAGCTCCCAAAGTGGACTGGTTTTGTATGTTGCTGTGAAGCTTGCCTGAGCCTGGCTGAGAGGAGGCCTCAGGGAGGCTAAATTAAGTCCTGCTGGTGATGGGAGGTGGAACTGGTCCGTGTTCAGAGGAGGATGATGAGATCTGGCCCATGGCAGGGAAGGGACAAAGTTGTCAAAGAGGAGCCAGACATGATGCATCAAGGAGTAGCTTGTGACAATGTTCGATGCCAAAATCTGCACTGGGGTGTGACAGGGGAAAGGTTTACTGCAAAGGGCATCTCCAGGCTGCCGGGTGACAGGCTCATTGCTCACCACCATGGCTGGAATTTCTGACTAGCAAAACAGAATCTTGAGACCTGGCTTGTCACTGTGACTCCTGCAAATGTAATGATTTGACTCAGAAACCTTTTCAAGTGCTCAGGGGATAATAAATCCACCCCGTTCCTCATCGCCCAGGCCCGGGCATGTGCGTTGGGTGTGTGGGAGTGACAGGCAGTGGGGTGTGAGCAGAGCCCTGGGATGCACTGGGGGAGGGCTGGCTGGTGTAGGGCATGACAGGAAAAGCTGCATCCCTTTGCTCAGTGGCTGCTGAGCATCATGGGGGTCCTGCCAGGGACTGCAAAGCATGTAAATAGTGATGGGTCACCCAGCAAGCCCCTGGGCTATTTGCTCTTGTGAAGTCACATCTGGAGCTCTGGGTCCAGTTCTGGGCTCCCAGCTCAAGAGAGACAGGGAACTGCTGGAAAGAGACCTGCAGAGGTTACAAAGATTCTGTGAGAAGGAGGGGATGAGAGCCCTGGGGCTGTTGAGCCTGGAGAAGAGCAGCCTGAGGGCAATGCTTGGCAAGAGCTAAAGGGTGGGGGGCAAGAGGATGGGGCCAGATTCTTTCCAGTGGTGCCCAGTAACAGGACAAGTGGCAATGGGCACAAACTGGAACCCAGAAAGTTCCATCTGACCACGAGCAAAATCGTCTTTGGTGTGAGGGTGCTGGAGCCCTGGAGCAGGCTGCCCAGAGAGGCTGCGGAGTCTCCTTCTGTGGAGACATTCAAACCTGCCTGGATACTGTGATCCTGGGCAACCTGCCGTGGGTGACCCTGCTTTAATAGAGGGATTGTACTAGATGATTTGCAGAGCTCCTTCCCAACCTTTACCAGGCTGGGATTCTGTGAATGAACCCAGGATTCTCACCTTTGCACTCTGGTTTTCTTTTCAGTCTGGATCACACTCAGGCACTAAACCTGAAGGACATGGGGAAAAGGAGACAAAGCAAAATGGCTTCATCTTGTCTTCCTGCTGCTTATCCCCTGACAGTAGGTTTGACTCGCTTTGGTTTTTCTCTCCACCCCTTCCCTTTCTTTCCTGCAGGGTTTCCAAATCCCCAAAGGCTGGAGCGTGATGTACAGCATCCGGGACACCCACGACACCGCTCCTGTTTTCAAGGATGTGGACATCTTCGACCCCGACCGTTTTGGCCAGGGTCGGAGCGAAGACAAGGACGGCAGGTTCCACTACCTCCCCTTTGGAGGAGGCGTACGGACCTGTCTGGGCAAGCACCTGGCCAAGCTCTTTCTCAAGGCGCTGGCCATCGAGTTGGCCAGCACCAGCCGCTTCGAGCTCGCCACCAGGACTTTCCCCAAAATCACCCTGGTGCCCGTGGTCCACCCTGTCGACGGACTCAAGGTCAAATTCTTTGGACTGGATTCCAACCAGAACGAGATTCTGACGGGGACAGATGCCATGCTGGGGGCGACGGTGTAAAGCCCACGCCGGCAGTGCGAGGGACGGGCGGCCGGGGGACGGAGGGGTGGGGCGGGGGCAAGGGGATGGACAGGAGGGGAGGAGAGAGGGATGAGAAGCTTCTCCACGATGCTCACTTCGCAGAACCTCCAGGTCAGGACTGTCTTCTCCACCGGTGAAGCTGCCAAAACCGTTTTGCTCTTCCCATGGGGCGCGGAGAAGGTTGAGTTGTCGTCATGTGTCTCAGAAGGAGGAAAAGTGGCAAACCCCAAGTCGAGCTGGGATGTCTGACCGTACACAGTATCTAAATGTTATAAATATATATATTAAAAAATATCTATGAAACACTTCTGCTGCCAGGAGGAGAGCTGCAAAGGCCCCACCGTGAGATAGGCTTTGGCGATCAGCTGGCGATCAGAGGTCTGGTGTCCCAGGGTGGCTCTTGGGTGGCCTCTGGCCTTATTTTTTTATTTTTTTTTTTTAAATCAGTGTTAAATTAGCTGGTGGTAACAGTGTTTTGGTTTATTTTGGTTCTTGTTTGGTTTATTTGTTTGGTTGTGTTTCCTGTTTTAGAAGCTTTCCTTGGCAAGGAGGGAGACAAGCGATGCCTATTCCCATCCCCACTCCCGCTGGTGCCGGGGCAGGTTGGGAAGGGGTGGAGCTGTCCTTTTGCCTCTGCTGTGGGACCCAGAACCCCTGAGCTGTCTTTGTCCGGGGTTGAATGGCTGGTGAGCTGTCCTTCTGAGCCCTTGGACAGTGCATATTGGCATTTTGCAACGTGCATTTTGCATTCGGGGCTCTGGGTCGGGGGAATGTCCTCCTTTGTTTCTCTTGTTGAGTTTCCTGCTGCTGCTACACAGCCTGTGTGCGCCCATTCCCCCGCCGCAGCCCCGTGCCAAACCCTTCCCCCTGCAAAGGCGCCTGTTCTGAGGGCATTTCAGTGCCTTTGCTCTCCCTCAAGGTGCAGGCACCAGCCTCCCAACTGCATGGTCCCACCAGCCCACCACGGCTCTGCGAGCATCAGGGTGCTGAGCAGAGCCACCACGCTCGGAGCTGCTCGTTTTGATGCGTCCTCTTCCACGGGAGGCGTTTGCATTAAAGGTGATCTCACTAAAGAAGCCAATGTATGCATTCTTTGTCTCATGTTTGGGCTTCCTTTGGTGATGGGAGAGCTCTGCAGAAAGGAGGCCAGCCTGAGGGCTCCTTGCAAGCTGTCCCACTGCTAACCCAGGAGCAGGGCCCTACCCAAAGCTGCTCTGGTGCAAGCAAGTGGCCACCAAGATATCTTGCACTCCATTTGCTGGGAGGGTTTATTTCAGTTTACTATTTAGTTTTTTTCCCCATGCAAAAGGCTTCTGGGTTGACTGTGAGACAGGTGGGTTGTGTTCAAGGAGGACATGGTCTCTCAAGCTCCCCAGGTGCCTTGGCAGGCATTTGATTCAGACCAGAGCCAAGAACCAAGCTCAGGAGATGCACTGAGGCATCTCTGCTCAGTTTGTCCATCCTCATTCCTCTCCTATCTCCTGCCTTCCAAGGCGGAAAGAACAGTCCAAGGACCACAGCTGAGACCTCTCCTAAATGTGATGGGAAAAGATCTTGTGCTTGGATGAGCAGCTTGGCTTTCAGCTCTTAAGGTGTCCAGAGAAGTCGGAGGGGTTGACTTAGGGAAGGCGAAGGGGCAGATGTGGCTTATCAGGTTGCTCTGCAGGTTGTGCTTTTGACAAGTGGGTGCCTCTTTGGAAGGTCGAAGGAAGTGTGAAGCGAGCGATAGCGATGGCTGCCTTTGCCAGCCCATTGTCTGGTGGAGGCAAGGAGGAGGGAGGCAGGGTTTTTTTAGCCAGGGGAAGCACTTGAGGTTGAATTGCTGTCAGCCAAGCTGCCAGAACCCCCTACCCAGGAGCATCCTGGTGGATGGTCTCCACCCACACTGTGGTGCACAGCTAGATTTTCAGGGTGATTTAAGCTGAAATCAAACTCCCAGTCTTCTAGGAGATGCCATTCAGATCCAGACTTTGCCTGCTGGCTGGTAAATAACATGCTGGACCCAAAAGCAAGGTCTCAGGAACCTCTGACTATGTCCATCATGTCCCTGAAGCAGAGGCTTAGCTAGTGTGACAGCCTGGAAATATTGAAGGAAGCACTATTAGCTCAGGCACTGTCCTTGTCCCTGATGGAGAGAAAACTTTCCTGGTGATCAACAGAGCTTCATTACAATCAGTGGAATCTGTGAAGTCTCCTTCTCTCGAGACTTTCAAAACCCACCTGGACTCAATCCTGGGCAACCTACTCTTAGTGACCCTGCTTTATCAGGGGGTTGGACTGGATGATCTCCAGAGGTCCTTTCCAACCCCTCACCATCCTGTGAGTCTGTAATCAAAATTTCAAAGGGCAAAGAAGTGAAGGAGAACATCAACATGACTCTGGTGGGAAGAGTTGAGTCTCTGAGGGGCAGAAGTTAAGTGGCACATGAAAGTGTCCATGGTCGTTGCGGATGATGAACCCGTGTAGGACATGGGGAGGAAGGGTGGGGCTGTGGATGGTCTATCTGCAGGATGGAAACCCATCAGAGACCCACCACCACAGGCCCTCCAGGAGCCCCCATTTCCTTGTCAGACCTGTCTGGGGGGGATCAAATTGTGGGGGAGAGGAGGCTGGAAATAAAAAGGGGAAAGCTGAGGAGTGGAAGAGACACCAAGGTTAAAAGTTTGGGTTAAATCTCATGGGTGGCTTCCTGCTGTTCTGCAGCCAGCAGAAATCGCTGGGCAGAGCTTTCCAAGAGGAACTCAGTGAAGGGTTTTGCCGAAATTCTTGGGCTTTTAACTTCCAGTGTCGCTACAAAGGGGAAACCAAACCTGCTTTTGAGTGCGTGGTTGACTGGTGAGCAGTCCTGTCAGACGCATACATCCATTATATATATCTGCTTCCATCCTCTGTATATATAATGTTTGTGTGGGTGAGTATTTAATCCAGGCAGAACTAAGTCATGCTTTTGGTTTGGGTTTGGTTTTTATTGTTGTTGCTGTTCTATTTTTTTTTTTTTTTTTTTGGTTTGGTTTTGTGGTTTGTTGGTTTTTTTTTTTTGTTTTTTTTTTTTTTTCTCATTCCTAACTAATATAACTTGACTAAAAAAAAAAAAAGAGTTGCTGCAGTGGGTTTGCAGAATAAAGCACTTTGAATCTCAGAATTGTTTGTGTTTGGGTTTATTTTCCTTTGATTTTGTTATATATATTTTTTTCTTTATATATATATATTTTTTTTCCCCCTTAGCACAGTCCATTTTGCTATAATATTATTTTATACACAGGTTGCTGGGGTTGTTGTTCCTGTTTTGTTTGGTTGGTTTTTTTTGATGTCTTTATAAACTATGATAATGACTATTTTTGTTATAATTCAAAATAGATATTTAGTGCAAAGGTTGAGGGTGGGTTTGTTTGGGTTTTTTTTTTTGCTGTTAAATATTTGTTATTTAGTAAAATATTATTCCCCCCCCCCCCCCCCAAGTCTTCCTCTTCTTCCCTCCCCTTTATTGTAAACATTGTCTGGAAAAAAATATATTAATATGTTTTATGACAGTTGGGTTTAATGTTAGAAAAGAAAAAGAAAAAGGAGGAAAAAAAAAGGAAAAAAGGAAAAAAGGGAGGGAAGGGAAAAAAAGGGGGAAAGGGAGAAAAATGGGAAAAAAGGGGGGGAAAAGGGGAAAAAGGAAAAAAGGGGGGGGAAGGGAGAAAAGGGGGAAAAAGGAAAAAAGGGAGAAAAAGGGGGAAAGGGAAAAAAGGGGGGAAAAAGGGGAAAAGGGAGAAAAAGGGGGAAAAGGGGGAAAAGGGAAAAAAGGGGGAAAAGGGAAAAAAGGGGGGAAAAGGGGGAAAAGGGAAAAAAAGGGGGGAAAAGGGGGAAAAGGGGGAAAAGGGAGAAAAAGGGGGAAAAGGGAGAAAAGGGAGAAAAAGGGGGAAAAGGGAAAAAAGGAGAAAAAATAAAAAAAGGGAGAAAAGGGGAGAAAAAGGGGGAAAAAGGGAGAAAAAGGGGGAAAAAGGGGGAAAAAGGAGAAAAGGAGAAAAAGGGGGGAAAAGGGGAAAAAAGGGGGAAAAAAAAAAAGGGAGAAAAAGAGGAAAAAAGGGAGAAAAAGGGGGAAAAAAGGGGAAAAGGAGAAAAAGGGGAAAAAAGGGAGAAAAAGAGGAAAAAAGGGAGAAAAAGGGGGAAAAAGGACAAAAGGGTAAAAGGGGGGAAAAAGGACAAAAGGGAAAAAAGGGGGGAAAAAAAGGACAAAAGGGGAAAAAGGGGGGGGAAAAGGACAAAAGGGGGAAAAAGGGGGGAAAAAAGGACAAAAAGGGGGAAAAAGGGGGGAAAAAAGGACAAAAGGGGGAAAAAGGGGAAAAGGAGAAAAAGGGGGAAAAAGGGAGAAAAAGGGGGAAAAAGGGGGAAGGACAAAAGGGGGAAAAAGGGGGGAAAAAGGAAAAGAGGGGGAAAAGGGGGAAAAAAGGGGGAGAAAAGCACTTGTGGGTTGGGTCATTTTTGGTTTGTTTTGTTATGAAATCAGTGCTGTGTGAAGCTGTGTTTCAGTCATGTGGTTTTTAATGTGTAGATAATATTCTGTGTCAGCTATTAAAATGGATGTTGTGTATTTTGTGATCTTGAAGAACAAGCAAGCAAGCAAACGATAATAATCCATGTGGCTATTTTATAGACTTCCATAATAAAAAAGAGTTGGATCTCCAAAGGCTTTGTTTCATATCCATCTGCCTCTCCTCCCCGAGGGCTTGTGGCTTCCTGGTTTAGTGTCCTAGGGCAAAACATTCCATCCTGGGAACTGGGCCACGCTAGGAGTGGGACTTTTGCGCCCAGTTGGGGACACATCAGTTTCTATGGCCGAGGTGAGGCCTCACTGGCTGGCATGGATTGATGTATTTAAAGGGCAGGTGTCAAGAGGATGGGCCAGACTCTTCTCACAGGTGCACAGCGTCAGGACAAGGGGCAATGGGCAAAAACTGAAACCCAGGAGGTTCCATCTGAACCTGAGGAGAAGCAGCTCTGCTGTAAGTGTGCTGGAGCCCTGGAGCAGGCTGTCCAGAGAGATTGTGGCGTCTCCTTCTCTGGAGAGATTCCAAACCCACCTGGACATTGTGACCCTGGGCAAGCTGCTGTGGGTGCCCTGCTTTATCAAGGGGTTTGGACTAGCTGGTCCCCAGAAATGCCTCCCAACTTCCACCATTCTGTGATTCTGTTTCAAGTTGTTGCATTCTTATCTCTTCTGCTTGGCCAAGCTGGGATGAGGAGATCCTTGCATGTGCCTTCTGTTCAGAGTTATTCTGTGATTCCTTCAAAACTGAGTTTGATTTGCTGGCTGCTCCACTTTCCTCTGTTTCTCCTTCTGGGTTCTAAACCATTTCGGATTTTGTGCAGATAACCTCCTCATGGAGGTCACTGTAGATCAATCTGACTTAGCCCACCACCAGGGCATCAATGTTTGTTTGTGTGCAAAGATGTGCCTGTGTCTTTCATGGGGCATGCATGGTACTGCACATCCTGCCTGCCACGATTTGCCTGTTTTGCTGAGCTGCTTACTGCCTCAGTTTCCCTCTTTGCCCCGTGGAATAGCCCAGCAGGTCCAGCTCATGTGCAGGGCATTAAGCATGTCTTGGGAGGGGCAAAGTGCTTTATCCATGAATGGTTATAGCCTCCTGCTCTCTCAGAAGGGTTTGCAGGGGGTTCTTCTAGGGCTACCTGGGGCAAACTGGCACCAAGGTGGCTGGAATGCTTGTAGATTTATTGATTACATCGTGTAGATTGCTGTGGTTATACAATTGCTCTTGAGGCAGGAGAAGTGATTACCTTCTGTGTGCCAGGGAGAGAAGAATAAAGAGAAAGAAAGGAGTGGAGAGAGAAGTGAGATAAGACCAGAGGCAAGAGGAGAAAAGTATCACCAGAACTCAGAGTTCCAATTCTGTCCTGCCTGCTCAGTGTCCTCTTGGTGGTGAGTACACCCCAACAGCTAGTGGTGCTGCCTTTTCTTCCCAACTTCCCCTTCACTCCCTGCCTAGGGCTGGTTGGCAGAGGTGGTCCCATAGCAGGGAGGATCACCCTCAGGACAGCGGTGCCCCCAGGATTCCAGGTGACCTCTGCTTCACCTTTCTTTGTGCAGGCTCAGTTGTGAAGGTGGCAGGGACTGCCCTGAGTTGGCACAGGTGTAGGCACCCAAGCGGTGCCTGAACCACAACGTCCTGTTCCAGACTGTCACGGTTGCTTGAATAGAAAGAAAAGGGAGCAGAGAAGCAGCCTGGGTGAGACAAACCTCCATGGCAAGGCAGCTTCCACACTGGTGATTCCTTGGCAGCGCCGGTATCAAGTGCTCCCTCTCTTGCCTTGTGTGAAATGGATCAACTCCGCTCGCCTCTGCAAGTCAGCAGCGTTGTGACCCTGAACTCATTAATGAACTTGAAATCCATGAGGCCTATTTGGGTCAGGTTTAAGATAATAGTAATGGGAAGGGACTGGTAAAATGGGTTTGAAGCCCTTCCAGACCTGCTCCAGCCTTTTGTTTTTTCCAATAACAGCCAAACATTTCTGCTTTACCCTCTTTGCTGTTTTGTTTTTCTTAGTGGGAAAAGGAGCAGGTAATTTTGGGTCTCAAGTGGGTTCCCTGGGCCAGCCTCTTCTGAGACATCATGACAGGGTTCTGAAGAAAGGTTTTGTTACTATTTGGGCAAAGTCTGCTCCCCAAAGAGCTGCTGTCACAGAAAATTAGCAAGAAGGTTTTATTCCATCAAGCAAATGGGCAGACAGGGAAAATCATCTCTGCCAACGTTCACAGCCCCCTAGATCCATCATGTTTATGACCAAGAAGGGATGTTAGATCATCCTGTCTCATCTCCTGAATAGAGGCCTTAAATTTCATCCTTCTACCTGCACGTCCTGCCATGTGGAAGCAGCAAAAGCACGTCCTCCAGCAGAGCTCCCATCTTGAAGAGATCAGGCAGCTGAGAACCCTCTGCTTCCCTCCACGGCTGGCCTGGTTAATCACCCTCACTGTTTGTTTCCACTTGTAATTTGTCTGACTCTCGGCTATTAACTCTTCTTCTGCCTTTCACCCCCAGCCTTAAGAGTCCTTTATGCCCCAGGTTTGGCTCCTTGTGAAGATCATTATGTGATGAATCAAACCAGCCCTTGGTCTTCATTTTTGGATAAGCTAAGAGCAATTTATCGAGCTCCTGAAGCCTCTTGCTGCTTCATTTCTCTGTGTGTTTTCCTCTCAATCATTTGATGATCTTCCTCATGAATGTCTGCATTCACAGATCCCCCTCAGTTTTGCCCTTTCTTTCACAGCTTTGATGGAAGCCATCATCAGGTGACTTGGCCCCTTTGGACCTTTAATCTTTGGTGGAGTGTCTGGGAAAAAAAAAAAAAAAAAAAAAAAAAAGAGATCTGTTATTTCCATGAGCTCCAGTTTGCTCCTTGCTTGCTCCTTGTGCTCTCTTGCTCTTGTTGTAATCTCTACTGCTTCCAGGCTTTTCAGATAGCTGAGACCTTTTTTTATTTTGATGTCATGGGGGAAGGTGGATTTGGCAAAACCTGTTTATTTATCCCTGAGTCATCAGAAGAGTGGAAAGATGGCAGACGACTGCTGGAAATCTATGTGAGAGGGTGGATGAGAAGATGATGATGATGCACAGCTGGAGCTACTGGGAGGAGCCAGTACCTGAGCCTAAAAAGGTTCTTGATGACACTGGAGATTCTCACATCCATTGACATGTCACCTGAGGCAGCTGAATCAGGTAGGTGCTCCAGATCTTCCTCACCAGAAGATGACTTTTGGATGCTCCCAGCAGGCAAGATGCCTGCTTGCGCCCCAGCTGCTGTTTGCTGGCTTGGTGGTCTGTCTCCAGTCGCCAGTTTGCACAAACCCATCGGAAATTACTTCAAATCCCTGTTGTTGACTGTAAATTCCTATTTTAGCCATCAGGAAAGCTCTGAAGGCTTATCTGTGCTGAGGACCTTCTCTGGTTGTTGGGAAGAACAACAGGATAGATTAAATGAATTAATCTGCTTGTACCAAACAATGGCTAAATGGCTTCTGTTGTGCTTGCACCAGAGGTTTACTTGGCCAAATGCAACATAGGCAACAGAGTTTAGGTTCTGGATGAGCCCACAACGTGGCCATGAAAGGTGCTGAGCCCTGGGCACACACTCCCAGCTTTTCACATCAGAGACAGGGAAAGGAGCAGGCAGCAGGGGATGGTGGTGGCCAAACAGAGGAGTTCTGTGGCAGGACTGATAACCAGGGCAGGTTCACACATCCAGGTGGTGTCTCTGTCTATTAAAAGAGAAAGGAGAGCAGACATTCGATGCGGCCAGGTGGGTGGTGCAGACACCTAAACAGAGTGAACATGCAGTGGTGGTTCCTTGACCCCAAAATACCAAACTCTGTCAGCTGCCCAGTTTGGAAGTGCCAGTTGTCCCTCCACCATGGCCCTGAGACACAGCCTCACTGCACTTTGTGGTTTATTTACTGTCTGAGTGCAATCGTTGAGCTGGGAAAATATTCCAGGCCTGAAGTGTCACAGATTTGACCTCAAGTCCAGGATCTGCTGCTTCTGTGGGCAGCCCAGTCCCACTTCACCTCGGCTATGCAGAGATGAGCGCTTCCACCTGCCATGCTCGGTGTGTTGGGATGAGACCTTCCCCAGGTACCAATATGATGGGAGGTGGTATTTTTATGCTGGTTTTGTGTGATGCTTTTTGGAGCTGGTGCAAATCTGAGCACGAGGGAGCAGGAGCTGCCCAGCATGACTGCAGACGTGGCTGTAGGTGCCTGTTGGTGCCATGGAGAACACAGGTGTGCACGTGTTGGTGTGGGCTAGGGACCGCGTGAGGCTGAGCACGCTTGTGTGTTTGCCTGTTGAGTGCGCAGAGCTCTTTGAGGGGGTTGTTGAATGAGACAAGGGCTATGTGCAGCCTAATCCTGATCACACCCATCCAAGTATTTGTTGGAGTTGGACTCTGATGCCTGACATCGGACTCTGGAGCCGAACGTCAGACTGCTGCTGGACATCCGACTGCAGCACAGCACTTGGCTGTGCTCCCTTGCTGCCCTCTGCAGGCAGCCACTTCTTGTCCATGGCTCCAGCTAGCAGATGCAGTCCATCCTGCAATGGCCAACAAACAGCCTTGGCCTGGCTGTCCATGCTTTCCCCCTCCCAGGACCCCAAAATAACCATGCTCCTTTGCAAACACAGCTAGAGTCTAAGGAGCTGCAGGACCTCAGGGGATGATGTGGCTGGTGCCAGCTGTGCCACAGGGCACCCACATCCTCCCCCATCACAGCTGTCTGCCCACCTGGGCAGCTCTCCGATGGCTTTGGCTGCAGTTGTTGCTGGAGGAGTTGTTTGTAGGATGGAGAAATGTGAGTCAGCCCCAGGAGCCTCACACGCTGGAGGCCATGCTTGGCAGACATTCCCAGAGGAGGGCTCCATGCATGGTAGGTTAGTGTGGAGGGGTGCATTGGGTGCATCCACCCAGCTGCAAAGCTGCTCTCCAATGGGGAGAGCTCATGGAGAAGCCCAGCTGACACTATCATTGTCACTGTTCTCTTTCTAAAGCTGAGGGAAACTGCTTCTGCATGCAGAGACTGGACACCTGTACTATGGCTGGACCTGAAGCTTTCTCTTTTCTCCCCTCTACCCTTTCTCTGCTGGGTAAATCAAGGCTGCAGCCTGTTGGCAGGAGCTTCCTCCTGCTCCCATGCCACAGACCTTCATGAACCACCCTTGCTCTTCCTCCATGGTTTTCTTCTGGCCCAAGAGCCAAAGCTGGAAACTGGGGTGATAAGAACTATCTACCCTTCAGCTTGATCCCAGCCCAGGTTGGGATGAGGGTATCTGTAAGTCTGTCTCTGACCTGGGAACCTGGACCTGTAGCACCAGGCTATTTATTAGTGCTGGTTTCAGAAGCTGTGACCTGATGGGATCCAGAAGAGCCCCAAACAAAACTCCTTGGGCAGATTGGATTCTGCATGCACTGAGCAAATCAAAACATGAAAAAAAGGAGGAAGAACTTGAAACCGCCCCGGTTCTGCAACACTTCATTTTTCAGTTCCTGGGCAGGATTTGTATTTGGCATCTAATTAATCTCCAAACACACACAAGTGACACAGTTTTGCAATTCCACAGTGCCTTTTACCTGGGAAGCTGGGAGCACCTTGTTAGGGAAAAGGGCTTTGCAATTATCCAATGTGTCTAGATGGAAAAATTGAGCTAGGCTATGTGATTCTGCCCAGGTTACCCAGACAGTCAGGGGCAGAGGTGCGAATGAGGTGGTAGAGGCACTTTCCTGTTCTCAGAACATCCAAGTTAAAGGAAAAGCACCCAGCAGGATCACTGCTGAGCTTTCTGGGACCAAGCCCAGCTCCAGCCCTGTTTCCCGGAGCCCATACTCAGCCTGACACTCCATAACTGTTGCAAAACTATACAGCAGCTGAGTAATGTGATAGTGGCTTAATTTGTGGTTGCAAATGGAGCTCACTGCAGCTGATTGATGGTACCTTGCTCTGACCACCAGACCCCACAGGTCTTTGTAACGAGAACATAATCATAGAATCACAGAATGGTTTGGTTTGGACTCAAAGCTCATCTAGTGCAGCTTCTCTGCAGTGAGCAGGGACATCTTCAACTAGATCAGGTTGCTAAGAGCCCCATCCAACCTGACCAGGAATGTTGCCAGGGATGGGGCATCTACCACTTCCTTGTGGCTACAGCTTTAGGAGATATGGTTTGGTCTCTATCTTGTGTACTTGTTTATGCTGCCCTTGGTTTGGGGCAAGGGGCAGACTGAATACTTGGGCACATGTGGTTTTATTTGAGCCTCCAAGCTGACGGCACCTCCTTCCACTTCTCAGGTCTCCTCATCCGTCCATTCCCTGAATAGCCTTGCAGTTAAATTTGAGGCTTTATGATGTTAAGGCTGATGCCGAAGACTGCTGCTGTGAATGGCTGCTTCTGCAGGAGAGGTATTAGAGCTCTGCTGTAAATCATGAAGATTCTGTGAAGCTGACCACCTGGGTACCACAGTGAGATGCCACCACTGAGTAGATGAGGTGCTTCATGACAGGGTTTAGCGGTGGACTTTGCTGTGCTTAATGGTTCGACTCCATGGTCTTAGAGGTGTTCTCCAACTTCCACGATTCTATGTTTCCATGCCATAGATGGGGCAGCAAATAAGAGCCCCCAAATGAATAAAGAGTAGATAAAAGCAGGAGAAAAGAGGGACAGCACAAGAAACTGTGGTGCCTGAAATGCTGGATCTGCAGTGGTGGATCTGGAATGAAGTCTGGGCTTGGCCTGTGAAGCAGAGGAGGGAGCAGATGCGGTGGGAGTCCTGCGGGCAGTGCCTGCCCCGTGGCTTACTGGTACCTTAGCACAGGTAAGAGGTCATTTGAGCTTTGGCAGCAGCTAAAGGGAGCGCCAATTGGAACCAGATGTCAGGAAGTGCAAGGCACCACAAACGTGTGGAAGGGCCTCCCAGCCATGGCGGCGGAGCCCCTAACACTGGGGTCATTCACGAAGCAATTAGCTGGCATCCTGCGGTTTTGGCCTGTTAAAAATGGGAATCAAACTTCAGGAGCTAAGTGGGGCTGCAAGGAGCTTTCCCAGCACGATGGGAAGTGCTGGCACAGAGAATTAGAGCCAGCTCTGGATGGTAGGTGATGGGAGGTTGGGATGAATGGACCTACCGCTGATGATGATGGAAAGACTCCCGTTGAGTTCAGAGGGCTTTGCCTCAGGCTGAGTGCCACTGCGTTGGGGGGAAAAAAGGACAAAGAGTGGCCAGGGCCTCTACCTCTCTTTCAGCTTTCCTGCCAGTGCACCCATCAGAGTTTCTAGGAGTTGTGTCTTCTGCATTTTCTCTTGGGGAGCTGCTACCTCTTGAGTTGTTG
Organism: Picus viridis; assembly: GCA_033816785.1. Lineage (NCBI taxonomy): Eukaryota > Metazoa > Chordata > Aves > Piciformes > Picidae > Picus > Picus viridis. The sequence goes on along the minus strand of CM066583.1, from coordinate 4,135,582 downwards.
AAGCAATAAGCCTAAGGTCAGGTCTTGAAGTCAGGTCTGGGAGACTTTGTAAAGCATATGCCATAAATCATCTGCACCTTATGGCTGAAGCAGGACTATCTGGATGAGGGTTGGTGGGGTTTTTTCCCTGGCTTTTGTAGGTCAGGCTGTGAATTCTTCATGCTCTTGTGATGATGGTAATGTACTTTGTCCTTCCCTTCGATGCCACACGGTCCTCCAAGTCACATCAGCTTCTTTGCGTGGTGTGGAGAGGCTGTGAGGATGTATTAGAAAAGGACTTTTCCAGCTACTTTCATGCAGAAATCTCAGAAAGATGAGGAAAAGCAGATCAAAGGCTGAAATTCTTGCTAGTGCCTCTACTCTAGAGAAATGCCCCTGGAAATCTCAGCAAACTTCTTCTGCTAGCCCAGTTTTGCAAGCTCAAGAGGGTCAAGTGGCTGTCTGCTCTTTGTGGCTGCACACACACTGCATCCCTCTGACATAACTTGAGTTTTTCACACCCTTGATTTACTGCAGGAGGAGAAAGGCTGAGGTACAAAGTCACCCCACATCACCCATGGCAAAGCATTTACTCAGGTTAAGTATCTGAGAAGTCACCAGCTCCAGCTGCTGAGCACTTTCCAGTAGTGGGATGCTGCTGTGAATCAGGAGAAAGAGATCCCAGCTCCTTGGTAAGGGCTGAAAGCTGCTGAATGAAGTCTCTCTCAGGTTGTTTCAGGGTCTGCAAGGTTGCTGCTCTACTGAGCTCAGTAAGCCACAGGATACACCCAGGGGAGGTGGTCTTCAAATGAGTCATGATTCATTCCTGTGCTTGTGGCAGCCTTTTCTCTCAGGAGCTATGCTGCTGAGTTGTATTCCATACAGGGGTGGTGGTATATTGCCCATCACAGCAGCTAAGGGAGCAGCCAGAGCCTGGATCAGTATGTTTCAAGTATCCTCATATGAGGAGGCTCTTTTTCAGGGCAAGTGTCCCTGAGGCTTGATGTGGGGAAGATGTGTAAGATTTGATGCTGTGGCTGGTGTCTGCAAGGTGAATGCTTGAAGCCAGATCAGAACCTTTCCCCCTGCTTGCTTTTAGACACCTAGCTGTGATTCTAACCCCACTGGCTGGTTCAGCTGGCTGTCCTGGATGTGGCTCCTCACAACTTCTTATGAAGCTATCCTAGCTGACCCCAGGAGAGAATCACAACTCGGAGGTGATGCTCCCCATCCCCTGGCTGTTGGGGTGGGATGGATGAGTGGGTCACACTAACACCTTGCTCTGAGATGGTTGGAGGGAGGTGAGAGGATTCCCAGCTGCTGAGATACATTACACTGCTTGTTCTTTGTTAGAGAAGAGCCGGAGGAGGCTACAAAGATGATTTGAGAGGCTGGAATCCCTCATCTGTGAGGCCAGGCTGAGAGAGTTGGGGTTCTTCAGCTTGGAGAAGGCTCCAGGGAGACCTTCTGGTGGCCTTTCAGTACTTCAAGAGGCCAGTTAGAAAGCTGGGGACAGACCTTTTTGCAGGGCCTGTTGTGACAGGGCAGGGGATGATGGTTTGAAACAAAAAGGGAGAGATTAAGGCTGGAGAGAAGGAAGACATAGTTTATGCTGAGGGTGGTGAGACCCTGAACAAGTCGCCCAGTGGGGTAGTAGCGGCAGCATGGCTGGACCCATTCCAGGTCAGGTTAGATGGGGCTCTTAGCAACCTGTTCTAGTTGCAGATGTGGATGGTCTTAGACTAGAAGATCTTTAAAGCTCCCTTCCAAGCGAAAGTATTTTATGATTCTGTGGTTATTGCATTTGCCCTCCCAGGACTCTGAAACTGAACTGCTCCCCCAGCATGTTTCTTTCTCTGAAGGCAGGAGGACTGCAAGCTTTCTACCAGGATGATGCATGCTTGGATCTGCGGGTCCCAAGCCACAGCAGAGAGCTCTGAATTTCTTCTGCTCTGCTGTTCGTGCAGCAAAGCCAGCACACGAAAAAGAGAGCAAAACACTGCTGCAGAAGGGCTGCGATGGAGGACTCCTGTCTCGATTACTCCTCTTGGTTGTGAGAGGCCACGTGAAGGGCACAGGTTGCTGCAGAGCCTTGTGCAGTGATGAAGAGAGAGGGAAAGGTTCACACAGGCTGAAAACAAAAAGTAGATTCGCTCAGATTTTCCACGTAGGCAGGAGTCAGAGGAATGGGCTTGCTGGGGGATCTCTGGAGCAGGGGGACACCCTTCACTACTCTCTGCTTCTTCTGGATCTCACTAAGTGAAAAACTCCAAAGGGCTATGGCTTTATAACTGCTCACTTTACAGGGCTGGAATGACTTACTAACCCTTCTTATCTGGACAAAAATAACACCAAAACATTCTCTTTTCTCCTCCTCCTCCCAGGCCTCATGACTTTAAAAGGATTTGTGACAAGCCATGAGCCTTGAGAAAATAAACCATGATGAATTCCCATCCACAGAGACAATTCTGAAGGTATGTGTCCCCTGCTCCCTAGAAAACCACAGTCATGGCCAGAACTGGAAGAGAAGCCATTCATTCGGGCCTGATTTCCCAAACTGTATCACAAGCAATGGTCTCAGTCGCTGTTAAATGTGCTCTGTGGGGATTCCTCTTCCCCTTGCGTGCCAGGTTAGCTCTGAATAGCGTTTGGGGTTGGCCAGTGTCCACAGCACATGTGATGGGAGGGCAGAACATTGGGGCAAGCATGCAATCAAGGGGTGGCTGGGAAGAGGATAATCTAATCAGTGAGCTAATCACTCTCTAGAAATACCCAGCTCCTCCCAAATGTCCCACTGTGATAATCTTCAGAAAGGGACTTTAAAGCAGAAGACTCTGCCTTACCTTTTATCTGAAACAGTGGCTTTTGAGTGTTTTGTGTTTGAAAAAGGATCTTTTCTTTGTGGGGCCTGCCTTTTTGATTTCAGTGAGGGTATGTAGGCTGCAGAGCTTGCCCTGTTTGCTACTTGACCCTGCAGAGATGGCCTGAGCAGACCTCAGTGGTTTGGTGGTCATAAGTGTGTTAACCAATGCAGGTGAGAGGATTGGTTTCTACCTCAAACAGGTTTGAGCTATAAGAGAACAAAGGAGATAGTCATTCTGGTGGAAATGTTGATCTGCTGGAGGGTAGGGAGGCTCTACAGAGGCATCTGGCCAGACTGGATCAATAGGCTGAGGCCAATGGCATAAAGTTCAACAAGGTCAAGTGCTGGGTCCTGCACTTGCATCACAGCAACCCCAAGAATGCTTCAGGCTTAGGGAAGAGTGGCTGGAAAGTGCCCAGTAGGGAAAGACTTGGGGGTGCTGATTTCCAATAGAAAGAATGTGAGCCACTATGTGACCAGGTGGCCAAGAAAGCCAACAGCTTCCTGGCCTGGATCAGCACCAGTGTTTCCAGCAGGACCAGGGCAGTGATTATTCCCCTGTACTCAGCACTGGTGATGCCACACCTCAAATATTGAGTTCCGTTTTGGGCCCCTCAGTCCAAGAGGAACATGGAAGTGCAGCAGCATGTCTGAAGAAGGGCAATAAAGCTGGTGAAGGGTCTAGAACATGAGTCTTGTGAGGAGCAGCTGAGGGAACTGGGGGTGTCAATGCCTGGGCCAGGCTGCCCAGGGCAGTGGTGGTGTCCCCACCCCTGGAGGGGTTTCAAGTCCATATGGATGTGGTGCTGAAGGTTTAGTGGTGTCCTGGCAGTGCTCATTTAATGGCTGGAGACATTGATCTTGAAGGTTGCTTCCAACTAAAATGATTCTATGATCTGTGGTCTTAAATCAGAGATTTGACCCAGGTCTAGGTCCAGAAGAGAAATAGTCTCTGCTTGATTCCTTGATGTGTGTGAGGACTCTGCTGTCTCAGCTGGCACTTTGTGGCTGTGGCTCCAGCCACTTCCTGACCATCAGAGTGGGAGGAGGGGCACTGGGTGCTTAGAAGCCACTGTTTTCCCTTGCACTGATCCTCCTCTGAATGGAGACGTGAGAGGATTTACACAGGAGTATACCACTGAAAGGGGAGAGGTTACCAGAGGGCAGTCTGTGTTCTATGTAAAGCTGTGTGGGTTGCCTGTAAAATATTGTGGTTTGAGCTGGTCAGAAGGAGGACCAAGGTTTGCATGAAGGAAATAGAAAGTTGTTTTCCTCCTGCACACCAGAAATCATCTCCTTGGTTTCATTGTAAATATTATCAGAGATGTCTTCTCACAGGATCCCAGCATGGCTGGGGGTTGGAAGGGATTTCTGGGGACCAGCTAGTCCAAACCCCCTGCTAAAGCAGGGTCACCTACAGCAGGTTGCCCAGGATCACAATATCCAGGCAGGTCTGGAATCTCTCCAGAGAAAGAGACTCCACAACCTTTCCGGGCAGCCTGCTCTGGGGCTCCAGCACCCTCACAGCAAAGTTTCTCCTCGTGTTCAGATGGAACCTCCTGGGCTGCAGTTTGTGCCCATTGCCCCTTGTCCTTTCACTGGGCACCACTGGCAAAAGTCTGGCCCCATCTTCTTGACACTCACCCTTTAGATTTGATCAGCATTGATCAGATCCCCTCTGGGGCTGCTCCTCTCCAGGCTCAACAGCCCCAGGGCTCTCAGCCTTTCCTGCTCACAGAGATGCTCCAGGGCCCCTCAGCATCTTTGTAGCCTCTGCTGGGCTCTCTTCAGATGTTCCTTGTGTGTCTTAAACTGGGGAGCCCAGAACTGGACACAGTAGTCCAGATGTGGCTTCACTAGGGCAGAGCAGAGGGGCAGGAAGCCTTCTTTTAGAATAGAATAGAGTAGAGTAGAGTAGAATTAGAATAGGATAGAGTAGAATTAGTAGAGAATAGAGTAGAATTAGTAGAGAGTAGAGTAGAGTAGAGTAGAGTAGAGTAGAGTAGAGTAGAGTAGAGTAGAGTAGAGTAGAGTAGAGTAGAGTAGAGTAGAATAGAATAGACCAGACCAGACCAGACCAGGTTGGAAGAGACCTTCAAGATCATTGCATCCAACCTATTATCCAACACCACCTAATCAACTAAACCATGCTGGTCACACTTTTCTTCATGCAGCCCTGGACACCATTGGCCTTCTGGCTACCAGAAGACCCACATGATGTTCTGGATGCTGTTGTCATAGCTTGGAATTGCTAAACTTGGGCCGATTTTCTTGCATTCCCCTTTTGCACGTTGGAGTGTGTTTTCCAGCCCTCGGTGGCAAAATGAAAGCAGAAATAGATTGCTTGAGGTAATCACATTTTCGTGAAGGCAGAGGAGAATGACTGTTTTCAACTTTGTGTTTTTTAACCCTGCAGTTAAAAATGATTTCTAATTCCAGTTTCACTAACAAAATTGTGGTGCCAGCTTGTATAGATGAGCAGAATGGGAATTGATTCCCAACACCTCTTTCTGCAACAGGCTTTTGCCTTTTCAGTTAGAGCTGCCTCACCTTCACTGGCCTAAGCTGTCCAATAGAATCTTAGAATTGTTAGGGTTGGAAGGGACCTCAAGGATCATCCAGTTCCAACCCCCCTGCTATAGGCAGGGACTCCTCGCACTATATCAGGTTGCCCGGAGTCACATCCAGCCTGGCCTTAAAAGCTTTCAGGGATGAGGTTTCCACCACCTCCCTGTTTCAGTGTCTCACCAGTCTGCAAGTATTTGGTGAGCAGGACCAGATGCTGCTCTTCTGCCTGTTTGTGTGTGCACATATCAAGCTTTGCATAAGGAGGCCCTTGTGCTGCTCCACCAAGGCTGAGCAGGGTGGGCAGGGAGAGGCAGGCATGAAGTTTGCTGGGAAATTCCCTTGCAATGGGTGGGGAGTGATGACACATCAAAAGGGATGGGGAGAAGAAAAGGCCATGGTATCAACCACATGGCAAGATGAACCACCTACTGTTTAATGAGAGAATTAGGACACATGGATGGTTTTTTCTCAGGCTACCCCAATCTGTTTCTAATCCTGGCCTAGGAAAGAGTGGATGAGAATCAGGAGGCCAATATATGTGTGTGTGTGTGTATACATATATATATATATATATATATATATGTTTCTCATCTTTAGTAAATGTCTGTGTCTATTTGTATTTACTGTAATTGCTCACAAAGGCATCTTTGAACACTGTTATTTCTGGTGCTCCTTGGCAGCAAAAGGCTTTTTACCACCAACCTATTGATACCACATGGTGGGTAAGAGCACCTCCTGCTCTCCTTCCTTTCCGTATTTCAGACTGCAAAGCACTGGGTCACCTCATCTTGGCAGAGAAAAATCCCCACTTCTGCCATGGGCAGGGACACCTCACACAGGATCAAGTTGCCCAGAGCCACATTCAGCCTGGCCTTAAAAACCTCCAGGGATGAGGCTTCCACCACCTCCCTGGGCAACCTGTGTCAGTGTCTCATCACCCTCATGGGGAAGAACTTCTTCCTCACATCCCATCTGAATCTACCCATTTCTAGTTTTGTTCCATCCCCCCAGTCCTATCACTCCCTGACACCCTCCAAAGTCCCTCCCCAGCTTTCTTGCATCCCCCTTCAGATCCTGAAAGGCCACAATAAGGTCTCCTCGGAGCCTTCTCTTCTCCAGACTGAACAGCCCCAACTCTCTCAGCTTGTCTTCATAGGAGAGGTGCTCCAGCCCTCTGATCATAGACTGGTTTGGATTGGCAGAGGCCTTTAAAGGTCATCTAGTCCAGCCCTCTCTGCTGTAATTAGATCAGGTGCCCAGAGACCTGTCCAGCCTGACCTTGAATCTTCCCAGAAACGTGGGTCCCTTGTTCCACCAGGGCTACGTGTGTGTACGTGCTTGCTCTGGAGAGTTCCCATGGCAGAGCTTTCACAGCACTCTGTTTATTTTGCTGGGTTCTCACTCAGGTCAACCACGATACTCTGAAGTGTGGTGGTTTGGACTTGGAGATGGATCATGTGGTGTCCATTACTGGAGAGCACCACTTAAAAGCCAGCCTTGCCAAGACAGATCAGAACCTCTCATTATCTGACAGCTTTTCCCAAAGTCTGATGAAATTGGAGCCTTCTGGGAGAAGGCTCTCTCTGGTTGGTGCAGATAATGCAGAAGTACCTGTAGGATAAGGCACTGTACTCTGGTGGGGAGCTTTGCTTACACAGGCTGACCACTCACGTTCTTTTTAGCCATAGGACAAGAGAAAGTGGCCACAAGTTGTGCTGGGGAGCTTTAGGTTGGACTTGAGGAATAATTTCTTCCCCAAAGGGCTGTCAAGCCCTGGAGCAACGGCAGAAATGCAGTGGTAGAACCTCCACCTCTGGAGGGATCGAAAAGCCACGTAGAAATGGTGCTGAGGGACATGGTATAGTGGTGACCCTGTAGTGCTGGGTCAATGGTTGAAGTTGATGATCTCAGAAAGGTCTCTTCCAACCCAGATGATTCTGTGGTTCTGTGATTCTGTGATTCTCTTGGAGAGTCGCTGTAAGTAAACCAAACTTCTGATGAGAGCTGGTGGCACCTTGGAGGAGCTGGCAGAGGGAAGATGCATGAAGTAGATTTACACAATCTGTTTTTCTTCCCTGAGGACTCTGTTGTGAGAAGCAGAGCTGATCCAGAGCTCTGCTTTGGATGATGAGATCTTGTGTGTGAGATACAGCTAAGAGCTTTTTTGGAAGACCATTGCAGAGGACTTTCTTGGAGAAATGTGCTGAATTTATCAATGGAACCAAAATGCTGCCCTGGGTCAGGCTGAGATCCCTTCAGAGAAGATCCACTAGAACTGGGGGCTGGAAACCAGCCTGCAAAGTGACACTTGGACAGCAGCTGTTGTGATAGCTGCCTTGCCATGGAGGTTTGTCTCACCCAGGCTGCTTCTCTGCTCCCCTTCCTTTCTGTTCAAGCAACCGTGACAGTCTGGAACAGGACGTTGTGGTTCAGGCACCGCTTGGGTGCCTACCCCTGTGCCAACTCAGGGCAGTCACTGCCACCTTCACAACTGAGCCTGCACAAAGAAAGGTGAAGCAGAGGTCACCTGGAGTCCTGGGGGCACAACATCATGTGCAGGTGCTCCCCAAGAACGACTCATCTGAACTGGGGTCCCAGAGTATGTGATCCACCCTCCTATGGGACCATCTCTACCAACCAGCCCTAGGCAGGGAATGAAGGGGAATTTAGGAGTAAAAGGCAGTACCACCAAGAGGATCTTGAGCACACTGGATGCTGCTGGAACTCAAAGTGGTGATACTTTTATCCTCTTGCCTCTGGTCTTATCTCACTTCTCATTCCATTCCATTCTCTTTACCCCTCTCCCTGGCACGAAGTAGACAATCACCTCCCCTCAAGAGCAATTGTCTAATCAAAGAGATCTGCACCGATGTGTCATCAATAAATCTACAGCTACTCCAGTCACTTTGCTGCTACTTTGCCCTGGTTTATTCCTCAGGTATCCCTAAAAGAACCTCCTGTGAACCCTCCCTTGCAGGCCGAGTTGCAACAGCGGCTAACTGACCTCACGGTGAGCAAGATTTGGAGTGAATGGTGAAGCTGATCATAGAATGCTTTGGGTTGGGAGGTACTTTTAAAGATCCTCTGGTCCAACCCCACTGCAGTGAACAGGAACATCTGCAACTAGAGCAGGTTGCTCAGAGCCCCAGACAACCTGACCTTGAATGTTACCAGGGATGGGGCATCTACCACCTCTCTGGGGAACCTGGGCCAGTGTCTCATCACCTGCAGCATGAAAACTTTTCCATTCCACCTAGTCTAAATCTCTCCTTTCTTAGGTTGAAATCATCACCCCTTGTCCTGCTGAACAAGCTCTGCTAAAAAGATTGTCCCTGTCTTTCTTTCCCAGGGATGTGCTAGATGCTCCATCCCTGGAAACATTCCAGGTCAAGACTGTGAGCAACCTGTTCTAGTTGCCGGTGTCCTTGCTGACTGCAGGGGGTTTGGACTAGATGACCTTTCAAGCCCTCTCTACCCCACACCATTCTATGATTCTAGGAAATATCCTTGTCCTTCAGGTCATGGTTACCTGCTCTTTGGGTATGGTGGTTGCTCCTTGCCATCTGAACCTAACATTGCTTTTTGCTCCCTAGAATGCATGCCTGAGCTGAAGCATGCTAGCAGCTTGATAGTCCTGATGGAGCTGAGTGCCCTGCCCTCCTCATTACTTCTGTGACCTAAACAGCTTACCTCAGCTGCAAGTAATGTGTGTTTACTTTCATGAAAGTTGATGACAAGGTGGACTACCTCTGGGCAAGGCAGCAGATCCTGACAACCATTGGTGATACTTTCTCACTGAATAATACCTCCCAGCTTCTGCAAGCTGGCCAGTCCCAATCTATTGAATGTTGCCTTTCTATGGCACAGCAGAAGCTTTTCAAACAGGAGGTTGTGCAATGTTCAGTCATGCACCACATGAAAGTTTGCACTTTGCCTGTAAGAGACTCTTTGATGAGCAGAACTCGTAATTTTGTCAGAAAATGAGATCAGGCCATGAAAAACATTGACTGACATTTGGTGTGAAAGTAATTATTTTGCAAGGTGGAGTGGTGTCACCTGGCCTAATTTTAACCAAATAACAGTTTGTTGTCTGATCCAAACTAGCTGTCAAGGTTTGTTCTGCAGTCAACGGAGCGAGATCAGCCCTCCAGCAGCTGAATCATCTAATCTACATTAGACATCTGTCTTACAGTAGGATGATTGCTGTTTCGAAGTGCCTGCCTGTCTCCATGGACTGAAGAAAAGGAGCAAGGATTAATGTTGAGCTGGCCTATGTTAGAGCTACCTGAGTGAAATCACTTCTCCTCTTGAAATATTGGCACAGCCTTACCATGCCTTTCTCCAGCCATTGGGAAATGCATTGTTCCCCTTCAGGACTCTCATGACTCACAGTCTAGGGAGTTTCAGGTAAGTCATAGGATGAATCCTTAAAACACAAGAGCCCAAGAGCCTCCCTGCCCCTTGTCTTTATCCAGAAAGATGGTTAGGCTTTGGCTAAGATGTTAATGGAGCAGCCTTTGCTAGATGACTGCTCATCTGCCAGCTAGCCACAGGCTTTGATCCTTGAAGCATTGTGCTGGAAATGAAAGTCTTGTGTTTTGCCCAGCAACTGCCTTGAAAGCAAATGGTAAATTCAAGAGAAAGTGGGGTGAGGATGGAAATGCAGATAAGATGCCTTCACCTTGCCTTGGGGCGAGAGGCCATGGCCAGTCTGGGCTGGATGGTCAGACCTGCTGTAAGTGCTTCTGTGAGTTCTACCAACATAGGACAACCATCAAGCAGAGGAGAGCTTGCCAGAAGAGCTGCCCAGAAGGCATTGAGCAGTTGCAGGCTCTGAAAGATGGGCTGGATGGGTTCTCTGGGCACTGAGTTTTTGTTCCAGCTGTGTGGCTTGGGTAAATGAGGTGAGTCATTAGCAGCTCATGTAGCGCAGCTAAGAACGGCCTTAAAGTGTCATAGCACTCATCAAAGGTCTAAGCTGGGATAAGAAGGGGACCCATGGCTTCAGGCACCCCATGAGTGCCCAGAAATGGAAGCAGAAGAGATGGGGAAGGAGGTGGAGAGAGCTTGTACCCCCTCAGTTAGGAAAGAAACAATGCTTGTCCATGCAACACCATGTAGATAGGACATTAGAAAAAGTCTCTTCCTCTGAAGGGTTGTCACAGTGGTGGAGTCACCATCCCTGGAAGGGCTTAAAAGATGTGTAGATGAGGTGCTGAGACATGGTTTAGTGGTGACCTTGTAGTGCTGGGTTAATGCTTGGAATTGATGACCTTAAAGGGCTTTTCCAACCAAAATGATGTGTCAAGTCAGATCTGAGTGAGATCAGCATCGCCCCTGATAGCGCAGCTTTGGTCCTTGTGAGGAATGTAAGGATTACAGCCCGTGCTTGCCTGGCCTGCTGGAGGGAGGTGGCAGTCATATTACACAGAGTGTCAGCTAGTGCAGCACTGACCAGCTCACAAAAACCATTCACAAGCAATGGCAGGTGAGGTGAAGGGGTTTGCCCATGAATATATAGGCATCTAAAATTCCTTTTCATCCTGGTTATCCCTGGATTCCTCTACTTTCAGTGTGCATCACTGCAAAGGGACCAGGCTGCCCAGGGAAGTTGTGGATTCTCCTTCTCTGGAGCCTTTCAAAACTTGCCTGGGCTCATTCCCAGGCACCCTGCGGTGGGTGACCCTGCTTTAGCAGGAAGGTTGGACCGGATGATGTCCAGAGATCCCTTCCAACCCCCGCAGTGCTGGGACTCTGTGAAGAGTGCTGGGAGTGCACAGGCGCAGAGCTGCGGCTCTGAAGTGCTGAATCCAGCCAAGGATTTAAGAAGCTATTAATTACACCTAAAACAAACGAGTGCATTTCATGACCTGCTAATTTGTAAACAGAGAGGGGAAGAGCAAAACAAATCAAACTGTTATTTGTGGCCTGTTGTTTGCTTTGCTCTAATAATAAATACAACTGGAACAAGAAAAAAGCCAGTGCTGTACCAAGGCAAAATAAATGTGTCTCTGTGAGGGCAATTTTTCTCCTGTTAAGCAATTTAAATGAGTGGGGTTGGAAGGATCAGAGAAATCTCATGGTTCATCCTTTAAGCTCTTTGTTAAGTTTTGCATTTCATTGATTCTGTGGAGGACAAGCCTGGATGGATGGCTCCAAAGTGGTTAATCATCAGTTAGTGTCAGCTGGGGCAATCCCTGTTGTCTTTGAAAGATGAGTTCCCTTCTGGGAATGGATTGTTCTTTCAAGAACAATTCTTGTTATTGATCAAGAGCAGCGGAAACTTCTTTTCAGTTGTATTGATTTTATTTTAACTTCTTTAACTTCTTGCCCCACCCTAAGCACAGAGGAAATGTGGATTTGGAACCATATCCAGACTTAGGATCTTTAGTCTTCCTCTTTAATGGGCTGAACTGAGATCTCTGATCTGGGAAGTCCCAAAAGGCTTCAGCTGGAGCCCATGTGTCCAGCACAAGGCATTTTGAGATAGATGAAGGCCAACTGGATAAGGTCCAGCAAGAACAATCAGAGGTCCAGAAAACATGACCTCCATCAAGGCCTAACAGAGGTTGGGATTGTTTAGTCTGGAGGAGATATGGATGCAGAGAGATTTGCTGGGAGACTGCAAGTATGTAAAAGGGTACTGTGGAAAGGAAGAACCTGCTCCTTGAATCCACACAGGAGAACAGGCAGCATATTTTCATCTAAATCAGGAGCAAGATGTTTAGGCTGGGACAGGAGCAGAATCAGGTAAGGTTAGTTTTGTTAAGCAAATGTCTCTGGGTAGAACTAATCCTAAGAGGGAGAAGAAGAAGAATGGACTGGAAGACCTGGCAAGATCTCTTCCAGTCCTGGTTTTGGTTTGTTTGTTGGTTTCTTTGGTGGTTTTTTGCCAGCTGTTTAAGTTACTTGGATTCTGATCCTGATTTTGCAGCTCTGGTGCATTCACATAGATGTGATTGTGGGATATAACTTCTGGTTCCCCAACCCAAATGGGATGACCTCAAATAGTCAGGTGAAGGAATCTTACCCAGGGCAGATGCTGTCCTGTGCAGAGCAGGGGGAATAAACATCTATGAGTCACCCTGGGAGGCTCCTTGGCTGGAAGGTGCATCCACAGGTGCATCTGTCTGCATGAAAGAAAAGAAAGCATGAAAGGTGAAAACACACTCCTTGGTGAGTGCAAAGCCTTTCCCTCCATGCTTGTCATCATTCTTCTCAGTTTTGAGTGGAGAAATTGCAGGGAGCTGCTGTTTGAGAATGTTTCTTAAACTAATGTCTCAAATACTTCTTTACTCAGCATTTGTTAGGCTTCTTCTAGAGAATGTGTCCAATATTAGGGTTCTCCCAGCAGAAGAAAGATACTTAGCAGCTGGAGTGGGTTCAGGGAGGCCACCAAGATGGTTTGGGGCTGCAGCACTTGCTGCACAGGGAGAGTTTTGCTCATCCTTGGAGGTTTCCAAGATCAAGCTGCGTAAAGGCTTCAGCAACCTGGCCTGATCTCCTAGCTGATGCTGCTTTGAGCAAGAGGATGGATGCTTCTGGAGGTCCCTTCCAACCTAGATTAGTCCATGACTCTGTGATTCTAAAACAGACTGTCTGTATCTGTCAAAACCTGGTGCTACTACAGAGGCCAAAGATGGTGTCTGCTGCCAAGAGGCAACAAAAGCCTCAGGCTGCATTGTTGGTGCCAGTACCTCCGCTGTAATTATCACCCCATTTTCATGGTAAGCTTTATGCAGATGAGAAACATCTCCAAATGTCCTCAGATGTCTCTGTGAAGCCACTACTCTTCACCTCATGTGCTCTCAGACTTTTCTCCCTTTCTCTGTTGGCAAGAGGCAAACAGTCAGGAGCTCCAGTCTGGCTTGCTCTGACCAGGAAGGATCATAGTGAGATCCTTAAGCAAGAGCGGACCAAACTGTGCTCGATGTGGTGCAAAAGTTTATCAACTCAAGCTCAATGCTGCTGGAGCAGTAGTATCAGCTTCTTGGATCTTACTTACCGCCCTCTCGGGGTACTCAATACTCCATGCTGAGTGCACCTGGTGGCAGTCTTCATCAGTTTTGTCTCTGCAGCTCCCTGAAAGGAAGTTGGAGCCAAGTGGGGAGAAGGAAGAGTGTGAACAACTCTTCTTGCAGATCCTCACAGTGGGGCTACTCCCAACCATGAGGAGCAAACCTTACTGCCCAGTCCATGTCTGGGTTTTCTCAGATTAGGGCAAAGGGCCTGCCTGTGCTCTCTGAGCACCTTCCCATGGTGCACACGTGCTCAGCACCACATGATGTGCTTCTTGCAGGGAACACCCTGCCCGAATCCAGTCCATCTCTAGTCAAAGGATGATTCCCAACAGACTGTGCTGTAGTCCATTTTTAAATGTCTTAAAGAGCAGGGTTTCCACCAGAGTCCCCAGAGAGGATGTTCCACCATCCAGTAGGTTAGATATCACTGCTAAGAATGTTTCCCCTTGGTACTCAAAATGCATTTTCCATTTCTTAATCCTATCTTGTGATTCCTGGTCATTCCCCTGTTGGGCTAACCTAAACAATTCCTCCCCTTCCCCAAATGTCAGCAGACAGTTGTCCTCCTTTGCTGTCCCCCAGCCAAACTATACATATTTAGCTCCTTCCGTTTTTTCTCCTCATAAGTCAATCCTTCCAACCACTTACTCAGCCATGTTGTCCCCCTTTGACTTCTCTCCAGCCTGAAGCATTCCAGTGCTGCTGAAGTGTCCAGAAGCAAAATCAAGTCTCCAGTGACCTCAGCCCAAAGAGGAGGTTGACAGAGAAAAGCCTTGTTTATGAGAACATCCCTACAGCCATCTTTTTTTTGGGTCATGGGGTGGAAACAGGGTTTTGGTGCTACCCCTGAGACCTGGCTGGAGAAGAGCTGCCAAGTTCATTCAAATATTCCATTGAAGCCAGGCACTGGGAACGGCTGAGACGCGGTGTCCTGCTGCCTTGTTTTCATTCACTTCATTGTAATCTCCTGTGGCAGCATGGGGAGGACACAAAGAGGAAAGGTTGGCCCAAGGAAACACAGCAATAAATGCCTACTGAAAGAGCTTGATATCAAGTGCCACAGCCAAAGTCCGTGCCGAGGTCGTTGCATGACAGAGTACCTTTTTCATTTCCCATAGGAGCCTTCTTCCGTCTAAACATGAAGGAGAAGAAGTTGCTTTCTGTTTGCCTTCTGTCCTGAGCCAAGACTGATGCTCACCTTGTTTTCCTTGGGCATTAATCTGTGTTTACCAGAGCAGGCCATGAAGAAAACATTCTCCAATCTTCCTTTAAAAGGTAGGAAGAGCGAGCTTAGGAAGAACAGCTGGCAGCAGATGCCAATGGTCCTGGGCTGCTGCAAGTCTTGTTGCCATTTAGAGTAAATTAAACAGCAAGGACTTTCATCAGTTTCGGCTGGAAAGCAGCTCTACAGAGAAGGTCCAGGGAGTCCTGGTGGGCAACAAGTTCACCATGGCTAGCAATGTTCTCTTATGGCCCAAAAGGCCAATGGGATCCTAGAGTGCATTCAGAAGAGCGCGACCAGAAGGTTCAGAGAGTTTGTCTTCTTCTGCTCCATACCTAGTGAAGCCACATCTGGAGTATTTGGCCCAGTTCTGGGCTCCTCAGCTCAACAGAGACAAGGAACTACTGGAGAGTCCAGTGGAAGGCTAGAAAGATGATTAAGGGACTGAAGCATCTCTGATGAAGAAAGGCTGAGAACCCTGGGCATGTTTAGCCTGGAGAAGAGCAGCCTGAGAGGGCATCTGACCAATGCTCAGCAAGAGCTAAAAGGTGGGGGCCAAGACTCTCAGTTATGAGTGATTATTGCTCTTGGGAGCTTGGCTTGTTCCTTTCCAGAGCACCTCAAACTCTTCATGCTGTTTTCTAATGAAAGGAAGAGCAATTGGAATTGGTGATTGAATAAGTGCTTACTGGAACAGGGGTCAAGGCTCATTTAAAGCTCTGGGTTCCTCCCAGGGTAGCAGCAATATTGCAGTTCTAATTAGAGCTCAAGGTGCCATTGGGTTATGAGGAGATGCTGTGGTGCTGAAGATATTGTCTTTCCCTGTGGCATAAAACTGAGCCCCAGACTGCTTATTCACATCCAAGATCCTCTGCTGTGATTGAAATTCATTGCAGTGTTGGCGTCTGTTATTTGTAGCAGAGCGTTGTCTGCCACCTCAGATAAGAGAGTGGCCCAGAAGATGGAAGGGTTGATGGCACTGGGAGGGAAAACATGACAGTGCCATGAAAATAGAAAACTCAGGATGAGGAAGGATTTTTCCTTTGGTTCTCCTTTTAACGATAAGGAACATAAAGGAGTACTGGGTCCAGTTCTGGACTCTCTGGTTCGAGACACACAAAGAATTACTGCAGAGAGTCCACCAGAGGCTACAAAGATACTGAGGCCACTGGGGCATGACTCTTGGAGAGAAAGCCTGAGAGCCCTGGGGCTGTTGAGCCTGGAGAAGAGCAGCCTGAGAGGGGATCTGATCAAGGCTGATCAATAGCTACAGGGTGGGGGCGAGAGGATGAGGCCGGGCTCTTGTCAGGGGTGCGCAGTGACAGGACAAGGGGCAGTGGGCACAAATTAAACCCTGGAGGGTGCCATCTGAGCATGAGGGAAAAATTCTTTGCTCTGAGGATGCTGCAGCCCTGGAGCAGGCTGCCTAGAGAGGTTGTGGAGTCTCCTTTTCTGGTGAAAACCCGTCTGGATGTTGTGATTCTGTGCAGCCTGGTCTGGGTGACCCTGCTTTAGCAGAAGGTTGTACCAGATGATCTTTAGCAGTCCCTATCCAAGCCCCATCAGTCCATGATTCTGTGAAACGTTAGGCTGGAGAGGAAAGTTGTCAGCTTCCTTTGCTGGGTGAGGTTTTCTTTGGAGCACAGTCCCAGCTGAAGCACTTTTGTCATGCTGTAAGTTGCAGGGTACTTTCAGATCTTGTCCAGAAGCCAAGAAGCTTCTGTGTGTGAAGCCAAATTGCTTGAAATAGCAGGTGATGATTTTAACACACAATCAGCCTTCCCACACACCAGTGTGAGTGGATAGAGTCTTGAAGCACTGACCATCCCTGATGCAGCTTTACAGCTGAACTGTGGTTTTCTGTATCAATCCTGCACTTATTTCATGCAAATACCAAGAAATGAGCGGCTTGCAGTCATGGTGAGGTTACTGCAGCTCTGAGTGCTTTGTTACCAGGTTGGACCAGATGATCCCCAGAGGTCCTTTCCAACCCACAGCATTCTGTGATTTGGTGAAACTGCAGATTACTGTAGGTCAACCCATCAGAAAATTCCTCTTCAGATTTAGAACACAACCTCTAATTTTGTTCCTTTAGCCTCTTTTAAAAATAGGAAAGCAAACACTTTCCTCAAAAACATCAGGGGTTTTTTGGGTTCTATTTTCCTTTGCAGGCTGCACAGGCCCTGACTCAGCAAGGCTTCTCTCTTCTCAGCATACCTTACGCCTCATGTAGCACATCCCATCTTTGTTTTGCTCTTCTTGTGCCTCCAAGGAGTTGCCTCCTGGTTAAAGCCTGGCTAGTGGAAGCTTGGTCCTTGGGACATACTGAGTAAGCAGGATTAAAAACAGAGGAAGGCTTGGATGAAAATTAGCTACCTGACCATGGGAAGCATCTGAAATTCCCTTTCTACTGAGGGCACAACTGTGTAGCACGATAACATCAGCCCCCTGTGGTAGCTGCCTTGGTACTCACCCAGCTAAAGACCCAATTTTATGTGCCTGAGGACCCAATTTCATCCAAGCTTGTGCTGTCCATCTCCTATCCACTGAAGTGGACTGGAAGTATTTTACCTCCTGAGGAATTAAGAGTGCTAATGAGTAAAAAAGTGGATTTTGCTCATTAGCTCATGCTAGGAAGCTTTGCCTCTTTCTTTCACAGATGCATCTGACCATACAGACCTTGTGGGACAGGTTACTGCATCCTTTTGTGTTAGAAGCTGAATGTGATGCTAAGGTACTTGTATGAGTTTGGTTCCACAGTGGGATGGACAAGGGTAATGACATTGCCACAGAGGTGAGACTAAAATCATGGAATGGTTTGTCTTGGAAGGGACATTTAAAGCTCATCTGTAAGTTCAGCCTTCCTGCAGTCAGCAGAGACATCTGCAACTAGAGCAGGCTGCCCAAAGCCTTGTTCAACCTGACCTTGAGTATTTACAGATGGGGCATCTACCACCTCTCTGGGTAACAGAGGTCAGGGTCTCACCACCCTCAGCACAAAAAAAGTGTTCCTTCTCCCTAGTCTGAATGTCCCTCTTTTTGTTTCAAGCCATCACTCCCTCTCTTACCACAACAGGACCTGTTAAGAAGCCTCTCCCCATCTTTCTTACAGGCCCCTTTAAACACTGCAAGGAGACCAGAAGGTCTCCCCAGAGCTTTCTCTCCTGCAGGCTGAACAACCCCAGCCCTCTCAGCCTGTCCTCAGTGATGCGAACCACTGATATTCCCTGTTTATTGACTGCTTTCACACTGTTTTCATCTCTCTCTCCTCTTCCTCCTCTGCTAAACGGCGCTGTAAAAATAGTGTTTCGAGCAAAAAGCATGGGAAAGTCCAAGAGCCTCACTGCATTCCCAGTGAAACACCAGCAGTTCCCACAAATTGGAGATTTCCCTCCCTCCTCTCCAGCTTTTATTTTTTTGCGCTGCCCAGGAATTGATGGACTCAAGGCAACCGTACAGCAGTTGGGGTTGGAAAAGAAGGGAGTGGGGAAGGGGAGGGAAGCAGGGGAAAGCAAATGGAAAAAAATACACCACAGTAGTAGCCACAGAATTTTTCTCTGCTCCAGCTTCTCCTTTGAACTGGATACTCCACCCCCCTCCTTTAATAAGGAACAAATTTTCAGTGTGCTATGGGAAAGTTTGAATGCAACATATTTCTGACAGGTCACTGTCAGTTCACACTAAAGAGTTTTGTGCTGCCTTTTTCCCCCTTCTTCTTCCTGCCCCCATACCATTTCCTTTCTTTTGTCTCTTCCTTTCTATCTCTTGTTCTCTCTTTTCCCTTATTTGTTTTGAAGTGGAGACAGTGGGTGCAACATGATGGCTCAGATTGCTGTGGGTAGTGGCATGCAGGGCACTTGGGGTCAATCACAGAATCCCAGCATGGTGGGGTTTAGAAGGGATCTCTGGAGATCATCTAGTTCAACCCCCTTGCTAAAGCAGTCCCACCCAGAGCAGGTTGTCCAGGAACACATCCAGGCTGGTTTTGAATCTCTCAGGAGAAGGAGACTCCACGACCTCCCTGGACAGCCTTTTGCAGTGCTTCTGGAGGTTCAGTGCCAGCTCTGGTGCAAGTGGAAATCGCTCAGGCAGTGTCTCAGGGTACAGGGTGAGTTGCCCAGGGGTAAAGGCGAGAAAGACCCTGGGTGTTCCTGGACAATGTTAAATGTATTCTCCTGGCAAATTTGAAAACAATAGTAAATATCTGGGGAGGGGGAGAAGCAGGAATGTGACATACAAGGCTCAGCATAGCTGAGACAAAGAGAGCTGGAAACACAGAGGCTGAAGGCTGCACCTTCAGAGGACTGAGATGGTTCTGACCAGCTCCTTCCAACAGAGATACAGCCACTGCTGAGCTACCCGTGGATCTCCAGACACCCTGGGCATCTGGAGGCCCAATGGGAAATGCTGAAGTTAAAGCATTGCATTCGCCTGGTTGGACAAATCTCTTGATACTCAGCCTGCTTCCTCTACAACCTGGCTGAGGGTGGTCAAGCCCTGGTTCCTTGCCCAAGCATAATGATAGCTGTCTTGAGGAAGCACTTGCAAAGCCCAGCAGTGTTTTTTTGGAGGCCAAAAGCTGGTGCAGACTGGTACAGCTGGGGCTATTCTGGGAGCAGGCAGAGGAAATGCTTTTTAGGGAAGTCCACAAAAGAAGCAGTCCCTTTTGTCCAGTCTGCTCTGAAGCTGTGGTGGTTACTGCTGCTGAGGGCTGGCTTGGGGCTGCTGGTTTGAAACAGGAGGTGCTCTCCTCTGTTTCGCTTCCTCCTCCTCTCTGCAGCAGTGGTGGCATTTAGTGTCTCTGCCAAGCTCTGTCTCATCTCTTCTCTTTCTTTCTGTCCTTCCTCCTCTTGTACGAGCAACCTATGGGGTTTGTTTTACCCCTCTGTAGAAAAATGCCATCTCCACCCACCATGTGAGATGGTGCTCAGCCAGAGCCTCCTTGCATGTGGTGTCCTCCCCTCCAGCAGCACCTGCGTTCCAGCTTTGCTGGCTTCCCCAGAGCAGCCAAGGAGTTAATAATTAACAGCAGTGATCACTGAGCTGCATTGCTGCTGCTGGGTGATGTCTAACCGGGGTTGTCTCACGCAGCCTTCGGTTGCACCCCAGGTTTGTGACACTTGGAAGCTCCGCTGAAGGTAGGGAGCCTACAGTGGAATGAGGCCCTTGAAGGGCAATCTTAGGCAAGTGTAATTGGCTTCATATGTCTCTCAGGCCACTTCTGAGATCTCAAAGCAAGGTCAAGGGTGCTTGAGGCAGAGACGAGAGGCTGTTCTTGCTAACATTCATTTCCCAGTGGTATGTCAACAGCTTGTTACGGGGCCAGGGCTGACGGCTGCTGGAGATTGGGATGGGTGACTCATGGCGTTTGCTTTCATACCCAGTTTTATATAGTACCGTGGTGCAGTGGCTTGACTAATGGGCATAAATCTCCTGTGCTTCCCAGGAGTGGAACACATCACCACTGGGCCCAGGAGGGAGAACAGAAAAGCCTTTTCAAAGGAGGTTTGGCCAGCGGTGTCCCATGAGAGGGACAGCCTTCACTTTTGCCTGGTCTTTGGAGCTTCTGCTCGTCTCGCTGGGTGGATTTTGGCTTGTCAAAATGTCCCTTCTGCCACTAGCTGAGGCCTCAGGCTTTACTTAACACACACTGCTTTGCAGTCCCCTGATGCTCGTGAGGTGATGCTGCAAAAAAACACAACCACCCAAGTGTTCAGCAAAAGAAATTGCCCCCAACAGAGTTTCTGTTGATTCCTGGGGCTGCAGAGCTGAGCAGCTCTGGACAACACCATCCACTCGTCCTATCGGGCAAGCAGGTACTGAGATCTGCAGGAGAACTTGTGAGTAGCTGCAATGCTGGATTTTGAGGAGCAGGAAGGGAGCTGGATGATGGCAGCTGGCTAAAATGAAGATCATTAAAATTACTTCCCAGACAGGTTCTTTTGTTGTTGTTGTTGGGTTTTGGTTGGTCAGTTTGGTTTGATTTGGTTTGTTTGTGTGTGTGTGTTTTAGGTCATATTCTTAGCTGGGATGACTTCTATGATCTTCTTGGCTTAAGTGTTGCTGATTTCCCCTCATGCCTTTGTGGAAGCTTCTCTGTGCTTCATGTAGGTGCCTTTGGTGATGCTCCATGCACTGTTTCTGTTTGCACCCCCTTATGTGCCCGGCTGAGAGGAAGGAATGAGACTAAACCTGGCTTGCTGAAGGAAGGTCATAGAGGGCATGACCTGTCAGCTGTAGGATGCTGTGTTGAGTGCCCTCATTCCCCACTGAAGGGGAGATCTGCTGGAATTTCCAACATTTAAAGATTAGCCTTTTGGTCCCTGTCAGGTTATTGAGGGTGTCTGAGAGAAGTGCCATTACTTCTGGCTCGGCCAAAGGACGATGCCTACATCCCACCAGATAAGTGGAAATCCTCAGTAGGAAGTCCTGACCCCAGGACTTCTCTTACTGGAAGATGGAGCTTCTGATCAAAAAGAACCCAGGACACTGACCTTGCCTGAAGATAGGGACCCACTTATGTAGAATCAATAAGGTTGGAAAAGTCCTCAGAAATCATCAAGTCCAACCAGGCACCCTCCTGGCTTGTGGTGGCGTCCTCTCACCTGCCTTTGCTTTTTGGAGCATGGGTGGCTTTCTGGGCTGTGTTTGTGGACCTTTGTGTCTGGATTCTGTTCAAGTTCTGCTGCAGGCATGAATGTAGCTACCTGAGACTGAATACTTAGGGTTGAATTAAGATCTAAAGAGACACACCTCCAGAAGGTGGATCATGCACACTAGACTAATCTTTTGCTAGGCAGCCTGTTTTCTGCTTCAGATTTGCTCTTTTCTGCTTCAGATTTGCTCTCTCTTTCTCTCACCTTTATCATGAAACAGCTTTACCTCTTTGTCTGAATTGCATTCACTTCCCAAGCTGCCTCTGAGCACCATTTCGATGCCACCAGTGGAAAGTCATGCAAAAGCTAGCCAAGTACCTCAGCTCTGCTTACAGCCCCTGTAGAATGTCTGCTGAAGTCTGTAGTGCTGTAAATGGTGGTGAAAATTGTCAATTCTAGTATCTGATAATGAATGTTAATTACTCTCCCTAGTGACTTTGCATCTGGAGTATTGTGCCCAGTTTGGGCTTCCCAGTTCAAGAAAGGAAGAAATCTATTGGGGAGAGTCCAGTGGAGGCTACAAAGATGCTGAGTGGCCTGAAGCATCTCTGTGAGGAGGAAATGCTGTTGAGCCTGGAGAAGAGCAGCCCCAGAGGGGATCTGATCAATGCTGACCAATATCTAAAGGGCACTGCCTGGATCAGAAGCAGGTTGTGATATTAATGCTACTAGCCAGATCTCCTTATTTCTTGTTCAGTGTCCTATGCACCAGATTTCACTGCTCCCCTTGCTGACTCCTTGGTGTAACTCAGTGAAGTCAATGGTGTTGTGCACTCCTGCTACTTCCTTTCCCTCTAGGCATGAATCAGTGTCCAAGCCCTTGACTCTGGGATGCATCCACAAGAATGAGGTAAGTTTCCAGTCTTAGGCACTGACAGAGGCGATCTGGGAAGAATTTGTCTCTCTGTGGCTGGAGAATGACTGTGTCCTCCCATAAGGGAGCAGAAATGGAAGCCAGCAGAAGGATCACCTCCTGACAGCGCTGTGGAAATTCAGCTTTACAGTAGCAAAAGGTCAGGATGCAGTGCAAATGTGGCTAATCCTGCCACGGCAGGGGGAAGGCTTTTTATGGTATGGCCCTCTCCTGCTTTCCTCAGGAGGAAAGACCTCAGAACACTCCAGTGGAAGAAGCCAGAAGTGGGGGATTCTTGACATTTTTCTCCAAACCCCTCAAGGGAATCCTATCAAAGCAGAGAGCTCGTTCCAGCCTCCTGCTGCTACAAATACCATCTAAGCAACCTCAGGCTGACCTTAGCTGGTCAGTGACACTGGTCTTTCTCAGAAACCCACAATCCTAAAAAAGAAGGAGCCACTTTTTCTCTTTCTTCCCTTCCAGCACCCTCTCCCCATTGAGCACGGAGCCAGAAAGGACCAACAATCCCTCAACCTTCCAAGAAAACAAGGCAGAGCCACCTAGAGCGGAACAATAGAGCATGATGAAGACACAGCCACAATAGCTGGCTGTGGTTAACCTCAGAGGCTACAGTCAAACCCAAGGAAATTACAGAAAACCCTTAAACAAATACAATGGCCACAACTGTTTTCTCCCCAGGGGACCCATAAATAGAAGCTGGCGCTCCCGGGGAGGGAGGAGGGGAGGGAAGAGGGGAGGGATGGGATGGCCACTGTTTGTTCTTCTGTGGTTCCATGTAGGCTAAACTGGAGACTAGCCTATGAAATCGAAGGCAGAGAGAGAGGAGGCTGTCACAGGTTTTGGCACCGATTCTCCTGTGTGCTGCAGAAGAATGCTGCCTTCCTGCATGGCTCTGCGAGGCTTGTGTGGGCTTGCTTGATCCTCCGTGAGCACGGACTGACTGCGCTTTGGGCCAAGGGTCACCTGCTCTGAGGACTTCTCCATCCCTTTTCCTCTTCATTTTAGAGCTGGAGCTTGGGTGATACCTAAGCAGGGCCATGGTTTGAAGTGAGTCTTCTGTATGGGAGTCTCAGGCTGTCGTGGTTGCTAAGTGTTTCAGGCCAGCGCTGATCCTTGTTGGTGTCTCTATTCTACAGTCAGCCTTGAGAAGCTTGAGAGCTGGGACCATGTGAAACTCAGGAAGTTCAACAAAACCAATTTCAAGGTCTTGCACCCTGGCCAGGGCCATCCCAACCAGAAATATAGGCTGAGCAGTGAATGGATTGAGAGCACCCCAACTGGAAGCCCTCTGCTGTGAGGATAGGCTGAGAAAATTGGAGTAGTTGATTGTGGAGAAGAGAAAGCTCCAGGGAGACCTTGTAGAAAGCCTTTCAGTACTTAAAGATGACCTACGAGAAAAAGCAGGGCCTGTTGTGATGGGGTGCTGGCTTTAAACTAAAAGAGGAGAGCATTAGCATAGATATAAGGAAGAAATTCTTTACTCTGAGGGCGGTGGGACCCTGGAAAGGGCTGCCCAGAGATGGTGAGGATGCCCTGTACCTGGAAGTGTGCAAGGCTGGGTTGGATGGGGCTTTGGGCAACCTGATCTAGTTGAAAGTGTTCCTGCCTATGCCAGGGTGCTTGGAACTAAAGGATATTTAAGGTCCCTTCCAATCTAAACCATTCTATGGTTTTTTACTGTGAGATCTGTTTCCCCACAGGAACATCTGGATGATACCTGTGTTGCTGGTAGCAGAGGGAAGTGTAACAAGAAAAGTCTCTAGGCTGGAGGAGGTCTCACATGGTGCCATATGGATCCTTTTCCTTCAGTTTCCAAGACTTCTGGATGCTTCTGCTCAGGAAGATCTGGGCATTGCTTTGTAGAGAAAGTTGCAATTGGACTTAGTGGCACCTCTCCTCCTGGCCAACCTCTTCTGCAGCACCATTTGGTAACATTGGTTATTGCTGCTGTGGACTTCTACTTGCAAGAAAAGGAGGATGCAGCAGAAGTGACCTGGGTGTCTTAGCCTTGCAGTGCAGAGATGTGGTAAATCATCTCACTGGGGTCATAAAAACAACCTGTCTAGAGCAACTTGGAGCTCAAGACATTTCCAAGTCCTCAGATCAGCTGGACTGTAGCCAGCTCAGGTGTCCTGCACTGGAAAACTGTCATTTTAAAGTGCCTGACTGCACAGAAAGAAAAGAGAGTGGCCCAACAAGTGGCTGCTTGAGCAGAAGAAGGTTTTTAACAGGAGACAAAGTCAGTTCATGCACCCCGGGCACTACCATCAAGTGATCTCAGGCTGGGATTGTCTGTTGGCAGTGGCCCAGCCCCATCACCCATGGCCCAGCCCCATCACCCATGGCCCATCCTTCTCCAACGAAAGCGAAGACAATCATAACCTTAACTTCTGCTCCTCAAAAGTCAGAGCTCTACAGGGCAAATTCCTCTGTGTTGGGTGATGTGGAACTGGATGGGCAGGTCCTGGCTGGATTTTGCTGAGGTCTCCTTTTCTAGAAGGTATTAGGTCAGAACCAGGGTAGGTGAGAATTTCTCATTGGCTTCAGCTGGGAGCAATGAATTAATGTGGCAAATGATCAGCAGGTGGTTCTGTTTTCTTTAAATTAAATTTAAGAAGATAGCAAGTGGGAGGGTGGTTCTGGGTTTGGTTTTTTCTATTTTTTTCCAGTCTGGGAGGCAGAAGTGGTGTGGTGACTGCTGCTGAAGGTAGGAGCTGAGGTTTGGTTCTGGTTTTCTTTCACCGTCTGAAGGATTAACAAGATGAGTAACCTGCTTTTACCTTTTCTGCTGAGAGCAGTTGGAAGTACTTTGCAATACCTCAAAGATGATGACTTGGAAGTTCAGATTCTCAGTGACTTTGGGATCTGGACCTTGTCTTGTTTATTTATTTATGCTCAAAGTGGAACCTCCTGACAACCTTTCTTTTTAAATAATATTTCCCTGGCCAGTACTGACTTCTTGAAACAGAGCTTTGTGGAGATCCTAGAATCACAGAATTGCCAGGGTTGGAAAGGACCCCAAGGATCATCCAGTTCCACCCCCTGCTGCCATGGGCAGGGACACTTTCCCCTAGATCAGATTGCCCAGAGTCCCATCCAGCCTGGCCTTAAAAAAATCTTCCAGGGATATGGCTTCCACCACTTCCCTGGGCAACCCGGTCATGTGGAGGAATTTGTTGGTGCACCTAGCAGAAGGTGCTTGGTTCAGGTTGAAGGTCACCCACAGGTTGCTCTAAGCTGTTCCAGGTTACTCAAAGCCCCACACAACCTGGCCTGGAACACTTCCAGGGAGGGGGCATCCGCAATTTGGTCAAATTAGCCTGCGTTTGGCATCCTGGTCGTTAGGCTTCGGCTTCCCTGTGTGATTCACGCTGTGCAGGAGGTTGCAATTGCTCCTGTATCTCATGTGAGTTCTCTAATAACTGACCTCTTTGTCCTTCTTCCTTCCTGTCCCTCAGCCCTGCCATACTTCTGAAAACCTTCCAAAGGATAATGGGGGGATAATGTGATCTCCTAGTCATGGGCAAGGAAAACATTTCCTGCTTAACCAAGCTTTGCAGATAATTCTGCTTGGCTTGGTGCTTTCTCTTGTTAATCCCAGTTCTGAATCATCTAGGGGAGGAACGAACTAATGTTTGGCCTAGGATGGTGAAGGAGGTGTCCAAGGCCACGTTAATCTG
Organism: Picus viridis; assembly: GCA_033816785.1. Classification (NCBI taxonomy): domain Eukaryota; kingdom Metazoa; phylum Chordata; class Aves; order Piciformes; family Picidae; genus Picus; species Picus viridis. The sequence goes on along the minus strand of CM066583.1, from coordinate 4,109,719 downwards.
GGTGAGTGACGTAAAGTTCAGCTTTCTGATTCACCCATTGTTCGCAAGGTCATGATTAAGCCTTGCAAATGTTACTTACCTTGAGGTCCCTCTGGAGGTGAGTCATGACTTCGTGTTTGTAACCCCACTTCAAAGATAACGCTGGCAAAGTCTTGAAAAGACTTAAAGGAGCAGGTAGCAAACACCTCTCTGGTTTCCATAACAAAATGTGCAGCTTCAGCAAAAGCCTCTGTGGTGATCTGACTCCGTGGCACTTGACAGACATCTCGCCGCTGATGCGTGCCTGAGCCTCGAGGTGGATTAGGAACTCGGGACAAGGTGTAGCTCTGCAAAGTAAAACGGCCTTCAGAAGCCATTTGGGAAAAGTTTAGGCCTGTTTCTGTCTCTCTTGCTGGCCTCTGTTAACATTGAGGAGTTTCCTTGCCCAAATGTTAAGCGACATCTTCACCTCTAGCCATGAGTGGAGTGTCCGACACACTGCAGCCATGCACTCTGCACCACTGTTTGTAACTGCTGCTGAGGCAATTTGGGGTGGTGAAGAAAGGAATCAAGGTAGCTGGAGATCTCTTCCGAGCCTTAAAAGAAGTGGAATTGTGATGGTGTGAGTTGGGGAAGGTTGTGGAGTATCTGAGGAGGGCTCTGGACAAGTTGCTGAATGGCTGTAGGTGCTCTGAGGTGTGGCGGGAGGGCGTATTTTGTTTATGGAAAGGCATGTATTTGGGGGCAATGGAAACAAACCCAGACCTGAGGCTGGTGGCCCAGTTTGGAGAGCAGTTCACCACCCAGACACGTCTCAGCCCATCCATCTGCTGCTAAAACACATCAGCTGTGGCCCTGTTCCTCTTGGAGGTGATGGGATGTACAGGCAACGATGCTGTTCAAGTACCTGGAACTTCCAGGGCTTAGGAAAGAGGCTGGGTGCCTGGAGACTTCCAGCAAAATGTTGGTTGGCCCCAAGGATTTATGCCCTGTACAACTGCTGCTTTGAAGCCAGAATAAGGAATTTTCTTGGCAAAGCTGAAGGCTTTGCCAGGTTAGGGGAGGAGATGATGCAGTGGGTTGGAGCTTCCGAGAATTCACTTGTCCTTTAATGACCTGAGAAGTGTTCTTCACTTTCCAGAGGCTTTGTGGCACTCTTGGGATGCTCAAGAGAAGACCTATTGGGAAGCCACTTGTAATACCAGCCTTGGATAGAGGAAGGCCTGGTGTTATGTTGGATTTTTTTTTAAACCTTGTATTCAGGAAAGCTGCTTTTCTCCCCTTTATCCTCTTGGCTTAGAGAAAGTCTCTTCAAAGTCTATGTGCACCCGAATGCAATGGGCTCTGACTTCAGCTAGAGCTTTTAAACACCTTCATTTTGTTATTTTTTTTTAAGCTGGAGCTCTGATCCATGGAAGAGGGAGCTCAGGAAAGGTACCCAAGTCAGTATCATAAAACCAGGCTGATGGCTGAGTCTGTGCATGGCACCACCTCTACCTCACTCTGCCTCCTCAGATGGTGCATTCTCCTTGGATGGAATAAGTGTGAACACGGAGCTGAATGCCTGAAGCACTTATAAATGCCCAGGCTGTAGCAGGTAGAAGTGTTTATGGCTGTGGGAGATATTTATGGCTCTATTACATCCTCTGTTATTTTGGCCTCATTGACTTCTTACAAAATCTTTAATGAAGGTTTATGTTTTATACCTTTGCCTTCTGGCTTGTGCTCGCTTGTAAGTAAGCGTGATGGCAGCAGGTGAAGGTCCAAAAGGTCCCACAAAGTAAGCTTGGGAAATGCTTGTGGTGGGTGTATGGCAGGATGGAGCCTTGCTTTGTTGAGGAGCCTTAATTTTCCCTGGCAGCTCATGAAAATGCAGAAAGATGCACCTTGAGCCATCTGTGTGCCAGCTCAGAACCAGTAGTGCAAGCTTCGTACGGTGTGGATGCACATCCTGCCTCTGGGCTGGTGTGACTCTCTGCCTTCAGACTCAACTGACTCAGGGAAAGAATCCTTCTGCTGTGAGGCCAGGCTGGGATTGTTCAGCCTGGAGAAGAGACAGCGCTGGGCAGATCTTTCTGTGGCTTTTCAGTACTTAAAGGGGGCAGATAAGAAAGCTGGGGACAGACATTTTAGCAGTGCCTGCTGTGACAGGACAAGGGGTGATGGTTTGAAACCAAGAGGGAGATTCAGACTGGAGAGAAGGAAGAAGCTGTTTGTGTTTACAGCGGTGAGAGACTGTCCCAGGTTGTCCAGAGGTGGTAGATGCCCCATGGCTGCAACCATTCCAGGTCAGGTTGTTTGGAGCTCTGAGCAGCCTACTCTAGTTGCAGATGCCCCTGTTGACTGCAGTGGGGTTGGGCTAGATGATTTTTAAAGGTCCTTTCTCACCCAAAGTCTTGTCAGGCTTCTCTCCATGTATGAAAACATGGACATTATCTTTCCAGAGCACTTTGTAATGAGCTTGCCAGGAATTCATGGGGCGTGCTCTGTAGATCCAACACCAAGAGACTGGGGGTTGCAGTTTGTGCCAGTTATGTGAGCCCTAGGGGTTGTCCTTCTTGATCTTACACCTATCAGATCAACACCCAGCAAAGCATGTGATGGAAAAACTATCTTAAAAAAACCCCAAACAAAACAAGCAACTCAAAGCAGGGAGGAATGGAAATGGGTTGCAAAGTGGAGTCTTGATTGTGTCTGGAAGTGTCTCTGTGTTAGCATCTTCTCTGTTTCTTTGCACAGCCCATGTGTTGTCTTATGGTTGGGTTCACCTTAATAGGACAGACATCAACTTGCAGCCAAGGTGTTATTCTGGGACTCTGGGATAATTGGGCTCATTTCTTTGGCCTACCATAGCCTGTCATATCCTAGGTTGCACCAAGAGGAGTGTGGCCAGCAGGGCAGGAGAGGTGGTTCTGTCTCTTTACTCTGGTGTCCTTAACTTCCAGGCAGTAGCTGTTCTGAGCACAAATTTACTCAGGCCACTCCAGTACCAGGTGTGAAGAATGTCTGAGGTCACTTAGAGATCACAGAATCAACCAGATAGGAAGAGACCTCCAAGATCAAGTCCAACTGATCACCCAACCCTAACTAATCAACCAGACCATGGCACTAAGTGCCTCATTCAGGCTTTTCTTAAACACCTCCAGGAATGTCAACCCTACCACCTCCCTTGGCCAATCTCTCCTCCTGTGAAGAACTTCTTTCTAAGATCAAGCCTAAACCTCCCCCTGGCACAGCTTGAGACTGTGTCCTCTTGTTCTGGTGCTCATTACCTGGGAGAAGAGACCAGCCCCCACCTGGCTACAACCTCCCTTCAGGGAGTTGGAGAGAGCAAGAAGGTCTCCCCTGAGCCTCCTCTTCTCCAGGCTAAACACCCCCAGCTCCCTTAGCTGCTCCTTACAGGGCTGTGCTCCAGACCCCTCCCCAGCTTTGTTGGACATATTCAAACAACTCAGCATCTTTCTTGAATTGAGGGCCCAGAACTGGACACAGATGAGATGAGAAGACACGGGGAATATATCTCTCTAGGTTTATTATAGCTGCTGTCATCTCATGTGGATCAGGCTAGTGATTATCACAGATGTGGTTTGGCCTTTGCCTTTCATTCACGCTCTGCCACTGCAGACAGCCACATCCATAGGCAAAACTTGCCAGGAACCCCTCTGCCCCACGCTGCTTGGCTCTGTGGTGGGAAGAGGACAAACCCTCGCAGGAGGTGACAAAGTGCAGAGGCACGTGCAGTGTGGGCTGGAGGGCTCTGCAAGATGCCTCTTGCCTCATTCCTGATGACACCAGCCCTGTGCAATTTGTAAACTGCAGGAGGGTCAAAAGTTGAAGGGCTTTTCTCTTTTGTTTGCCACCTACATCGCCCTGCTCGGAGGACGGACGGCTTGCAGGAATCCTCCCTGGAGGTGCACACCAGGACAGACAGGCTGCATTGTTCTGGCTCCCGACTCAAAACCAACACAGCTGACATGCATCTCTGCATGCTTCACCAGCTCTGAAAGGAAGGGGAGAAGCTGCTGACTTAATCCTTTCATCCCTTCCCAGAGCCGGATATTTTTGCCTCTTGTCATGGTTGTAGGCAAGCCGAGTGCATAGGATGCTTTAGAAGGTGCAGCCCCACACCTACAAAACTGATAGCCAAGGGGCATGTCTATCCTGCTGGTGCAGGCAGACCTGAACTGCCTCTTCTCTTGTGTGAGTTAGGAGCATGGGGGTGTGCTGTGCCAGGCCTGGACGTGGCCTCTGTATTGTTCCTGGTGCTGTGCTTAGCAGTTCTTGATGAGTCCCTGTGGCAAGCAAAACCTGGTGTGAATTCTAACCTATCGGGGGCAAGCCCACCCAGCACCAGATGGACCTAGAGGTGTGGAGCCTAATAAGGCTGCTATTTCTGTAGTAGGAAGGACTTCCAGGAGCTCAGATGGAATTCAGCAAGTTCTGCCTGAACATTAGGAAAACCTCTGCTGTGAGGGTGCTGAAACACTAGCCAAGGCTCCCCTGGGAAGTTGTGAAGTGTCCTTCTCTGGAGATATTCCAAACCTGCCTGGACATGTTCCTGGGCAACCTGCTGTGGGTGACCCTGCTTAAGCAGCGGGGTTGGACTAGGTGATCTCCAGAGGTCCCTTCCAACCCCTACCATGCTGGGATTCTGTGAGTGAAAAGCTTGGTGCTCTGGTGTAGAAGGCAAATAGTTTAGCAGAAGGGAATTGGGTTCAAAAACTTCAGCATAAAGCTGCTAAGCACTGAGTTGCTCATTTTTTTTTCCCCCTGGACTTTGGAATTGTGTCTTCAGGTGGCATCTGTGGCAGGGTTTGCTGGTGTCCTGCCTTGTCCTTTCACTAGTGGAGGAGAAACGTCAGCTGCAACCTTTTGTGGAAGGGGAAACCCACAGGCACAGGCTAGTCTTAACCTGTGCTCCTGTAAACACATGCTCAGAGCTGGAGCCTCCACCTTTCTGTCCAGCTACTGTCACCCGGGGAGACACACACAGGGCTGCGGACTCTGCCTCGAGGCAGTGATCACCCAGACTAACAAATGTTTCTTCTCCTTTTGAATCTGTTTCATCCTGTCCCAGTCCTGTCTGTGATTTCAAGCAGCTCAGCCTTTCTCTGCTAGAATGAGATGTGATTTTTAGTGGCTGGGGTTGGAGGTCGTAATGAAGATGCTGTGAATCCCCTGGAGAGACATTTTTTCATCCCATCCAAACCCCTTCCTTACCTTTCCCAGACATTCCAAATGACTCCAAAGATGTGGAGAGCCAGCACCATCAATGCATTCAGCATTTCCTGACACTGTAAGTGCAGCACAAATTTCTGGGACACAGAGCCAGGTGAAGGCTCTGTGTTTCTTCTGTAAGAATCATAGAATGGTTTTGGTTGGAAGGAACCTTTGAGACCATCAAGTCCAACCATTAACCCAGCACTGCCAGGTCACCACTAAACCGTGTCACTCAGCACCATATCTACATAGCTTTTCAATCCCTGCAGGGATGGAGGCTCTAGTATTGCTCTGGGCAGCCTGATCCAGGGCTTGACAACCCTTCTAGGGATCACCACCCCCAGCACCCAGAATTGGAAGGCAAGTGTCTTAAAGGGTCAGGTTTTTTGGCCCACAGCCATTTAAACTGATTACAGAAAAGCTACACTCTGAGGGGAGGCCATTTCAATAGGCACCTTCAAACCTACGTGTGGGCAACCCCACAACAGGCATGGATGACATCCTACAGCAGAAGCTACCTCAAGCTGCACCAGGGGAGGTTTAGTCTGGATGTCAGGAAGAAATTCATCACAGAAATACAATACAATACAATACACCAGGTTGAAAGAGACCTTCAAGATCATCACATCCAACCCATCAACCAATCCAACCCACCTAAACAACTAAACCATGGCACCAAGCATCCCATCAAGTCTCCTCCTGAACACCTCCAATGAAGGTGACTCCACCACCTCCACGGGCAGCCCATTCCAATGGGCAATCACTCTCTCTGTATAGAACTTCTTCCTAACATCCAGCCTAAACCTCTCTGAGAGATTGGCCATTGGAATGTGCTGCCCAGGGAGGTGGTGGACTCACCATCACTGGAAGTGTTTAGGGAGAGCCTGGATGTGGCACTTGGTGCCATGGTTTAGTTGATGAGATGGTGTTGGGTGATAGACCTCAAAGGTCTTTTCCAACCTGGTTTATTCTGTATACCAGCTGGGTGCCTTTTGTGCTGCTTCTTACCTTCCTGTGCCTGGATTTCAGGGAAAATGTGGCCTTCTCCTCCCCACTCTGCCTTTTTTCCTTTCATCTTCTTGCTGCCCCACGGCATCTCCCCAAGCACTCAGCGGTTTGGTAATTGTGCTAACGGCCTTGGTGGCTTCATAACATTTACCGAGCAACTGTGTGTTTTGCAAGCAGCTTCTTGGCCGTTTTATCTCTAGCCAGCTTCCTAATTTCACTTCTAAATTAGACACTCTGGCTTGGTAGAACGGGGTACTTTTATTTTGTTTGAGAAGCAGCTTTATGTAAACTCTTTAGAGGCTGCTTTTTAATTGTATTTACTTCTGCAATTAATGGGCTCGCTCCGTCTCCGAATGATTCCTGCCCTGCTAGTGAATGTTTCACATTCCTCTCACCTGCTTCTCTGCTGATGAACAAGAAAGTGAAATGAGTTCAGGTTTGTAGAAACTTTTTTCTTGTTAAAAGGAACCCCCAAAACTTAAGAAAAGGGGGGAAAAAAACCAAAGGTGGATATCTCTGAGCAGGTTTCTGTGAAACCATAGCCATCACTTCACATTCCTAGCATTTTTTCCTCTTCCAGAGTAGGGTATTATGTCTACACAACGTCACCTACTTCATAGGTGGATGTTAAGTGTTGTGTAAAGGGCTGATTTGTTCACCCTGTGAATACTTTTGTCATAACCTCACTTGTTTTCCTCTGTCACTCTCGCCTTGGCTGTGGGAACAGCACAGTGCTCCTGGGATGCTGCAGAGCACCACTTCTTACTCCCAGTCTGGTGCTGGCCTTCATGCCATCCAGGGGCAAAGCATTTTGTCCACTTGCCCCTTTTGTTCTTTGTTTCCTGACCGTTGAGATGCAAAGTCCATTGGTGCTGCTGGAACAGTCTTTTGCAGAGCAATGAATGGCAACAGTCCAGTTCTGGAGCCCCTATTGCAAGAAGGATATGGATGTGCTGGAGCTCCTCTCCTGTGAGGACAGACTGAGAGAGTTGGGGCTATTCAGTCTGGAGAAGAGAAGGCTCTGAGGAGACCACCTTGTGGCCTTCCAGTATCTGAAGTGGGCTAGAATAAAGCTGGGAAGGGACTTTTGAGGGTGTCAGGGAGTGATAAGGACTGGGGGGAATGGATCAAAACTAGAAATGGGTAGGTTCAGACTGGGTGTTAGGAAGAAGTTGTTCCCCATGAGGGTGGTGAGAGACTGGCACAGGTTGCCTAGGCAGGTGGTGGAAGCCTCATCCCTGGAGGTGTTCAAGGCCAGGTTGGATGTGGCTGTGAGCAACCTGATCCTGTGTGAGGTGTCCGTGCCCATGGCAGGGGGCTGAAACTAGAGGATCCCTGAGGTCCCTTCCAACCCTAACAATTCTTTGATTTTATGATCAATGTGACCTGAGGATTTCATCAGCATCCAGTACCCTGAATTCATGTCCTTTGAAAACCACAGGATCATGGAATGGTTTTGGTTGGAAGGGTTCTTTAAGCCTTGCCTATTCCAACCCTGCAGACAGCAGGGACATCTGCAACTAGAGCAGGCTGCTCAAAGCCCCAAACAACCTGAATTTGCCTCTTTGCAGGGATGGAGCATCTACTACCTTGCTGGGCCAGTGTTTCACTAACTTCAGAGTAAAACATTTCTTCCTTATCCTCAATCTAAATCTCCCCACTTTTAGTTTAAAATGGGTAGCTATAAATGTCCCTCATGTTTGCACTTGGGATATGCACTTTTTTCACTACTTAGAGGTTTCTACTTGGAGTTCATGGATCATGGCTTTGCTTTGTACCCTCAAAGTCATCATTGATGTAGCTGGGCTCAAAATGAGTGTGAGGAGATACTCAACAACTGGTGGACAGGACCCTGAAATTCTTTAGTTTGGCTAGGCCAGAATATAAGAGGGAGAACTTGTTTACATCACCCCCAAGTGTGATCTATGTGGTTCAACCTCAGATAAAACCATTGGGTTCCATTTCAGTCTCCCTTAGCAGAGGCAGTGTGGACTCTCCACCTTAGGCTGCTCATGATCAGGTAATCTGTAAGGGGAAGCTGCTTCCAATTCTGTCCCATGGCTTAATAACTAAGGAACCCTTCTGTGTTTGGGGGGGGGGAAGAATTTTTGCCTACATCCCAAGAAATTAGACTATATGGAGTAGGGAAGCCTCCAGTTTTGTGCTTTCTGTAGGTGGTGCAATGGTTTTGAGTGGACTTTCTAGATAAGGGACTGCTTGTGGAAAAAGTCACCACACTGGAAGGCAGGTCCCACTAGCCCAGTAACAGCAGGAGGATTTGGTATCCTAGTGGCACATAGATTCCTTTGCCCATTTCTAGGGATATGGGAAGCCAGACAAGGAAATGCAGAGTGTAGACTCTGACCAGTTGATTTTTGAGCAACTACTGCTTGGACCTCCTTGGTCACCTAGCAGTGAGTCTAGCAGGAGGAAGGCCATTGAGCACAAGTCTTTTGAGGAGTAGCTGAGGGAGCTGAGGTTGTTTAGTCTGGAGAAAAGGAGGCTGAGGGGAGACTTTCTTGCTCTCTACAACTCTCTACAAGGAGGTTGGAGCCAGGTTGGAATTGGTCTCTTCTCCCAAGGAACAAGCAATGCAGGAAGAGGAAATGGCCTCAAATTGTGCCAAGGTTTTGAGGGAACAAGGGGTGTATGTTGGACATGAGGAACAATTTCTTCCCCCAAAAGGTTGGCAAGCCTAGAACAGGGTGTCCTGGAAAGTGGTAGAGTAGCCATCCCTGGGGGGAATAAAAAGCCATGTAGATGCAGTGGCTGTGGGACATGCTTTAGTGGTGGACCTGGCAGTATTGGGTTAATGGTTGGACTCGATCTTGGAGGTCTTTTTCAAGCTTAATGATCCTTTGAGCTGAATTTGTCCTTACCTACTCGTTACCAAGTGTGTCTCAATGATTCAGATGGGGAAATTCATCCGGTGAGATCTCCTGGGAGGAACGTGGCGTAGGCAGAGGTGAGAATGCCCCGTTCCCCCCCGCCCCACGTGCTGCTGGAGCCATGTCAGAGCCTGAATTTGGCATGGCAAAGTTGGCATGGTGCACACTTTTGTCCAGACTTGTTGAGAGGCAGTTCGAGCTGAGCTGGAATCCCACCCCAGGCTCCTTGTGCCGGCTGCCAAAATTTGCCATCGTAAACAACTTGCACAACCCTAAGCCACTTCCAGGAGGTAAAGCAGGACTCCTGCTCTCCTTTATGTCCCCACCGCCTTTAGCTGCTGAGACCAAGAGCAGAACTGATCTGTGCACTAGGGATATGCTTGGGATGTTTCCTGGGTTAATAATTATTCCAGCAGAAATGCTCTGCCAAGGTGTGAGAAGGTCAAAGTTCAAGCATTGCCTCATCTGAGCAACTTCCTTCCAAATTAAGGGATGTGCAAGAGTAACCAGATTTAGGTATTTAGATATGGTTACTCATAAAAGGTGGGGAAGGGAGGAAGGGAAGGATCACAGAATGGAACCTGCTTTTGCTAAGGTCACTGGAACAAGCTGCCAGGTGCCTGACTCATTCTCCTCATTGGATTTAGGCTAAGGTGACAGAGGTTCCTGCAGATGCACCGGGGGTGGTGTGGATATTGGGTGCCCTTAGGAGGGCTGCCAGGCAGCAAGGTCCCTTTGTCATCAATTTTAACCCTGCCTCTTGGCCCGGTATTTTCCATTTCCCATTCCATGATAGATGAGCTCCTCAGGACTGGGTCCAGCAGCAGTGGGTACCATGACCCAGGGGATGGCTCAGGTGAGGCAGGCACACGCTACAGCCTTCTGCCAGCCACTGCTTTCCACAGCCATCTGTGTTAAGAGTCAACACCAAACTAGAGATGAATTAAATTCTTATGCCAGACAGCATCACAGGCTGGTAAGGGTTGGAAGGGACCTCTGGAGAGCATCTAGTTTAAACCCCCAGCTAAAGCAGGGCACCCACAGCAGCTTGCCCAGGATCACGATGTCCAGGCGGGTTTGGAATCTCTCCACAGAAGACTCCACCACCTCTTTGGGCAGCCTTCTCCAATGGTCCAGCATCCTCACAGCAAAAATGTACTTTTTTTCTTGTGTTCAGATGGAACCTCCTGGGCTGTGGAACCAAGGGGTCTGCCCCCCTTGTCCTGTCACTGAGCACCACTGGAAAGAATTGGGCCCCATCCCCCTGACACTTGCCCTTTAGCTCTTGCTGAGCATTGGTCAGATCCCCTCTCAGGCTGCTCTTCTCCAGGCTCAACAGCCCCAGGGCTCTCAGCCTTTCCTACTCACAGAGTTGTTTCTTTCCCCTCATCTTTGTAGCCTCCACTGGACTCTCTTCAGTAGTTTTCTGTCTCTCTTGAAACAGGTCTCGTTCTGGGTTCCCCTGGTACTCCAGATGTGGCCTCAGTAGGGCAGGGCAGAGGAGGACCTCGGAGCTCCTGGCTGAGAGGGCTGCAAAATCCATATAGCAGACACTAATTTGTGGTCAGCTTTGCTGTGCTTGCTGTGGGAGGGGTAACACCTGGCACATGGGGGCAGCAGAGTTGATGGTGGTGAGCTCTGGTGTTGCCCCAGTAGAAGCCAGTCCAGGTGGTGAATTGGCAACACTTGTCACTCAAACTTGCTTGGCCTGCATGTCACTTGCATATACAGACAGGTCTCACCTCTCACCTGGTTAGATGTGAACAGAGATCCTACTGAATCCCTGTCAGCTGGAACTCCCAGGCCTGGCAGAGGGCTGTGCCAGTATGTCCAGGTGTCTTCAGTGTGCCCAGACCTACCTGCATGCACAGGAACAACCCCGAGTGTGTGTTTCACCCAAAGTCTTCGAAACTGATTCCTCTAACCCATGGCACGGGAACGTGGTGCTGTGGCATCTCAGCAACCTCCACCTTAGGTGCTTGTAGTGCACACAGAAGGTCTGTGGTTACTCATCTGGCTGACAGCAGAGTTCTCAAAGGTTTTGAAGATGAGAAGCCTTGCAGAATCCCATCGGAGTGGAGCTCTGGTGACAGTGTAAACATGCTGAGCCAAATTTTCACCTTACTGTGGTCCTTTCCTCCCTCCCTGCAGGAGAGACCTCAGGAAGAGGTGCATTTAGGTCACTAATGAGCAGCGTTTGATAGCAGCAAAGACAAGTAATTGACACTGTATCTGTAGAAGAATTAGTAGAGAGAAGGGGTTGGATTCTAGGAGGCTGCTGGAGGCTTGGAGGGAGTTGCAGAGCCACCTTCTGCCTTCCCAAAAGGCTCTGTGAACCACAGTTCCCTGCTTCATGCTACCTCCAGAGCTAGAAGAGAGAGCCCTGCATATATAAACTGCCTCATGCAAAGTGATCTTTCCCCCTTTCCTACCTCTTGCTGACAGTGAAATATTTGTGATGAATTCCAGCAGCATAAATCTCAGCTCAGGAACTCCAAAATTTCTCGCTGTAGTTGCTTGCCAGTTGCCCAGGCTCCAGCCCTGGAACAGGTCTCAGCTGTGAATTTCCTGCCTTCAGCTGCAGGATTCGCAGAGAATTCTTCATGGCACAGGGACAAACACACCATGACCTGATTTATGGGTTGAGGGTCTGTTTCTGCCCTCCGTGATTGGGCAGCAAATGAATAGGAGTTAGTTTTCACGTGTCCAGAATGTCTCTGTGGTGATGGCCAAAATTCCTGAACATCCAAAATGAGATCAAATTACCCTTCAATAAGCCCCCACTGGTGCAAAAAATAAGCTGTGTACAGGAACACCATCATCTGAGGACACAATTCTTGGCTGAGGTCCAGCTGGATTTTCTCTTCCCCCTTCCCTCCAGCATGAAGCCGTACAGGCAAAAGCAATAAAACTTTAGCAAGTGCTGCTAAACTGAAGGACAGCACCTCTGGTTTAGGAAGTTCCTGAGCAGCAGATAACAAGTCTGAAGAATTGTGTTTTGGGATGGGATCTTAGTTTCCAGCAACAAGAAAAGCACAAAAGAATAAGACAACCACAGACATTCTAACAGAGAAGTGAACGTGAGGTTATCCCACGGCCTCCACTGAAGTCTTTCATTTAGAAGTTAGGAGACTAGACTCCCTGTGCCTGATCAAGAAGGGAAGCTCAAAGGACAAATTTGCTGTAGAGTAACTCCAGGCAGACCTGGCACCTCCTTGGGGGCTTAGAGTTGTGTGGGAATACCTGTTCAGCTGCGCTTTTGCCTGCATACATGGAAGGAAAGGTCTCTCTTCATCATCCTCTTGCTAGATGTTGACACCAAGCATAAGCTAATGGTCTTTAAGGAGCCTACAGGAATGTCATGAGCTGATTTAGAGCCTCAAAAAATCATCTCAGCTGGCCTCTTGGCTGCCAGTGGATTCTTATTTCTTGGGTTACTTATCCCCCAGAGCTCTATGGGGGTGCCAGGCTGGGCTCCTACCCACCTTTGCAGGAATTTTTTTTCTTGGCCCCCAGATTTCCAGCATGGGTCTTGAGCAACCCATGTCAAGCACTTCCTCACTCCAGATTTTTTTTTTTTCTCTTGCTTTCTCCAGGTCACACAGTGTTTGGGTTTTTTTTCTTCATGAACTAGGTCTATGGACATTGGATCCAGTCTTGCCCTGTGAGCATCGAGCCAGTGGACTCATTCCAGATGGTCCTACTAGAGCTATGCAAATCACTGCTTTCTTTGGGTTGGCCCACGAAGCAGAGTGCTGACAATGTCCAGTGTGAAATGGAAGCATCTCTGTTTGAGCTTAGTCTGCCTGAAGTCAAGCAATCTGGCCTCAAAGTGCAGTTTCAAGCAGAGGCATTTCTGGAGGGGAAAGGGGGGGGGGGCGGAAAAATGAAGTCAAAAAGGAAAACCTAAACAAAACACTGATTCCTTGAAATATTTTCAAGCTTTTGGTGGAAACTATTCACTGAGTTTGCAAATAGTTTTGGTAGGCCCAAACCCTACCCCCCCCCCCCCCCCTTTTTTTTTTACTTTGGGTTTTTTTTTTCTTTCAGTGCAGAAACTCTTCATCCAAAAGCAATCTTCTGTGCTGCATCAGTCCTTGCAGACCCCACTGCCTGCTGTTGTCCGTGGGTCAAGCCCAACTGAGGGCTGCCTGTCTCCTCCACTGGGGCAGGCAGAGCCTGTCCCAGGAAAGCTGTGTAAAGGCTTGGTTTAACCATTCACCTTGGGCACATCTGACACCTGCTCCTTGCCAGCCTGAATACTTCAGCTGCTAATATTTGCTCAATGAATAGTTGAAACGTCCAGAGCGGACAACCTTCAAATGCAGAACCCTCTTTTGTGGCTTTCTCCTGTGGCAGTATGAATTTCCTTCACTTCTGCTTGAGTTGTCTCTAGAAACCCCATAATGATCATGTTATTATCTTTTACTAACTGCTAAGGAATGTTGATGTAGGAAAGACCTGTGCTTTTGAGGCAGGTTAGACAGATTATAAACCTTTTATTTCCTTTTTCTGATCATTTGGCCTGGTCTTAATTCATCTGCTCCTTGTTTGGCCTCCAGATGGCTTCTGGGGTTGTTACACATGTCTGGGCCATGCTTTTAAATTCTATTTTTCTTCTCTTTCTTCTTTTTTTTTTTTTTTCCCCTGGATGAAGTCACACCTCTATTGCCATTCTAAGCTTTTCTAGCTAGGAAGCATTCTTAGAACTCAGGGCATGATGTGTGTGTGTGGGCTCTGATCTTGAAATCTCTTTTTTTTTTTTTTTCCCCTGGGTTGTGTATTTTTCATCAGCTGGGTGTCTTCAGGTCTTTACCAATTTCACCTTCCATGTAGCAGCATTTATCTGTTTACCTCGGAAAAGTGCTTCGTGGTTGCTTAGCGGTGGTGGTTTAGACTGGAGCAGGAAGTCCTCTAGATGGTCCACAGCCCCTCTGTGCTTGGTGCTGGACCCTCCGTTGTCAAAGTGCCTTCTCCAAACAAGCCAACCCATGTTTCTTTCAAGGACTTACCCAGCCCCATCCCAGAATAAACTCCCTGCACCCTGTGATCAACCCATCCCTTCGAGCAGTACCTCCCTTGGGTCACTCCTAAAATGCAGTGCAGTTGGGGTTTGTGACCCCGAGTTGTGGGTTTGGGTGATAGAAATGCATTTGCTTCTGCTGGATTTGGTGTTGCAGAACTCAGCTCGGCTGAGCTGCAGCTGAAAGTGGTGTGGGAGGGGTAGCTGGTCCTTAGATGACACCCACTGGCTGCCCAGCTCCTTCCTGTGCCCAGCTTGCACTTGATTGTTAAAACCTTGTGAGCAGATGGAGGCATTTTGGTGTCAAATCCAACCTCAAGCAGGTTTGGGAGTGGACTCACCGTGCATCTTCTCTTGTCCAGAGGATCTGAAGTTATCCTGGCAGGGCTTCAGGGCTGAAAGGAAGGAGCTATTTCAATATTTGGCTACCCAGGGAGGTGGTGGAGTCACTGTCTATGGAGGTGTTCAAGAGGGCATTAGACATGGCACTTGGAGCCATGGTTTAGTAGCCATGAGTTCTTGGGTGACAGGTTGGACTTGATGATCCTTGAGGTCTTTTCCATCCTTATTGATTCTATGATTCTAAGTGGGCAGTGAGGGAGGCAGGAACTGGAGCTGTCTTCCCTCTTCCTCCTCTTCCTCTGCATTGAAGTGTCTCCTGATTTCAGGCCAGGCAAGCATGGAGCTGCTTTTCTTTGCACGTGGACTCCCTAGAAAGAGAACTCCAAGGAAGATGAGAAGAAATTCTGTTTGTTTTAAGGTCAAACAAGAAGTCTGAATCCTGTTAGGGATGTGTCCTCCCCACCTTCACCTGTTGCTGTGAGCACCTTTGGTGAAGAAGGGTGAGGAGACTTTGTCAGCCCGGCCAGCACACACCGAACCCAGCCAGAGTCACGCTCTGCTGCGAGCGTAGATACAGGAGGTATGTGACTTCAAGAGCAGAGCTGCCTTGTGTCTGGCCAGCTTGGAAGGGGGCCAGTGCATCTCCATTTACATCCATTCATTCAAACTTGGCCATGGCTCATCACTCCCTAGCTTGCTTGAGGTGAAACTGATTTGGTGAAGCTTCAGAGTAATTTTTCTCCCGGCTTCAGGAGGAATTGGCCCTTTGTTAAAAGGAGACTTGTGGAGAGCTTTGAAAAATCATCTCTTCAGTTTTGAAGATTGCCTTTTTCACCTTTGGGGGTTTTTATTCTTGTATTTTCCTCTCTCTGGATTTCTCTTCTTTCTCTTACTTTCTACTCTTTCTAAAGGCAAAATGGGCTGAGGAAGGGGTGACCAAACTGTTGTGTTTTCCATTTTTGATCTCCCAGAAAGAAAATTAAAAGTAGGAAATAAAAATACTTTTTTTTGCAGGAGTCTAGAGCATCTTTCTGAGACACCTGGAGCTGTTTAGCCTGGAGAAGAGCATCCTGAGAGGTGATCTTCTGAGTGCCCATCAGTAGCTAAAGGGCAAGGGTCAA
The DNA here is from genome assembly GCA_033816785.1 of Picus viridis. Classification (NCBI taxonomy): domain Eukaryota; kingdom Metazoa; phylum Chordata; class Aves; order Piciformes; family Picidae; genus Picus; species Picus viridis. Next base: position 4,094,138 of record CM066583.1, on the reverse strand, counting down.
GAGGGTGGGAGCAGGCGCTTTGCAGTGATGCCCGGTGACAGGACAAGGTGCAGCAGGCACACAGGAAGTTCCATCTGAACATGAAGAAAATGTTTTTTGCGGTGAGGGTGCTGGATACCTGCTGCAGGCTGCCCAGAGAAGTTGTGGAGCCTCCTCTGGAGAGATTCCAAACCCACCCAGATGCTGTGATCCTGGTCAGATCTGCTGATGGTGACCCTGCTTTAGCAAGAGGTTGGACTTAGATGATCCCTAGAGGTCCCTTCCAAACCCCCACCATGCTGGAGTTTTTCCTGTGATGGTTGCCTGAGGACTCACTGGTCACATTAGAGAACTGATCTGGTTTATTTTCAGCAGCAGCCCTGCCTAATGCAGAGACACTCTTGGACTTGAAACCCTCTTTCTTGATTTGTCTTTTTCTTATTGTTACTTTGGTCACTTGCTTCCCCTTATCAGGTCCCTGCCTCTCACTGGCAAAGTGTCTTTGCTGATGTTGTCTGTACCTTCTCCAGACCCTAGGGGGTTTGACTTACAAATTAGTCTGAAATGTGGCAGTGATCCCCTAATGAACATAAGCAGTTCCAAATTCTTTATATATATATATATATATATAAACACTAAACATTCCTAAAAACTCCCAAAATGGGCTAAAATTTGTGACCTCCCCTCTGAAACTTGCATTTGGGGGGGTGGAAGTTTCTCCTGCCTCCAATATTACCATCAACAACAACAACAAAAGAGAAATCCCAACCATCCTCCCAATCCATAAATCAGAGAGGATTGAGTTGGAGAGTAAACCTCTGCTTTGGGTGGGAATTTAATTTTCTGTGGAAAACTTTCCTGGTAGCCAAAGAAAATCCTTCTATAAAATATGGCACTGGTTTTCTTCAGGCTCCTATTTTCTCCTTGGGGTGAGGCTCTCAGCCAGGTCATCTTCCATAATGCATCGCTTAGCGAGGGGTAGAGGCAGCGCATGAATTCCTGGTTGTTGAGCACTGACAGATGTAACCTGGTATGAACTTCCCCTTTGCTATGTGAGGTAGACAGAAGTCTAGTTTCTGATGGTCTGGGATGAGGGGGTGAAATTACAAGAGTCCTTTTTTGGTTTTTTTTGGACTGCTGTATGGTTTTACCTATAGAAAGGAGGACAATGAACTGCCAGAGAGAGTCTAAGTGAGGCCACAAAGCTGCTGGGGGCCTGGAGCATCTCTGTGAGGAGGAAAGGCTGAGAGCCCTGGGGCTGTTGAGCCTGGAGAAGAGCAGCCCCAGAGGGGATCTGATCAATGACCTCAGCAAGAGCTAGAGGGTGAGTGTCAGGAGGATGGGGCCAGACTCTTCTCAGTGGTGCCCAGTGACAAGGAACAACAGCATAAAATTGAACCCAGGAGGTTGCATCTGAACATGAGGAGATACTTTGCTGTGAGGGTGCTGGAGCCCTGGAGCAGGCTGCCCAGAGAGGTTATGGAGTCTCCTCCTCTGGAAAGATCCCAAATCCACCTGGGCAGTGTGATCCTGGGCAACCTGGTCTGGCTGACTCTGCTTTGGCAGGAGGGTTCCATCCGAATGTGACAAAAAGCCTCTTTGCTGTGACAAAAAGCTCTTTGAGGGCATTGGAGCAATGGAGCAGGCTGCCCAGGTAGATTTTGGAGTTCCACCTGGACAGTGTGGCAACCTGCTGTGAGTGACCCTGCTTTAGCAGGGGGATTGGACTAGGTGATCTCCAGAGATCCCTTCCAACCCCCACCATTCTGGGATCCTATTAAAGGGAAGGGAATCTGATCATTCCTACCCAGGTGAAATGTTCTCCTCACAAGGTAAAATTGAGGCAAATCTTTCTCTTCCCTTGAAAGCCAGGCTGCTGCTTTGGGTGCTTACGTAGCAACTAAAACATCTCTTCTTTATATGACTGGATCTGGAAATGGTGGGTGAGCTTGCTAGATGGAAGGGAAATGAAAGAAAGTAGGTTGTGTCCCTGCTCTCAACCCCTCCTGGCAACCTCCGTGCATTTGAAACCCACAGGCTGAAAACCACGTTTGTAACTTATCCTTTTCTGAGCTATTTTAGTAGCTAACGTTATTAGTGTTAGTATAATTAGAGGCATTCCAGCTCAGTAATGGATTCCATTCTGGGAGACATGAGTTTGCTTAGCCCTGGGCTTCAGTCAGCTAGAGTTTCCCCAACTGAAGGCAAGCTGAAGATCCAAACTTCCTTGGGGTGAAGGATTTTATTTGTGTTCCAAAGCCTTGTCTTTCTCAATTTCCCTTCAGGACTTCCACTGCTTCTGACAATGGTATGGCCTCTGAGTTTGTATCCCCACCACCTATAGCATCACAGAACTGCTCCCTTGGAAGACACTTTTTAGGATCACCAAGTCCAACTGTTAGCACAGTGCTGCCAGGTCACCACAAAACCAGCACCACATCTCACAGCTCCTCAGCCCCTCCAAGGATGGATTTTCCACCACTTTCCTGTGCAGCCTGTTTCTAGGGGATGACAACCCCACCCTGAGAAGGGATTTATCCAACCTAAACCTCCCCTGCAGCCCTACTTGATAAGAGAGTGACCCTTGGAGGTGTCAGATCCCGTGATGGGGGTCAATAGGGTGATCTCCATTAGATAGCCTGCAGTTCCTTGCTGCAGGAATGGGAGGAGCAGTGATGTCCCGGGACAAAAATGAGCCTGATGTGCACAAAGCAGAGCTGTGGTCTGCTCCCTTCTGCCTCGGTGGTGGGAATGACTCAGTCTGATCCTAGCGAAGCTTCGTCTTCATGGTGGGTTATAAACAGGGAGGCTCTGATGGTTTTATTTAGCATTGTTTTGCCCAGGCAAAGCTTCCCTCCAGCTCATGCTGACAGGGGCTCTGGGGGTGCTGAGTTAGCCCTCTACTTGTGAGGCCAGCGCTGAAAGAGTTGAATTGGGATCAGTCTTCTGGTGCTGGGGGCTCTGTGTGCAGCCCCTGGGAAGGGAGCAGGGCTGCTAGCAGCGCAGGCTCCCAGCTGGAGACAGCTTCACCAGCTTGGAGGGAGAGCTTGCTTTTTTTTTTTCCCCCTTCCCAGCTCATAGCTTTGCCAAGCAGAAGGTAAAGTCATGAGAAGGATTGGAGGGGGTAAGCAGGGTGGGAGGGAGCTCTGTCTCTAACCAATTCCACCTGTTCCTGCGCACACAGACTCGCTCTAATTTCGGGCCATCTGTATTTTTACTTTACGCTCTGCCTCAGAGTCTCCTCCAAAAGGTTTTTTAAATTACTTTCCCAGCCTCCTCCTTGCGGGGAGAGCAGCTGATTAGTGGCTCCCCCCCCACCCCTATTTAATTTTCCTATCTAGACTAATTATTTCTCTTGATGGTCTATTTATCAGGCTGGTTTCCCTTCTGGGCTGTTTTGCTCTGTGATGCTTTTCCAAAGAGGGGAGGAAGGGCAAATAAAAAACAGACAAGCAAAGTAGATGCAACTCCATCTACATTCTTTCTTATTAGAATGGATGCTAAATTCTTGGGCCACCCTTCTCCAGGAAGGAGCCCATCTTCCCTTGAATTCCAGTGGTTTCTTACCCCTTCATTGGCTATTCACTGTGTTGCTACATAGCCTGGCATTCAGTGCAGCATTATCTACCATCCCAGAGGACTGCAAGGTCTTGGCTCTGCTGAAATGTCTGCTCTCACTGATTTATGTCATGGTTCTGTGGTGTTTACCAAGCCTCAAGTCCACCAGACATCTGAGCTCTTGTAATGAAGCAAGGTCCCTACTATAGATTTCCTATCTAGAGAGCAGGTTGTTGTATCAAGATTGACAGGATGCTTTGGACTCTCCCCTCTCAAGTTGTATCTAGGGTCTGAACTACCCAACCAACCTCTTCTTTCATTAAAATTGTACAGCTTTACCAATAGACATCCCAAAGTGGAAGGCTTTGCACCCAGTAATGGATTTTACCCTCGTGCCTTGTGACATGGCATTTGAGTTTAACACACTGACCCTGTCTGGGAAGAATGGGGCCTAAAAGAGGGTCTCTTTCTTCCTAGGTGAGTCTGATGCCTCAACAGAGCCAAGAGAGAAAGGTATTTTTCTGTGTGGTGAAGAGTTACACTTGTGGAGATGGGTATTAAATAAGAGTCCTTTAGGTGGCAGGTTCCTCTGGCTTGTAACACGGATCCAAAAGCCTCTCTTAGCAAAGCAAAAGCCTTTTTCCCCTGTTCATAACATCATCCAACTTCACAGCTTCTTGGAGTCAGTTAGCCAAGGACAGCTTTGGGTATTGGACTAAATGGCCTTTAAAGGTCCTTTCCAACCCGGAGCATTTTATGGTTCCTTATCCAAACTGCTTGGTCATACATTAGATGTACTTCACTTGCTCAGGATCCCACTAATGGGCATATGTCTTCCAGTCCCTTCTGCAGGGGATGAAGCTGGGCTAGTGATGAAGCTTTGCTTTCCCCTAGATCAGGTCCATGCTGGGTACTGGATGAAGCTGAAGGTTTCTAGGGGTGAAGTCAGAATGCACAATTTTGTGAAGTATCATTTCCTGACCTCCTCTGAACTTCAGGAGGTGCCCCTGTGGGACAAGTTGTTTTAATTCTGATGGCCTCAAACTGTGGCCTCCCCAATCCCAGCATTTATCACTGGCTTCTTTTTCCAAGGAGGAGTGGAACTGGCATCTCCTAAAGGAGCAGCTTTGGACTTGATCTTCAAAGTCTCTTCCAACCAAACCAGTTCTGTGATTCTGTGCACCAGTCGGCTTGGATTTTGGTTTTAATTTACTGCAGGTAACAGTAACAAGCAAAAGGAGGCAGGTCCCTGTGCGTGTTAGGCTGGGGAATGCCTTTTGAGGGGATAGTGTAGAGGCTTAAAGTTCATCTGGGTTCCTAGAGCAACTGGACAAACTCATGACAGAGATTCATATGGGATGCCTCCATCCTTGAAGGTGCTCAAGACTCAAATGCACAAGCTCTGAACAACCTCACCTAATTAGACCTGCTCTGAGCAGTTGATGGACCAGGGGGCCTAAAGACAACCTTTTGTAGGATGCTGGGAAAGCATTCTGGAGAGGATTGCTCCAAGGCTGACCTTGTTTTTAAAGCTTCTCCTCCCTAATTCCTTGGGTTTTGACTAGTGTCAGGGGCAGGGTACAGGAAGAACAAGTCACTTGGTGGACTCAGTTTGATCTTTCTCTGTGTTGTTCTGGAGTTGTACTTGGCAAATGTTGCTGGTTGTCAAGAAGGTCGTTCCATTAAATAGATGAGCAGAGTAATTACTTTAAAGCAGACCACTTTGGTGTGATTAAGGGTGTATAAAGGTACACACTGCAGAGTGGCTCTTTGGAGAGTTCTTGTATTATCTTTTTATTCCTGTTTTGGGGGCAATATGTGGAAATCCTTGTGCTTTTCCAGAGCTGTTTAAGCCAGCCAAACCCCGTTCTCCAGTGAACTAAAGAAATAGGTAGTTATGATGTCTAATGTTTGCCTTTGCTTTCCCAACTGTACCTCACTTTCCAGTTCCTCCTTTTGGAAAGGTGATGAATGGCTTTGTTGTTTTACCTGGAGTGAGAAGAATCACCCTCAGATAATTAAGTGTAGCTCTAAATTTACTAAATGAGTAGCCATGGCAGTGTCTTCCTGAGTTCCATCTTCCAAGGTTGTCCATGATGAGCATCTACAACCCTCGTTCCAGGGGCAGATATTTGGACTGAAAGATCGGGCTATGTTAGAGATGAGTCAAGTGACATTATATGAGGAAGCTCAGCATGACATCTCTTTCTGTTTCCTAGGCTGACTGGAATATGGTCCTCCTTGAAAGGAGGTTGCTCAATGTGCACAGGCAACAATTCAGCCACAAGTTGACTTCTCTTTTCAGCCTGGAAAGGAATGCCAAACTGGCACTTGGCCTGGTCATTAAAGACATTAAAAATTAAGATTCATAGACTCATAGAACAATTCAGGTTGGAAAGCACATCTGGAGGTCATCTAGCCCAAACACTGCCCAAACCAGGCCTTAATAGATCAGGTTGCTCAGGCTCTTTTCCAGTTGAGTCTGGAATGTCTTCAGAGATGAAGCTGGTTCCACTTCCATGCAAATATTCCAGCAGTTGACCACTGCCATGGTAAAAATGAAGTCCTTAAATCTAATCAGAGATTCTCATGTATCGATTGCCCCTTGTCCTATCACTGTGAACTTCTCAGAAGAGCCTGATCCCACGTTTTGTGTGCCTTTGTATAGGGTAGCTGTTGGCAGCAGGAAGGTCTTGCCTGCCCCTTCCGTCCCTAAAGCTGGCAATGGAATGGGGTGGGAAGGGACAGTTAAAGATCATCTAGTTTCTCTTCTGTGGGCAGAGACATTTCACTAGATCAGGCTGCTTGGTCTATGAAGATTTTGATTCTGTAGAGCAGGAGTCCTTCTTTAATGTGGGGAATCCAAAAGTGAACACTCTCCATGAGTAGAGTGGTTTCCACTGGGATGTATTTGAGGCTTTACCTCAAATATTGCATCCAGTTTAGGGCCTTTCACAGAATCAAGGTTGGAACAACCTTCCAACAAGGTTGGAAAAGACCTCAGTGAACATCAAGTAAAACCTATTACCTAATACCTAACACCTCCTGACAGCTAAACCATGGCTCCAAGTGCCACATCCAATCCTTTTTTCAGCACCTCCAGGGACAGTGACTCCACCATCTCCTTGGGCAGAGCATTCCAATGGCCAATTATTCTTTCTGGGAAGAACTTTCTCCTTGCCTCCAGCCTAAACTTCCCCTGGCACAGCTTGAGACTGTGTCCTCTTGTGCTGGTGCTGGTTGCCTTTCACTACAAGAAAGACATTGAGGTGCTGGGGTGTGTCCAGAGGAGAGCATCAAAGCTGATGCAGGGTGTGGACCAGGCTTCCCAGGGCAGTGAGAGAGTTCCCATTCTTGCGGGGGGGGGGGGAATTAAAAGCTGTGTAGATGTGGTGTTGAGGGCCATGGTTTAGTGTTGACCTGGCAGTGCTGGCTTAAGGGTTGGACCTGATGAACTTAAAGGTCTCTTCCACTCAAACCGATTCTATGCTTCCATGGCCGCTGCAGGCAGTAGATGCAGCCGGAGCTGGTCAGTTGTGGGGCAGATGAAGACGTGGCTGCTGGACAGGCTGCATGAGTCTGAAAGCACGGATTCACAGGCACAAAATGTGAATCGGCCTCAACCTTCCTGGAAAAAATAGTCGACTTTTTTGTTTAGCCATTAAAAAGAAAAAAAAACCCATCCCAACAACCTCTTTTGTTCCGGAAACCTCTGGGCATATTAAGCGAAACCAGATCCTTCAGGGTGGGGGTGTTGGGGGAAAGAGGCATACAGGAAAGCAATCAAAATCTACTGGAGGAATTTCTCCTTTCTGGAAGAACATAAACCAGTAACAGAATGTAAACAACCCGCCATATGTAACTTGTAAATCAGGAGTAAAAAGAACGAGCTCCCAGCAGGCCATTGTGAACGGTTGGCTGTTGAGTCTCTTTATTTTTGTTCTTCTTGTTTGATTTAATTTTGAATTTGTCATTCTTTTCCCTCCTCTTCCTGCTCCCCCAAGATGAACCACAAGCTGAACTCTCGGAGCTTGGCCTCCTAAGTGGTGTCTGAAATAGCCGCGGCGTATTAAATCCGGAGCGGCTGACGTGCAGGGCTTAACGAGCTCTGACGATGGCTCCTCCTCAAGTCCTGCCAACAGCATCAGTTGGTTGGGACAAGGCTGAATTCTGTTCCTGAAATCATCAGTCACCTGTGCTTGCTGGTGTATGAGCTGGACAGTTTATTTCACAGGCTGCTAGGGGTTGGATGACCTCTGGAGATCATCCAGTCCAACCCTCCTGCCAAAGCAGAGTCAGCCAGACCAGGTTGCCCAGGATCACACTGCCCAGGTGGATTTGGAATCTTTCCAGAGGAGGAGACTCCATAACCTCTCTGGGCAGCCTGCTCCAGGGCTCCAGCACCCTCACAGCAAAGTTTCTCCTCATGTTCAGATGCAACCTCCTGGGTTCAATTTTATGCCGTTGTTCCTTGCCCTTGTCACTGGGCACCACTGAGAAGAGTCTGGCCCCATCCTCCTGATACTCACCCTCTAGCTCTTGCTGAGGTCATTGATCAGATCCCCTCTGGGGCTGCTCTTCTTCAGCCTCAACAGCCCCAGGGCTCTCAGCCTTTCCTCCTCACAGAGATGCTCCAGGCCCCTCAGCATCTTGCTAGTCTCTGCTGGACTCACTCCAGTAGTTGCCTATCTCTTTTGAACTGGGAGCCTAGAACTGTGCCCAGTACTCCAGATGTGGCCTCCCTAGGGCAGAATAGGAGAACATTCCTCAACCTGCTGGTGACACCCTTCTTAAGGCACTCCACTCTTGACCTTCTTGGCCACTAGAGCATGTGGCCAGTTCACAGTGAACTTGTTGTCCACCAGCACTTCTCAGAGCTGCTTTCCAGCAGCTTAATCTGTACTGGAGGCTGTTCCTCTCCAGGTGCAGGATTCTGTACTTGCCCTTGCTGAACTTCATTTGCTGCTTCTCAGCCCAACTCTCCAGCCTGTCCAGGGCATTTCTTCCTTATTTGTGGCAAAGCTGGAAAGGAAAGAAATCTCTCCTTTTAAAGACTCCTGGGAACAGATGTTTTGAAGCTCAAACCCAGCTCTAGTCTGTAACAAAGTCACTCCGCTTGGAGTTCTGAAAACCTCCTTTCCCCTCAAATCCCTTTTCTAACTGAGGAGAAAAAAAGAATTAAGCACAAGATTTTTAAAAGCAAGCAGAAGCCTGCTAGAAGAATCCATGGAGCTATTGCTCTCGTGGGTGCAAAGTGTACTCCAGAGGATTGAAGAGGCCAAATCTGATGCCCTTTACCAAACTATCCCCCTGCTCCTTCTTGAATTATGGTCACATCACCTAGATAGGATCATAGAATTTTTTAGCTTGACAAACACTTTTGGGGAGGAATTTTTTTCTCATGTCCAACCTAAACCTCCCCTTGAGCAACTTGAGGCTCTTTGCTCTTATCCTCTTGCTTGTTCCTGGGGAGAATGGCACCTGGACCTGAGCTTTAGGGCTGAGCCCTGGCCAGGAGGATGGCTTTGGCTGTGAAAGGTGTTTTGTTTTGTTCACCAATGCAAAGAGCCTGGATGAGGCACTTGGTGCCATGGTTTAGTTGATTAGATGGTGTTGGGTGATAGGTTGGACTTGATGATCTCTGAGGACTTTTCCAACCTGTTTAATTCTGTTCTATTCTATGTCTAAGGTTGGAGAGCAGGAAATTTCCAGAAAAGCTTAAAAAACCCCAATAACAACCACCAACAGCAAAAACCCAACAACAAACAGCCAAAAAAAGGAAGAAAGAAAGCAAAATAGGAGCTCTTGTGGAGTTGATGAGATCAGAGGTAACTGTTTTATCTAGCAGCTGTACCCCCATATGAGAGTGGAGCTGCCTGGTCTGGTCTTTGAGCATAACACAAATTAATAGGAGTGAAACAAGAGCAATGTTCTGACTTTTTAATGCCTACAAAGAGCAAACTGAATTTGTAAACACAGTGTTCTGAAGACAAAAGCTGAAAGAGATCGTTCCTTTTTTGCTCCTCTCCTGCCTTCAAAAGAACAAAGTGCTCCTGTTGTTTGTGAAACTGGGGGAACCAAGAGGCAAACTCAGCTTCTGGGACATTTAGGGACTTCACCTCATATCCATTTCAAAGGCACCTCCCTGTAGTTGAGTTTGCAAGGAGGGTTTAGCCAGGGAACGTGGCTTGTTTGCATGGCTTCGCCTCTTCCCCCTAAAATAGGGGCGTTTGACATAACGTCTTCAAGTAGGATTAGCACTGATCCCTTCCACTATCAGCTGCTGCACTTTTGGGGGAGATGGTCACAGCCCCCCCTTCCCACATCCACCACCACCTCCTCGTGTTGAGGATCACAACCAGCTCAAGGCAATTCTTAAACTTCAAGCAGATTCAGAAAGGCTTTCTCAGAGCTTTCTCTGCCTTTACTATGACAACTCCAATATGTCATGTTCCTGACAAGTCTGTGCATGAGACTAAAGGTGGGGTGGGAAGCAGGGTGCTGAGGGGCTCATAGGCTCATGTTATTTAAAGTTAGAACGTCCATTTACCTTTTGGTCTTCTGGAGACTGTTGTCACAGCAACCTGTGACAGGCTGTAGGTGAAATCCAAGAATGATAGAATTGTTTTGTTTGAGAAAGACCTTTAAGATAGTCACATCCACTTCTTAACCCAGCACTGCCAGGTCTCCACTAAACCATGTCCCTCAGCACCACACCTACATGGCTGTTAAATTCCTCCAGGGATGAGGACTCCACCACTTCCCTAGGCAGCCTGGTCCAGGCCTTGACAACCCTTTCCATGAAGAAATTGCTCCTGCTATTGACCTTAGACCCCCCGCCCTGGTGCAACTTGAGGCTGTTTCCTCTTGTCCTATAATTGCTCCTTGGGAGAAGAGGTTGACCCCCACCTTGCTCCAACCTCTTTTCAGGGAACTAGAATGAGAAGGTCTCCCTTGAACCTCCTTTTCTCTAGGCTAAATAATTCTCATTCACTTAGCTGTTCCTCTTGAGACCTGTGCCCTAGAGCCTTCAGCAGCTTCCTTGCTCTTCTGTGGATGTGGCTTAGATGATTTCCAGAGGTTACTTCCAGCTTCCACCATTCTGTCACTCTGTGAAACTGAATGGCAGATGAACATAACCATGGCAAGTTTCCAAAACTACTGAACTTGAGCTAGTTCAACAAAGTTATATCAGCTCTGTTTGGTTTTTTACCAGCCAAAAAGTTGAGCTGAAATGACCTGACCCTACCAAGAAGCACTATGAAAGTTCAGATCTAATTCAAAAAACTTAACCAATGCTGTAATGGAGGAGGCTGCAGAAGAGGCAGTGAGGAACTGCAACTTTCCTCCTTGGGTGGTGTTCATGTGGCTGCTGCATAAGGACAGGGGAAGTCATTCTGCCCCTGTACTCAGCACTGGTCAGGCCACACCTTGAGTCCTGTGTCCAGTTCTGGGCCCCACAGCTTAGGAAAGATGTTGAGCTGCTGGAAGGTGTCCAGAGAAGGGCAGCAAAGCTGGGGAGGGGTTTGGAGGAGAGGCTGAGGGAGCTGGGGGTGATGAGCCTGGAGAAGAGGAGGCTCAGGGGAGACCACCTTGCTCTCTACAACTACCTGAAGGGAGGCTGTAGCCAGATGGGGGTTGCTCTCTTCTCCCAGGCAACCAGCACCAGAAAAAGAGGACACAGTCTCAAGCTGCACTGGGGTGAGGTTCAGGCTGGATACGAGGACAAAGTTCTTCCCAGAAAGAGACTGGCCATTGGAATGTGCTGCCCAGGGAGATGATAGAGTCACCATCACTGGAGGTGTTTAAGAAGAGCCTGGATGAGGCCCTTGGTGCCATGGTTTAGTTGATTAGATGGTGCTGCGTGGTAGGTTGGACTCGATGATCTCGAAGGTCTTTTCCAACCTGGTTAATTCTGCGTTGTGTATAACCCATTACTCAGACAAGCACTTTTCAGGCCACTGGGGGCTGTTTGTGATCCAGCACAGACCTCTTACAGCTATCTGGAGGCAAATATAAAGTTCCTGGTAAAGCTTTTCAGATGGTGCAATGCTGACAGAGGGGTCAAGCATGGACAGGACAGTTATACGAGGCAACTGTGATGACTTGCTAGAAAACCTTCTCTTGGTTGTCTTGATGCAGCCAAGGGCGAGTTTAAACTTCTAAAGAGGTTATGAACGGAGACAGCCCCTTGGAGGGCCACAGCTCTGGGAAGGCTTGGGATTAACAGCAGATAACAAACTGCTTGTAGGCAAATGAAATGACCGTAAAAAACAGGAAGTCCATCAGCTGTCCTCTCCATGCCTGTGGTGGCCAGACAACTGGTGAGGACACAGCTGAGGACACCCTTGTCTGGCTTTGGAACTGGAAAGACAGTTAAGTCCTGGGATAGATTGTGGGTGGATTGGGTAGGGTGAGGAATCTCCATCCTAAAGCCACTGTAATATCTCGCAGGCTCAAATCGTCCCGCAAGCAGTCAGCTGAGCCTTCCTGGATCCTCTGGGCTTGGAGCTGGCTGCCTTTGCTTTCTGAGAAGGATGAACTTTTGGGGTTTGGAAGCCTTTTCTTGTCCCTGCAGTGATGAGAGGTGCATGTGGGTGTCCTTGTCTGAGAACCAGTTTAGGCAGCTGAAATGCTCTGGTAACATTTTTCATGGCTGGTGGGAATACCACAGGATTAATGTTTTCAGTGGAAATTGAGAGATTTATACAAGTTTATGATTTTAATGGATATTTTTTTTTTCCCTTGGGATGTTTGTTCAAAATATCTGAGCTTAGGGGTTGGGGTTGGGGTTTGTTTTTTTTCTTGGTGGTTTTGATTTTATTTTTTTCCCCCCTACTGCATTCTTTAAAATGTTCAAAACTATGTCTTGTTTTCTAACACTTCCCTTGCTGAAGGTAAGAAACTTTTTTGGCTGTGTCCATGCCAGTAAATCTAAAGACCTAGATGAAATGGAGAATCCTTTTTGTGATGAGAGTGATGAAACTCAAGCACAGGTTGCCCAGAGCTGTGGTAGATGCCCCATGGCTGGAAACACTCCAGCTGAAGCTGGACAAGACTCTGAGCAACCTGATCTAGTTGCAGATGTCCCTGCCTACTGTTGGGGGATTTTTTGGCAGGTCCTTTCCAAACCATTTTGTGGTTGGGAGTGGCTGGGACCTGAAGCCAACAGGCACAGGGCAGCCTGTGTCCACGCTGTTGGATTCTCTTGTCCTCCAAAACAAAGTGGGTGTATTCTAAATGGCTGTTGGGGACCTACCCTGGGCTCAGGCTAGCTCCTGTTCAGACATGCACAGAAACAGAGAAAAATATCTTTCCTATGAGGGTGCTGGAGCCCTGGAGCAGGCTGCCCAGAGAGGCTGTGGAGTCTCCTTCTCTGAAGAGATTCCAAACCTGCTTGGACATTGTGATCCTGAGCAAGCTGCTGTGGGTGACCCTCCTTTAGCAGGGGGCTTGGACTAAATCTCCAGAGGTCCCTTCCAACCCTATTACTCTGTGAAGCACAGTCAAAGGATGCAGCAGAGTGCCTTGTTCTGCCATGGTGAGTGCTGGGAGTTGGCTTTTGTTTCCTGACAGCTTCGTTCAGGCACTGGAGTTACAAGAGGGGGCAAAAAGCCACCACTGTCTATTCTCAGTATTGACACAGATGTGTTTCTTAGTCATGAACTGGCAGAGGCAATCCTAGCATGCACCTCTTCTTGAGGAAAAATTACCATTTTTGTGGGATTTTTTGTTTGTTGGGTCAGGGCCTTGGCTGGTCTGAATCAGGGAAGTGTTTCCCATGCCAGGAAATTATGCTAGTTTCTACCACTTGGGATTCTGGCCAAGGATGTGCAGTAGCTCCTTGTTGGCTTGTGTTTTGGAGTGGTGGTAAAGAGCAGCTTTGAGGGTGTATTTCAACTGCTATAGGTGTTAGAAAACAAAAGACAAAATATTGGCTTACAGCATCTTCTCTCTGGAGCCTCCAGATTCTGAGCTCATATAGAGACAGCAGAAAAAGAATGGTCCTGCAGTTTAGGCAAGACATACACAGAGAGAGGTCATGTTCAAAGGAGTCCCAGAACTCACCTGGGACTTCCAGCTTCTGCCCACCCTCTCTAGTGGCCCTCAGGTCTGGCAGCCCTTACCTAGGCACAACCTGACCTCTGACCAGAGCCTTGCCCCGTTTCCTAGCAAGGACGTGTCTAGTACTGTGCCATGGGCTGCTACCAGCTGTGACATCTGCTTGTCCTCTCTGTTTCGACAGAGCAGCCAAGGATGTGGGGCACTGTGTCCCCTCTAAGGCAGTCACAGCCACCTGCTGTGGGGGTCTCTGAAGGGAAACAGGGGTTTTGTGGCTCCGCATTTGCAGCTTATGAGGGGTTTTGCTGTTCTGCAAAGAAGGGTGTTGGGGCCCTCACTGTTAGTGGGGAAGTGACCAGAACAAGGGGACACAGTCTCAAGCTGTGCCAGGGGAAGTTTAGGCTCAAGGTGAGGAGAAAGTTCTTCACCGAGAGAGTCGTTCACCATTGGAATGTGCTGCCCAGGGAGGTGGTGGAGTCACTGTCCCTGGAGGTGTTCAGGAGGGGACTGGATGTGGCACTTGGTGCCATGGTCTAGTCATGGGGTCTGTGGTGACAGGTTGGACTCGATGATCTTTGAGGTCTCTTCCAACCTTTGTGATACTGTGAGACTGTGATACTGTGAAGCACCTGGATCTCCAGGGTGTTTAGGAACTCAGCTTGTCTTGAAAGCCATGTGACCTACAGACATTTCTTTAGGGTGCTGGTATCTGAGTCTGTACAAGCAAAATCAGTGAGAAACGCAGGCAGAGGCTCAGGCCCTGGAAGCATAGGAATGCTACAGAAGTGAGCCCAAGAGAAAGCCCTGAAATAGATGACCAGGTGATTTCTGATGAAGAACTGAGACCCTAAAGACTCTTCATCTGAGAAGTCATTAAATGCCAGACCTCTTTGCTATCATTATTGCTCTTACTATTTGTGGATATGTAGAAATGCTCAGAGAAACAAAGATCTTTCTTTGGTGGAGGTAGAGGTGCATGTTGCTATCAAGGTGCTTAGGGTGATCAAGGTCTCACCTGTATCAGAACCAATGAGTTTGTCCTGAGAGGCTTTGGTGGGATCCCTTCTAACCAGATGCTGGTCAGAAGAGAACATTTGATCCTAGTGCACAAATAGGAACAGAGCAGGGCTTTTGTTTTCAACATTCCTCCAGTTCAGCCCTGTCCTTCTGAGATGCAGTTGTGGGCCATGAAACCTCTGATCTATTTTCAACGAGATTTCACGTATTTTCATGAAAAGAAAAAGGTAGACAGCTCTTAATTGCTTTTGCAGAGGAGACCTGAGGATCAAAGACATTTGTCAGATATTTTCCTTTGTCTCAGATAGTTAAGAGTAAGGAGAGAGAGCACTGTTGTTTGGAATTGTAACAATTAAGCTCTGCCTTTCCTATTCTGTGTGCAATTTTCATACCATTATGAAGACTCAGGTTTCAGATGTGCAGAACCATGGCAGGAACAACACTCACAATTATGATTTCCTGAAGCGGGGCAGAGATATTAAGTTGCTCTGGTGTCTGTAGGGTCTTGCTTGCCTTGACAGAGCGGTTTCGAAAAAAACCCCAAACCCAACAAAAACAGCAAAAAAAGACTTTTCTCTGAAGGTCTTTTGCCATCACTGTCACATTGGTATAACTGGGCTTGACTTAAAGGCGTTACCCTAGTTGAATCCAAACTGACCTAGGAGTTAGATGGAGTTGCTTTGGTTTCATGCCAAGGCAGGAGAACACAAGGCCCTTGGCAGGGTTTCATGGTCTAGGCAAATTTACTGCTTGTTAAATGGCTAATGGGGGTGAAAGTTGGGACCCTGTTTCAATTACATCCAGGATGGAGGTAAAGTGCTGCTCGCCAGTGGCAGGAGATCCTTTCCAGACCTACAATCCAAAACCAGGAGAATTTCCCTCTTCTCTGTGGAGCTATGCCAGGGTGGAAAGAGTGAGTTCATTTGCTTTGGAGGTTGGACTAGATGACCTTTAAAGGTCCCTTTCAACCCAAACCATTCTGTGATTCTATGGATTCATGCTCTAGGGCTGGTACTTTGTGACCATGACACTCTTTCCTCAAGAGCTCGCTTCTCTGGGGTGTGCAGCAAGCTTTGGAGAAAGAACATCCAATGATGGAGAAAAGCTATAACCATAGGTTTTTGTACCACTCCCCTCCACTGATGATCTGCTCTGCTCAGAGATGAGTTGATGGTGAATGTTGTGCTTTGATGGATCTCTGAATGTCCAAAGAAGGAACCGAACACTGCTGGCGATATTTTGCCGTGTAGCTCAGCACGGCCGTGTTTCACCTCCATGGAAATCCAGGCCCTTTCGTTTGGGGAAATGAAAGGACTTGTTCAAGGTGATAAAGCAGAGCTTGAGAACAGACCTCAGCCTCTGGGCTGCCACCTCAAGGCGTTGGCTATCAGACCTAGCCTCAGACGGTGGCTTATGAGATGACTCCCCATTTCTCCTTCATGAAGCTGGTCTGACTCATCTGCACTGAGCAGACACAACTTCCTTGGTCCTGTTCCCACAGCAACAACTCTTGCCTTTGGCTTCGCTTCAAAAAGGCTTCTAGGTGCTAAACAGTCCCACAGCAATCACCAGGAATTTAAGGCCAAAAATGTGGTGTTTTGGAGCTGTGTCTCTGCCTCTGAGAAGCTGTCTCGTTTCTGCTGAAGCCAGTGTGGTTGGTAGGAGGCTCTGAATGTTCAGAGATGCTGGGGTGGGTTGTTTTGGGGTTGGTTGGGTTTTTTTTTGGTTAAAAGATAAGAGTATCTGTTGTGTCTACCAACTGGTTCACCAGGCAGCCAAACAGACTCAATCAAATAGCTGTGGCTTTTCCTGCTCAGTGCAACTCTGGGTCATCGAAGCGAGCTTCATTTGATTTTCTTTCCCATGTAACTTCTCTGCTGCAAAGCTCATTTTACTAGTTATAAGGAGGCAGCTGGCTGTGAAAACTGTCTGTGCTTAATCAACAGATCTTCCCTTCTTTGTTTGGGGTCACTGTCTTCATAAAAGTGAGCACTTAGTCTGGCAGAGTGATGGATGAACCAAGTGAGGTTCATGAGGCTTCACGCATTGGCCCTGACCCAGAGATACCCGATACCAAGATGCAGCCATGTCACAGAGGATGTGAAGTCTTTGTGACCCATGTGGCCTTTCCCAAGGCTCCTTTTCATGCTAGCAGGAACAAGCAGTGGGTTTTGGCAGGTGGCTTATCAACAGGTACATCCTCACCCACTGATGACATCCTGACACCAAGACAAGTTTGTGATGTGCCTTTGCAGAAAAGGAGGGGTAGGGTTGTAGAGTTTTACTTTTAAATCAGTCCTGTACAGAAAAGTGGGAAAACACTAATTATTTATTCTACTCCCACTCTGGGGGAAATAATAATAATAAAGGCTTTTTTCTTTCCTTCAGCAGCAAAGAAGGGCATGAAGGTGTCCTTCCTGTGCTGGGAGAGCGATGGTTCCGAGGAGGAGCAATGAAAAGGAAAAGGTGAAGTGACTCTACCAGTGGGAAGCAGCAGGAGCTGTGGTGCCACAAACAGAGGGGTTGGAAACCTGCCCATCTCTGACTAATATATACATACTTATTTATTCCTTCCCAGAACCAGGACCTCCCTGAGGAGCTGCTACAGATAAGATTTGCAGGAATGCTTCTTGGTAGCTTTGCCCTGCCACCAAGCAGCCCTAGCCAGCACTGCAAAGTCCACCCAATGTAGCACTTGGCTCAGGTTTCTTCTGGCCCCCTCATGCCTCCCTGTTCTAATTAATTTCCTCCCCCCCCCCCCCTTCTTTTTTGGTCTGCTTTAAACTCAAAATGCTTGAAAGATGTGAGGACCACGTTGCAGCCCACTGGAGAACTGATTTTTTGGTAGCAGATTGTGTGTTGTGAGGCTGTAAGGAGGTGTTTGCGAGGGTTGGATAGCTGCAGAGGATGGAGAGGGCCAAACCTGAGAGAGATTCATCTGTACAGTGTCCAGGGAGCAAAATCTGGAGCAAAACACCCTGACATCTGTGCCTGGACTCCAGTCCTCCAAGGAAACCAGTTCATGCCACAGAGGCAGGACCAAGCGAACACATGCGGTAGTGACGACCAGAGGACCATCACCTAGGGCAAAAGAGGTTTGCTGAGCCATTGACATTTTTAGTGGGTATCTAGAGCTGGTTATCTAGAGCTGGCAGGGACCTGAAGGGATTGTCCTGAGCCTGTGGCCTGAGCTAGCTCTCAGGTGGTGGAGTGGGACATCCCTGCCAGCCCAGCTGCAGCAACCTGCGTGGGTTGCAGACGCACCTGAGAAGCAGAACATATCATCTTCTGCCAAGGCCTTCCTTCCTCCTTCTCTGGGTGGCTCCTCTGAACCTACCTTGGGTGTCATGGTATGGGGCAGATACCCCCCGAGGGACTTCTGGGAAGAAGAGCTATTTCTGAAAGAACCTGAGGGATGTAGGAGGCTGATAACCCTCAGTTTCTGTTGTCTGTCAGCACTGCCTGTGCTGGAGCAGGGTGAGGAGCAGGCAGGGCTGTTCCCTCTTTTTGGTAATTGTTTTTCTTCTCTCTGGGCATGGCCCTCGCCTCTTGCATCTCTTATCTCATGTGTGTTTTATTTCCTCACATGGAGTACAGCTGGGGCAGGAGGTTTATAAGCAGGAAGGCATTTCCCCTCCTTGAGCATGGCTCAGTAAGGGAGGGGGAGGGAGGGAGAGGGGAGGTGATTTTGTGGCTAGCAGACCAAGGGGATCCAACGTGCCAAGCTACATCTGTGGTTCCTGAGAAATCAATTAGCGAGGGAAGGGAGGGGTGGCTGGCAAACCACATGGGTGAAAGGAAAATATCACTAAAGTGAGAGGAAGGGATGCTTAGAAGCAGCAGCACTGCTGGAGGATGTGAGTGGCTTTGTTTGGTAGGGGGTGCGTGTGAGAGAGAGATGCTCACCAAAAGGTTAAGCAGGAATGGTAGGAACGCCTGGCCTAGGATCTGGGAAGCAGACTGCCAATAAAAGAGGCTGGGAGACCACACTGATCCTGTGCTGAACAATCTAACCCAGTATCTCTCTGATGAGGAGAGGCTGAGAGACCTGGGGCTGTTTAGCCTGGAGAAGAGCAGCCTGAGAGGGGATCTGATCAGTACTGATCAATAGCTAAAGGGCAAGAGTCAGGAAGAGAGGACCAGACTCTCTTCAGTGGTGCCCAGTGTGAGGAGAAGGGGAACCAGGCACAAACTGGAAGTCAGGAGATTCCATTTGAACAAGAGGAAAAAACCTTTTTTCCTGTGAGGGTGCTGGACCCCTGAAGTAGGCTGCTTGGAGAGGTGGTGGAGTCTCCTCCTCTGGAGAGTTCCCAAACCCTGCTGATCAACCTGCTCTGGGTGACCCTATTTTAGCAGGATTATCTCCAGAGGTTCCTCCCAGCCCTCACTGCTCTGGGATTCTATCACACGTGGTATGCAGTGGCAGAGGTTGGGGATAATGTGCATTTGGTATCACAGCAGTTTGCATACAAACTCCATTAGACAGTTTGGGGCTTTTTTTTGTCCCAGACTCTGGTTCCCTCTCTCCAGTTCTTGAAGACTCAAACTGCTTTGTCCTAGTATTTTGGTAAAGAATGTGTCAGGAGATACTTAAACAAGTATGTTTCTGATGCTCTTTAGAGCAGAAATGGAGCATATTGAAAAGGCCCTTGGGTGGACAGTCAGCATGGACTGCAGTTGTAAGGAGGGAACTTCCCTGCCACCAGTCCTTGCTTCTTGGGTTGTGAAATATTTTAACTTAAATAAATCTTTGGGTCTAATCCTTTCCACTCAGAAACCTTATCCCTTGTTTGGAGGAGTTTCTAACTGATTTCTGTTTCTCCAGGAGCAAGATGTGTGCTTCTCACTGCTTCAGGAGAGGGAGTGATGCCAACGGTGATTGTCCTCACTGAATTTCTCATCCCTCAGCCTTGCTTGGCACAGTTACAGGTGTGGTTACATGGAGACCTGGACCAGGGAACTGGAAACCTCTCCTTGTCCTGCCAGTGCAGCTCACCAGTCTTGCTCACCATGCAGTTTGTGAAGTCTTCTGCTGGCAATAAAGTGAAGTGAAAGTACGTGTTGGAGATGAGATGACCTCTAAAACCAGCAGCATGCTTCAAGACTAATGTGAAGGGATAGCAGCGCTGAGCCTGATGCCAGATAAGTAGACAGCCCTGCTGGGGGTGGCATCTATGACCTTCAGTCCTCCTTCTCAAGCAAAAGGGAACTGAATCCCCATATCCTGCACCCATGACAGTTGCTCAAACCACAGCTTTGTTTTTTCATTCCCTTTATCTTTTTTCATACCACTAAATTGTGCCATGGGGCCAAGAATGTGCACTGCTCTTGAGAGGAACCTCTGAGGAATAGGAAACCCATTTGCAGCGCTGGTGGTGCATAAAGCATCTGCACCTCTGCTGAGGAGAGAGATTGAGATGAGTCCTCAGGCTTCTGGGCTGGGGAATGTGTCCTGGCAAGCACTTTGATTGCCTTGTGTTCAGGATTGATAAGTGAGAAAAGAGGTGCTCAGGGTGGGGTGGCTGTCACAAATAAACTTACCTCTCGTCTGTGGTAGCCATTTGTGCTGAAGTGTCCCCACACTGTCCTCCCTGCTTGGATCCCAAACCCACCTGGACACAATGATCCTGGGCAACCTGCTGTGGGTGACCCTGCTTTAGCAAGGGGATTGGACTGGATGATCTCCAGAGGTCCCTTCTGGCCCTCACCATGCTGGGATTCACCATGTGGTGATATTCTCAAACAAAGCATCCCTCCCTCCAAGTTCCTTCCTGGTGTAACTACCCATCCTGTAGGGTTTGTCGGGGCTGCTTGCTTTCAGGATGATTTCACTCCTCATCAAAGACCTCCAGAACCTTTTCTAGGGCCTTTCAAGCCACTGCTTGTATGGAGGAAGAACCAAGCTGACACAGAGTGGGGCAGAAGGAGAGGGAAAGTGTGTGCACGTGTCTGAGAGAGGGAGAGGACTTGGGAACAAGAGCTGTCGATGCTGTGATAGTGTCCCTGTGTGAGACAAAGTTTGTCTGTGGGTGTGAGAAAGGAATATTTGGAAGTGAGTGCGTGTGGGCGTGAGGTGTGTGTGAGAGTGTGCTTGCATTTCCATCCCCACACTCTGAGAAGGTTTTGGAGTGCTGCAGTGTTCAAACTGGCTCCAGTTCCTAAAATAATCAGCCCATCTTGAAAAGCTACCCTGTCTGTGGACATCTGGAGCAGACAGGTTCCCTAGCTATGCCTCGTGAACCTATTTTAAGCAGCTCATGAGGGCTGAGCAGCTGTACTGGCTGCATGGAGGTGTGCTGGAGATAAGGGCAGGTGCAGAGGGACCTCTGTGGGAGCACACCACCTACTCCTCGCTTCGATAGCTGCCTCTTGCCAGGCCTTTCACAGCTTTTGAGAGGTGGAGAAATACGAAATCTCCTCCACCACTGCCCGTTGCACTCCCTGAAGGTCAGGGGAGAGGTAAGAATAGAGATCT
This sequence comes from Picus viridis, assembly GCA_033816785.1. Taxonomy (NCBI): domain Eukaryota; kingdom Metazoa; phylum Chordata; class Aves; order Piciformes; family Picidae; genus Picus; species Picus viridis. The sequence goes on along the minus strand of CM066583.1, from coordinate 4,073,047 downwards.
GTGTGGTCAGGGTTGGGCTGTAGGTGACTTCACAAAATTGCATCAAAAAATGAAGTTGCCCTAATTTTTATGTTGCTGTGATAGGCACCATAACTTCCTTTCTGTGATGGAGGAAGATGGGGCCCTGGAGCAGGCTGCCCAGAGACATTGTGGAGTCTCCTCTGGAGAGACTCCAGACCCACCCGGACACTGTGATCGTGGGCTGAATCACCCTGCTTTAGCAGGGAGGTTGGACTAGATCACCTCTAGAGGTCTCTTCCACCTTTCCCCCTTCCCTCCATTCTGTGTGATTCTGTGACAAGCTTTATTGTTCCCCTCTTCCCGAGTCAGCAGTGTGCTCCTACAGCCGGTGCAAGTCCTCCACGCTCTTCAGAGCGGTGTCCTTGCACAAGAAGGCATGGGCAGCACGTACAGCATGCAAACCCTTCTAACCCAAAGCCATATGTGTGTGCTGGCATCACTGCAAGGGGATCAGGCTTCTCCTCCTGCATCAGCAGTTCTTCACCTCGCTGGCCCCAACACGTGTGGGAGGTGTGGGCTCAGGTCGCTTTCCCACCGGGAAAGGTCCAAACCGCGTCCCTCGCCTCACTCTGCTGCCACGCTGCCGGGGTGGTGTGAAGAGGTGGCAGATGCCCCTTTGCTCTCCCTTTCCGCCCCCCACCGCTCGGGGAAAGCTGTGGCACCTTTCAGCGGGGAAGCACCAGGCTCGGTGGGTCAGCAAGAAGGAACAAGCCGGGCTGGCTGCGGGAGCGCTTGGGGAAATCCACCTGGCAGCGGGGCGGCCGGAGAGCCAGCTCCTGCTTCAAGGACTGTTTATGTCTTTGAAAATTAAACAACCCATGGTGCTGCTGACTGGAATTCAGGTCTCCCCACTCCCAGGGGAGTGCCCCGATCCCAGGGCTGTGGAGTCATGCTCACTCTTGCCCTCTGGAGCTTCAGGTTTTGATTTTATTTATGATTTTTTTTTCCCCACCCCCTTCCTGCTGAGTAGTCCCTTCAGAAAGAGGTGTGAGAGACCCTCTCCAGCTCTGCTGTTGGGCAGGGACACTGCCCATAACAGGCTGGATTGGAGAATTTCTACCTCTAGTAGCAGAGGGAGCTGGACTGAGGTTTTCCAAACCCTAAAGAATGCTCACTAACCTTCCAGTTGCTCACTGGGAGGGGAGTGCATGATGTTTGCTTCCTGCTCCTGCATACGATGGGCAGCTGATGGTGCCACATGACATGTGAGGTGGTAGGCATGTGATGGAAAGGCCTCCGAGCCAGGTTTTGGTGCTGACACAAGGGAGGGACGATGTGTCGTCCAGGCACGGCCTGCATGGCCTGAGATGTTTCTGAATCTGTTCTGATGCCGTGCTTCCCGCCTGGGAGCCTTCATGCTAAAAGTGGAGGCTTTTCCCGGACTGCAGGGTGACGTTGCAGGTGAGCAAGAGCGTGAGAATGAAATCTTGGATGTCAGTGGCTAAAACACGACAGATTTGGCTGTGGGAGGATGTTGTTACCGTTGATTTATCCCGGGCAAAGCTCTTGCCCTCTCCAACAGCAGCAAAGCCTTCAGTGAGGCCCCTTGGAAAGCAGCAAGGTCTGAAGCCTGGCAGCAAAAGTCACAGTGGAGCCACAAACAGGATAGCTTTGATATTGCTGGAGTTAGAGATGAAGAGCAAGGAGAAAGGCTCACACATAGCTGTCGCTGAGCTTGGTGCTCCCATGTTCTCCATCCTCCCCTCTGGCTTCTTAATGGTCTTTACAGCAGACCCCTAAACCCCACAGGAGCTGTCTCCTGCCCCTGCAAGGCTCTGAGCTCCCCTCTGGAAGCGCGGAGGGTCCCCAGCTTCGGTTACGACGTCGCTCTCCCGAGTTCTAGTTCAGTCTCAAGCATGGAGTCTGTGCCTGTGGGCAAATCACTTCCACCTCTCTAAGATCTGGCTGTAAAACAAGGCTAATAACACCAAATTACCTACCTGTGAGAATTAATGAGATCATACTTGCTCAGCCCTTTGAAGGCATGAGGCATTACAGAAGCACTGGGGCATTATTACAGAGTGTGTTTTTAATATACGTCTAGTTTCACTTACAAATTGGAGTTTTGCTCCCTTTTTTGACTGAGCAGCACTAATTAGATGTGTAGGGTAGGAAATAAATGTTTCCAGTGTTGCTCAGGCTGGAAACCAGTTAATTTCAGGCTTCTTTTGCTTTAATTGCATCTGAAAAGACATTGAGAAAAGGTGTAATGAGCTGAGAACGCTTTAACTTTTGGGGTTTTTATTGTCCCCCTAAACTCCTTTGCTTCTGCTAGGTCACAAGATGCCAGTTAAATAGTGGAGAAATGGATGTGGGAGCCCTTTTAGTTTGATTTTTTTGATTCTGGGGGCTTTGTTTTTTGTTAAGCATATCAAGGTAAAATGATTCCTGCTCGTTGGGTTTCATGTAAGTGCTCCTCTGCCATAAATCCCCCAGCACTTCACAAAAGTGGGTGCAGAGTTACCCTTGCTTTTACAAAGTGGGAAGCACAAAAGCAGGAGGATTTGCCTGAGGTCAAGTAAATTAGGCCTTGTCTACATGAGGAACAAGAGCCAATTTAGTCCAGCAGGTGGAAAGCACGCCATGGACACTTACCTCATTTCATTCTTGCTTTCACTTCAGTTAACTCCTATCCATTTCATCTTGGTTTAGTTTAGTGGTTTGAAAGAGAAGGCTTCCTGCAGCTCACTGGGCTGGCTTGGCTCAAGTCTACAAGGAAAAGCTGAGAGACCTGGAGCTGTTTAGACCAGAGGAGAGCAGCCTGAGGGGGCATCTGATCAATGCTGATCAATAGCTAAAGGGTAGGGTGCAAAAGCATGGTGCCAGACTCTTTTCAGTGGTGCCCAGTGGTTGAACAAGGGACAAACTGGAACACAGCAGGTTTCATCTGAACCCAGGGAGGGTGCTGGAGCCCTGGAGCAAGCTGCCCAGAGAGTTTGTGGGGGCTCCTTCTCTGTAGAGATTCCAAACCCACCTGGACTTTGTGATCCTGGTGACCCTGCTTTAGCAGTGGGATTAGGCTAACTTCCAGACAGCAGGAGTCAGTTCTTCACCCTTCAGTGATGGGACACAGGGCAAGGGGTTTACAGAAGATACCTGTAAGTGTCTTCAGTTTGGTGAACTATGGTAGGGAGGTGTTTGGGGTTTTTTTGTGTGTGTGTGTTTCTGTTTGTCTGGGGGTTTTTGTTTGTTTGGGGGGTTTGTCATTGTTTATTTTTTGTTTGGTTGGTTGATTTTTAAAAACTTGTTTGGACTGCTTTTGGCAAGCACAAATAAGAGAAGGGTTTGGGCTAATTCGTTGTATTTGGAGACCTAGGAAATCTGGAGTATATGTCTGGCTCTCCATAGGCTTACTGTGTGACCAGAGCATCTTTCTCACCAGTAGAGCGAGGTCATAGAGTGTTTTTGGGTTGGAAGGGACCTTAATTATCGAGTTGCAACTCCTCTGCCACAGCTTTGGAAAGCAAGGGCAGGGAGTTGGTGCCTGACAGGCAGCCCCGGGGCGAGCCGGGCAGCCCCCGCGGCACGGCGGTACCATGGACAGCGGTGGGACACCACCAGCGTCCACCCGGAGAGACCTGCGGGCTCCCAGCTGCCGGGAGCCATCCTCATCATCCCCTCCCAGCATGATGGGGTGCCTTTCCTCCCCCGCCACCCATGCTTCATAATCTCAGCCTCTGAGAACTTCTCTTGCTCCAGCAGGTCGTCTTCAGCTAGGCTGGCTACTGTGAAGCCTTTCAAATGGTTTGAGATGGTTCCAGAGAGCTGGAACATGGAATTCTTTGGAAGAAATTATTTACTATGAGACTGGTTAGACATCAGCACACAGTGCCCAGAACTGTGGGTGGTGTATCCCTGGAAGTGTTCAAGGCCAGGTTGGATGGGGCTTTGAGCAACCTGGTCTAGTGGAAGGTGTCCCTGCCCATGGCAGAGGAGGGCTTGGACTAGATAGTCTTTAAGTTCCTATCCAAGCCATTCTGTGGTACATACAGGGTACATAGATCTCCCCTGCATGGGGGATAATCAGTGGTGTGACAGGTGGATGGGGGGACTCACCAAAGCTGCTAATCCTGACAGGGTGAGGAGTAATGGTTTCAAACTGGACAAGGGTAGATTTAGATTAGACATCAGAGGTTTTTCACTGTGAGGGTGGTGAGGCATTGGAAAAGGTTGTCCTGATAAGTTGTGAACACTCTACCCCTGGAAGCATTCAAGGCCAGAAAAATCTGTAATATCACCTACTTCAGAGAAAGGGAATTTGGTTGCCTTCTGGGACTGTGGATCTCCACCAATTCTAACTCCAAAAGATCTATTATACCTCCATAAGGTCAAGGGCAGGCAATGAACCTTGTTATGGTAGAAGGAAGTTCCTTGTTCTGGCACCCCTCTGCTCAGCAGGAGGAAAGAGTGCTGAGAGGTGATTAGAAAAACATCTCTCAGGTTGCATGTTAAAAACCTATAATTTAATTTATAGCAAAAAAAGAAAGAACCACCTTTGAGCCTGGGGAGGAGCAATGTAGAGCAAAGTGGCTGTAGATGCTAATCAGGCTTTGTGGAGAGCGCAAAAGAGCTTAAACTGCAAAAGAAAGCTAATTGCAAAACCTCAGGTGAGAAACCCACCTCCAAGCATTATTCTGCCACACCTCTGATCAGGACATTGGTGCTGAGCACAGGGAACTGAGGACATCAAAGCAGCAGTTCTGCATAACCAAGGAGCACAAGGAATTGCTGAGAAAAGAGTTCGGTGATGTCATAAGCATAAGAAGTAGAAAGGGGATGCCAGCCCTTCATGTGATGCATGTAGTTAACGAGGGTGTGGAGATCACTCAGATTTCTTCTGTACTTGGTGAATATTACGCTGTAGATTTCTGGCTTGTTGGACATGGCTGGGCTCACACCAGGTGGACACTTGCCCATCAGTCCAGCAGTGGTTCTGGTGCCAAGGAAGGCTGCCCATGGTGGATGGATAAGATGATCTGAGGGTGGCTGCTTGAGGATACCATCAGCACAGCTGTTCAAGCACTGAAAGGACACCATGAAACGTTTGAGCTGTGTTTCAGAAGCGCCCAGGGAGTTCTCTTGAAGGTCACAGCTGCATTGTGCTTGGCACTATGTAAATACTCCTTGGCCTGAGGTGGTTGTCATCCATAGAGGGACAGAACAGGCAAAGGCTGGATTATGGACTCCCTTTCTTAAGTTGGGAATGTGTCAGGCTTTGCAACACCCAGTTTTGAGAGGCTGAGGAATGGAGGAGTTTGCATGTGGTTGTGGACAATGGGTTGGATATCATAGAGTCATAGCATGGTAGGGGTTGGAAGGGACTTTAAAGGTTTTCTTGTCCTACCACCCTGCAGCTAGCAAGGACATCTGCAACTAGATTAGATTGCTCAGTCCTCAGATCACTTCCTCTGGCCCTGCTCTGACAGGCCCATGGCTCTCCTGTGCTGAAGACTCCAGAGCTGGCCCCACTGCAGGTGGCATCTCAGCAGAGCAGAGGGGTAGAATCTCCTCCCTCCACCTGGTGCCCATGCTGCTGCCCAGGACGTGGCTGGATCTGGTCTGTGAGTGCACATTGCCAGCTTACATCCAAGTTTTCACCCATCAGCACCCCCAAGTCCTTCTCCACATGCTGTAATCCAGAGGCAGATCCCCCTGCATTAGGATAATTAGGATGGTTCTGGCAGAGGCTTCCTTCTTACATTTAGTACAAGCATGTATGCATGAGGGAGGACATTGTGATGCTGGGAGGGTTGATTCCTGGGGTTCTTCTACCCTTCTGAAGTTGAGAGAACTGTGAGGAGTTTGCTTTGAAAGACTGGCTCTGTGAGCAGTCCCACCTGTAAGAAAGAGAGGAGTGGAAAGTCCTAAGGTGGTAAGCCCTTGAGTCTCCCATGGTTGCAGTTTTATAGCATCCAAGAATGACCCATCTCCTTGCTAGCCAGCCTGCTAATTTATACCATCCATTGGCTGATCTCTGTTATCAGGCTTTCCTTTGGGTACCACCAGTTGGTTCTCTCTGGGTGCTGTTCTGTATTAGGCAACATTCTGTCTACCACCAAAGCTTTCATGGGACCTTGGGGACAGGCTTTTGACATGCCCAGACAAGCACTGCAAAAACTGTTTCTCTGTGCGAGTTTCCCACAGCCAAAGAAATTCCTTACAGGGGCCACACCTGCCTCTGAACTTGTTTAACACCAGCCTACTGAATGGGTGAAGCTGATAGGGACTAGAACCCACTGGAAAACACACAGCCCAGCCCAATCTGAACATCTTTACCTGGGGCAAAACTTTCCTCTGCAGAGAAGGTGACAGATGTCAACCCCACTTCTCTGCTCCTCTCGATGTGCTCATTTCTACCATGACACCCACAGTAGGCACTGAATGGAGCAAGTGCTGGCAGTGAGAAAATGTACCTCTGCAAGAAGGTTGCATCAAAATTATTCCTCATCATAGACTTCAGATGGGCCTGCAGAAGAATCTGGTGTCTGAAGCCCCACTGTGAAGTTCTTGGGTGGGTTGTGACCTTTGCCTTTTCCTGGCAATGGATACACTCTTTGTTTTTCACTTGGAACAAGTTTTTCCAGGTCTGGAAGTGTCCCAAGTGAGAAGCAAAAACCTGATATCTCAGCTGCTTAAAGGCTCATGAGAACACCTCTGAGAGGTTTTCAATGTCATCCATCCTCAGCCTGGAAACCAAATCAGGCCTGCACCTCGCTTTTGAAGCAAGATGATGAAATTTAAGGCAATGGGAATGAAGAGAACTGATGGGTTTGGTCTCCTGTCCAACACCGAGCAGGTGTAAAATCTGTGCAGTCAGCAGAGACAGAACAGCTGGATGAAGAGATCCTCTTGAGCTGTTAGACACTGGTCCCTCTGAGAACTCTCCCTCAGGACTCCTTAAGTTGTTGATTGCCAGGAACTGGGCAAAGAAACCAAGGGAATGCTTACTCTCTGCTTGTCCTCACTCTGTTATTCTTGTGTGTACTCTTTCCTGGGCCATATTCCAACACAACAATGGAGGAAGGGAATGAGGGTAGATGGACTAGCAATGGAATGTGGTGATCCACTGGTCTAAAAGTGCAGTGGCTAGCTTAATCCTTAAGTGTGGGAAGTTAACTTTGTCTCCATGAAACCCACCACAGCCAGGTGCTGAACTAGTTGCCTTTGCATCTGGCTGGGCTCTAATCTACAATGGTTTGGCGAGGAGGACAACTGCATCACCTTTCTTCGTTTCAAAGAAGCTTATATTCTAGTATTAAGCTTTGAAAAGAGGACCTGGAGCTTTCAAGACTGCTGGGGAGTGTGTAGACATGGCAGGGAATGAGAGAGTGCTCCACTCCTAGGCTGCACTCAACCATCACAGCTGTGCTTGTGGGTCACCCCTGACACTTGAGCCTGGGGCAATTGTCTTGGTGGATAAGTCGGGACTACAGGATTCTTGGCTGACTTCACCTGTCAAGAGCTTCCCTGCGTGGTTCCTGAGCTAGAGATAGGACTTTCCATTTCATTTTCCCTTCATGAAGTAGAGGATGACTTGGGTGGTGCTGCATCTTAGTCCCTTTATCTTCATCAGATTCTCTTTTTGCCTGCTTATTGATGTGCAACTGAAACCTATGCTGAGTCTGGCTGAGGGCCACGTGAAACCATGTGGTGGCAGCTAGTGGAAAACTTGGGAGCAGAATCCCATGGGAACAAAAGGGAGCACCCTCTGTGGGGTCCAGAGCTGCCACTGCGTAGGACAGAGCAGGCAGATGTGGAATGAGGCTCTGTGACCTCTGATGGAGGCTTTTGCATAAGAGCACTGTGATTGTTTTGCAGGATGCTGAGTTTTTGGCTGAAGGCAAGGCACACAGATGAAGGCTTATGAGTGTCAGCTGTGTAGCCCATGAACCTGCGTGTGCCTGCAGGTTTGCATGTCACGTTTGAGGCTTGCTCAGATCCATCTGCTGTGCTGAATCACAGGAGCAGGTGAGTTATCTGAGTGAGATGGGAATCTTCCCTTTCCCCTCCTCGCAGCTGGCTCAGGAGTGTGTCACTGGCAAAACTCCCTGCAGGTCCATGACTTAGAAAGCCCTCTGATAGATTACTAATACTAAGCACTCCTTGGAGACAGAGGCTGGAACTGGCAAGGGGTGCTTTGGCTGCAGCTGTGTCTCGAGCCAGATCTCTGGAAGCCTTCAGTTAATGCTAAGAGGACTTGATAATTGAGTGAGCTTTAATTTCCAATCCACGTGGAGTAAATGTGGTTTCAAACCACAGTGGCTCTCTGTGAAATTTGAGTCAGGTTCACCAGGGTCTTCTCTAGTGTGGCTCTTTCACAGTACAGTCCATGGCAGCTCAAGTAATCCACCCATAAGGAATCTTAGGGCCTGCACCCAGGGAGGAATAACCCCCTGCACCAGTAGAGGGTAGGGGCTGACCTGCAGGAAAGCGTCTCTGTGGAGAAGGAGCTGAGAGTCCTGGTGGACAAGTTCACCACGAGCCAGCAAACTGCCCTCATGGCCAAAGAAGGTCAATAGTCTCCTGGGGTACATTAAGTGGAGCGTGGCCAGCAGGTCAGGTGAGGTTCTTCTGCCTCTCTGTTTTCTCCTAGGGAGGCCACATCCAGTTCTGGCCTCTCCAGATCAAGAGGAACAGGAAACTACTGGATAAAGTCCAATGGAGGCTACACAGATGCTGAGGGGGACTGGAGCATCTCTGTGAGAAGGAAAGGCTGAGAGCTCTGGGGCTCTTTAGACTGGAGGAGAGGAGCCTAACAGGGGATCTGATAAATTCTGATCAATAGGTAAAGGGGAAGGGGGGAGCAGAGGATGGGGCCAATCTTGTCTCAGTGGTGCTTAATGATGGGGCAATGGGCACAAACTAAACCCCTGGGAGGTTCTATCTTCGTCGTTTTTCCATGAGCCTTTTGAATTTAAATTAGCTGTGGGTCTGACTCATCTGTGCCTCAGACATTTGTGTATGAGACTGGGCTAGGCTGTAAGAGAGGTCATGTAGTTTACCTTCTTTCTTCCACGCTTGCATAGGGAAGAAATCCAATCAGGGATCAAAAATCAACAAACTGGTCCTAGAACTGGGACCCAGGAACTAATACGGGGTTGAAAAGGAGACAGGAATCCCTGCTGGTGCTGGCATCAGGAGGAGATGGTGCAGGGAAGAGTGTAAAAAGCTGGAGAAAGGAATGACTAACGTTTCTCAGAGCAGCATCTTCAGTAGTACTTCCATATGCCCAACGCTTTGCATCCATGGTCCTGTCCCCTTCTCCTGTCAGTCTGTCTGATTAGCTTCTGAGAGGCAGGAGGGAGAGACAGACTTTTGCTGTCAGAGCAGGACTTGAAGAATGTGCTTGATGTATGGCCTCGGGTGAAAGAAAGTGCTGATTAGCTGCTGCTGTGGTGAGCACCATCCATCAAGGGGAGGAAATGAAGCAGAGGTTGGGGGGAATCCACACTCCCCTACCTCGGGGATGCTCTGCAAAGCACAGCTCTCAAAGTGGGGTCTTTGCAGCTAAACTGGGGCTACAAATGCTTTGGCAGTGCCTAGGAATGAAGAGAAGCCACTCAGTAGCTGAGAACAGGCTCAGGAAAAAGCCAGGCTAGCTCTGCACTGAGGTCAGCATGGCCCCAGGACTTGTGTCCTGCACCTGTGTCTGCTGGCTCATCGTGCGCAAGGCGACTGGAGGGAAGCTCAACTCACTCCAGATGTGCAAACTGCAGCATCTTTATGAGGAGGAAAAAGCTGAGACCTGTGCTGCTCAACCTGAAGAAGAGCAGCCTGAGAGGGGATCTGTATTATTGTATTGATCAATGCTGATCAATAGTTGAAAGGTAGGAGTCAAGAATGTCAGGCCAGACTCTTCTGAGTGGTGTCCAGTGCCAGGACAAGGGGCAATGGGCACAAACTGGAACCCAGAAAGTTCTACCTAAAACATAAGGAAAAGCTTCTTTGGTGTGAGGGTACTGGAGCCCTGGGGCAGGCTGCCCAGGGAGCTTGTGGAATCTCCTTCTCTGGAGAGGTTCCAAAGCTGCCTGGACATTGTGATCCTGGGCGACCTGCTGTGGGTGACCCTGCTTCAGCATGGGTTTGGGGTAGACGGAGTAGATCAGAGGTCCTTTCCAACTCTTGCCATTCTGTGAATCTGTGGTTGTGTTCTGCCTGGAGGTCAGATACCCCCTGCAGGTGACTTTGCCTTTCAAGGTCCTCTTGCCTGCCAGACCAAATCTGCTGCTGGAGGATGCAGCATTAGGTGCAGTGGGACTCCCACGTCATCCTCCCCTGTGGCCAGGTGGGAAGGCAGCTCGGGAGAGTCTTGTAGAGACTGGGATGCTAGACACCCCCAGTGATTAAAGGCCCCAGGGTAGCTGAAAAGGGTCACAGGAGCCAGGTGGAGGTGGCAGTGGTAGCTTAATTTAGATTGTGCTGAACCTCTGAGCGCTGGGTGTGTGGAGCCCTTGCTGCGTGTGCGATCCTTGAGCATCGCCTGGGCATCGTGTACCGACGTGCCTTCCACCTTGGGCCTGCAGACCTCATTGCCTCCAGGAAATGCTGAGTCCATGAACTCGTCAGCTTTCAGGCCAGTGGAGTGAGGATGAGACCCACCCTCAGATGCATTAGATAGAAGGAATTAGGAGATGGAAGATAAAAATCTGATGCAGCAGCTGACCTCAGAACAAAGAAAGTGAGGGGAGAGGCTCAAGGTGATGACTTTCCTTGGCATTTTTTTCTCTCTCCTTATTAGCTCTTATTTCAATTATAGAATGTTTTGAGTTGGAAGGGCCCTTTAAAGGTCACCTAGTCCAACAGCAGGGCCATCTGCAACTAGAGCAGGTTGCTCAGAGCCCCAGACAACCTGACCTGGAATGTTTCCAGGGGTTGGGGTATCTAGCATTTCCCTGGGCAACCTGAGTCACAGTTTTGCCAACCTCAGCATAAACATTTTCTTCCTTCTCTCTAGTCTAAGTCTCCCTCTTTTAGTTTCAAACCATCACCCCTTGCCCTGTCACACAGGCCCTGCTAAAAGTCTGTCCCCTTACTACATCACACATTATTATGGGCCACAGTCTAAATGATGATGTTGCTGAGCCTCCAAAACGTTGTTCCTGTAGTCCATGGAGGAAATCTCCTGTGCCGAGTTAAGCAGCAGAGATGTGTGATTGGTGTGTGCCACACAGTGTGTGTCTTGCTCTAGTCTGTGTGGCATAGAGGAGTCCATCCAACAGGATGCAGCTATGGAAGTGATATTCCAGGGCAGCTCCTTGCAGGATAAACTTTAGCTGTGGGGAATGCTTTCTGAGCTGCAGTGATGTCACGGACTACAGGCAGTCAGAGCATCACCACGCAGGCAAAGCAGGGCAGCTGGGCCAAAACCCATGAAGAGTCCAAGTTGCAGAGTCAGCCTGATCCTTCTGTTCTGATATTGCAACTTGTGCTCAGGCCTCCCAATTGCAGGCTTTGCTGAGTAGAAGGGAAGCAAAGAAATTCCTTTGCCTGTGTGCACGTTGAAGCCTCCATCCTCATCACCTTGAAGATCTTTAGAAGGTCTTTCAAAATTGCCCCAGAAGAGAAGCTTTGGGGTTAGGTATGATGATACTTCTCTTACTTCAGCTCATATAGCTGATTGACTTCAGAGGTGGCTTCTTTCTTTGTTTTGGGGCAGTGAATAATAACAAAACCACACAATCCAGACCTCATTCCATCTGTGGCATGGCAGAGAGCAGTTCAGTGTGCCAAGAGGGTTCTCCTCACTGCTGTGATCCTTTTCTTCTTGCATTTGTGTTGAAACCTACAGCAGACAGGTAGATTTTATGGGTGTCTTTCAGCAAAGGAAAAGAATCAAGACATCCAGGTGGCTACACCCTGCCATAAATCTTTTATGCATTGGTAGAGAAAGACCAAACAACATCAGATTTGCAAGTCACAGTAAATGTTGTAGGTGTAACCAGGCTCCTGTAAGCAAGTGCAAGCAAATGTTGAGGTTTGCTGAGGGTCAGATAGGAGACAAGGGGCTAAAGTTCTTTGCCTGTGCCAAATGATACTGTCTGGACCTCTGTAGTTTTATGTCTGGGAAGAATATGCCTCCCTGTCATAAAGTTTATCCCTTTCCTGAAAGGTTAGGGGTGGAAAGCAGTTCTGTGGGGAAGGCCCTGGAAGTCCTGGTGGACAGCAAGCTCACCATGAGCCAACAATTTGCTGTTATCACTAAGAAGGCAAATGCTCTCCTGGAGTGCATTAGAAGGAGCATGGCCAGCATAACAAGGCAGGCTCTGCTCTGCCCTACCAAGGCCATCTTTGCAGTTCTGGGCCCACTTTCAGGCTCCTCAGTTCAAGAGGAACTACTGGAGAGAGTCTGGTGGAGGCTATGCAGATACTGAGGGGCCTGGAGCACCTCTGTGAGGAGCAAAGGCTGAGAGCCCTGGGGCTGTGGAGCCTGGAGAAGAGCAGCCCCAGAGGGGATCTGAGCAACGCTCAGCAAGAGCTAAAGGGCAAGTGTCAGGAGGGATGGGACCAGACTCTCCTCAGTGCTTCCCAGTGACAGGGCAAGGGGCAATGGGCATCTGAACATGAGGAAAAACTTTGGTGTGAGGGTGCTGGAGGCCTGGAGCAGGCTGCCCAGAGAGGTTGTGGATTCTCCTCTGGAGAGAGTCCAAACCCCTGGGGAAATTACTAACCGCCTGGACATCGCTATGCTGGGCAGCCTGCTGGGGCTGATCTTGCTTTGGCAGGGGAGTTGGACTGGATGGTCTCCAGAGGTCCCTTCAAATCCCTACCACGTAGGGATTCTGTGGAAAGCTCCTCTCAAACATTTGTTTTTCTTTTCAGTGGTGCACAGCTGGAGTTACGTAGCCTACACGTCCGTGCCCTGCCACCACAGTGGCACCCATGCAGGGAGCAAAGGAGCAAGAGGGAGATGTGCTTGGTGTTCCAGCAGTGCCAAGAAACTTAAGAGGACACAAAGGCCAGATCCTCAGCCAGAGTAAACTAGAGCAGTACTGATTTATGGCAGCAGAGAAAATGGACCAAAGGGATCCCAGTCTCGTTTGTTGCTGCAGGAGAAGGGTGGAGGGGGTCAGCTCAGGCTCTCCGCAGACTGGTGCTTATGATACCAGGGGCATGACCTCCTGGAGCTGACGGTGCCAGCAAGTCTGCCCACAGATAGCACAGCGATGCCCCAGCCCTTGCTGCATTATTCTGCTCTGCCTTGATCTGCTGCACTGGTCACGGAGTTATTGCTCTGCAGTCTGACCTTCTGCTCCACAACAGGAACCCAAATGCTGCGACAGTGAAGGTGAGTGAGGAACAGGAGCGTAGGGACTGAAGGGGTGTACAGTGGCAGAGGACCCATTGCTAAGGCAGGAGTGAGCTGGAGATGTCAGGGGAAGGGAGCTACAGCCCTCTTAGCCCACCTCCCTGGGAGATTTGCCCCTGCCACCTGCATTGAGGTAGAGAGGAAAAGTGAATTCAAGCTGTCGGTCCCTGAATGTGCTTTTCTGTTTGCTGTCGATGTCACTGCGCTGGGGTTGGGGCAATCCCCAGTACCAATATAGGCTGGGAGAAGATGGGATGGAGAGCAGCCCTGCAGAGAAGGACTTGGGGGTACTGATGGGTGAAAAGCTGGACATGAGCTGGCATGGGGCACTCACAGACCCAACCATGTCCTTGTCTGATCCCCTGCAGCATGGGTAGCAGGTGGAGGGAGGGGATTCTGCCCTTCTGCTCTGCTCTGCTCTGCTGAGACCCCACCTGCAGTGCTGGGGCCAGTTCTGGAGTCCTGTGCACAGCACAGATAGGGACCTGATGGAATGGGGCCAGAGGAGACCTCGAAAGTGGTCTGAGGGCTGGAAGCCCTCTGCTGTGAGGCCAGGCTGAGAGAGTTGGGGTTGTTCAATATGAAGATGAGAAGCCTCTGGGGAGACTTTCTTGTGGCCTTCAACTATTTAAAGGGATCAGTCATAAAGCTGGGGACAGACTTTTAGCAGGATCTGTTGTGAGAGGACAAGGGATGATGGTTTCAATGCAAAAAGGGAGGTTTAGACTAGAGAAAATGAAGTTGTTTATTGGTGGGTTTTTTTTTATGTTGAGGGTGGTGAGCCCCCAGCCCAGTCTGCTCAGAGAGTTGATAGGTGCCCTGTTCCTGGAACCATCCCAGGACAGGTTGTCTGGGGCTCTGAGCAACCTGCCCTAGTTGCAGATGTCCCTGCTGACTGGAGAGGTGTTGGACTAGATGACCTTTAAAGGTTCCTTCCAACCCAAACCATTGCATGACTTGGGCAAGGTGGGCCTGGTTTCATCCCAAAGAAGCAGCAGCAGCAGAATGGTGGGCAGGTAAAGAACCACCTGCAGGTGGCATTTGAGATAAACAAAGCAATTAAACTTTTACTTTTCCCTTCCATAAGGGGGAAGAGCAGTGGAGAAGAGGCAGGAATGTGGCTCCCTATTCCTGTTCCTTAATGAGCCCGGGGGTGGAGGTTTGACAGACTGGCTGGCAGTCATGGCACGGCAATGACAGTGCTTTCCACTTAGCACCTTTTACCTGGGGGATCTCAAAGCCCTGTATAAACATCCACTCAGCTCCTGGCACTGCAGAGCTGCATTGTTCTTTTGATCTAGCAGAAGGGAGGGCAGGGCGATTGGGAGCAGGAAGATTAGAAAGGAGAGATAAAAAAGAGAAATAAAATCCCTCTGTGCCTTTGGTTGGGCTACAAACTGCTGCCCAGAAGAGAGCAAGCCTGTAGTTCTCAGTGCCAGACCTGGCTCGAGCCTGTGGCCTTCCAGCAATGATCATCCTTGGTCTTGACCCTCGAAAGCAGCCTGGGACAGCAGTGTGGCTCTGGTGTTGTTTTGGGGCTGGGCTGTTATCTTTCTCAGGGCCCTTTACAGCTGTCCCTAAGGCACCCTGTGACATCCACGTGGCAGGAAGGCTTCCTGAAACAAGACTGTGAATACTGGCTCATGCGTGCCACCCTGCTCCTTGCCCTCTTGCTTCAGCAATGAGGTCTCCTTCCTTCTGAGTCCCTGAGTTTTGCTTGTCCTCCTAGTGGGCTGCTCCACCTCCTGCAGTGCTTAAGAAAGAAACCAACTGAGGAGCATCAAGGTGCCAACCTTTTGGCCCCTGATATACACCCAGGGCGTGAAGGCAGCAGAGCAGGTTTGGCTGGGGCAGGAGCAGGAGCAGGCGAGCATGCAAATGGCAGTGGCAGGATGGAGTCCTGCTGGCGCCTGGTGCGTGATTCTCCATCACTCAAGTGATGCTTGGCTGCCTGGCATGGTGTGGCCATGGTGAAGCCTGGTCACTGACAGATGTCTTGTGCAACTTGGATGGGATGAACCTAAGGTTTCAATATGGACTTCAGCTTTGGTTTGGCTCCTCTAAGGGCCACCAAGACAGATTTCCTACTGGTTGTGCCTGCACATAGCTGCATCATGACCCCGAGAGATTCAAACTGGAAGTGTGCAAGGCTGACTGGGCCCCATAGACCTTCCAGACTGAACAACTCTCCTCAGAAATGCCTGGTGGAAGGATCTGATGACCTTTAAAGATCCCTTCCCACCCAAAGTGTTCTATGATTCCATGCAATTTACCTCTTCTGTAATACCACTGCTGGCCAGACAGGCAGAAATACCAACAGCTGGCAACAGCTGGAGTCCAGACATCTTTGTTGGGAGCCAATACTTCCACTAAATTCTTGGCCAGGACTGAGTTCCCCTAAGTTCTGCTGCTGGTAGTTCAGTGTATGAGAGCAGCCAGGAGTGCTGGATGCTACTCTGCAGCATCCAGGTGGGAGTGGAGAATTTTGACCCCAGGACTTGTTGACAGCCTCTCTCGCATTATATCCACAAGCTGCCCAAAGGCTCCCTTGAGCAGCTTCATGGATGCTCTTCTACTTCTTGCTTTCAAGTTGCTAAAGGCTGAAGCAGCCACAGTGGAAATGCTAACTGCTGGTTTTCATTTCTTTGCAGTGAGCTACCCAGTGCCTGGGTGAAGCCCTTCAAAACCCCCACAGCAACCCAACTTCCTTACAGACCAAACCGGCTCTGCCTCGTTCTGGAGGAGCAGCAGCGAAAGGGAAAACCCACCTCCCTTTTGTCAGGTTTCAACACATTTCTTATCACCCTTGGGAAGCTCATTAACCACTTTTTTTTTTTTTTTTTTTTTTTTTAATGAAAGATTATATTGGCTGAATCTCTGACTAATTTTTCTGGTTGCCTTAGCTGAGTAATAAATAGTCTGTGTGCTTATCTCAGTGACAGATGGCTTCTGTGTTGTAATAGATGGTATCTCTGGTTTATGCTAGAGCTCTCCTGTCCCTGGAGGCATTCTTCAGGGAAAAAAAAAAAAGGAAAAAGAAAAAAAAAAGAAAAGAAAAGAGAAAAAAAAAAAAGAAAATAAGGGGGGAAAAAAAAAAACACAGGAAAGGTGTTTATCTCAATGAGTTTGTAATCCCTGCCCTAAAAAAGAAGCAAGGAAAGAAAAAAGCCAAAGCTGTCCCAAATCTGAAGAGTAATTTATGACTCCAGGTTCATCCTGCTTTGTGACAGAGCCAAGGTTGTGAGGGGAGGAATGAGGGTATTGGTGCTGCTCTGTTCACAAAAGCATCTGCTGCTTTTCTTGCCTCTTGCTTCACTGCCTGCTGTGGCCTTGTCACTGTGTTTGCCTCTTCAGCACTGGAAGTTTGGTGCTGGCTTGTGTTGCTGAGAGGAGATGTGTGGGTTTGGAGCACAAGCCCTATGAGCAGAGGTTGAGGGAGCTGGGGTTGCTTAGCCTGGAGAGGAGGAGGCTCAGGGGAGACCTTCTTGCTCTCTACACCTATCTGAAGGGAGGTTGTAGCCAGGAGAGGGTTGGTCTCTTCTCCCAGGCACCCAGCACCAGAACAAGAGGACACAGTCTCAAGCTGTGCCAGGGGAGGTTCAGGCTGGATGTTAGGAAGAAATTCTTCCCAGACAGAGAGATTGGCCATTGGAATGTGCTGCCCAGGGAGTTGGTGGAGTCCCCATCCCTGGAGGTGTTTAAGAAGAGCCTGGATGGGGCACTTGGTGCCATGGTTTAGTTGATGAGATGGTGTTGGGTAATAGGTTGGACTCGATGATCTCAAAGGTCTTTTCCAACCTGGTTAATTCTATTCTATTCCTAGTCTACTCCTATTCTATTCCTATATTTGCTGCTTCAGCACTTGAAGTTTGGTGCTAGTTTGTATTTCTGAGAGGAGATGTATTGATGAAGTTGATCCTGTCTGCAGGACAGGGGCTCGTGTCCTGTGTGAACGTGACCTGTGGCTGGCTGTTTATAAGGACATATGGCCGAAGGATGAGGGGCAATGGTGTTAAACTACAGCAGGGTGGATTTAGATTGGACATTGGGAAGAAGCTCTTTGCTATGAGGGTGGTGAGACACTGAAACAGGTTGCTCAGAGAAGTTGTAGAGGGCTCATCTCTGGAAGTGTTTAAAACTAGGCTGGACGAGGCTTTGAGCAACATGGCCTGGTGGAGGTGTCCCAGCCCATAGGGAGCTAGATGATACTGAAAGTCTTTTCCAACTGAAGCCATTCCATGATTTACTTGGGCTTTGGTGCCACCAGGCCATGTGCACTTGCAAACCTCTCTGTTATGTGCAATTGAATGGCTCTGTCTTGCACCTGCCGCAGACTCACAGTGGAGCTCAGCTCAGGTTCACAACTTAGGAAAGCCCAGAACTGGACCCAGTGCTCCAGATATGAACTCAGAGTAGAGGGAGAGGAGGACCTGCTGGTTGCTGTTGTCTTAATGCAACCATTTCATTTTTCATAGTCCTCCACTGAGACATGAGAAGAAACAGGTCCTAGTTCATCTCTAGTATCATCTCTAGCAGCAGCGAAGAACTTATAAAGAAACTTCTTTTGGAGAAATCAACTTTGGAGAAGTCAGCTTTGGTTTTCTTCTCACTCCTTCCTCTCCCATGCATGGAGGGTAGAGACCCAAAGTCTGCAAACAAGGAATGCTCTTGAAAGATTCAAGAGAAGTACTGGAGCAGATAGTTGCAAGGAGACCTGCCAAGAGCAGCCCAGTTGGAGAACAAATCTTATGAGGAGCCACTGAGGGAGCTGGGGATGGTTAGTTTGGAAAAGATGAGGCTGAGGGGAGACCTCATCGCTCTCTGCAACTACCTGAAAGGATCTTGTGGAGAGGCTGCTGCTGGTCTCTTCTCACAGGTAATCAGTGATAGAACAAGAGGGAAGGGAATGGCCTCAAGCTGCCACTGGGTAGGTTTAGACTGGACATTAGGGAAAAAATTTTCCCAGCAAGAGTGGTCAGGGATTGGAATGTGCTGCCCAGAGAGGTGGTGGAGTCACCAAGCCTGGAGGTGTGGTTTGGATGTGGCGCTTGGGGCTATGGTTTAGTGGTGACCCTTGTAGTGTTGGACTTGTTCTTGGTTGGACTTGATGATCCTGGGAGTCTTCCCCATCCTGAATGTCTCTGTGATTCTGTGATGCTCTTGCCACCAGAGTGATGCCCTCTAACAGTGTGTTTGGAGGCTGATCCCAGCATCTAATGACATCATACTGAAGAGTGAGACCAGCATCACAGGAAAGCTGCCTCACCCTATTAGGTCCCATGGCATAGACACACGGACAATGTTCCAGACCAAGTTTAGTTTGCATGCATGGCCTGGAAAGTGCAGGAAACATCCAGATTATGAAGGAAGTAGTCCAGCAGTTCCCAGTCCACATCATTACAGACTGCCCTGAAGCATGAGGGATTCTGACTCTAATTCAGGAAAGCACTGAGCCCCGTGCTTATTTTTAAACATTTCTTTAATACCTCTTCACACATCTGGAAGAACAAATTTTGACACATTGAATAATTAGCTGAGGACTCGCTGCACAAAGTTGGCAAGAAACCTCTGGGCTAAAAATAAGCCACTGAGAATTGGGAATAAATGGGTGAAAATCAGAGTGTGCTCTCTGACAGTTCATAAAGAGAGGAGGAGAGAAGAGAATCTGACAAACAGTTCACACTGAATAATTCATCCCTCACTGTTTGCTCTGTGCACAAGGGACTGGACTTGCAAGGGTCTGAAATCTTTAGCTTGCTACTGAACTGGGAAAGGCCAAACTTAAATGATACATAATTCAAGGAAATGTATGCCCAGGCTTTGGGAGCTAGGTGGTTTAGATGGTTGAAGCTGTCTCTCTAGCTCTAAATCACACATTTATCCCAGTTAAACACTGGAACAGGCTGTCCAGGGCAGTGGTGAAGTCACCATCCTGGGAGGTGTTTAAAAGCCATGGTGCTGAGGGCCATGGTTTAGTGGTGACCTGACAGTGTTGGGTGAATGGTTGGGCTTGATGATCTTGAAGGTCTCTTCCAACCACAATGACTCTATCATTTATATAATGAATTAAATACATATTTATACCTTTAAACTCGAGGCAAGATGGAAGCTGTCCCTTTTGCTGGTGTGAAGTAGCTCTGGTGAAGTTTGGTGAAGCATAAATGATCTAGGATTGATGCTGTGATGAACAGCAATCAGCTCTGTTGGAAGCCAGTGGATCCACCATGGGCAGGAGCTGCTGTGGTTGTGTGGCCAGGTGACATCAATGTTCTGAAGCCAGGGCTCTTTACTGTGTTGGTTTACTTTATCAATGGAGATTCTGCCTTTCTTTTTATTATAGGCTGGGGTCAGAGTGGCTGGAGAGCAGCCAGGCAGAAAGGGACCTGGGGGTGCTGGTAGACAGTAGGCTGTACATGGGCCAGCGGTGCGGCCAGGAGAGCCAATGGCATCCTGGCCTGGGTCAGGAATAGTGTGGCCAGCAGGACACAGGAGGTTATTATTCCCCTGTAGTCAGCATTGGTTAGGTCACACTTTGAATCCTGTGTCCAGTTCTGGGCCCCTCATTTCAAGAGAGATGTTGAGGTACTGGAAGGTGTCCAGAGAAGGGCGATGAAGCTGGTGAGGAGCCTGGAGCACAGCCCTGCGAGGAGAGGCTGAGGGAGCTGGGGTGAGGGAGCCTGGGGAAGAGGAGGCTCAGAGGAGACCTTCTTGCTCTCTACAGCTACCTGATGGGAGGTTGTAGCCAGGTGGGGATCAGCCTCTTCTCCCAGGCAAGCAGCACCAGAACAAGAGGACACAGTCTCAAGCTGTGCCAGGGGAGGTTCAGGCTGGATGTGAGGAAGAAATTCTTCCCAGCAAGAGAGATTGGCCATTGGAATGTGCTGCCCAGGGAGGTGGTGGAGTCCCCATCCCTGGAGGTGTTTAAAAGGAGCCTGGCTGAGGCAGTTGGTGCCATGGTCCAGTTGGTTGGATAGGGCTGGGTGATAGGTTGGACTGAATGATCTTGGAGGTCTTTTCCAACCTGGCTGATTCTATGATTCCTTCATATTTTTTTTAGGTAGCTCTGGAAATGCACCTTCCTGATAATGAGGAAACAATTTCCAATGTATTTTCAGAGCCAGGGCTGTCTGGGGAGCTATTAGCTGCGGGATGGAAGAAAGCAGCTGTTGAACTCTGCACATCAACACTACACAACAGGTTAGGGCAGGAAGTGAAGAAGAATCCAATTGAAACCTTGGGGGGAATCTAGGGAGACAGAACATAATTAACTCAAATTAGATTTTGGCCAGGATACCAGGGCTCTGCTGTTGTGAAATGCACATCTGGGATCTTGGACATTCATGAGGCAGCTCATCAGCTGGTGTAAACGAGCCTGGCTCTATTATCCTCCGTGGGTGAAAATTGGTCTCCTTGGAAGGAGTACAATGGAGGGAGTCTGGCTTGCTCCA
This sequence comes from Picus viridis, assembly GCA_033816785.1. Lineage (NCBI taxonomy): Eukaryota > Metazoa > Chordata > Aves > Piciformes > Picidae > Picus > Picus viridis. The sequence continues at coordinate 4,052,272 of CM066583.1, read as the reverse complement.
CACTACAAAAGTTGGCCCAGGAGGTCAGGAAAGCAGCTTCCCACTGCTTATCTGTCTGGTTCCTCTCCGGCGCCGGTCCTTCTAAAATAGGAATACAAATCTGTATTTATAGGCAAGAAATGGATCTGGGGGGGGGAAGAGGATCCCTGTAAACAGCATGGAATGAAAAAAATCCCCAACAGTCCAGGTTTCCTCAGGGTCTTTCCTGAACAGGGACAGTTTCTTCCTCCAAGTCTGTGCTGTGCCTGCTGCCCTGTTGATGTAAAATGGGCCAGAGGTAGTGAGGGAGGAGGTGGGCCCAGTGGACATCTTGCTGGGGGTTGTTTGGTTTTGATGGTCTTGGTGTCCTCTTGTGCTGTGATCTATTACACCAGGGAGAACTTCTTTCCTGTGGGAACGCCTTGAATGACGAGAGGTCCACGTGTGAACACCACCCCCAGAAATAAAAGCCTCCTGCACTCATGGGTCTGCTGCCTGTCCACACCTTGCTGCTGCTCTGTCCTGGTGAGTTGTCCTTTCCCTGCCCGTATGGTCCCGCATGGGCCAGGGTCTTGCTGAGATGAAGGACTTGAACAGCACCCAAACATCGGCAAACCATAGAAACCAGGAGTGGGAGGGAAGTCCAGAGGTCATGCAGTCCACCTCCTTGGCCCAAGGCAGGATGAGCTCTACCTACGTCATTCCAGACAGATAATGTCTAAATTGTTCCTGAAAACCTCCAGTGATGGCTGTTCTATCCCCTTCCTGGCAATCTAGTCCAGTACTTCTCTTTCCTTATCTGTGTTTTCCCTCATCTCACATCAATGCCTCTTGCTGAAATTCAAATTCAGGGCTCCTTGTCCTAACCACCAAGGGCACAGTGATTAGATTATCCTCTTCCTCACAGGAGCAGATTCTCATCTCTCCCCCATTGCCTTTCCTAGATGGACCCTCCCTGTTTCCTTCACTTTTCCCATGGTGCTCACATCTGCTGGCTTAATGTTCTCCCTCTCCACCAGAGTCTGCGTTTTCTTAGACTGGTCCTCATCCTCCAGGAAATCTCCCAGAACATTTTAAAGTTCTACCAAGGTGGACTTCAGGGTTCAGGTTGCTTCATCTGCAGGCTGCACTCCCACATGCGTCTCCCTGTGGCATATCGACACATCATAGCCATGTGTGTGGGCAGATATCTCTGTCTCCTGCTCAGTTCACAGAATACCAGGATGGTAAGGGTTGGAAGGGACTTCTAGAGATCACCTAGTCCAAGCCCCCTGCTAAAGCAGGGTTGCCCAGGATCATAATGTCCAGCTGGATTTGGATTCTCTGCAGAGGAGGAGACTCCACAGCCTCTCTGGGCAGCCTGCTCCAGGGCTCCAGCACCCTCAAGGAAAGAAGTTTTTTCTCATGTTCAGACAGAACCTCTTGGGTTTTAGTTTGTGCCCACTGCCCCTTGCCTTATCACTGAGCACCACTGAGACAAGATTGGCCCCATCCTCTTGCCCCCTACCCTTTATCTATTGACCACCATTGCTGAGATCCCCTCTGGGGCTGCTCTTCTCCAGGCTCAACAGCCCCAGGGCTCTCAGCCTTCCCTCCTCAGAGGGATACTCCAGTCCCTTCATCATCTCAGCCTATTGGACTTTCTCCAGTAGTTCCTTGCCTGTCTTGAACTGGGGAGCCCAGCCCTCTGGCTGTTCAGCATCTGCCTCCTCATTTCTTCACATCCTCCTCTCTCACCGTCCATCCTTCCTGCCCAAGGGTAGCGTCCTAGGATGCATCTTGCTCCCTGTTTCCTTCAGACCCGCTGTTCCAGTTTGTCATTGAGCTGCTTTTTGGGATGAGCCACAGGGGTAATTTTCTGAGGCTAAAGGAGCCCCATAAGGCTGAGATAAACATCAGTGTAACTCATCCAGGGCGTGGGTGGGAGGAGGTCCAGGGTTCCTGCCTTAATCTCTTCAAGTTGGCCCTTGTGAGTCAGATATTACCTCTGCTTTGAGGTCAAATTAGGCCTGGATTTAAATCTTGGCTGGACTGGGGACTTGCAGGGGTATCAAAAGCCAGGTGAGCAGCAGCTTTAGGTGCTGGACATCTGCCAGAAATATCAAATGGATTTGTGGATCAGTTCCTTCATTGCTTTCTCCCGTATATCTTGGTCGAGAGGAGGTAAATAGCGACCACCATGGACTAGACTGCAAACCCCATTGCAGAAACATCACCATCCCAGTCCTGCTGTTGCTCATAGAAAGGATTGGAGGTGGCAGTTTTGTCCCCTGGACCAAAGTCCCTCTTTACCTCGTGCAGATTTGTCATGGGATGTGTGGCCAAAAAAAACCCATAAAGGAGTCTCTTCATGTCAGCTGCTCAGTTTAATTGCACTGGCTTCAGGCTACGTCCTGCAGGACAGCATCACAGCCTTTCTCTGCCCATACCCACTGGATAAAAGCTAGGCTGGATGGCTGATTCCAAAGAGTTGTGGTGAATGGAGTTAAATCCAGCTGTTGGCTGGTAACAACTGGTATTCCCCAGGGCTAAATATTAGGGCCTGCTGTCTGCAGTATTTTCATCATTGACCTGGCCAGGGGATCAAGGGCACCCTCAGGAAGCTTGCAGGTGGCACAGTCCCATGCTTAGGGACATGCTTTAGCACGCATTGGACTGGGTAGTGTTAGATTAATGGTCAGACTTGATGATCTTAAAGGTCTTTTCTAGCCTAAATGGTTCTCTGATTCTCAGTGGGTGTGTCAGTCTGCTGGAGGGTAGGGAGGCCCTGCAGAGGGATCTGGACTGGCTGGATCGATGGGCTGAGGCCAATGGGACAAGGTTCAACCAGGTCAAGTTCTGGGCCCTGCAATTGGGTCACAACCACCCCACGAATGCTCCAGGCTTAGGGAAGAGTGGTTGGAAAGCAGCCCAGTAGAAAATGACCCGGGGTTGTTGGTTGACAGCAGCTGAATATGAGCCAGTAGTGTGCCCAGGTGGCCAAGGTGGCCAACAACATCCTGGCTTGGATCAGAAAGAGTGTGGCCAGCAGGAGCAGGGCAGTGATTGCCTCTCTGTGGGCACTGGTGACGCTGCACCTCAAATATTGGTTTCAGTTTTGGGTCTTTCACACCAAGACAGACATTGAGGTGCTAGAATGTGTCTGAAGACCAACGAAGTTGGTGAAGGGTCTAGAGCAGAAGTCTTGTGAGGAGCAGATAGGGGAACTGGGGGTATTTGTCCTGGAGGCTGAGAGGAGAATTTCTCACTCTCTGCAACTCCATGAAAGGAGGCTGGAGCCAGGTCGGGGGGATCAGTCTCCTCCCAAAGAACAAGTGGTAGAACAAGCAGCCTGAAGTTGCAGCAGGAAAAGTTTAGGTGGGACGTGAGGAAGGATTTCTTCCCCCAAAGCATTGTCAAGCCCTGGAAGAGGCTGCCCAGGGCAGTGGTGGATTCTCCATCCCTGGAGGGATTTAAAAGCCATGGAGATGTGGTGCTGGGGGATGTGGTCTAACGGTGAGCTGGCAGTGCTGGGTTAAAGGTTGACCTTGATCTCAGATGTCTTTTCCAACCCAAAAGATTCTGTGATTTTGGCCCTGGATTTCTTCTCCTGGAGCAGTGACAGTGGCACTCCTAGGGTGATTCTGAAGCAAGCACCGTCCCTGGATGAGATGGAGGACCCAAGCATTTGGCCACTTCTCTAATCACTCCAAGCCCCTAGAGGTGATGTTGCAAGAGTCAGTGCATTATCCCTGGCCTGATTCCACCTTTGCTAATCCTATTGAAGCCCAGAAAATAGGAAAGAAGGGAAAAAACCCACCCCAACAACAAGCCAACAACAAAAACCCCAACTCAAAACACCAAACCACACCTGCCCCCAATTCAGCTGGATGTCTGAGGGTCTTCCAAAGACGTTGCACAGGGATGATTTATCCTTCGTTGTTGCTTCAGGAGTAGGTAAGGTTAATTATCCCAAATATTGGGCATATATCACAGCCTCAGCCCATGTTTTGTGGGCTCCCTGCTGCTGTGTGTGTGTGTGTGTGTGTGTGTGATAGGAGGATTGATAGCCTGGTGCTATGCTGAGCTACTGGTTCTGCACGTGTGCGCGCTCTTGCATATGTACACAATGGTTTGTAATGTGCTTCGTGATCAAAGGCACTACAGAAATGTGAGTTATTAACAGTCATAATTATTGGATGTTGAAAATTGGTGCTGGGTATTTTGCCATGGAATAAAAAAAATAACAAAGAAAAAGAAGAAGAAGAAGAAGAAGAAGATTTAAATAAAAAGAGAGAGAAAAGGAGAGGGTTGAAGCACTTTCAACTTCTGCCCAGGAATATTATGTTCATTTATAAAACAATATTAATGAGTTGCCTGAAGGAGCCTGTAATTTGGGTTGTTGCTGTGGATATTATCTTGCCATTAAACAGTTCAAAAACTCAAAGGGGAGCATTTTCAGGAGCAGAAGGGTAATAACAGTTTATAATACCTGACATTCACGTTGCACTTTTCGTTCCAATGGATCATAAATCATTTTGCTAGGCCATAAATAGAGGAGGGGGGTGGGGTGGGGGTGGGGGGTGGGGGGGTAGGGGGGGGTGGGGGGGTGGGGATGGGGGTGGAGGGTGCTGCTCGCGTCCCGTTGAAACACGGTCATCTGTGGGGTGGAATGCAGCAGCTCCTCTGTGCCAGTGGTGTTAAGCAACAGCTTGTTTAGGAGGTGAAGTCATCCCATCACAGGCGTTAGGGCTGGGAAAAAACTCATTAAGTAATTTACTCCATCCCTCTACCCCTACGTGCTTGTTCCTCTGTCCTGTGCTTTGTCCAGACTAGTTTGAAACATCCCAGGGGAGGTAAGGAACATCTCCAAACGAAACTGCAAAAGCAAGCAGGAGTAGACAGGGGAGCTGAAGCCCAGCCAGGGCAGCACAGCAACGTTCCTCTTGCAAAAAACCCTCCACCACAGCATCTCCACTGCCTGTTGTGTGGGGTTTGGAAAGGGCAGAGCAGGGCTGGGCCACCAATGTGAGCAGACTTTGGAAGGAGCAGTCCTGTCTGTGTGTGCTGTGTCCAGCTGTGAAGTCCTCAGTACAGGAGAGATGTGACCCTGTTGATGCAAGGCCAGAGGAGACCACAAAAATGTTTTGAGGGCTGAGGACAGGCTGAGAGGGTTGGGGTTGCTCAGGCTGGAGAAGAAAAGGCTCCAGAGACACCTTCTTGTGGTACTTTAAGGGGCCTGCGATAAAGATAGTGACAAACTTCTGCAGAATCTGTAGTGACAGGACAAAGGGTGATGGTTGTAAACTGGAAGAGTGAGATTCATACTGGATAGAAGGAAGAATTAATCTTTTTTTTTAATGGTGAGGGTGATGAAACACAGTCCCAGGTTGCCCAGAAAGGTGCTAGATGCCTTATCCCTGGCAACATTCCAGGTTAGGTTGGACAGGGCTCTGGGCAATCTGCTCTAGTTGCAGATGTCCCTGCTGACTACAAGAGCTGTGGGCTAGGTGGCCTTTAAAGATCCCTCCCAACCCAAACTATTCAATGATTCTGTGACTCTGTATGCTGCCGGCATGAGCCTTAGCTCCTGCCTGTTTCTTTTGCTGCAAGTCTCCTCTCGGGAGTGGAGCAGCCTTTTGCTGCCCTCACGTTCTCCTTAAGCCTTCTCTAATAGAATTAAACAGTCAGAGAACGGTAGAGGCTGGAAGGGGACCTCTGGACATTATCTAGTCCAAACCTTCTGCTAAGGCAGGGTCACCCATAGCAGGTTGCCTAGGATCATGACGTCCAGGTACCAGCCAGACACTGCCTCCACCCCATCATTTACAGCTGGAGATGCAGTGCTGGCAAAGCCGTGTGTGACTCCAAATCCTGCTGGCTGCAGAGGTTTGGGGATGTGTGTGCAGCTCAGCAGTTACATCCCAGCAGCGCAGGAAAGGAGTTTGGAATGAGCACTGTCCGGGAGAGGTCACTCCAGGTCACGGGCGAAGGGCTAGCATTTGGGATCTGTGGTGAGAGCAGGAAGGCTCACCACACAGGAAGCTGTGGATGCACTGGTGCTTGAATCATTTAAACCAGGGCTGGAAAAGTAGATTCAAGAATAGAAAGCTGTCCGGCGTTGCTGTGTGTGGCTGAGCCGTCCTGAGCCGCTTCCAGCACCCTGCACCCGCTAAACCCGGGCTGCAGCCTGCGAGGACGCCGCCTCTGCAAAGCACTGGCTGGGGCTGGGGGATGGGAAAGGGCTTTGTTACCAAGCCTCTGCTTTCGTGTGTGTTCCTCACCCTTTCAGGCCTCTGGGGTAGCATGCAGGGCTGAATGCACTGTGTTGGCTGCTGCAAGACATTGCTGCTCGCTCCCCGTCCTTAACTCCAAAGTCACCCAAGCAAAAGCCCACCCAAGCAAAAGCCCACCCAAGCAAAAGCCCACCCAAGCAAAAGCCCACCCAAGCCTTTCGCTGCCCTTATGTTCTCCTTAAGCCTTCTCTAATAGAATCACAAAGTCACAGGATGGTAGAGGCTGGAAGGGGACCTCTGGACATTATCTAGTCCAAACCTTCTGCTAAGGCAGGGTCACCCATAGCAGGTTGCCTAGGATCAGGATGTCCAGGCAGGTTTGGGATCTCTCCAAAGGAGATTTCACAACCTCTCAGGGCAGCCTGCTCCAAGGCTCCAGCACCCTCACAGTAAATCAGTATTTCTTTCTAGTCAGAGGGAACCTCCTCTGTTCTAGTTTGTTCCTGTTGTCCCTTGTCTTTCATCACTGTGCACCTGGCCTGGAAAAGAGCCTGGCCCCCATCCTCTAGACCTTCGCCCTTTAGCTGTTGATCAGCATGGAGAAGATCCTCTCCCAGTCTGCTCTTCTCCAAGCTGAAGACCCCCAGGTCTTTGAGACTTTTATTTTACTGACAGAGATGCTCCACTCTGCTCAGCATCTTTACACTCTTCCCTGGCCTTTCTGGACAGTTCCCTACCTCTCTAAACTCTTCCCTGGCTTCAGCAGCCATTTACTCATTTCTTACTCATGGAAGCCTCAACTGATTATTTTTTTTTTACCCAGGTAAGGCTGGACAGAGGATGAATAAGCTCCTGAGGCTCTGTCTTCGTGAACTGAGCCCCAGGGTGACCCTTGGCCACTATGGGAATAAACCCCAGTGTCCAAGAGGGGCAGGAAGGAGTCATCTGGCAAGTACCAGTTGTTTGGCAACGTTGCCTTGCCTGGCTGCTAGACACACCTTCTTGTTCCAGGATCGACCTTCCTGCCTGAGGCTATTTAACACACAATGGCTGGCACAGCTGAACTTTAATTTTCCAGACAATTATGGTGAAGCGGCATCCACCGCATTCCTTTCATGCTGCTTTGATGTTGGGTGATTTCACAGCACATAATGATAGGACACAGACCAGGCTAACATCCTCACCCTTTGGAACCAGCACCCACTACCACAGCCTCATTTACTTCTCCCCATATAATATATATATATATATATATATATATATGTATTTATATATGTGTCTTTCCCCCCCACAGCAGATGGAGTTGTTTTGAGCTGGGCTTTTAATTAAAGCACCCTTGTTAACTATATTAGGGGACACTCCTTAAGCAATTATAAGTTGGAGAGCAAGGACTCTTCCCTCCTCTGAGTGCTGCTCCCATAAAGCCAAGTCCTGGGAGATGTTAAGCAGGGTGGTTTGGGATTTTCTGCTGTCTCTCTTGAAGTCGTGTGCCACCAGTGACCATATATTCTCTGTGCTCTGTTGAAAGCAATTTCATAGTGACAGATCAAAGCTAGTCCTGTGTCTTCTTTTCCTGCAAGCAGCCAGACAGAAGGCATCCGTTGACTTTTAGTCTGTCCATGGCTCCAAGGTCATGAGGTAAAGCTCTGGAGCTCAGGATGATGTGTTGTGCTCCTCGTGTGTCCTTTGGAAGCAGAGAGAGCTTCCTGGTGGTGAGGACCAACAAATCACTCCACCTCTGGGAAACAGCCTACTGCAGACAGAGGCAACCAGCTGGAGCCAAGGCAAGTTGCATTACGAGGTGTCTGGGAGCTTATAAAACTGCCTTAGATTGGCTATCTAAACAACACAGTGATTGCCATCTTCTACCTTTGCCTTACTCCTCTGAGGCAGGGAAGTGCAAGTCCCACTTCAGAGGAACTTGAGTCATAGAGAAGCAAAGTGACTTACCCCAGGTCATGGGCTCAGAATGGCTCCCAGACTGTCAAAGACAGGATGGTGACATCCTGAGCCCCAGTGGTGCTGCAACCTCTCCTTGTTCACTCCCTTCTGTTTGACCCTCCTCTGACCCACAGGCTCATGTAGTCACCTCTGCTGAACACCTCTATTTGCCTTGCTTGTGCATGCACATAGCCACCCTCTGCAGCCAGTTTTGCACCCAACTCCCACCCAGAGCCTTCTGATGGCCCAAAAGCGAACTGAAAGGAGCCTGCTTTGAGGAGCACAGGCCACAGGTGAACTGCCTGATGCTCTCTGTAGGGTGCATTCCTCAAAGAACATGGCAATGGCCTTGCTGTGTCCCAGAGCTTACACAGTTGCTGGAGCTATCATTCAGGCAGGAGAAACTTGGGCTCACGTCTCGCTTAGGCTTAAAGCCACTGCCTCATCTCCTAGAAGCACACTGTTGTCAGCCATACTGATTTAGATCATCCTCCTCCTGCCTCTGCCACTGATACATGCCGCAGAACAGCAGAAGAAAAAGCCAGGAGGTGAAAGAGAAGAAATGTACAGCAGGACTGTGTCACCTTCCTGCAAGGTGAAGCAAGCATGAACCCAGGTCTCCTGCTTTCTGGGTAAGTGAAACAGCCCCTAGCACTCAGCTGGAAGGTATGATGCTTCCTCCTCTCTTCCAGAAAGTGCTTCTGGGTGCTGGAACTCAGGAAAAAGTCCAGGGTTTGGGTTGAAAGGTGCCTTTAGTCTCATGTATGATGTCCTGAGGAGGTAGATCACAGAACAACAGCATGGTGGGTGTTGGAAGGGCCCTCTGCAAATCATCCAGTTCAACCCCCTGCAAAAGCAGGGTCACCCACAGCAGCTGGCTCAGGATCACAATGTCCAGGTGGGTTTGGGATCTCTCCTGAGAAAGAGAGATTTCCCCTTCTTATCTGTTGAGGAAGGAGAGGGGATTGGATGTGGCACTTGGTGCCATGGTTTAGTCATGAGGTCGGTGGTGACAGGTTGGACTCGATGATCTTTGAGGTGTCTCCCAACCTTGGTGATTCTGTGAAAGCCTTTGGTGTGATGTGGTGGCTCCAAACCAATATTAGATTGAATAAAGGAATTAATGAAATAAATAGGCAAATATTATGTATCACATACTATTATAGACATATCCAGGGGGAAAAGATGCTATTTAGTTTAGAGAAGAGAAACGATACTGCTTTTAAGGATGTAAAGGCTGGCTGCAAGGAGGAAGGATCTAAGTTGGTTTCTGTATCTGTAGTGGGTGGAAGAAGAAGACAGAGTGAGGAAGATTTAGATTAGGAAAAGAGAAAAAGGGAAGAACTGCAGTGGTGAGGACAGTGAAGGGCAAGGATCAGCTGCCTGAGAAGGGGGTGTTAGGTCTGGTCTTTGAGGGGTTAGAGTGCAGGTTTAATGAACATCTGGTAGCATAGGTTTGGTTCTTCCTGCTTCGGGGCAGGTAGACAGCCCAGTAGATAACCTCAATAGACTGGGTGGTAGCTGACTAGGTGCTCTAAGGAGAACATGTTCCTGGGAGGCATGGGAGGCTGGTTCTTGGTTTCTCAGATCACTGAGGTCACTTGCAGGACTTGGAGTATTCAGCTGAGATGCTCCAAAGCCTCCATGTGCTTGTCTCCTCTCCTTGTACCTGCTGGTAAGCAGATGGAGACTAAGAATGTTAATCTTTGGTAACCCTAGGAGATGCTTGGATCTTCATGAAGAGGAGGCTTCTAAATAAGGGAAGATCTTACTCCCTTGGGGAGCTGCTCTATTACTTGCTGGTTTTATTGGTGAAATGGTACACTCTGTAGAGATGTCTGGACAAGAGAATTAAAGCTCTCAAGACCCTCATGAATTGATGAGGGTTACAGCACAGCACACAGGTCTTTAGCAGAGACCACCTGCCAAAGCATAGCAGAGAATCATAGAATCAAGGAATGGTTTGGGTTGGAAGGGACCTCCAAAGGTCATCTAGTCCAACCCCCCTGCAGTCAGCAGGGACATCCTCCACTAGATCCACAAGTTGCTCAGAGCTTGTCCAGTCTGAACTTGAAGATCTCCAAGGATGGAGCCTCAACCTCGTCCCTGGAGGTGTTCAAGAGGGGATTGGATGTGGCACTTGGTTCCATGGTTCAGTAGTCATGAGGTCTTGGGTGACAGGTTGGACTTGATGATCTTTGAGGTCTTTTCCAACCTTATTGATTCTATGACTCTTAACTACCTCCCTGGTCAACCTGTTCCAGTGTTCCACTACCCTCATGGTAAAAAACTCGCTCCTAATATCCAATCTAAATCTATTCTCCCAGTTCAGCTGTTCTGATGGGGCTTCTGAAATCCAACCTGAGAGCTGAAGTTATATTCCAGTTAAACCTTACATTTTCACCTAGAAGTGAGCAGGTAGCCAGGAAACCAGAGCTGGGACCAACCTGCCCTTCTTGGGCGATGCTGGCACTGTGTGGTGGTCAGCGGGTGCTCGCTTTTGTGCCTAACCTCAGAGCCTCACTTCTTATCTCTGATCTTGACTCCCCAGCACAGCTCCTGCCCGAGCACAGAGCCTGGAGTGTGGTGACTGAGTAGGGGGCATCTGAGGACTTGCAGCTGCAGAGGTAGGAAGGCAGGGACTTGGCTGGAGAGGTGTCTCCATCTCTTCTCTTGCTGGGGAGACGAGCACGGCGCAGGGCGCATCACCCAGGCTAATGTGAAATGAAAAGCAATTGCCAGGTGGTTGGAAAATTCCCTCTTTGGGCTTCCAAAGAAAATCACAGGTTGGGTGGACATGTTATTTTATTAAACCCTGACATGCACTCTTCTCCCCACCCCCGTTACCCCAGGCACCTGCCTTCCTATCAGAGGTGTGTCTTCTCCCAGAGGAATAGCAAGCTGGGGAAGAAAGGCTTTCTGCAGCACAGGCACACCACAGCTGCTCTCTGACTCAAACCTGTGAAGTGCTCCCTGTGTCAACTGAGGTGCTCAAACCAAGGCAGTGTGCTCAGGCCAGCTTCCCAGGACTGCCTGTGGTCAAAGATCCCCTCGCATTTTTGGTTTTCTCCTTGTCTTGCATGTTAAGTGAATGGCCTGGAGAAGTTCCAGGCTGGGTAATTACCTTCTGCCTACTTGAAATTCCCTCCTGCAATTTCTCCAAGGGGAATTACTCCTGATTTCTGTTGCTGGCAAGGGGCAGCAACTATGGGCTGCTTCAGAAAGGACAGAGAAAGGGGAGGTTGCCACAGGGTGAGCATAGGGCTTGCCAGCGGTCACCTAGCCCTGTATGCTCCCCACCTGGAGTGGTATTTCACAATCCAGCTGTGAAGCTCCTTCACAAAGACTATCACAGGATGTTAGGGCTTGAAAGGGACCTCCAGAGATCATCGAGTCCACCCCCCTGCCAGAGAAAGACCATAGAAGCTAGCACAGGTCACACAGGAACACACCAGATGGGTCTGGAAAGTCTCCAGAGAAGGAGACTCCACAACCTCTCTGGGATCAGGATTTCAGGGCTCAGCTCCAGTGAACTCAGGAGACAGTGTTCCCTCTTGGTGGGTGCAGCTGGCTGTCAGTGCTGGTGTTCAGCTAGACTCAGCTATGTAGAAAGGCACAGGTGGTTTGGTGAAGCTGTCAGAGATGCAGATGATCTACAGAACCAAGGGGTCTCTTTGTGCTCATGCAAGTCTTGTGTCCAGTTGGATTTCTTCTCCCTGGGTTCCTTATCTAACATTTCTCCATTTCTGTTATCTCTGGTGAGCCTACGTCTGTGTGCAACCTCCTTTCCTCCTGAACTGGGGGGCAGGCTGTCTAGTCATGAATGTGCCTTATTAATGATGAAGATTCATCTCTTCGGCCTCCACTGGAACCTTCTGCCTGTTACCTGTCTTGTCCCCTCATTGCAAGTTCGGAGCTACTGGATAGGCTTCAGCAGCTCTGGTTAAGAGTTCACCCAAGAGCTTCTGAAAGATGGAAACAGTTAAGGACATCCCCAGTCTGCAAACCTCACTGCTAATGCCAACCTGAATGCACCAAAGCCCTTCCTCAGCTCCTCTCTACCCTTCCATCTTTGTACCTTTCACCAACATTAAGACCAAGACTCATCTTGTCTGCTGTGAGGTGTTTGCTGGTGTTGAGGAGAGCCCTCAGTGTAGATGTCTGCATTTAAGTGCTTGTTTGTGCACCATGGACCCAAATCCCCGTTGCAGTTGGTGGTATCTGGCCACTATGGTCAGCGGAGAGTGTGAGTCAGTTCACCATGCAGATGTGGGCAGTGCAGCTTGACCTGCTCCCCTCCAGCTCTCACTGCAGGAGAGCAACTTGTCTTTTGTTTGCCAGTCCCCCACGGATGGTTCAGAAACCCCAGAGTGTCTGGAAAGTCACTAAGAGCGCATGTGGACACACTGAACTCAGCAGTCAGGGACACCACGAGTCCATAGCTGTTGCTCATGACTTCACTGGGGCTGAATTTAGGCTGAGAAAGCTCCAAGTTACGAGAGCCAGGGCACGGCTGGGTTGGTTTTCACCCTGGCGTTCTCACAGCCCATGATGGATCTGCCCTCTGGTAGTTCATCTGATCTCTTTCTGAACCCATTTGTTCTTCTAGGACAATGAGTTAGAGTCATGCACTGCAATAAAAGTAATTCCTTTTGTTTCAGAGCTGCTGACAGAAAGGCTGGGGAATGTGCTGGGTGAACAGCCGAACTCAATGATCTCAAAGGTCCCTTCCAACCAAAGTGATTCTCTGATGACTATTCATTCATCTTCATTTACCTTCTCCAAGACAATTGTGAGTTTGGTCAGCCTTCTGTTTCATTCCCCTTCTTCCCACTGGGGATTTGCTTTCTTACTTCTCACTCCAAAGCTATCCAGTCTTCATGTCACCCCCTCACCACAGACGTGGTGATGTTTTCCCTTTCTTCTCTGTGCTTTCTGAATCAGAAGACCAGAAGTGCACACTGTAACCAAGCCAGAGGTTCCCTGGGGAATTGCATATTATCTTTTGGGGCTTGTGTGTGTGTTCTAACATACCAGATTGAGTTCCTCACACTCCTTCCCAACAGTGCTGCTGTAGCCTTCGCCATGAAGGTAGGTGAAGCCAGGTCTGTAGAGAGAGGTGATGCACGGTTTATTAGGTCAGCTCCTGTAGATGTGCGTGCACACAGACACATCCTCACACCCTCCTTATAAACCTTGCCTTGCTAAAACTTCCCAACACTTGATTTGCTTCTTCTGACCACCACTCCCTCAAGGCCTGTCTGCACCCATACCTGGCAGCCCTCATAGGGCAGGGCGGACAGTACCTGCCCCCACAGGCTCAGCCTGTCTGGATGCCTGAGCAGCCCTTCCCTATCCCCCAAGATTTCAGAGCTCCTGCTATCATCTCTCTACTCTCTTACCCAAGATGTGATGCCCTGGCCCTTAAAAAGAAGCCTTCAGACGCTGCTCAGAGCCATGAGGACCCAAGGAGAGACTCGAAGAGAGGAGGATGGAGCAGTCCATGCTTTCCTGGGAGTAGAGACGTGGTGAATATTCAGGTCGTTTGGCTTTGCAGTCTATAACCAACCTGTGGGGCCCGGTTCTGAGTCTCTTGAGAAGTCACACATGGTTTTATTGCCCTTCTTTGGGTTACAAGGCTCCATAACTCATCCCAGAAACCGGACTTTGACCTTCTGAGCCCCTGCAGTTGCACACTTCCATCCTCCCTTCGCCATGCTGACAGGCCATGTCGTTCAGTTGTGTTTAAGAGGGTGTCTTGTTCAGCTCTTTCTGGGGCAACACAGCAGGAAATTCAGCACTTCTTCAACACCTTCTTGCCCTTAATAGCTTTCAGGGATCAGTTCAAAATATCTCCCCCTTTTTGTCCAGCCTTACTCCTTGGCATTTCAGCTATTGCTAGTGCTTTAGACAAAACTTCTCTTGGCTTCTGTGTTCACTGCCTTGAAGGAACCTGCTCAGACATCTGCTTCTGTAGAGGCTGCAGTTGCATCAAGGAAGGCTGAAGCTGTTTAGGAAGCTCATTGCTTCCAGCTGCTGAGCTACTGATGGAGACAGTCCCTCCTAAGAATATTTTGAAGATAAGCTGAGGCAGGATGGTCATTTTTGATGGGCCATAATAACCCTAATTAGGGCAAGATGGAACTTCCTCAAACCCTTTACAAAAACCTGAGGCTCAGCATTTCGTGCAGACACATCTCTGCTCTTCACAGTGGCACTGTGCACCTCAGTACCTGAGTTGTTGATTTGGGAGATAAACAGAAAAAGAGGAAAGTTTTTAACAAGACATAAGAAAAAAGTTCGTTTCTCAGGCATGTAAATGATTAGAATTCTCTGGCAGGATGAATGGATTGCATCTTCTGACCAACACAGATCACAGAATCCCACAGTAGTAGGGGTTGGAAGGCACCAGTGGAGACCATCTAGACCAACTCCCCAGTTAAACCAGGGGCACCCACAGCAGCTTGCCCAGGATCACAATGGCCGGGGGGGTTGGAAGCTCTCCACAAAAGGAGACTCCACAGCCTCTCTGGGCGGCCTGAGACAGGGCTCCAGCAGCTTCACAGCAAGGAATTTTTTTCCTCCTGTTCAGATGGAACCTCCTGGGTTGCAGTTTGTGCCCACTGCCCCTTGTCCTGTCCCTGGGCACCACTGAGAAGAGTCTGGCCCCAGCCTCTTGCCCTTTAGCTCTTGCTGAGATCCCCTCTGGGGCTGTTCTTCTCCAGGCTCAGCAGCCCCAGGGCTCTCAGCCTTTGCTCCTCACAGAGATGCTTCAGGCCCCTCAGCAGCTTTCTGGCTTCCACTGGACTCTCTCCAGCAGTTCTCTGTCTCTCCTGAACTGTACTCAGTACTCCTCCTCAGGAGGAGTACTCGGGAACCTCCCTCGACCTGCTGGTCACATCCATCCAGTAGTTTTTATCCACAAACTTATTCCCAGAATTAAATTCCAGGAGGGGAAGGAAATGTCAGGTGGGCAGGTGACACCACTTGGTTTGGTCTTTGTTTTATCCCTCTGACTGTCAATGAAAAAAGTGTCATTATTTACCAACAGCAGCTCACAGAATCAACTGGAATTTAATAGAGACACAGATATTGACTTCACTGTGGGACAAGCAAACTGTTCCTGGGAGAAACATCGTGGCCCCTCAGCAGAAAAATCATCTTTCAGGGTTTCTGCGGCCTCTTTGCCTTGCAGCTCTCTGTTTCTTGGTCTGGAGTCTCAGCCCCACTTTCCATGTTGCATTCCACGGCTGGTTGCTTGCAGGGAGGCGTGGGAAATAGGTGTGAGGCTGCTGCTCTGCTGCTGGCTGCTCCTCTCCCCTCCCTTGGAGCACTCTGCAAGGGACAGATGCTGCCCTTGACCCTGTTACAATTTGTCCTGCCCTTTCTTATCCACAGATTGCCAAACTCTCTGGGGCTTCTGGAATCGCTTTGCCTGCCACACCCTGTGCCTCCACACCCCTTTCAACACAATCCCACACCTCCTCCTCCACCTCCCTAGGCTCCTGCCCCGGTTGGTGCCTTGAACTTGCTTTGATTTCCACCCCTTTCTCCCTGTTATTTGCTATCTGCACGTCCTGTCACCACTTTGGGACACTTCTTACTTCACCTTCTCTGCCTTGTCATGTGTCTTGGTTACTATCAGCTCTGAAATCCCTTCCTCCTTCCGCAGACAGCCCTGAAAAACAGAAGGCTTGTCTCTGTAGCTGGTGTGGCCCATTTGGTAGTCTTCAGCTGTTGGTTACTAGCACAATGCCAGCTGGGAATCCCTCTGTGATGGAGGACTAGAGACTCGAGAGACAGTTTCTGCCCCAGAGATTTTCCTGCTTAATCAAAGCAAAGTTTTTCCTGAATCACACATCAAATCAAAATATCCCAGACCCCAGCCTAGTGGAGATCCTTCTGCTGGTACCTGCCACAGCATTCTAGGAGAGCACTCCAATGAAGCTGTGGTGTCTCAGCTCCCCTTTCTGGAGCCCAGAGTCCAGCTGAGGTCATGCTATGCCATCCTTCACCCACCACTTCCACACAGATACCTGAAACTGATCTATTGGGTGAGCTGTGTCCATCAAGTAGGATCTCTGAAAGGTTTTGAGTCACCTGTGGTGATCACAGAGGCCAAAGTACCTCTCCATTGTTAACTGTCTTGCTGCAGGGAGCTGGGATTGTCTTGCCCCTCCATTATACAGCCAGGAAACGTGAACTGGCAGGAATCTCGCTCCTGAAAGCTGAACAAATCACACAGGCAGGCTTAAATTCAGGGATTTTCCACTTAGTCATCCTGAACCCAGCCTAAAGGTCCTTAGTCAGCTCATACCCACTCTTCACCCGCAAATAACATCATTAATGTCAACAGGGGGTTCCCTAGCATGGAGAGGATAAAAACAGAGGAAAGGTCAAAGGTTTCCTTCCAAAATGCCAAATGGGCTGAGGCAATGGTTCATCCTACTTGGCTGTGGGCACATGGCAGAGGTGGGGCAGGTGTGCAGATGCTTCCCGAGCAATGAGCTTTGGTTTTGTGGGGCCTGGTGCTGATCTTTCCTCCGAGACTACGGACATGATGTGCTCTGAGGATGGATCCATACCTGATTAGCTGGCAAGCAGGTGCTGATAACTGAGGTTAGAAAATGTCCTGAGCTTCCCTTTGAGGGTGCACTGATTAATGTCTATTATTTTCCCACCAAGCTATTGGTTTTTTGCAACACTTGCAGACAGCTTGCTTGTTTGAGATGGTTTAACAGCAGACTTGGCAGTGCTGGGTTAACCTTTGGGCTCAGTGGTCTTAGAAGTCTTTTCCAAGCTAAATGATTCTATGACAGAGGTGAGAGATTTGTAGATGGTAATCCAGGACTTCAGAGATGCATGAACTCCTCCCAAGGAATAAGTGATAGGACAAAAGGGAATGGCCTCAAGTTGTGCAAGGGAAGGTTTAGGTTGGACATGAGGAACAATTTTTCCCCCAAGGAGTTATCAAGCCCTGGACCAAGCTGCCCTGGGCAGTGATGGAGTCCCCATCGCTGGAGGGGTTTAAAAGTCATATAGATGTGGTGCTGAGTGGCATAGTTTAGTGGTGACCTGGCAGTGCTGAGTTAGCAGTTGGACTTGGTGATCTCAAAGGTCTTTTCCAGCCAAAGTCATTCTCTGATTTCATGACTTCAGCAGAGGAAACATTGATCCAAGGGAAAGATTTGGCCCTCATTGATTGCTGTCCTCTCTCAGAAATGCATTTCTGTGGAAGGCAGTCAAGCTGATGATCACCCAAGAATTAAACCAGAGGTGATCCTGGATCTAAATAGAGTTAAATGAGTGCAGTGATACTGCACAATGGGAATGGGAAACGAAGCAGGGAGCAGCCAGACTGCACATGGCATAGAGATATGCAAGCATCAGAGAAGCACAGAATAGTTTGGGTTGAAAGGGGTCTTTATAGATCATCTACTACAAGCCCTATGAGGAGAGGCTGAGGGAGCTGGGGTTGTTCAGCCTGGAGGAGGCTCAGGGGAGACCTTATTGCAACAACTACCTGAAGGGAGGTTGTAGCCAGGTGGGGACTGGTCTCTTCTCCCAGGCAACCAGCACCAGAACAAGAGGACACAGTCTCAAGCTGTGCCAGGGGAAGTTTAGGCTGGAGGTGAGGAGAAAGTTCTTCCCAGAGAGAGTAATTGGCCATTGGAATGTGCTGCCCAGGGAGGTGGTGGAGTCACCATCCCTGGAGGTGTTCAAGAGGGGACTGGACGTGGCACTTGGAGCCATGGTTTAGTTGTCAGGAGGTGTTGGGTGACAGGTTGGACTTGATGATCTCTGAGCTCTTTTCCAACCTTATTGTTTCTATGATTCTATAATTCTATGATCTAGTTCAACCCCACTGCAGCGAGCAGGGATGTCTTCCACTAGATGAGGTTGCTCCGAGCCCTGTCCAACCTGACCTGGAATACTCCCAGAGACGGGGCATCCACCATCTCTCTGGGCAGCCTGGGCCAGGGTTCCACTGCAAAATGGATCTTCCTTATATCTATTCCCATCCATGTTATAACCTGAGTGTAGATCCAACAAAGCTTCCACTGACGAGAGCTGCTCTTTGACAGCCACCACCTCAAACCAAGCAAGCCTTTGTGTGAACACAAACATGTCAGACCTAACTGGGAGCAATTAAAATCAAGCCCAGCTCCAGATGCAGAGCTGAAGTGGGGCTGGGTTAGGCTCAGGCAAAACAACAACAAAAGAAAACCCCAGTAGGAGAAGGGAGAATAGAGACGGCGTGGAGAAGGGCACTGAAGGGGAGGGGTGGGGGCAGCCTTTGCCTTCCTTGGGGCCTGGAGCATCACACAAATTCTTGCAGAGACAGTAACAGAATCCACATGGAGCACAGGCCTTGGCAGATGAGTGTAATTTAATTGAGTGAGCCCCATACCTGAGGGGAGAGGAAACTTGTTTATTTGGAAACAAAACTTGTTTTTCTTTTTTTTTTTGGGGGGGGGGGGGGGGGGGGGTGTTTTGTTTTAGCCTCGAGGCCCTTGGAAGTCTGTGCCAAGCCAGTGTGAGTGAGTCCTGTCTTTTTTAACTCTGCTTCTGCTGATTAAAACAAAAATAAAACCAACCAAAAATATAAAGAAGAGGCAGGATAAATAAATTATTTTCCAGGTATTAACTCCAGGAGAGACTGGTAGAGAAGTAGAAAAGTATTGCAGCTGCCTTGCTGCCCCACAGAACCCTGCATGGTGGGGGGTTTGGAAGGCACCACTGGGCACCATCCAGTCCAGCCCCACTGCTAAAGCAGGGTCACCCACAGCAGGCTGCTCAGGATCACAATGGCCAGGTGGGTTTGGAATCTCTGCAGAGAAGGAGGCTCCACAACCTCTGAGGGCAGCCTGCTGCAGGCTTCCAGCACCCTCACAGCAAGTAATTTTTTCTTCATGCTCAGATACAATACAATACAATACAATACAATACAATACAATACAATACAATACAACAATACAATAATACAATAAACCAGGTTGGAAGAGACCTTCAAGATCATCGCGTCCAACCCATCAACCAATCCAACCCACCCAAACAGCTAGATGGAACCTCCTGGGTTATGGTTTGTGCCCCTTGTCCCTCATCCTGTCACTGTGTACTAGTGAAAAGAATCTGGCCCCATCCTCTTGATCCCTGCCCTTAAAAAGATGATAGCCTCTCAATCTGCTCTTCTGCAGACTAAACAGCCCCAGGTCTCAGTCTCCTCTCATAACAGAGGAGGGCCCTTCTTCCCTGGAGAGCACATTTGGGTTTGTTTTCTTCTCTAGTACCTCAGATAAGATGGAGGCATTTTGCTTACAGCCACTGGGAAGTTAGTGGGGGGAAAAACAAACAAACAAAAGAAACCCCTGAAATATTCCTAGAAATCATTTAGTTCCAGGAACTATATCTTTAAAGCAAAGCAGGAAAAAAACAATGGCCATGGGAAGCCCACGTAAATCTCTCTAGGATTAGTGGGAGCACCAATAGCAGCCTGATTTTCACCATCCCACACTTGCAGTTTTTCTCTTCTCCCAGCTTTCGCCCTCTGTCTGGATCCAGGATCCTATCAGACAGAGGCCCACAGCTGTTGCAGCAATTTCCACTTGCCTGTGGATGCAGTAAAGGCCACATTCTCCACAGCCAATGGTGGAGACCTGCAGTAGGCAATGCCTTTGAGCTATTCTCCATGCCAAAACAGGGAGATCAAAAAACTTACCCACGATTAGAAACTCTGCCAAGTGGTTGCACAAAACAGCACCGAGGCACCCGAGCTGAAAGTGTGTCTGCAGTGGGTGAAATGTGCTCTCAGCAGGGAGGACACCACAAAATGTGGCAGAGTGAGCTTCCAGTAGCTGACAGTTCAAAAAGGAGGAGGAGATACCAGGATATTTTTGGAAGAGGACTTAAATGCCAGTGACACAAGTCCCAGCTCGGTAGAAACTACGGGAGCCAACAGGTTGCTCTAAATGAGCCTAAACTGCATCCAGAGCAGAGTGTGGGGATGAAAAGGGTGTAGGGGTCTGCATAACATCTAGCTCAGCCCTTAACTCACTGTTGTGTATTACAGGAGCATGAAAACCTGACTAGATTCACCTGGGCTGTCCTCCCACCTTGTCAGTCAAGAACAGATTCACTTGACCACAGAGATGTCCAGTTTGAGCAGAGCAGGCTGCAGAGTTCAGTGGAGAGGAATCTGCTGAAGTCCAGCAGAAGTAAGTGCGGGGGGGGCAGAATAACCCCCCCACCAGTGCGTGTTAGGGGTTGACCCGGTGGAAAGCAGCTCCGTGGAGAAGGACATGAGAGTCCTAGTGGACAGTAAGTTCACCATGAGCCAGCGAAGTGCCCTGTTGGGCAAGAAGACCAATGCTATCTTGAGGTGCATTAAGGAGAAGGTGACCAGGAGGATGAGGGAGGCTCTCCTCCCTGACTACTCTGCCCTAGGGGGAGAACACCTGGAGTCCTGGGTCCAGTTCAGGGCTCCCCAGTTCAAGGGAGACAGGCAGCTACTGGAGAAAGTCAAATGAAGGCTACAAAGATGCTGATCAACAGCTAAAGGGTGAGGGGCAAGAGGATGTGGCCAGACTCTTTTCACTGGTGCTCAGTGACAGGACAAGGGGCAATGGGCACAAACTGGAACCCAGAAAGTTCCACCTAAAACAAGGAAAAGCCTCTTTGGTGTGAGGGTGCTGGAGCCCTGGGGCAGGCTGCCCAGAGAGGTGGTGGAGTCTCCTTCTCTGGAGAGATTCCAACCCCACCTGGCCATTGTGATCCTGGGCAAGCTGCTGTGGGTGACTCTGCTTTAGCAGGAGGGTTGGACTAGAAGATGTTCAGAGATCCTTTCCAACCCTCACCATGCTGGGATTCTGCGACACATTAGGCATTGCAGGGCATCTTGCCTCCAGGAAAACTCAGTCTCCTGTCAGTAGTGTTGTATCCACCAGCCCCATGGCGATAAGCTATGACGCAGAAAATGGTACCAGATGTCTGTGTCTGCACAACAGAAACTCACCCTGAAAGTGGAATTAATGTGGAAACTGAAATATTGCAGCTTAGCAGCTTGTGCATGGGCACCTTTACATCAACCAAATGTGTGAGGTTTCTCCTTTGAGTAAATGTGGATGCAGGGCACTGCTGGTGATCTGCACATGGGTGTGTGGTTCTTGCTGAGATGCTCTAGGAGATCTGCATGGGGATGTCACAGGACCTGCCAGAGCCTTAGGCTCTTTTGGACTAGCCACTGGAGGCCAGGTGGAACATCCTGCTGTAGCTAAAACAACACAATGATGTTGTGTGGGCAACCAGGTCAGTCTTCTCAATGAAGAGCTATTTGTCACCCCTCTTGCCTTGCTGTAGACACCCTAGTGCCTTGCTCATTAGGCCATGTTGATTAGGCCCCATTTAAGTACGCTGGGAGCTCATGCAGTTAGCAGGCAAGTAGATGCCCACGTGCAGGCACCCAGCTCTGTGTGATCATCTGTGGTCTGAATCCTACCCTAAGCCACTGATAGTGAGTCTCTGACTGTGAGCCTCCAATGGGACCTGCTGTGCTCTCTGGAACTGCCAGAGAGAACTCTTTCTTTTAGTGTCTTGTGAAACCACCAGCTGGGAGGGACCCACAAGGCTCAATAAACTCAGGGTACTGCTGCTGTTGCTTCCGCTTTGTCTGCGAGGCTTGGTAACCTTCCAGGCTTGGAAATGACACTGCTCTGACGTGGTCTGTTCTTAGGAAATCTATTTCTTATCACTTCCTTGTCTTCCAGGGTTGAACAACCTGTGTTCTCTCAGCTAGTCCAGCGTCTCTGTTGATGGTGAAGGCGACAACGCTTCAACTGCTCGAGTTTACTTCTCTGCCTCTCCTGACCACCTTTCTAAAGGCAGAGGCTTTGACAGCCTTTCTGTCCTTGATTTGCCACGTGCTCGTGCACACTTATCTCCAGCTGCTTCTTGGTGGGCTCCTGTGGTGACAGGACAAGGGGCAATGGCTTCAAACCAGAGAAGGGCAGATGTAGATTGGATATCAGGAAGAAGTTTTTCACTCTGAGGGTGGTGGATCACTGGAACAGGTTGCTCGGGGGGGTGGTTGAGGCCCCTTCCCTGGGGATATTCAAGGTGAGGCTTGATGAGGTCCTGGGCAACCTGATCTATTTGGGGATGTCCTTGCTGACTGTGGGGAGGTTGGAATGGATGACCTTTGGAGGTCCCTTCCAGCCTGGACTATTCTATGATCCAGGTGTCCAGAAGGCAGGAGTTAAGAGCAAAATGACAGAGCTGTACTTCATCTCCTCGTCCTCCCAGACTGAGACTGAAGATGAAAGGCCTGTGAAGGATGACTTTGCATCATCTATCAGCCAGGTGGTCATTGAGCCTCTCATGAGCTTGGGTGCTTCTGGCAAGCATAGGAGAAACTGATTGATTGACACTTGGATTCCATGGTGATGGGCACATTAGGAAGCTGTAGGCTGGAAGATTAAAGAGATATTTAAAGAGCCCTGCCCAGCAAATAGAGGTGCACTCACACTTTGTATTAAGGGCATGAGTTGTCCCACATAATTACTTATAGGTCAGAGACAGCCCCGGCTTGGCTCTCCAGTGCTCTAGGACCTGCCCACCTGAGAACATCCAACTTCCCCAAATACTCTGTACCTTGTTCTTTCCTCACTCAGGGATTTGGCCCCTAGTACAGCCTCTTTTTCAACTATTTGGACTCAGTTAACCTTCCCCCTCCACCACCCCCTTCTTTATTCACTCACCTTAGAAGCAAAACAAAGATGCCTTAATACTTCATGGTACAATGTGTCAGTAGATAAAGGTGTCCTGTGTGGAGAGGTGCAGTGTGGTCCTGGTATTTTGGGCAGGGTCTGCCATTCGAGGGACAACAAGAAAATGAAAGCAGGAAGGATGTGTCCTGGAGGCAGCTGACTTGCTGCACAGCCCAAGACCTGGCTGTGAGGGACGGTTAGAAAGCATCTGCCAAAAGAATTTTCAGTGGAGAACAGCCCTTTTTTTTTTTTTGGACACAGCTCAGTCCCACCACCTCCAGAGCCCTTTCTGTGGAAACACAGACATGGCAGTGAAAGTCCTGCTCTAAGAACCTCAGGGAAAGAGGATTCTACGGTCCTGCTGTGGCAGAGGGGCTGGACTCCCAGATCTCCAGAGGTCCCATCCAACCCCTAACATCCTGTGATCCCGTGACAGTTTGCAGAAAAGGAGGAAATAAACCCAACCCCACCAAATTCTGCATCGTTTTTCAGGTTTCTGGGGGTGAATTTGATTCATTTTAGCACTTTTCTGTGGTGGCTCAGGGGTGAAGGATTCCTCAGGCACTGTGACTCTCAGGATGTCTTCCCCGTGAGG
This sequence comes from Picus viridis, assembly GCA_033816785.1. Classification (NCBI taxonomy): domain Eukaryota; kingdom Metazoa; phylum Chordata; class Aves; order Piciformes; family Picidae; genus Picus; species Picus viridis. Next base: position 4,028,780 of record CM066583.1, on the reverse strand, counting down.
GTGGTGAGAGCCTGGCACAGGGAGGTGGTGGAAGCCTCATCCCTGGAGGTGTTTGCAGCCAGGCTGGATGTGGCTGTGAGCAGCCTGCTGTAGTGTGAGGCGTCCCTGCCCGTGGCAGGGGGTTTTGGAACTGGCTGCTCCTTGAGGTCCCTTCCACCCCTTACAATTCTGTCATTCTGTGTCAGAGCCGTGGAAGCAGTTCCCTCATTTTCTTTTGGTTTGCCTCTTCAAATCATTTCAGGCAAATACTATTTAGCCCTGACTGAAATCTCTTATCTCCTTTCTAGATCAAAGTGTCTCCTGTTTGTGTTGTAATTAATAAGTAATGAAACACCATAATTACAATACAAACAGGAGATGCTTTGATCTGGAAGGGGAGATAAGGGGATTTCGCTCGCTGCTGAGCAGCAGCTGCTCCTAATGATTTTTGGAAGAGAAAATAAAAATAGACCATTTTCAACAATTTGGGGGCCATGAAGGCATGCCAGGAGTACCTGCCATAACAGAGGGAATAGATAATATAAATATAATAAAATACTATTAAAGCCCCATAAAATAACCAAAGAATTTTCTTGAACTTTGTTTTTTTGGACTGGAAAAAAAAATAATAATTCCCTCATCCCAGCGGTTTCAAGAGCAGTTGGTTTTGTTCTGATTCCAAATGCAAACAGTAGAAGGTTCCTGGGAAAATGGAAACATGTGAGCATCAGTCTCTTCTCACTCCTGCTTCGGTTCCCTTCCTTGTACTGGGTAAAGATGATGGATGAAGAATATCTCCCCCCCCCCCCCCGCTGCCTCCGGTGGAGTCGCCGTCCCTGGAGGTGTTCAGAAAAGGAGTGGAGCCATGGTTTAGTTGTCAGGAGGTGTTAGGTATTAGGTAAGAGGTTGGACTTGATGACCTCTGAGGTCTTTTTTCCAACCTGGTTGATTCTATGATTCTCTGATCTTACCTTTGAAATGCCCAGGGCCGCACCTTCCGGCACCCGGGCTTTGCCGGGCTTATCCCGCAGGGAAGCTGCACTTCAAAGCTCGTGGTCTAGCTGCTGAGCTCAGTCTAGAGGAGATTGTTTGGGTCATGTAGGAAATTGGAAGACCTCACTGGGAGGAGAGGCTGCATCTTGCAAGGTCATCTCTCCCACGGTGCAATCTGGAGAAGACTTCCAGCCATGTCAGGAAGAGAGGTGAGACCTCTGTGCAACTTCCATCTCCTCGGGGTGGCTAGAGCCAGCCCTCTGCTGCATCCTCTTTCTCCGGGGTGCCTCATGGTTTGGTACTGATTAGCATCCACTGCTCTTGCAAGCTAAAGTTACCTGGAGGAAATGGCTCGTCCATCACTTTCAGGCTTCTTCCAGAAAGCCAGTACAAAATTTGTACAGAAATAAACATTTTCCAAGGGAAAAGGAAGCAAGCCAAGCCAAGCCAGGCAAAGCCAGGTTAAGCCAAGCCTAATGGCAGGCAGCATAATGCAAATATATAACTCAGCAAGGGGAAAAAAACAATGTAAAGTTGGATGAGCATCACATTACGTGGTGATGAACTCAACTTTGACCACAGTTCAACTAATTAGAATCATAGCATTATAGAACTGTTTAGGTTGGAAAAGATCTTCAAGATCATCAAGACTGACTGTTAACCCAGCGCTGCCAGGTCACCACTAAACCACGGCCCTCGGCATCACACTTACATGACTTTGAAACCCCTCCGGGGATGGGGACTCCACCACTGCCCTGGGCAGCCTGGGCCAGGCCTTGACAATGCTTTTGGGGAAGAAACTATTCCACCATTGGGGACAACATTTATCCTTGTGTCCAACCTAACCCTCTCCTGGCACAATCTGAGGCCATTTCCTCTTGTCCAACCGCTTGTTCCTGGGGAGAGGAGACCAACATCCACCTGGCTCCAACCTCCTTTCAAGGAGTTGTAGAGAGCCAGAAGGTCTCCCCTCAAACTCCTTTCCTCCAGGCTGAACAACCCCAGTTCTCTCAGCTGCTTCTCACAAGATTTGTGCTCTAGACCCTCCACCATCTTCAATGCCCTTCTTTTGATCCTCTTTCAGGTCCTAAATGTTCCTCTTGGAGTATGGGGCCCGAAACTGAACCCAGGATTCAAGATCCAGCCTCCCCAGTGCTGAGTACAGGGGCACAATCACTGCCCTGGTCCTGCTGGTCACTCTACTGCTGATCCAAGCCAGGATGCTTCTGTTACAAGCCAAGATGTTAAACTGTGGCTTGCCTAACCTTTTCCTATGATTTCTTTCATAGCAGAGGTAATTTCTACAGAAGCAATGCTAGGATGAGCTAAGCTTAAAAATGAGGATGGAGAGAATGCTTCTTTCAGCAAGAGTCCTCTACTGCTGTTCAAACACTTCTGCGGTTGCCTCAGGAAGGCAGAATCCTCATGGTCACAAAGAGGTAACTCTCAGATGTGCATAAGATCAGGGACCACAATGATGAGACCAGAAAACAGGGAACAGGCTCACATCAGTTAGCTTCTTAAAATTCATCTTTATCTATTAATATTTCTAATGCTATCTGCATGAAGGACCCTCTTGGGAGGGGGGAGGAGGGAGAATCTGTCTCACTTCTTGCCACTGTAATCATCTCGTGGCAAACAGGTTCAGCCTGGGTGTTGTGCTCACCTCTCTCATGAACGTAACACTTGGAGGCTTTTCAGGCAAAGGCTCCCTTGAACTTTGAGCTCTGGCCCACCTTGGCTCTAATATCAGTGATAAATCAAAGCCATCTATTTTTGCATACAATATAAGTTTGATGCCCTCCTCTGAGGAAGTGGTTTAAGATGCTTTTCCATCTACTCTGGAAAGATTCCTTGTAATGAACAATTTCCATGCACAAATGTCTTTATTTTCTTTCTTTTTTTGGCCTGTTCCCAGGTTCTTTAAATACAACTTGTCCAAAAACATGATGTCTCTTTGTGCAGCTCTACCATGCCTGAAGAGGAGAAGACTCCAGGGAGACCTTATTGTGTCTTTTTAACACTTAAAGGGGGCATTTGACTTCCAAAGTGGAGCTTTTCCACCTTGGTCAGCTGAGCAGGCATTCAAAAGCAAGCTTAGAAATGGGAGAAGATTTCCTCCTTGCTGAAGCTTATTTGCACCGTCAGAGGCTGGGGAGCTGCAGCCCAAGAGAATCAGACATGCTGGTTTCATGGTGACAGTGGCCAAAAGGAGACCACAGGGGCTATAATACTCATTTAAGAAGTTCTCATGTAGGTCCTGGGTTACTCATGACCCAAGGTCATGGCAAGGGCTCTCTTCTGTGGTGTTTCTGGCCGGTGCTGCCAAGGTCCTTCCTACTTCTCAGTGTGGTTGTGTGCCTTCATGCACCACAACTGCAGACATTGGTTGTCTTCTTCATCATCCAACTCTGCCTGTGTGAGGCCACATCTGAAGTACTGGGTCCAGTTCTGGGCTCCTCGGTTCAAGAGAGAACTGCTGAGAAATGCTGGAGAGAGTCCAACACAGGCTACAAAGATGCTGAGGGCGCTGGATCATCTTTGTGAGGAGGAAAGGCTGAGAGGCCTGGGGCTGTTTAGTTTGAAGAGCAGACTGAGAGAGGATCTTCCAGTGCTGATCAAGAGTTAAAGGGTGAGGGTCAAGAGGATGGAGCCAAATTCTTTTCAGTGGTGCCAAGTGACAGGACAAGGGGCACAAACTGGAACTCAAGAAGTTCCATATGGACAGGAGGAAAAACTTTGCTGTGATGGTGCTGGAGCCCTGGAGCAGGCTGCCCAGAGAGGTTGTGGAGTCTCCTTCTCTGGAGAGATTCCAAATCTGCCTGGCTGCGATCCTGGGCCACTTGCTGTGTGTGACCTTACTTTAGCAGGGGGTCGGTCTGGATGATCTGCAGAGGTCCCTTCCAAGTGCCACTGGGATCAGGTTGGGGCAAGAATCGTGGGGCTGGTTGCAGAGAAAGAGCAGTCATCATCTCACATGGGATGATGATGAGGAGGAATTTAACCTGGTTGATGGAAAGTGTTGTCATAGCAGAGCAGAGGCATTTCTGATGTCAGGACACATTTCCAGCTTGCAGTCATGCATCTTGCTGCTTTGCTCTCTCTTGCTAAAGGCAGATCCTCTCCAAATGGTGGAGAATTCTGAGTCATCACACCACGCAATCCGAGCATGCAGCTCACCTCCCTGCCAAGGTAGTGATGGTTCCCACAACCTCTTCATTGTCTACTCCAGTTGCAATCTCTCTCAAAGCCATGAGGCCTCCAGAATTTCCTGTGTGAGGCAGTTCTGCAGCCGTCCAAACCCAAATGAACGCCGGAGATGTTGTCTGTGGGTCCAAGAGGAGGAAGGATTATTGCCCTTTGGTTTAGCACACAAGTAAATCTTCTTGGATCTCAGGCTCCTTGCTTGCTGTTTGGGACACGTAGGAGAGCCAGAACTGTGTGAAGAACTATTTGTGTCCCTTTGGCAAAGCACAATGTCCTGGCCCAGCTTGAGGAGAGCTTTCAGTCGAGTTGTCTTTGTTTCTCCATTTTGATGTCTGACCCTTACAAATTGTTCTTCCATTTCATTTGATTTTATATTCCCAACCCCCCTCCTTCCCCCTCCTCTTGTCCCTTCCCCCTTTTTTTTTCCCCCCCCCCCTCCATGCCACCAGCATTAAATAGCTGGAGGCTGTATTTAAAGAACTGAGAAGCTGCAAAGAATCAAGTAGGATAATGGGAAGAAAGGCTCAATGGGTCCTCCGGGACTTATCATGGTTTCTCTCCAACTGTTTTACATGGAGTCGAAAGTTCAACCTCCCATTTTCTGGAAAGGGGGAGAGAAAGGAAAAAAAAAAAAGAAGAAAAAAAAATAATAATCTAAAAAAGAGCAGAGAGAGAAAAGAGGACAAGTCGTGATGTGGGAAGCTTTGGACTGTGATGAAGATGGAAGGCGCCACTCGAAAAACGGAGCTCTTCCAATGAGAAACAGATGTCCTACATGTTCCTAAACACATTCAGCCCGTTTTCAATTACACCAGAATTAGAGCAGTAATGAGAAACAAAACAGGGTTGTTGGTTGGGGTTTGGGTTCCACCTCCCTTCCCTCCCCTCCCTCCCCCTCCCCCTCTGTCTTCTTTCCTTTCTGCCCCAGATGGATCGGTAGCGTATCTCCAGATGACATCTTAGATTGCTTCCTAAAACAATGCTAATCATCTGATACTTCTAGCCTGACACTAATCTTTTCTTTCCTCAGTCTTATTTTCTTCAGGCTGCATGAATGTGGGGCTGCTTCTGCAGTCTGAGGAGTTCATTAAGCTCGATGAGAAAGGGCCCATTCTGCTCATTTTCTGCTCGTTAGGAGCTCATTGATAACGACACTTTTATGTTGGTTTTTTGGTTTCTGTTGTTTTTTCCCCCTGAACCAAGATTTGACCAAACATCTCTTTCCTTTGCTGTGGGATTCCTCATTAGGGCAAGAAAGAAGGAGAGATTTCTCTCAGGAGAGTGTGTGTAAGAATCAGAAAGTCTTCCCAACTACTGTTCTTCGATTTGTCTTCTTCCCAAAGCAATTAAGGATTTTGTTCAGTACTTTCTTGGTTGCTCAGTGACAGCTTTACAGCAAAAGTAAAGCTGAAGGAAACCCAAACCTAACTCCCGTTCTCCAAACTCTCCCCACTAGTGTTGGTAAATCTGCTTTTAATCCTTTCCTTCAGCTGTAGCTAGGTTAATAGTAGGCTAACCCTTGGACTCGAGTCAGACCTAGGCAAGTGCTGTTCTGGTTTGAGTGTGGATTTAGCAGATAGAGGCCTTTGGAAATCTGCTGCCAGCCCAGCCCATGAAGCTCACATCATTTAAGGACACAGAGTCACAGCACAGTGGGGTTTGGGAGGGACCTCAGGGCATCATCTAGTACAACCTCCTCGATAAGCCTTTCCCTCCCTGTGAAGGCAACCCTGCAGGAACCACCTTGTTGTACATTTCTGATATCCATAAGTCCACCATCAGGAGCTTAGTCCTTCCTTTCTTTGCCTTTCTCTCCTTATGAAGTTCATTTACAGGACTAGATGGTCTCCAGAGGTCCCATCCAACCCCTACCATTCTGTGATGCTGCGTGATTCCATGAGCCCACAGCCTCTGCATGGACATTGTTCCTCTTTGTGTGTGTGCGTGTGCAACTTCCTCTCTTTCCCTGGAGATTGTTCCATGAGAAAGAACAATGAAAGAAAATAAATTAATTCCTTACTTTTAAAAAAATTTCTCTCCCCCCTTCCAATCCTCTCTGCATTTTAATTCCAAAAGCAAAGTGAAACAATAGAAACACCCCATCAAGTGCTGAATCTTGCTGGAATGTGCTGGACATGGTGTGCCTCGAGGGAAGATGCCCCCTTGAATGAAGGAGGAGGAGATGCTCTGGGGAGGCCACTTCCATGAAATGCAGCCTGTGACATCCCCTTGCAGAGCAGATGACTAGCTCAGGCCCAGATCTAGCCTGATTATATGAGCCTGAGGCCGCTGTGCTCTTGCTGAGGCTCTAAGAAGGGTTTATTACCTCGGGGCTGAGGCAGTTGGACATCCTCCAGCCTTCAACTGGCCCAAATCCAGGTGGCTTCTGTATCTACAACTACAATTCCCAGCTCTTCCAGGTCTGGGGTTAGCGAGGACAGGATTAGCACAGGTCCAGGCTGTGCCCTGATCTGCTTTTTTTTTGCTTCTGAAGGAGCTCCACAACAGTGCTGATCCACGCTCTGGAAACCCTAGTAGTAGTTCTTGTTCTGTGTGTACCTGCTGAAGCAGCAAAGTCTGAGATGTTCCACCTCTGCCCCAGCTCAAGGGTGAGAATGAATTGCTGCCAGGCCACAGCCAGGGGTGGATTGCCACCTTAAAGCTGCTGATGTTCTTCATCATGCTGCTTGAGAACCCATTGGCTGTGTTCTGTTCTCTTCTCAGGACCCAGTCCCCCTTGCTGGCAGCCTGCACCCAGGCTTTTCTCAGTCTCTTCTTCAAGGAACCTGAAACTCCTTCTATGCCACATGAGGGTGAGCTGCATAGGACAGACCCACAGCTAGTGAAAAGAGTGTACAAAAGCTTGGTCGCTGCTGGCTTGACTTACATGGTGCAAGATGAAGACCCAGGAGACCCTGCCTGTGCTCCTGAGCTCCTGTGCACACTCAGGTAGGTCCCTGGTACTTTTTGACCTCTGATATCCACACATGAGCATGGTGGGGCAGTGGCCTTGGTTGGTGCCTCCAAGTTTGGCTGCAGCCTAAAGAACCAAGAGGTGAAATTCCACCATTAGTTGAGGCTGCTCTAAACTGGAGATGCTGAAAGGGGCAGCAGCTGTATGGCTCTGCTCTCTCCTTCAAATTGGTTCTGGTTGTGTGTGGTGTAGTACTGAAGACCAGCCCAACAACAGCAAACAAACACTGGCCTTCAGATGAGCCAAGGAGTGGTTTGGGAAGTGGAAATGCAGTGGGGAGCAAGGAGAAGCCGTGCATGGGTGAGCTGGAAGAGCTTGTGAAGCATAGAATCATTTAAATTGAAGAAACCTTAAGATTATCAAGTCCAACCTTTAACCCAGTGTGGCCAGGTCACCACTAAACCATGGTCCCTCGTGGCCTCTTTGAAACTTCTTCAGGGACAGAGATTCTACCACTTTCCTGGGTAGCCTTGACCAGGGCTCAGCAACCCTTGTGGGGGCGAGAAATTGTTCCTTGTGTCCCCCTTAAACCTCTCCTGGAGCAACTTGAGGCCTTTTCCTATGGTGCAAACACTTGTTCTTTGGGAGAAGAAACCAACCCACATCCTGGCTACAGTCTCCTCTCAGGGAGTTGTAGAGAGCCAGAAGTTCTCCCTTCAGCCTCCTTTTCTCCAGGCTAAACAAATCCAGGTCCCTCAGCTGCTCCTCACAAAACCTGTGCTCTAAATCCTTCACCAGCCTTACTGCTCTTCTTCAGACATGCTCCAGCACCTCAGTGTCCTTCTTGGTGTGTGGGGCCTGGCATCTTCACAGGAAAGAAGCTTCTCCTCACGTTCATTTGGAACTTCTTGGGTTCCAGTGTATGCCCATTGGCACTTGTCCTGTCACTGGGGAGCACTGAAAAGAGTTTGGTCCCATCCTCTTGATCTTCCTTTTTAGCTCTTGCTGAGCCTTGCTCAGATCCCCTCTCAGGCAGCTCTTCTCCAGGCTCCACAGCCCCAGGGCTCTCAGCCTTTCCTCCTCACAGAGATGCTCCAGGCCCCTCTGGATCTTTATAGCTTCCACTGGACTCTCCCTAGTAATTCCCTGTCACTCTTGAACTGGGGCACCCAGAACTGGATGCAGTACTCCAGATAATGTCTCACCAGGGTGGAGTAGAGGGGGAGGACAACATCCCTCCACCTGCAGTTCACACTCTTCTTCTTGCACCCCAGGACCATTTGCCTTCTTGGCCACTATTTCACATTCCTGGCTTGTGGTGAACTTTTGGTCCACCAGGACTCCCAGGTTCTTGCCTGTTGAGCTGGTTTCCAGCAGGTCAACCTCCCCCTCTACTGGTGCAGGGTGCTCTTCCTCCCCAGATGCAAGACTCTACACTTGCCCTTGACGAACTTCACAGGGTTCCCCTCCACCTAAAGGCTTTCCCTTATTAGCCTGTCTCTGTTTTCTTGGTGTTTATATCAACATTTTTATCATCTTTTCTGGAACTTAATCACACCTCTCCCCAAACCAATCCACCTTTGGAGAGAGAGATAAGGGAAATTTTGACACAAAGAGAATTAGCTGTACAAAGCGATGGGAAAATGAAAAGGAAGAGGCAGATCTCGGCTCCAATTAATTATTATGAGTGCTGGGTGCAATTTGCCTAACCTAGATATAAGGTAATGCATCTGGAACTACAAAACCAATTAGGAACACCTCATCAAAGCATTTCATGCAGTGCTTTCTGGATTTTAAGCTCACTGGGAAAAGCAGTGACCCGGTGGTGAAATCCTTGTCCAAAGGAGGTAGGTTTTCAATCTTAGTCACCACTGCCAATCTCCCCCTCCTCAGAGGATTACTCAGCTCTCTGACTGCAGTTAACCTTTGGTGTAGTAAAGCACAGCACCCACTTACAAAGACAGGAACTTCATTGCCTTTTGGAAGAGAGGAGAAGGTGCTGCATAACTAACTGCCAGGATTCAGCTCCAGCCAAGCTGTGACTGAAGGCCCAAAACACAGTTCTAAATGTGCTGAAACATCCATAGGAATCCATGGAGGGTTTTCAAGTGGCCTTTGAAAGCCTGCACAGAATCCTAGCATGCGTTGGAAGGGGCCTTTGGGGATCAGAGGTTCGACGCCCTGCTAAAGCAGGGTCACCCCCAGCAGGTTGCTCAGGATCACAATGGCCAGGTGGGTTTGGAACCTCCCCAGATAAAGAGACTCCACGGCCGCTCTGGGCTGCCTGGTCAATTTCTCTGGTACCCTCGCAGGAAAGAAGAGGATTTGATTTGTTTGTTTGTTTTGTCAAGGACATTTGCTGACACTTTGTAGCTCCCTGTGCAGGTATGAGCCTGCAGTGTCCCTTTAGGCTTGAGGTGCTTCCAAAGTGTAAAGCAGTTGTTAGGATTTATTGCTACTGGCATCTTGCCCTCTTCTGCAGTGATACCCACCTGCAATGTAATGCTTAAACATATTTCAGAAGCAGACTCTGCCTGCTTTTGACACCTTTGGTTTATCAGTGCTGGACACTGCACACATCTCAAAGCACAGATCATAGAATCATAGAGTGGCTCGGGCTGGAAGGGACTTTCAAAGGTCATCTAGTCCATCTGGAGCCTTGGAGCAGGCTGCCCAGGGAGGCTGTGGAGTCTCCTTCTCTGGAGAGATTCCAAAGCCACCTGGACATTGTGATCCTGGGCAAGCTGCTGGGGGTGACCCTGCTTTAGCTGGGGGTCGAACTAGATGATCCCCAGAGGTCATCCCTCTGGGTCTCAAAGGACATCCCTTGAGAGACATCACAGACAGGTCAATCAAACCATCAGTGCTTATGCCAGTGAGGTCCCCACAAGAATGAAAAAGGGGGGAAAAAGGTCATTGCAGTTTGTGTAGTGTGAAAGAGAAGAAAATGCTGTGGGTTTGGCCCAATAATTCTGTAAACAAGTCGTTGAAGTCCTGCTTGGGCTGATGAGCTGCTCCCATCCCATGCTTAATTAACACATGGACAGGTGAGAGAAGGTTCCCTGCATGCCTGTGGAAACAGAAAGATTTATGAACCAGCAGCTGCTAACTGCTGCTTCTGGAACCCACCCCACCCCCATGGAGCAGAGGTGCTGCTGCCAAAGCAGGGCAAGTGCAAGCCAGCTGGGCAGAATGGGGGCATTTCCCAGCACACCCTGTGCTGGCAAGGGCAAAAATGCAGAGAAATAGGGTATGATGTCGATGTCCTCAGGCCCCAGCCTAAATGATGGCCTCATTATGCAGGGCTGCTGTGTAAACACATGGCAAAGGGCGCTCCCTGCCCCTAGGAGTTTACAGTCATGGCAGAGGAGGGACAGCCGGGTTTGTAGTGAGGAACCACAGTGCAGGGTGACTTGCCCCAGGTCTCGAAATTCAAATGGAGACCTAACACAGTTCTGGTTGCTGCTAGGTCAAGGATCATAGAATCACAGAGTGGTAGAAGTTGGAAGGGACTTCAGGGGATCATCTAGACCAAGCCATCTATTAAAGCAGGGTCACCCACAGCAGGGTGCCCAGGATCACAACGTCCAGGTGGATTTAGAATCTCTCCAGAGAAGGAGACTCCACAACCTCTCTGGGCAGCCTGCTCCAGGCCTCCAGCGCTCTCATAGGAAAGAATTTTCTCCTCACGTTCACACAGAACTTTCCGGGTTCTAGTTTGTGCTGTTGCTCCTCATCCTGTCACTAGGCACCGCTGCAAAGAGTCTGGCTCCATCCCCTTGACTTTAGGTATTGATCAGCATGGAGAAGGTTTCCTCTCAGTCTTCTCCAGGCTGAACAACCCCAGGTCTCTCAGCTCTGTGTCTCTTGAACTGGGGAGCCCAGAGCTGGACCCAGTACTGATTTCACTAGGGTCAAGAACCTCCATCAACACGCTGACCACACTGTTCTTAATGCATACATGAATGGAAGTCATGAAACCATCATCTTAACTCAGGCTTCACAGAGTCTTACTCTGTTTCCCTCAACTCAGAGGCAAAGCTTGACCTTAGGAATTCAGTAGAAGGTTCTCTCCACACTTAGAAAAAGCCCAGGTCCCTACCAGTGGCTATCCCAGAAAAGCAGCACTGTGCAAAGACCTCTGGACACCACACCCTGTACCCTGTGACCTTCAGCTAAGCCTTCCCATGTCCTTGCCTAGCTGTGTGTCCAGCAGGAGGAGGAAAGGGAGAAGAGTGAGACCACCTTACTCTCTGCAACTCCCTGAAAGGAGGTTGGAGTAAAGCTGGTGTTGGTCTCTTCTCCCAAGTAACGAGTGAGAGGAATAGAGGAAACATCCTCAAGTTGCACCAAGGGAGGTTTAGGTTGGATGATGGGATAAAAATTCTTCCCTTCAGGAGCGGTCAGGCATTGGAACAGGCTGCCCAGCAAAGGGGTGGGGTCCCAATCCCCAACCCTGGAGGTGTCCAGAAAACATGTAGACGTGGCACTTAGGGATATGGTTTAGTGGGCATGCTAGTGTTGAGTTGACAGTTGGACTTGATCATCTTAGAGATCTTTTCCAGCCTTAATGATTCTGTGATTCCCTTGGTAAACATCTCCAGAACCTCACCCCAGCTCTCTGGGTGATTAGGTGCTGCTGAGATCACTCCACTTCGTTAGACCACAAGCCTGAGTCTCACGATGGTACCTGTGATAACCCCAGTGTTTACCTCCTGGCTTTCAGTGTTCCCAGTATGCATTCCTCTCCCCTGGCAGCTCCCATGAACTCTCCACCAGGTGCCAAGGAGGGGTTGGAGCACCTTCCCAGCACCGCTCTGTCCCTGAGCTGGCATGAAAAGGCACTCCCCAGCCAGCTGTGACACCCACGCTGGGCACTCCTTAGCCACAGGTTGTGCCTTCCACACTCATGTGAAGCCACACATGCCACCAGGCTCTTCTCTTCCCCCTCCAGGCAGCCCAGCCCACGTACCATCAGGAGCTGATGCTGGAAGGGCCTGAATCTCACCTTGTCTCTCTGGCTCCTCAATGTGGTGTGCTCAGGGTCTGTGCAAATAGTGAAGGGAGGAAAGCAGCCAGCTGCTCCTTAGATAGATTGACAGCAGTGCCATGCAATCTCCTGCAGACCTGAACAGGGTCCTTGATACCTGGCTGGGTTGTGAGTGTGGGTGGCCAGAGGCCAGGGGCAGTGTAGGGAGGGTTAGACCGGATATTTGGAAAAAATTCTTCCTCAAAAGGGTTGTCAAGCCTGGAACACACTGCCCAGGGAAGTGGTGCAGTCCTCAGCCCTGGAGGAATTTAACAGATAGACGTGGTGCTGAGGGGCAGGGATTAGTGGGGGACTTGTCAGCGTCAGGTTTATGGTTGGACTGGATGATCTCAAGGGTCTTTTCCAGCCTAAATTATTCTATGAGTCTGTGATGACCAAGCTGTCTGCCATCAAGGCCTGCCTGGAATCAAACAGGCAGTTAGGTCACTTGGTAAGTCTGTGCTCATAAATAAGCTAAGCCAAGGTCTCCTCACACGCCCTTGGGACAACCACATGTGCATGGCACAGGACGGTGGATTAATTGAGTTTGGAAGGGACTTTCAAATGCCTTAATTCCAAGGCTTGGCTTAAAGGAAGACTGAAGGTTTCGCAGAAGCTTGTCCAGTCAAGACCTCAAAACCTTGAATGTTGGAGTTCCTGCACTGAGGGACTTTGTGAGGTTATTACATCTCAGATGCACAATTTCACATCTTGCCTTTGCCAATGTGCTTGGACTCTCCTCTTCACTTCCCCAAAATCAACAAAAGTTCTGAGAATAGCCTCTGTTGTCCTTTGTGATGTGTCCTGGCCCTGCTATGATTTATTAGCATAGACTTAGCCTTCAGCGTTTTGCTCATGAACTCTACCAAGGGATAAGTCTTAGGCCAGGAGTATGGGTGGTGTGTCCAGTCCGTGCCTGCTGCGCTTTGCACCTAATAATAACACAAACCAAAGCCACAGAGGTTCAGGGCCATGTACTTAGTGCCATGGTCTAGGTGATTAGTTAGGGTTGGACCAGGGGATCTTAGAGATCTCTTCCAACCTGGCTGATTCTGTGATACTCCTCCAAGAACTCAGATGCAAGATGGTATGATCTTGCAGGATTCAGGATGCCTCTCTGCTCTTCTCTGGACAGGGAGGGTGTCTGGCATAATAATTCCTTTTATCATGCCAGAATAACCCCTTGGGTGCAGCCTTACCCTAATGGGATCTCAGACCTCATTCTGCATCTCGGTGGCTCTCCCGTGGGCTGTGCCGTTCCAGGTCATGCTGGCATTAGCTCAGTGCTTCACTGCAGCCTTTGCCATGGCACAGACATGCTGTGCGTCTTCTGAACATCCCCTGACAGGCTGTGGCTCCACCAGAAATACAACTCCAGCCACAGATGTGACAACCTTTCAGGCTTCTCTCTCTGTCTGACGCACCGATGATCCTCTGCAATAAATCCTTTTGTCCCCTGCCCGCCCTGTGAGCAGCAGAGCGGTGCTTGGCAGCTGCAGGAGGTGAAGATGCGCTTGTGCATCGAGTGGCCAGCACCAACACCGAACCGCTGTGCCACTTCCCATGGAGCCTTGTGAGAGGAAAGCTGTTTGTGGTGTGCAACAGGTGTCAGCGTGGGCAACGGGCTCTGTGGGAGTGGGAGCACCCAGGCGTGGCCAAAGAGCAAACAACCGTCTGAGAAGCTCTCCGTTTTTTCACTGGCTCTATGGCCCCCTCCAGAGACACGAGGGAAGAAGAGGCCTTGACCAGATTTATTTCTGCAACAGCAGAAGATTTACTCATGCTTGGCTCTTTTTCAGGTGCCATAAATTGAACCCACTATCCTTTCACAGATTGTCTTTCTGGATTTATCAGGAAGGACTTCATGGTTCAGAGAGCCCTTTTCTCCTCAGCCCCCCCCCCCCCCCCCCCCCCCCCCCTTCCAAAGACCTGAGGAACAAGCCTGGGGTGCAGCCCATGTTTATAAATATGTGGATTGGTTACATTAATGGAAACTGATTTATTGCACAAATAAGAGACTTCATCAATTTTCATCTGGACCTCTTTCAGTGGGACATAAATTATTCTGTTGCTACTGGGTTTGGATTTCTAAGTGGATTTATCGGAGCAGGGACTTTGCTCATTTATTTTATAGCTTTCCTTGTCTGAGGAATAATTATAGTTTTGGAGTTTTTCCCCTTTCCCTTTTTCTCCCTTTATCTGTACTCCTTAGAAAATCCTGGCTGGTGTTCTGGGAGCAGGGTCAGACACTCCTTGGTAACCCCATTTGGGGTACCTCTGTTGAGCTGCCTGTGAAAGTAAGACATAGAACATTGTAGAAACCCCTTTTAGGCCATCTCTCACCCCAGCGTAAAGCAAACCCCTCCAGTGTGAGTGTTCACTTTGGAAACAGCTTGTTCTGTTGAGCCCTTTTAGGAAGCAACTGGCCCTTTGAAACCTGTTAGCATTGGGTGTTGCACCTTCCTGCTGCAGCATCTCCAAGAGGTGGATGGGAAGGATAACCCTTTGACCTCTCTGTCTGCTTGAGCAGGATGGTCACATAAACACAGTTGACCACATGCTCTCACTGCCTCCTTAAATACCTGAGATCTTCTTTGAAATTATAAACTCATAGGATGGTTTAGGTCGGAAGGAACCTTTAAAGGTCAGCTAGTCCAAATGCACTGCAGTGAACAGGGACATCTGCAACTAGATCAGGTTGCTCAAAGCCCTGTCCAACCTCACCTGGAATGTTTCCAGCTATGGGGCAGCTACCATCCCGCTGGGCAACCTGGACCAGAGTCTCGTCATCCTCAGCCTAAGAATTTTCTTCCTTCTCTCTAGTCTCAGTTTCCCTCTTTTAGTTTCAAACCATCACTCCTTGTCCTGTCCCATCAGGCTCTACTAAAATCTGTCCCCAGCTTTCTGATCATCCCCTCTAAGTACTGAAAGGCCACATGAAGGTCTCTCCGGAGCCTTCTCTTCTCCAGGCTGAACAACCCCAACTCTCTCAGCCTGGCCTCACAGCAGAGGGCTTCCAGCCCTCACACTATTGTTGTGGTCTCCTCTGGACCTGCTCCTCTGGTCCGGTCCATGTCCTCCTTGTGCTGAGGGCTCCTTGCATAATGCTGTGAGGCACACTGCGACTTGGTGAGGGGCTTTACTGGTTCGAGAACAGGAGGAAAAGCTGTCACAGTTCTGCAAGGATGAAGTCTCCACTCAGCCAAGCCCTTTCTGCACTGCTAAGCAGCACAACCTCTTGCAAAAGAAGAGCAGAGCTGCTCCTTTCCTCCCTGGGGATGTGACATGGGACATACAGACCTCCCGGCACACCTGGGGTGATAAGCAAAGGGGACTTAGGCTGTGAGGCTCCAGCACAGCCCTGGCTGCAGGAGGTGATGCTGGCTCCTCTGCAGGCCAGCTCTGTTGCAAAAAGCTTTAACTCTTCCCACTGTCCTCAGCCTCATCACGCACCCTTCTCCCCATCTGCATGCCCTGAACTGCTGCCCAGAACACTTTCTTCTGCAACTCGTTTATGGAGCCTCTAGAAAAGGAGCCAAAGGCTTGCCTGGGTTTTGTTGTTGTTGCTGCTGGTTTTGCCTAAGGCTGGAGCACAATTCCATGAAACAGAAGCCCAGGCTCCCAGGAATGCATCGCATTACGACACTGTGCCGCAGAGACTTAGACTATTTACATAATAGATCAGAAAGCCCGGCCAATTAGCTGACAAAGGAAAGGGTGTGCTAGCAGGGCACTCAGAGTTCACCCTAATTAAGAGCAAGCCATTAGAGAGCTTGCCTCAAAATGTGACTGAGGGAGGAAGAGGAGTACCAGGGGAGAAGGCAACGATGACTGCCCGCAGCCCTATCCAAGACAGAGGGACAAACGCTCACTGCAGGAGGGTTGGACGAGATGATCTCTAAAAGTCCCTTCCAACCCAAGCCAGTCAAGGATTCTACATCCTTCTCAGCTCCCATGCCCAGAGCTGGGGATGTTCCCACAGCTTCAAAGTGCAGATGGGGAAATCGAGGCTGTTCCTTTGCTTGGGGTGAGAGCTTGCAAGGAGCTGATCAGCATCCCAAGCCCTTTCTAAGCTGGCCAGCACCCCGAGCCCTCTCTGACTCCTGGCTGCTTGTGCCTCATGGATTCCCACCCTGCAGTTAAGTACACCAGGGCTCATCTTTGGTCACACACTTGGATTTGACACCAGCACAATGCCCTCCTGCAAGCAGACCACCCCCACCAACCCCTCTGTGGCACAGTGCTAAACACTGTCTCCTGCTCAGTGGGCAATAATGGAGCCCACAGAGGCAGGAGCTGGGTGAGCAGGGGAGGAAAGCTCGCTCCCAGTCGCTGCTTAATTAAGTTAATTTGCTAATTGTCAGCACTTAGTCAGGAGAGGAGCGCCACCTGCTGAATCCTGCTTTTGGTCCACCCAGGGTGCTGCAGGTTTCCAGGGGCCATCGGGCTGCAAACAAATCCAGACGGCATCAATAGGAAGAGGACGAACCTGGTGTCTTTCCATACCTCCGTGCTCCGGTGGTCCCCTGGACGTTGTGGGTGGCCATGGTAATAGGAGCCACTGTATCACGTAACTCTGCAAGTCTTGGTGGTCTTCAGTGACAAAACAGTGAAGGCCTTTCCTAGACTTGGAAGCACAAGTTGTGTTTCAAGGCTGAGAACTCCTCAGTTTCACGAGTCACAGCTCGCGAGCTTTGCTGGGCTGACAGTGTGTGTCTTCCCAGCCAGCACCAAAAGGGAAGAGAGCTTAACCCCCCCCCCCCCCAAATGTAAAACATTTTCCTGTTTCTTCTGTCCACTTCACATTCTTTGCTTTTCATGACTGTCTAATAGGAAGAGTTTTACTGAGGGGCTTGGAGCATCTCTGTGAGGAGGAAAGACTGAGAGCCCTGGGGGTGTTGAGCCTGGAGAAGAGCAGCCCCAGAGGGGAGCTGAGCAATGCTCAGTGAGAGCTAACGGGGGGGGGGGGGGGGCAAGGGATTGTGCCCAAACTCTTCTCAGTGGTGTCCAGGGACAGGACAAGGGGCAAAGGGCACAAACTGCAACCCAGAAAGTTCAATCTGAACACGAGGACAAACCTTGCTGTGAGGGTGCTGGGGCAGGCTGCCCACAGAGGTTGTGGAGTTTCCTTCTCTGGAGAGATTCCAAACCCACCTGGACACTGTGATCCTGCTGTGGGTGAACCTGCTTCAGCAGGAGTTTGGAGTAGATGATCTCCAGAGGTCCCTTTCAACCCCTACCAACCCATGGCAGTGATTTTGCTTTTAGACTGAAGGACATGAGAGCAGCAGTGGTTTGTTGCAGTTGTTCAGCTTGCAGGTGGCAACGTCCATAAATATTTTCATTCCACTGCTTATGATCCTCTGCTAAAAGCCCAAGTACCCTCCTACAAGCAGCTTGATTTTCCAATCCACCTGTCAGACTCTGGCCATCAGAAACTGCAGGGCTGGTTTGCAAGTCCTAAGGTGATCTTAAGAACTAATAGATTTGGGTCCTTTTTACTATCCTGCCTGCATTTGAGCTCACAGAGTGCTTTTACTTTCATAGAATATCATAGAATCAACAAGATTGGAAAAGACCTCAAAGATCATCAAGTCCAACCTGTCACCCAACACCTCATGACTACGAGACCAAGGCACCAAGTGCCACATCCAAACCCCCCTCAAACACCTCCAGGGATGGTGACTCCACCACCTCCCTGGGCAGCACATTCCAATGGCCAACAGCTCTCTCTGGGAAGAACTTTCTCCTCACCTCCAGCCTAAACTTCCCCTGGTGCAGCTTGAGACTGTGTCCTCTTGTTCTGGTGCTGCTTGCCTGGGAGAAGAGACCAACCCGCACCTGGCTACAACCTCCCTTCAGGTAGTTGCAGAGAGCAATGAGGTCTCCCCTGAGCCTCCTCTTCTGCAGGCTAAACAACCCCAGCTCCCTCAGCCTCTCCTCATAGGGCTTGTGCCTGAGGCCTCTCACCAGCCTCATTGCCCTTCTCATCTTTCTGATCTTTAAGCTACAATCACAAGAAGTAGAAGGTGGGGTGGGGTTTTTTTTTGTATCTTCTGATGTTGAACAAAACCTGAGATTCTTCACACAATCTCCTGAACCCAGCATCTGGGATTTCATGGGGGGAAAATAACCCCAACACCCTGACAACTGCAAGATGTCCAATAAAATCATAACAGTTGGCAACACTGGGGGGGTTACACCCCTCCTTTTCTACTGGTCCATAGGTCAAGTCAATTGGTGTGATCCAGCTGCTGGCTGGCTTTAGGACAGCTCCTTAAAAGCTCTTATAATTGCCAAGGCTAAAAGTCCTCCCAGCTGAACTCAGACACTGAATGGATGTGGACAGGCTGGAGAGTTGGGCAGAGGGGAACATCATGAAGTTTAACAAGGGCAAGTGTAAAGTCTTGAACCTGAGGAGGAATAACCCCTGCAGCAGTACAGGTGAAGGGTTGACCTGCTGGAAGGCTGCTCTGTGGAGGACCAGAGATTCCTAGGAGACATCAAGTTGCCTATGAGCCAACAATGTGTTTCCATGGCCAGGAAGGCCAAACGGTCTCCTGGAGTGCATTCAGAAGAGTGTGACCAGCATGTTGAGGCAGGTTCTCTTCTCTCTGCTCTGCCCTAGTGCGTTCACATCTGGAGCACTGGATACAGTCCTGGTTTCCCCTTTTCAGGAGAGACAGAGAACTACTGGAGAGAGTCCAGCAGAAGCTACTAAGATGCTAAGGGGACTGGAACATCTCTGTGAGGAGGAAAGGCTGAGAGCCCTGGGGCTGGTGAGCCTGGAGAAGAGCAGCCCCAGAGGGGATCTGAGCAATGCTCAGCAAGAGCTAAAGGGCAGGGTTCAAGAGGATGGGACTAGACTCTTTTCAGTGGTGCCCAGTGACAGGGCAAGGGGCCACAGGCACAGATTAGAACCCAGAAGGCTCTATTTTAGTGAGAAGAAAAGATTTCTCTACTGTGAGGCTGCTGGAGCCGGGGTTGTGGAGTTTCCTTCTCTGGAGAGATTCCAAACATGCCTGGATGTTGTGATCCTGGGCAAGCTGCTGTGGATGACCCTGCTTCAGCAGGGGGCTTAGACCAAATGACCCCCAGATGTCCCTTCCAACCTCCACTATCTGTGATTCTGTATCAAAGTCATAAGCCTGTTCGCTTTGGCTGTTTCCTGTGGCAGATGATCCCACCCTGTGACAGGTAGAACCGATGAGGGCTGAAGGTGCTCTTGTCTTGCTCATGAGAAAGCAACTGCAGCAGCTGCTCTCCTAGCCCAGACCCTGCCTTAACCCATGCTGCAATCCAAGTTCAGCCCTGCGAGTCCTTTTAAAGGCTGGCCTGCAAGACAAGCGTGTCAGCCCCTTCTGGGGCCTCATGTTTTTGCACAGATCACCCTCATTAGCAAGGGAAAGTGGAATAAATGGAACAGGCTGCACTTCTGGCACGAGGTTTTTTTGGTCCCTCCTGGAAGTTCCCCGATTCAAAGGGATCCTTCCAAGATGCCTGGTTCGTGACCGCTGCGGATTATAAAAGGGCCAAGGATCCAGCATCCCTGCAGCTTGTCACTGACAAACAGCACTGTCTGGATGGAGTGTTTTCAATAAGGGCTGCTCGCATTGTTGGGAGCTTTTGGAGAGCCTGTTTATGACAGCAGCCCTACAATTACCTCCAAATGATGTCCTTTGAGGAAGATGTTCTGGGAACCTCATGACCGAACCTTCCGAGCTGCTGCATCTCTATCAGAAATGTGAAAGCAATCAGGGTTGTTTGGATGGGAAGGCTGTTGTTGTAAACAGATGTGGCTTGAAAAGCACCACAGGCAGATCTTCCTTAATGGTCAGCCAGAGGTGGGCCTGCTTGGAAGAAGGAGGATCCATCCCAAGAGGAACTGATGAGAAAACTTCGAGTCACTGTTTCAGGTCAGCTCTCTTGTGCACCATGGCAAATGTGACCTAACTCGCCCAAAGATGCCATTCCTGGGAGCCAAGAGAGCCACAGATCTTGCTTATTTGCGTTGAAATAATGAAGGTGGAAAAGTTTAGGGCTTTGTCTTTGTGCTGGTTTTTTTTTACATAGACAAATATTAGCTGAGTGTCTGAACACTGAAAACTGAAGGCAAAAGCTTATTTCATTCTTAATGGAAGATTTTTCTTAGGAGGAGAGGGGAAGAGGACAAGAATGAACAATCTGTCCACAAGACAGAGCACTGAAGTGAACCCTCCTTCTTCTTCCCAAACCACAGGACCTCAGGGAAAATCTGTACTTTCTTAATTATTTCTCTTCTTTTCCTAGCCTTCACATTTTAAACCTGCAAAACAGACTTGGGTGATAATTTCAAAGTCTTTTCCAGGGCTGCATGTGATAGAAAATGATCCACATGAACCAGAACAGTGTTGTGGGATTTGAGAGCACGGTTTGGGGTACAGGGGGAGCCTAGAAATTGTGGGAGTTATGCCTTTGCAGGTAGGGTGGAGACCCGGGCTTCAGCTACCAGCTCTCACAGTGACCCTGGAGAAGTCACCAGGACCACAGCTGTCCTATCTCAAAGGCCACCACCTGCTCCTTTAATTAGGAATCTTATTGCCGATCAAGAGGGGAAACACTGGAACAGGATGCAGACCACCTCTCTCCTCACTGAAGGACCCTGGGGCAACCCTTTGGCTCCTGTGTTTCCTTGTCTATGGGCTGGAAATTATATCTCAGTCTAGTAAAAAATCCCTCTGTGGTTTGGTTCATACCCTGGAGGGGAGGATAACACAGAATCCCAGCATGGTAAGGGTAGAAAGGAGCTGCTGCAGTCCAAGCCCCCTGCTAAAGCAGGTTCATCCAGGGCAAGTTGCACAAGGTCACTTCCAGGTGGCTTTGGGATCTCTCTGCAGAAGGAGACTCCACAAGTTCTCTGGGCAGGGCTCTGGTACCCTCATAGGAAAGAATTCTCTCCTCCTGCATTCCAGTTTGTGTCCATTACCCCTTGCCCTGTTGATGGGCACCACTGAAAAGAATCTGGCCCCATCCTCTTGCATTCCATTCTTCAATTATTGATCGGCATTGATCAGATGCCCTCTCAGGCTGCTCTTCTGCAGGCTCACCAGCCTCAGGGCTCTCAGCCTTTGCTCCTCACAGAGATCATAGAATCATAGAATTGTTAGGGTTGGAAGGGACCTCAAGGATCATCCAGTTCCAACCCCCCTGCCATGAGTGAGTAGGTGCTCAGAGGTTTATTCTACCAAGAGAAAGAGTTTTGTAAGAAGAAATGAAAGGAAAAAAAATGGGAAAAAGAAAAAAGCAAGCATCGACTCCCCCCTTCTCCAAGGAGGCTTTCCTCTCTCTCCAACATCCATCTCACCAAACAGAGAGGATTCTGAGTTTTTCTTTGAGCAGTTTTGCCCTTTCCCAGTTCCAGGGGAATGACACAAACGTGATTCATGGCTCAGGACACTAAGGTGACTGTAAGGATACGCAGCCGAATTAAAGGGGCTAAGGCAAAGGGACCAATGGGAGGGAGGCCACAAGCTGATGTAATGTCTGGGTAGCTCAAACCAGCTCCTCAATCTCTGTTATTAGGTAAAGACAGGCTGTCCCTGGAGAACCCCCCAGCTGTGATCCCCCTCTCTGCAGCTCTCTGCGTGGTCACATTAGGGACATGCCCTTTGCACTCTCACCCAGGAGCTCCCAGTGCGCAGGAGCATCCTCCAGCACTGCAGGCTTCTTCCCCCAGCAGCCAGAACACAGTAGCCACACAATGGTACCATTGTGCAAGTAGGTCTCCTAGCACCACAGATCCACCCTCATCATGAAATCTCTCTACCACCTTTTACTACTCTTTGTTTGCAGTCAAAGGCTCGCACCTGGAGGAGGTAAAGTGGAAAGTCAAGGTTTTGGGGAGGGGCAATGTGAGCAAATGAAGACCTGAGAACAGCCCCTCTAATAGCAAAGGGGACCGTCGAGCACATTGATCTTCTTACTGTCCTTATGGCACAGTCCTGGTGGGCTAGTTTGGAAGTTGTGTGACTGAGGACAGAGCAAACCTTGTGAAACTGATGCCAACGACCCCTACCAAGAAGCTCGGGTCGGTGGGGAAGGCAGATAGAGACCTGGTGGATAAAAGAGAAGCAGGTGAGTCCCGCCCAGGAGCACTTGTGTGCGGAGCAGGGATGCTGGCGTTGGTTCCAGAATGCCAGAAACCAGTTGGATTCCCCCAGCAGTGTTTATGGGAAAGAGCTCTTCTTTTCCAGGGCTTTGGCTTTGTGTTGCTCCAGCCTGTGGGTCACATCTCGCGCCTTTCATTAGTGGGGAATTCTTGATTTCGGAAGATGAAGTAGTCCCAGAGGAATATTTTCAGGGAGATTATTTTAACAAGCACTTTTGTACCAGGAAATCAGTGAGTTTAACCTAACAAGCAACTACCAGGCCAGGGGGACAAATAAATCTAGTTCCCACCTATTAATTTTACAGCCTACATAAAGCAGTGTTGAAGTCAAAAGTATATGTGACCCAAAAAGACATTGCTCATTTTGACACATATATAGCTTGCCCCCTGCCTGAACCCTGTCCCTTAGCCTAAATCCAGGAAGTGGGCTCCCTTTTGTAAGGGATCAGAGTCCTGTGTGTCAGGAATGTGTTCTACCTTAAACCAAATGTCAGCTTTGCTCGGGGAAGAGGGAAGCTGATAAAGATGTTTGCCCCAAACTCAGCCAGCTTTCCTGTTTGGCACTGTGGGAGCTGTGTTTGCTTTATTGCACCACTGAGGGATTCCATCCAGCGGAGCCCACGCAGGAAAGATTGGGATTCTTATTTTCCCTCGTCTCGCCAGGCTGACATCTGAAAAGAGCAAGCGGGAGAAGGCTTCCACTTCAGGAGCCTTTGTCATGGGGTTGCTGAACCCTTTAACTATCAGGCAACAGGAAGGGAAAAAATGGACCTCAAAGGAAGATGGGGGAAGCGACCTGGATAAGGCAGAATCTCCCCTGACTTTCATCTCCGGAGGGGAATGCGGTGGCATGCGGCGAGGAAAAGAAAGCAGAGCTCCCTGCGCACACAGAGGTTAAAAATAAAGCAGCCGGTCGGGATGAAGAGGGTGATTAACCAATGGAGTAAATGAGAAGGGAAAGAGATGGATTATTCGCCACTTGAAGCATCTTGAAGTGAGGGCTGGATGCCTTTGTGCGAGATGTGCTGTCGGCCAGCGCAGGCACCGGGCTCTGGGCAGGCCGCAGCCTCGCAGCCTGGTGTTCAGCTTCTGTTGCCAGTGCACAAGTGGGGGGATTTAGCTCCAGTTATCCTGTCTGCAGCTCTGTCCTGGAAGGACGTGAAGCAGGTGGCAAGAAGTGTTTGATGCCTGTCAAGGGTTAGGGCTGGTCTGGCCGCTAGATGCGTGCCAGAGGCTCTCTGTGAACCCCTCTGCTTCCCAAAGGAAAAAGAAAGGGAATAAGGGAGAGAGACTGATGGGGTGGGAAAGAAACTAAACCAGCTGGGATGGAAATGAGAACAATCCAATGAAATAAAGACAAAGAGATACAAATCAATGTCCAACCCAAGCCCTGATGGCAATGATGTCACCATTGTCACCACTGATGCTGGCAGCAGGCACTGAGGAAATTCCAAACTGGACTCAGCAGCAGAACCAGAGACCCAGATTTAAGAGGTAGATTCTGGATTCAGGAATACACAGATTGGGATCAAATGCAGAAGAGACAGAGTCCTCCTTGGATGCTGACCATTGAAGAAGAGGCATGACCCTGGTGATCCCTCACATTTATCTTGAAGATGACATCCATGGGCTGCAATCCCTTGTTGGTCACTTGAGGGTCACCTGTCCTGTCTGTTCTGCCCTGCAGGTACCACCTTTGGCTCCCTGTACCTCAAGGTGGCACAAAAGATGTAGCGGTGCCCTTAGTCTGCCCAGGAGCAAGCCTCAACCATAGCCTTTCTGTCCTTGGCAGCTGCCCATCAGCTTCTCCCTGCTAGATGCAGCCCCTGGCTGTGCAACCCTGCCCTGAACTGCAGAAAGTGCCTCAGTGAGCAGAGCTTGAGCTGAAGAGCCAAATCCCTGAGCAGAATTAGCTCTGTCCTAGCTCAAACCAAGACGGTGCAAATTCCTAGTTGCCCAGATTAGCCAGATAACTTGAGCAGTCAAACCTGAAACATGAGTAGTGAGATAGTTGAGTCTCTTCCTTGATTTCAACCAGTTGAGGTCAGGCCCTCATTGTCTCAAGATCTTGAGAGCTCCTTGCAAGTAGGAAAAAACTCAGCTGGGTGAGAAGAAACGCCCCATGAGGGGGGTCCTCATTCACTCAGGGGGCAGAGGGAGAGGGCATAAGACCTCTGTACCCCCACCCCCACCAGCTCCTCGAGGAAAACACCACAAAAGCACTGCAGAAACACAGCCCACGGTGTCACGCTGGAGAGGGTGGATGAAGACCTTCCCCCGGTGCTGGAAGAAAGTCTCCCCACCTTGTCCTCAGGTTCCCCTGAGAGGAATATTGCCTGGGTTTATTTTTAGACACCCTCCCCCCCCAGAAATAAACGCCTCTGCCCCCTCTCCCCTGTGCTTAGCAGGGACATTGTGATGCTAATGATTATTTGAGTTCCCTCAAACGACGCGAGGGCTCAATTATATTTTTGTTCTTTGGAATGAAACTCAAAACCCCAGTTTGCTTCCTGATAAGGCCATATGGAGAGAGGAGGCAGCTGGTCTTTCATCCAAATTAATATGTGTCCTGGCTGGAAAACAGGTCGTGTTTGTAATGAGCTCAATCTTCATATAATAACACTGTTGAAACAATAAACGTCACTTCGGCTCCAATTTGGTGTCTGGGCTGCGAGGCACAAAAACAGCTCTGCTCGAAACTGTCAGGGGGAAGGCTGCATAAACTTTTGGGAAAGTTCAGGTCAGGTGAAATTTCGCCCAGGGAGGCTGTGAGCAGGCTGGAGGAGCTGTGAGCAGGCTGGAGGAGCTGTGAGCAGGCTGGAGGAGCTGCTGTGGGGAGCACGTGCCTCACTTCTGGCCTCCGGAGAGCAGAGCCGGAGCTGCTTTGCCGGTGACACATCGCTGCACCTTTGAGGCACCCTCCAGCACCTGGGGAAAAAGGGACTGGTGGAGTACTGGTGGCTCACGTGCTAGAGCCGTGGAACCAGAGACCCATAGAATCACAGAACGATTTCAGTAGAAGAGACCTTTAATATCATCAAGCCCAACCATTAATGCAGCACTAAACTGTGTCCCTCATCACCGCACCTACACAGCTTTAGAATCCCCCTACCACATCCCTTGGCTGCCTGTTCCAGGCCTTGACAGCCCTTTCAGTGTCCCTCATGTCCAACCTATATCTCCCCAGGTGCAACTTGGGGTGTTTCCTCTTGGTCTGTTGCTTGCAACTAAGGCCCCTTGTGAGCAATCAAAATACCCTCAATGAACCACGAGAGACTGCTGGTAGACCTTGAACCCAGACCTAGGGTCTCGGTCCCCAATATTTGCCCTATCCCACTTCAGCCTCTCAAACACATGTTCAACTCTCCACAACAACAATGGTTCTTCCTGACTTAGGAGTCCTTTTTTTTTTCTATGCCAGGGAAATTCTGCTTTATAGGTTTGATGCCAGAAGCCATGGAGACCCTCATCCAGGGCAGAGAAGAGTAATTGCTCCTTAGATCATAGCCAAGCCCTGCCCAAACCCTCAAACTAGGTGTTCCTCCACCAGCCTAGCTGCCCAGGCTGGGTTTGATCAACATTTTTATACATAGCAGGGCAAGCACTCAGTAAAGACCTCCAGAAGGGAGAGTATTTGGTCTCTCTGTGTGCAGCAGTGCATAGACTGCTTGCCCAAAGAAGAGGGATCCTTGAGCTGAGTCTCTTCTCCAAGAACTTGGATACATCTCCTGCCTCCTGTGTGTTGTGACATGAAGAAAGCTGTGAGATAGGACAAAAATAATCTCAAATGTTAGCCTCTGTGGGAGGGAAATATCATGTTCAGTGGGCCCAGCAAGTGTGGAGTTGCAAGAATGCATCGGGCTCCCAGGCTGAAGTGCTGGGAGCTATGTTTTCTTGAAGGACTGCCCAGTTCAGTGGTTAACAGAGGGTACATAGTGGTTTGCAGGAGATATTGGGCAGCCCTCTGGTCCAGAAGGCTTGGAGGTCATCAACAAGCCCCTGCTGCACTTTTCCTTTCATCAGTTGTTAAAGACTTGTGGGAGAAGCCAGATCTTCCCCATTTAGTTTGCAGATAGTCTGGGACCCCAAATATCATCAGCTCTGTATCTCCAGAAGTATTTCTGCTTTAGCCTCTGACCACACGTCTCTGTGCATCGCACAGAGGAGGAGTAGAAGTAATCCTATCACCCCCAGTTAAGACCATTGAGCCCATTCCTTCATGTAGTTCAAACTCAACCTAGAATTAGTTGAGTCCTGGCCTTTCACTATCCTGGAAAGCTCTTCTGCTCTGCATATCTGTTCTCACGTGAAAAACAAAGCTCTCAGACCAGGAGCCCAATAAAAAGGAGACGTTCCCAGAGGTTTCTAGCGCTGCAAGGAAAGGAGGAGTTTGCACTCGGCCACGAGCAGTCGTGATGCTTTCCTTCTTAGTGCTGGGCTGCAGGAAAGGGTGAGGCTGGGCTGCAGATTTCTGTGAGAATAGAATCCAGCAGGAAGGAACTGAGGAGTGAATGCTTCCTTGGGATCAATACATGCAGATTCCCTCTCTGGGAAAGGGAGGGGATGGAGTGGAGCAGGAGCTGAGGTCACTGTGTCCTCGAGGGACAGGTCTCTCCAGGTCTGCGCTGACACCAGTGGCTGTTTCCTTCCCATCTCACCAGGCACTGCTTTCCCAGAGCCTTTGCATCTCTAACAACAGGCATGAGAAGCAGCACGGCCCTGCTTGATTAACCCTGAGAAAGCACCAGGGGCCAGGGACTGTGGTGTCAGAGAATGTGGAAATGTTAGGGTTGGAAGGGACCTCAAGGATCACCTAGGTCCAACCCCCCTGCCATGGGCAGGGACACCTTCAGCTGCAAGATGTTTTGCATGCATGTTACCATGAGGAGTCATGCAGCACAGGGACCCTTATCCAAGCACATGCCTCTCAGGCAGAAAGCAGTCAAGACCAAATCTGTACCTTTCCTTTTCCCACTTCCTCATTAAGGTTTGAGGCTGGAGCTCAGGAGCTACTCTTTCATGGGTCCAGATTTTCCTCCTTTTAGATCAGGTTGTAATAACTCAGGTCTGTATCTGCACCTCTAGCATAATACTTCCCTGATCTCAGACCCCAAATCCTGCTCTCCAGTCACAGAATCCCAGAATCATGGTGAGGGTTGAAAGGGACTTCCAGGGATCATCTAGTCCAGCTCTCCCTGCTAAAGCAGGGTCACCCACACCAGGCTGCCCAGGGTCATAACTCCACAACCTCTCTGGTCAGACTGGTCCAGGGCTTTGGTATCCTCAGAGGATAGATGTTTTTCCTCAGGTGCAGATGAAATCTCCTGAATCCTACTGCCTGTTGCCCCTTGTCCTGTCACTGAAAAGAGTCTGGCCCCATCCTCTTGACCCCCAATTTAGATATTGATGAGCACTGATCAGATCCCCTCCCTGGCTGCTCTTCTCCAGGGTGAACAGGCCCAGGGCTCTCAGCCTTTCCCTCTCACAGAGGTGCTCCAGGACTCTCAGCATCTTTATAGCCTTCTGTTAGTCTCCAGTAATTCCCTGGGTAGGGAAGTGTGTGTGTATTGCAAAGCACCAGGATACTTCTCAAGTTTAGCATGTTTCTTCTGGAATCTCCCAGAGCCACTTAATTGCCATAGCTGCAGGGAAACTGAGGCAGAGGGAAGCTGCATGAGTCACCCTGCAGAGCTGAGCGAGACAGCAGCAGGAGCCAGAAGAGAAATCCAGGGCATTCCCATGGCTGCAGAGTGCCAGGTGCCTATTTATAGCCCTGATTTCAGTACCCACCCATTTCCTCAAGCCGTAACCTCACTGCTGATCACTGCTAATATAAACTCACTAAGGCTGCACTGGACTGTCTGCAGCTTCCTTGCTCCCAGCACCTACAGTCCTGGAACTCAGGGTGCTGGCAGACAACAAGTTCACCATGACCCAGGGAGTTTGGGCTATTCAGTCTGCAGAAGAGAAAGCCCCCCAGGAGACCTTATTGTGGCCTTCCAGGATCTGAAGTGGGCTACAAGAAAGCTGGGGAGAGACTTTTTAGGGTGTCAGGGAGTGATAGGACTGAGGGGGATGGAACAAAACTAGAAGTGGGTAGATTCAGAGTGGATGTTCTTCCCCATGAAGTAGCTCTTCCCCATGAGGGTGGTGAGAGATTGGCACAGGCTGCCCATCGAGGTGGTGGAAGCCTCACCCCTGGGGTTTTTGAGGCCAGGATGGATGTGGCTGTGAGCAGCCTGCTGCAGTGTGAGGTGTCCCTGCCCATGGCAGGGGTTGGAACTGGCTGCTCCTTGAGGTACCTTCCAACCCTAACAATTCTATGATTAAGAAGAGTGTGGCCAGCACATGGAAGGAGATTCTCCTCTCCCTCTATTCTGCTCAGTTGTGAGACCACATCTGGAGTACTGGTCCAGTTCTCTGCCTCCCAGTCCAAGAGAGACAAGGAAGTCTGAAAATTTGTCCTGGGACCTGCTGAGGATTGGGTCTGAACATATATGAATAAGGTCATATATAAATAACAATACACTGGGGAGAAAAGAACATAGACAGGGGAATAGCGAGAGGAAGAGGGACAAAGGGCTGGGAAGCCATAGCAGCGGACATGGGAGGAAAACACAGCTAAACATTGAGTATCAGCATGAAAATGTCCAGCATAGAACCACAGAACCATGGAATCATAGAGCCATAGATGATTTGGGTTGGATTGGACCTTAAAGATCATCTATTTCCACCCCCATGGGCAGAGGCACCTTCCAGTAGACGCGACTGATCAAAGCTCCATCCTACCTGGCCTTGAGCATTCACATGTTGCTCATTTGCAGCACAGAGAGCACAGAAGCATCTCCTCTTTTGTGGCCCTGTGAGCCTGGCTTTGGTATCCTGGACAAGGGCTCCTTGCCAGGGATGGGGAAGGGGAGAGTCTGCCTGTTTGGAGATCATTGTTAGGTCACCCTATTCAGGTCCAGTTAGTCCACCCAAGCCGTAATTTTGGGCAAGGCTCTTTCTTTTTGCCTTGGGGTGAGTAAAGAGCTGGGAGCTGTGGTGTCTTTCTTAATTTTGGTCTTGGGGTTGGCCACATCACTTGTTTAAAGGCTATTTTTAACAAGCATCTATAGAAAAATGCAGTGCTGACAAGCAGGAATGTTTCTTTCTGTGAGTTAAAAGATGTGTGTGTGTGTGTGTGTGTGTGTGTGTGTGTGTGTGTGTGTGTGCCTCTGTTCTCGATCATGTCTCCTCTACTTCATCTGCTGAGCGGTGTCCAGGTGCTGTGCTCCTCACCTCCTCTCAGATGGGAAGGGTTGCTGCTGAGCGCATCACAGGGCATTTTTACTCCACATACTGCCAAAAGTTTGGGCTCAAGAGGCTGCAGATGAAAGGAGGAGTCAGCGCTGCTAAGGGGGCCCTTGCCCCAGACTACCCTGTCCTTCTCAGGAGGGTTGAGCTGAGCTTTGGCTGCCAGCCCTTGCAGTTCCAGCAGCCACCAGCAATGGCAGGGGGCTATTTCTGCCCCTCAGGCTGCAATCCTTGCTGTTACATCCTTGCTCTGCTCCATGAGGGTCCTTGGGAATGAAGGTTTACCCCTTTTTAGATACCAGCTCACACACACACAAAATAACAGAGACTCCAACCCAGGAGCCACCCAATTGCTGGGACTGGATTTTCCCTTCCAGCTGTGTAGCTTGCTTTGTCCCAAACCCACAGGAACATCCCCTGGAAACAACTGCCCCAACACAGTGCATTTCCAAGAGCTTTCTGTTTCCAGTGGGGCAGACAGGGATCTCTTTTGCTATCCCCCTCCTCTACTTCATTTGTCGAGCTGAGAAGGAGAGCTCGTGCCTGTGACATTGATGGCTCGCTGAGGCCACGTGGAGAACTTTCTCCAGCCTTGGAAAAACGAGGAGAAATCCTGGCCCAGTGCCCTGTCTTCTGCCTGCTCATCCCTTTGGGCTACCACATCTGCTGCAACAAATGGTTTCTTTTGGCCGGGCCGGAAGGTTTCGCTCAGCTTCTCTTCCTCTGGCGATAGGCTGCTCTCCTGAGTGTGGAGTTGGAGGCAGCTTTCCAAGGATATTTTCCATGGAGCTGAGCCCCTCTTCAGACGCCGAGTGCAGGAATTGTGTTTTCAAGAGTCCATTACCCCCAAGGGCTTCCACTGCATTGCTCGTGGATGGAGAGAGCGAAAAGCTTGGCGTGTGTCTGGCAGAAATCATCTGTTGACTCTTTTGCCCTTCATCCAAGGATAAATAAATAAGAAACAAGCTTTTGGTTGAAAGGACTGTTTTGGCAAGAAATGTTTGTTTTAACAGAAGTGTTCCTGGTTTGGTTATAATCCCCCAATTATTGGGGGTTTAGTTACTTAGGGGGAGGCGGAAACAACACAACCCAAACCCAACAAAACCCAACAGCTCCGTTTGGTTTGCTTGGTGCAGGCTCAGAAATGTGAAGGGGTTTCTTCTCTCTCTGTTTTAATAAATGGATGTCAACTTTTGCAATCATAAATGGCCCTCCTAAGGAAGGAGTCAGTTCCAAAAAGGCTCTGTGAGGTGGCCAGCAAGTGTAAGGCTTGATGTGGAAAAGCTGCCCCTAAGAGCTATTCTTGTCTCCAGCAAAGAGGCCAAACCCAGGATTTCTTCTAGTCCCTCAAATAAGGTTTGGCCTCAGCCCACAACCTTTTCACTCCCCACTAATGCTCTCAAAACCCTTTGTGACTAAGAAACCTCTGCAGAGTGATCATACCTGGAATAGTTGGTTCAGTTTTGGTCTCCTCATGCCAAGAGAGGCATTGAGGTGCTGGAGTGTATCCAAAGAGGGGTGAGGGGTCTAGAGCACAAGTCTGTTGAGGAGCAGCTGAGGGAAGCTGGGGTGCTTATCCTGGAGAAAAGGAGGTTGAAAGGAGACCATCTCGTTCTTTAGCATGGTCTCACCAGAGCAGATGGGCAGAATTGCCTCCCTTGAGCTCTAGCCATGCTGCTTTTGACTGATCTTCCCTTAGGCAGGGATGGTGTGGGATAATCAGTGACTAAACAGACACCAAAACACCTCTGCTTTTCACCAGCTGGAGAACTTCAGCCAGATCCAAAGACAAAGCATGGGTTCCAGCAGACCTCTGTGATAAATCTCCAAACTAAACACTAAGAAGCTTCCAGGTGCTCTGGAATGAACACAGGAATATAGAAATCCTTCTTGGAACAGTTTGGGTTGGTTTTTTTTTGCATGGAACAAAGGTACAGAGATCACCAGTCTGGCTCTATCCTCTTGCCCCCTGCCCTATAGCTCTTGCTGAACATTGATCAGATCCCCTTTCAGGCTGCTCCCCTCCAGGTTAAACATCCCCAGGTCTCTCAACCTTTTCCCCTCACAGCATCATTGTATACTTGCCTGGGCTCTCTCCAGTAGTTCCTTGATTTCTTCAACTGGAAAGCCCCAAACTGGACACAATACTCCAGAACTGGCCTCACTGGAGGAGAGTTGAAGAAATGGAGACCTTCCCTCAACCTGCTGTTCACACATGTTTTAGTGCACCTCAGGAGGCTGTTGGCCTTCTTGGCCACAAGAGCACATTGCTGGCTCATGGGGAACTTGTTGCCCACCAGGACTCTCAGGTCCTCTCTGCAGAGCTGCTTTCCAGCAGCTTACCCTCCCACCTGTACTGCTGCAGGAGGTTATTCCTCCCCAGGTGCAGGACTCTATACTTGCCCGTGTCGAACTTCATGAGTTTCCTCTCACCCACCTCTCCAGCCTGCCCAGGTCTCACTGCATGGCAGCACACACCCTGTCAGGCACTCCTCACAGTTTTGCATCAGCAGCAAAGCTGCTGAGGGTACACTCCACCCATTGCAGCTCATTGATGAAGATGTGGAACAAGTCCGAGCCCAGTCCTGACCCCTGGGGGCCAGCACAAGCTAGAGACCCCCAACCAGACACCACACCACTGACCACAGCCCTCTTGAGCTCTGTTGTTCAGGCAGTTCTTAACCCATCTCACTACCCATTCATTAAACCCACACCTCCTAAGCTTACCTGTGAAGCTGAATCTCCTTCACAAGCTGGACTTTGAGAAGGAGGGAAGGGTGATTTTGACTCCGTTCTCTTCTGGTGGCCATCCCCGTGCCCTTGTCAGCCACAAACACCTAGGAAAGGAAGCAGGGTTTCTTCATCTACTTCATTCCGCCTGGACTCCAAAGCCCCCTCAGAGTGTCATGAGAAAAATGGGGTGGTGGTGACCAGCACATAAGACAGAAGTTTGGAGATCTCTGGCAGAGAGGTCTCCACTGCTGGAGTGCCACATTTCTGAGTGGGCAGCAGGGCACTTGGATTTCAAAGCAATGCACATACCTGTGGTCCTCAGTGCAATGTTCACTGCAGGAGCCGCTCAGAATCAGGCCAAAAAAGGACGGGGTTGGGATTTTTTGTTACTGTTTCCTGAACAAAAATAAAAGTTCACTGAAAATCCTCTCTTCCCTCTTATTCTCTGTCTTCCCCCTCCACCTCTCTCTCTCTCTCTCTCTCTCTGTTGCTCTCTCCAATTTTGATTTCTTCCTTTACACATCCATTTCATGACAACCTTGTTTGTTGCTTTTGGCTACTGGGCCACTATATATAGGGGATTACAATGGAGTCTCTGTTCCCACAATGGTTGTTAAGTTGCCTTAAACAAGTGCCAACTGCAGTCCAAATCTGTTCATATCTCTGTCTCTCTCTTGTTTTTTCTTCCTCCCCCTCCCCCCCCCTTCTTCTTTCTTTCTTTCAATATATAAATATATTTTAAGAAAATTATTGTTCTTGAGATTGATTTGACAGTCAAGATTTCCTAAGGCTGAACAAGGCTGGAGCTGTTGCTTGGAAGTTTTTCTTAGCCATACACGAATGATTGATTGAAAGAAACCACTTCCAGACACCCACCACGGAGAAAATTCCCACTGGAAACCATAGCAGAGCCTCCTGAAACCTGTCCCTGGAAGCTGGAAGCCTCTCTTGCCATGAAACCGAGAGGGCTTCATAACCTAGGGGGAATCTCATTTGCCTTAAAAATTTCCTGTTTGATTCCCCTAAATGCTTTCATCTACCCCATCCAGGAACCACTGGTGCTGACACCAGCACCAGATGTCTCTTGTGGCCTTCCCAGATCGTTTTGCACTGGATCTTTTTGTTTTTCAATTAAGTTGAACCAAATGTGGAAGTCTCCAGAAATCCCCTCCAAGTGAACTGTATTTTGAGCTTGCATCTTCCCCCCACCCCTACTCACTCCAGCCATCAGGGTTCAGCCTGGTGTCCTACAGCTTCACAGGAGCCATCAGTGATGGCTTTTTTTTCCCCTGTGAACAATGAAGAGCTGCAGAGCTTGGGTGAAATGTGCCTGGAGTTTCTCCTTGACTTGTCTTGAGGTTGTGAAGGAGCTCACCTAAAGGGAAAAGGTCTGTGTGAAGGTGGCTTTTGCAGTGTAGATGGTCAAATGGCCAGGTGGAAACGTAGATGCAAGATTGCTGCTCCTGCTTTGTGCATGTTGGGTGATCCTACCCACAGAATCATAGAATCACAGAATCACAGAACCACAGAATCACAGAATCACAGAATCACAGAACCACAGAATCACAGAATCATAGAATCACAGAATCACAGAATCAGAGAATCACAGAACCACAGAATTTCAGGGGCTGGAAGGGACCTCAAGAGGTCATCTAGCCCAACCCCCTGCCAGAGCAGGGTCGCCGACACCAGCTTACACAGGAACACATCCAGGCAAGTTCTGAATATCTCCAGAGACTCCACAACCTCCCTGTGTAAATTGTTCCAGATCCTGCCCACCTGCCAAAGCAGAACCTGCATCGTTTCTGAGGCATAAAGCCATAGACTTGCATTAAATACTTTATCATAGCACAGAATCATGGAAAGATTTGGGTGGGAAGGAACCTTTTGGGGTCATCCAGTCCAATCCCACTGCAGTCAGCAAGGACATCTGCAACTAGAGCAGGTTGCTCAGAGCCCCAAACAACCTGGCCTGGAATGGTTCCAGGGGTGGGGCATCTATCACCTCTTTCAGTAACCTGGGATTGTATCTCACTGCCCTATGAAATAAGTTTCTTCCTTCTCTCCAGTCCAAATCTCCTTCTTTTAGTCTCAAACCATCACCCCTTGTCATGTCACAACAGGTCTTGATAAAAAGTCTGTCCCCAGCATTCTTATTGTCCCTTTACTGAAAGGCCACCAGAAAGTCTCCTCAGATCCTTCTCTTCTCCGTGCTGAACACCCCCAACTCTCTCAGCCTGGCCTCCCAGCCTCTAGAGATCATCCAGTCAGACTCCCTCTGCTAAAGCAGGGACATCCAGAGCAGGATGCCCAGGATCACATCCTTGAGACCAAGACTGAGCAACCTGCTGTGGCTGACCCTGCTTTGGCTGGGGGATTGGGTTGCATGACCCCCTGAGATCCCTTCCAAGCCCCACCACTCTGTGATTCCTCTGAGCTGAAGAGTCAAATCACAGAGCAGAGTTGGGTTTGTTCTGACTCAAATCAGGACAGGTAGGATGCCGCAAGAGGAACAAAGGGAGAGCAGCCCAAGGGATGTAAACCAGGTCAGAGGCACACTGGTAGGAAGAAGAGGAGCTGTGAGAGATTGAGTCCTCATCCCTGGAGGTGTTCAAGAGGGGTCTGGATGTGGCACTTGGAGCCATGGTTTAGTAGTCATGAGGTCTTGGGTGACAGGTTGGACTTGATGATCCTTGAGGTCCTCTCCAACCCTATTGATTCCATGATTCTATGAGAGCAGGGGCTGGTGGGTTGCAAGAGAAGAGGAGAGGTGCCCAGCAGTGCCAGGCACGGTGCCTGTTTGCCTGACAGATTCAACCCTGAGCTGAAGAAAAATAATCAAAAAAGAAAGAAAGAAATGATGAAATGAAGCAAAGTAGCTCCAGTTGTGTGGAGAGGGCCCTGGCATTGTTTTACTGCCCAGACTGCATGACTGATTGGATTTCCCAACAATATTTCTCAATGCCTAAGTGTGAGAGGCCCCTGGGAACAATAACTCCCCTGCAACTCAGAAGCTGAGTGATGAAGCCGTGGGTTAATAGCAATTAGTCTCCACACTGGCGGCTCCCTCTGCCACCTCCAGTTCTGTTTAATTTGCTGCTGGCCCCACAGCAGTGTAAATAATCCTTTGTTTTAAATCCACTGTAAATCTGGTGGTGACATAACCGCGGCTTGAGTTATGCAGCGAGGATCCTTGATGAATCCTCTCGGGCGGGCCGCGGGGGCTGGGGGAGCTGCCTTCCCCTGCAGAGATTCACGGCTGGCCGGGGAGGGGAGGGGCTGGGGGGGGGGTTACAGGTGATTTTATGGACTTCTGTTTTCAGTCACCATGCAGATTTTATTATCAGAGAGGTCAAGCGAGGAACAGCCACGGACACTTAATCCAGGCACCAGCTGAAAAAGTGATTATTAAATGTATCATAAAAGAAAATGAATGAGCTCACCAACACAGGGCTCAAGGAGCACATTAAGTTTGGAGGAGCTCTCACTGCGTGATGAGCTGAAGCAGAGGGAATTGGAGGGGCTCAGACTCTTTCCAGTGGTGCCCAGTGAGAGGACAGGTGGCAAGAGGCACAAACTGGAGGACAGAAAGGTCCACCTAAACATGAGGGGGAAATTCTTTGCTGTGAAGGTGCTGGAACCCTGGAGCAGGCTGCCCAGAGAGGTTGGGGAGTCTCCTTCTGTGGAGAGATTCCAAACCTGTCTGGTTGCCCAGGGAGGTGGTGGAGTCACCATCCCTGGAGGTGTTCAAGAGGGGATTGGACGTGGCACTTGGCGCCATGGTTTAGCCATGAGGTCTGTGGTGACAGGTTGGACTTGATGGTCTTTGAGGTCTCTTCCCACCTTGGTGATTCGGTGATATTGCAGTCCTGGACAACCTGCTCTGGGTGGACCTGCTTTACTACGGGGCAGGGGGGAGGTGCTGGATGTTCTCCAGAGGTCTCTTCCAGTCCTCACCATTCTGTGATCCTGTTCATCAGAGTGACAAATTTAAAGGGGAGTTGAGCCACCCTATTCATATTGCAGTAGCTGCCAGAGGATCCATCAGAAATCACAGACACAAACCCAACATCTTTCATCCCAGGGCTTCATAGCCTGATGATCCCTGCCTTTGCTGGAGAGCACAGACAGACAGGTAGCAGCAAGTTGGCAATGCCAGGCCTTCCTCTCTAGATAAGCATCCATTTCTTTGCTTCTTTCCATTTGGTGTGTGTGTGATTGTTGGAGGATTTTGCTGGCAACAGCTCACCCACCACGGGAATATATTTTTCACAACAAGGATAATTAGCCATTGGAATAACCTCCTTCGGAATAACCTCCTTAGGGAAGTGCTGGAGTTCTCAACATTGGGCACTGATAAAACGTGCTGAGCCGTCTTATTTAGACCATGCTTC
Organism: Picus viridis; assembly: GCA_033816785.1. Taxonomy (NCBI): domain Eukaryota; kingdom Metazoa; phylum Chordata; class Aves; order Piciformes; family Picidae; genus Picus; species Picus viridis. The sequence continues at coordinate 3,992,088 of CM066583.1, read as the reverse complement.
GCCAAGAGAGCTTGGACCTTCCGACCTGGTATCCTGTGATTCCATCATTCTATGACCTGTGGCATGTGAGCCATGCTGTCCCTTAAGGAAGTGTATGAATTTCAGACGGGAACTGAGAAGCAGGAAAACTGGGACCTAGCTAGAGTACGGTGTCCAGCTCTGGAGTCCTCAGTACAGGAGAGACAGGGTCCTGTTAGAGCAGACCCAGAGGAGGTCACAAAAATGATCAGAGGGATCTGCTGTGAGGACAGGCTGAGAGAGCTGGGGTTGAGGATGATCAGACACTGGCCCAGGTTGCCCAAAGAGGTGGTAGATGCCCAGTCTGTGGAAACATGGTCAGGTTGAACAGGGCTCTGAGCAGCCTGCTGTAGCTGCAGATGTCCCTGCTGACTGCAGCAGGGGTTGGACTTGGATGAGCTTTAAAAGTCCCTTCCCACCCAAACCACTCTGATGCTATGACTCCAGCTCCCCACAGGCATGGTAAAGAGTCACATTTTGAAACAGGAAGGCTTAAAATTGACATGGATGTTAAACTCAGCATTAAAAAGAGCCTGGGTTGGTTGTCTCTGATAACAGCGAGCTACCATGAGGCTCTGAATGTCATTTGACACCAGTTATCAAAGCACCAGCCTGCCTCTCCCACCTCCTGTGGTTTCCTCTGCATTGACTTAGGTAGCCAGGATCTTGCAGGGGGACCTGGATGTTACTTTTGAGTAACTCAATGGAAAAAGAGGTTACACCTGTGAGTGCCAATTTCCCTCCCCTAGCCAAACACAAACACTGTTTAGGGGCCAAAGAAACATTCACCAGCTTGAGGATGAGACAAACCCTCTTGGAGTGAGTCATCCAGTGTTAGCCCCAGCAAAACAAAAGCTTTTTGCTTGGTATTGTGTCTCCTTTGCTCAGAGGTGTTTGGGTTTTGGTTGTTTGTTTGGCTGGTTGGGGCTTTTTTGTTGCACTTGGGTGTGGGGGTTTTGTATACAAATCCCAACAGATGAGAGAAACATTGAAGAATCTTTTGGCTTTTCTCGCTGTTCCTTTCACTGTAAACTACATCTGTGAAACAAGTGCTGTGATTAATGAGAGTGATAAAGAGCCTTCTCCCACCTTTCCTGAGGAAGAAGATGATTAATTGGAGCAAGACAGAGGCCCTCCTTGGATTTGATTAATACTCCCATTTTCTCAGGTGGTGTCGAGCCCCACCTCATGTATTCAAACCCCTTTTGTTGTGAGGACCATGCAATAAAAGCCCACTAAGCCCCTCAGCTGGGTAACCATTTTTGCTGTGTGAATTAGCTGGCTCTCAAGGGCTCACTCAGGAGCCTCCATAAGCCCTCACAGGAGATTAAGTGAAACAGCTCTTGCAGGCCTGAGCTCTTGCTTCAGATCTTGCATCCATTTGCTATTAACTCCTGCCGGGTCATGCTTCAGGTGAGCGAGCAGCTGAGGGGTTAGGAAAAGAGCAATATGGATCATTTTGCTCTCTGCCTTGAACCTGGCCAGGAAATCTGAATCTACAGCACAGGCACTGCTCCACAAATCTGCTCTGTGTCCCCTGAGCATGGGACTTGTGAGAGATGGTCACTGCATCCTTCCTCAGGGCTCTCATATTAAGTTCACAATCTTCAACCAGCTCGAATAAAAGTCCTTAAGGAAAGAGAGTTTTGTTGGGAGGGAAAGCCCAGATGCTTGTGCTGGTTTGCTCAAGTGTTCCTTTTCTGCTTTGGTTTAAAGACAGGTTTGCATTGCACAAACATGGAACCTGTTGGGTTGGAAGGGAATATGAAGCTTGTCTAGTTCCACATCCCTCTGCTGTGGGCAGGGACACCTTCCACAAGGTCAGATTGCTCCAAGTGCCTTCCAGCCTGACCTTGAACACTTCCAGGCATGGGGCATGCACAGCTTCTCTGGGGAACCTGTTCCAGTATCTCACCATCTTCACAGGGAAGAATTTCTTCCTAATATCTAACATAAAGCCCTTTAGCCCTTGTCCTATCCCTACACTCCCTTATAAAGAGTCCCTCCCCATATTTCCTGAAGGCCCCCTTTAACTACTGAAAGTCCACAAGATCATCTACCCGGAGCCTTCTCTTCTTTTCTCTAGGCTAAACAACCCCAACTGAGCCTGTCCCCATAAAGGAGGCTCTCCAGCCCCTTGATCAACTTTGTGGCCTCTTATGCTGTGATCCCCAGAGCTGGACACAATACTTCAGATGGGGGTCTCATGAGAATCCCAACTAATCTCTCTTTTAATCCTGAACTCCTTTCCATTCCTGGTTAGATGATTACATCCTGTCTGAGTGAAATGTCCCTTACAGCTCTCACCTCTGTGACCTGAGCTAGATTGTATGCTCTTGCTCTAGCAGGGGGATTGGACTCGGTGATCTCTTTGGGTCCCTTCCAACCCCTGATGTCCTGTGACCCAGGGTGAGGCAGCATGTGGAAAAAGGGAGTGATCCAGCCAGGTGGGCTCCGTGTCCCAGGGACTGCACTTCCAGAAGGACAACATTGCAGTGAGGAGCAGAAACCACCACCTGGGCAGATCTGTCTGAAGAAAGAACAGGACAGAGAGGCTCCACCAGCCATGACAGGGTCTACATTCCTGCTGCAGGATATTCTGAGTTGTCTGGGGGGAAAAAACCCCTTATTTATAACTTAGCCTGGGCTGCAGTTGTCTGGCTGATTTACTGCGAGCCCGGCTTGGAAAGCTGGAAAAGATACTTCTGGAAATGGCTTTTTTTCCCTTTTTTTTTTTCCCCTTCTTTTTTCTGAGCCCCTTGGTAGATTGAAACCCCAGGTTCAGGGAGGGCCAACGCTGAAGGCGTCACAATGTTTTTGTTCTCAAACCAGAGGGCAGAAATTGCACTCCTCGAGCCTAAATCCCTGCACGGCGCAGGCCAGAGGACGTCATCCGGTAATTGCTGTGGTTGAACCTTGTCCTTGGACAAGTGTCCACTTTGAGAGCCTGGGACTGGCTGAACACTTTTCCTTCTGGCCTGACATTTCCCTTGCTTTGTGGAGGGCCAAGAGTGGCTAGCTCTGTGCTTGGGCATGCGACACATTGGAGGAAACTCGATTCCAGTGAGTGCTGTGGTTAGTTTGTTTAGAAGCAAGCTGCTCACCCTGCCCTGAGTCATCGTCTTGACAAATATTTGACCTCTGCAGTACTTTATCATCCGGATGTGACCTGTGACTAACTGATCTTAGTATTTGTTTTTAACAGTTAACTGGAAGTTCTAAACAAATAAGGAATCAGTTTGGGACCTATTGAGACAAACACCACCCCCACCCCCAACCCCACCATCATTCAAAACCTTTGGAAAAATCCAGAGTTGAAAGAGGGTTTTGTTGCTGGGCTCGTGGGGACTTGGAGTTCTGGGTTCCAATGAGGTTAGAAATTTTAAGCCAGAAGGGGAAGAACATTAAAAATCACAGAATCAAAGAATCACAGAATCAGTAAGGTTGGAAAAGACCTCAGAGATCATCAAGTCCAACCTACCGCCCAACACCTCGTGCCTAACTAAACCATGGCTCCAAGTGCCACATCCAAGCCCCTCTTGAACACCTCCACCACCTCCCTGGGCAGCATATTCCAATGGCCAACAACTCTCTCTGCAAAGAACTTCCTCCTCACCTCGAGCCTGAACTTCCCCTGACACAGCTTGAGACTGTGTCCTCTTCTCCTGGTGCTGCTTGCCTGGGAGAAGAGACCAACCCCCACCTGGCTACAACCTCCCTTCAGGTAGCTGTAGAGAGAAATCCAAGTGGAATTTCAAGTCAAAACCCAAGGAACATCTTGGTACAAATTTTGAAGTAGAAAGTTCTGAGTGGTTCAAGTAATTTCTTCTTTAACTTTATCTCTTTGGGACAAACTCTTTGGTGACACTGAGACCAGCTACATGGATATCAATCTCACTGGTGACAGAACAGTAAGAAGACTTCAGGTTGCTTCTGGCTACAGCCTCTGCCAAAATTGCTTGTGCCTGGGAGCTTCCACAGGGAAATGGTATTACAGAGAATGAATGTTGTAAGGGACCTCTGAGGGTCATCCAGCCCAAACCCCCCTGCTAAAGCAAGGTCACCCACAGCAGCTTGCCCAGGATTGCAATACCCAGGCAGGTTTGGAATCTCTGCAGAGAAGGAGACTCCACAACCTCCTTGGGCAGCCTGCTCCAGGGCACCGGCAACCTCACACCAAAGTATTTTCTCCTCCTATTCAGCTTGAACCTCCTGGGTTCCAGTTTGTGCCTGTTGCCCCTTGTCCTGTTGCTGAGCACCATTGAAAAGAGTCTGGCCCCATCCTCTTGCCCCTCACCCTTTAGCTATTGATCAGCATTGATCAGATCTCTGCCAATTCAAGATCTCTGTGTTATTTTTCAGTAAAAGGCAAATGGCACTTTCTGGTGGAGCACCAGGCTGACCTTTACTGGCCAGGTGACCCTGGGCAGTGCTGCTGACATTTCCAAAGCACAACCCACCAAAAAGTCTGTGGTGAGAGCAGCTGAAACAACACTGATTGCTTCTGAAGTTCTCCTGGCTTACCCGAGGCTCTCTCCTGTGACAGCAGTCATTGCCACCTGCTTGAATCACAGTTATTTTGTCAGACTTTTTTTCCTCTAGATCTGCAGAAAACAGAGAAACTTTGAAAACCAAAGGTTTGGGGAAGGAGGCAGAATTCTACCTACTTGTCATCTCCTTTCCCTTTACTCTTTTATTCTCTTATTTTCTGCCCTTCTTTTGACATCACCTTCAAAGTCTGCAGTCCTTAGTTTTGCATGGTGGGGGCCTGGAGCACCCCTGTGAGGTGGAAAGGCTGAGAGCCCTGGGGCTGTCGAGCCTGGAGAAGAGCAGCCCGAGAGGGAATCTGATCAATAATGGTCAATAGCTAAAGGGTAGTGGTCAAGAGGATGGGAGATTCTTTCCACTCTTTTCAGCAAGAGGACAAGGGGCAATGGGCACAAACTGCAACCCAAGAGCTTCCATCTGAACATGAGGAGAAACTTCTTTGCTGTGAGGGTGCTGGAGTGCTGGGGCAGGCTGCCCAGAGAGGTTGTGTGAGTCTCCTTCCCTGGAGAGATTCCAAACCCACCTGGACACTGTGATTGGAACGTGCTCCGGGTGACCCTGCTTTAGCAGCAGTGTTGGACTGGATGATCTCCAGAGGTCCCTTCCAACCCCTGCTACGCTGGGATTCCTCTACTTTCTTCCCTGCACAGCAGAAATGTCATTTCCAGCAGCCTGGCTGTCACTCAGGCAGCCTGAAAGATGACAGCAGGGCTGCCCTTTGCGGCAAGGAGGGGAAAGCGCTGAAGCAGCAGGGTCTGCCCTCACCCTTGGAGTTCGGCTCGGCTTGCCTGACAACAAAACATGCGAGGAGCAGGCAGAAAGAGGAGAGAGGAAGGGGAGAGGGGAAGAGGAAAAAAAAAAAAGAAAGGCAGCAGCTTCTGTCTCTGGTGCTGACTCTGCCCACACTCTCCCTGCGCGAAGGAAGCAGACACAGCAGAGCTCCCTGCGAGCTCCTTCGGAGGGGGCTTGCAGACGCGGTGGTTTTTGTTTGTGTTGCTTTCTGCTGCCCTTTCTAACCGTGGGCTCACAGCCATGCTGCAGAGAGTGCTGGCACAGCCCAGGGAGCTGGGCGCAGCGGGACTCAAAGGGGGAGAGAGCAAAGAGAAGAAGATAGCGTGGAGAAAGCTCCAGTGGGTGTGAGTGCAAGGACCCATGCCCTGTCCCCACGGGTGGGACACTTTTCAGGACTGGGTGGAAGAGTTTATTGGTGGCTCCTCATCTAGGATCACGCTGATGAAGGCCTATTAAATACAATACAATACAATATTGTATTTACACAGAATATTTACACAGAACGTTAGGAGCTGGAAGGGAGCTCCAGAAATCATCAAGTCCAACCTCCCTGCCAAAGCAGGATCACCAAGGGCAGGCCACAGGGGAACACATCCAGGCAGGTTTTGAAAGCCTCCAGAGAAGGAGACTCCACAACCTCTTTGTGCAGCCTGCTCCCCTGCTCAGTCACCCTCACCATAAAGAAGTTTCTCCTCATGCTGTGGTGGCACCTCCTTTGTTCCAGCTTGTACCTGTTGTTTCTTGTCCTGCCACTGGGCACCACTGAAAATGGAGTAGACAAGCAGAGTATGTCCCAAGTTCTGCCAGGGTGAGCAATTCAGAGCACAAGCCTTTGAGCTGGAGCAACCAGGGACTGACACTTCTCTTGGTTTGAGCTTCACAGTCCCCCTGAGCCTCTGTGCATCACTCTGAGGCCATCGAGACCTCTTCCCTGGACACTGAACTGCATTTGGGACTTCACCTAGGAAGAGGTGAAACACACTGGGCTGCTCAGCTGCAGTCTGTGTAGGCAGAGGGGAACTGGTACAAAACCATAGGTCTGTCAACACCTAACTATTCCCAGGGCTGGGACTTCCCGAGCTGCCTTGGAAATAGAAGGAGGTGCATGTTGAAGCATGAAGCTCAGCCCCAGAGCTGTGCCAAACCAGAGCCAGACACTACCACAGACACACAGCAGATACCTGGTCAAGCCCTGCTCTGTTTCTGCTGTCCTGTTCTTCTGACTAGACCTGAGATACTGAACCTGTGCACCTGGCTCATGGGTATGAAGAGCTGCCAAGAGGAAGCAACATGAGCACAGTGCAAAGCATGACATGTCTGGAGCCCTGCCTGCTGCCAAGCTGCTGAGTTTAAAGCTTGCAGCAGAAAGCTGACACCCCTCAAACAGCATCCAGCTTTGGACCCAGAAGATCTGTGCTAGACAGGCTGATCCAACTTGGATCACCCTGACTTCAACCCATGAGTCCTCAGTGCCCAAGTGCCAAGTCCCTTTGGACATACTCTGGCATGGCAGCTTCTCACAGCAGTGTGCCCAAAGGCCAACAGCATCCTGGCCTGGATCAGCACTGGTGTGGCCAGCAGGAGCAGGGCAGGGATCATCCTCCTGTACTCAGCACTGGTGAGGCTGCACCTTGAATCCTGGGTTCAGTTTTGGGTCACTGAGGTGCTGGAGCATGTCTAAAGAAGAGCAAAGAAGTTGGAGAAGGGAGAACAAGTCTTGTGAGGAGCAGCTGAGGGAAATGTGGGGCTTTTTTCAGCCTGGAGAAAAGGAGGCTGGTGGGAGACCTTGCTCCTCCTGCTAAACTCCCTGAGGGGAGGTTGTACCAAGGTGGGGCCAGGGGGGTTTTTCACTCAAGGAACAAGGAAAAGAGGAAATGGCCTCAAATTGTACCACGGGAGGTTTAGGTTGGACCCAAGGAACAGTTTCTTCCAACAGTGTTGGCAAGCTCTGGACCAGGCTGCCCAGGGCAGTGGTGGAGTCCCCATCCCTGCAGGGGTGGTCCTGAGGCAGTTGGCTCAGCGGTGACCTGGCAGCGCTGGGTTAGGGGTTGGTCTTCTCCTACCAAAACGATTCTATGATTCCATGATTCTAAATCCTGCAGAGGGTCAGTGAACCTGACATTGACTCCCAGACCTGTCCCCCACACATGAACCAAACTTGAACATAAAAACATACAAACTCGAACACAGGTTTCACCTCACCATGAGGAGAAACTTTACAGAGAGATGACAGAGCCCTGGAGCAGGCTGCCCAGAGAGCTTGAGGAGTCTCCTTCCCTGGAGGCTTTCAAACCCTACCTGGATGCATTTCTGTGTGGACTACCCTAGGTGATCCTGCTTTTGGCAGGGGGGTTGGACTTGATGATTTCTGGAGGTCCCTTCCAACCTCTAACATTCTGTGATCCCTTTCACCTCCGGCAGGCCAGGATGCCAGCTGTGGTTTCTAAGCTTTGCAGGCTTCTTCCTGCACGTCAGACCAAAGGTGTCCTTCAGCCCCCATGACTGCAATCAAACTTGGTCTGGCAAGCCGGGCAACCCCGAGCCTTGCCTCTGGCAAGCAGCATCTGGTGATGGGAGCTGTGCTGTGCTCTCAGAGGTCTTGCAATTCCCCTGGCAAACCATCACTCATCTTCCAGCGCAATAAAGCGGCGATGGGGCCTTTAGAGCTGATCACTGAGAGCAGATTTATTAAGGATTAAGGAGAGGAGTGTGGGAGTGATAAAAACACTTGTGCTAACCTTCGGGCCGGGCTGGTGTTGACAATCATCTGAGAGTCTGAAATGGCAGCACAGCGAAAGCCTTCTCTGGTGTATCCGATTGATTGAAGGTTTAACAGGACACTGATCTGCTGTTTAAAGAGCAGCTGATGATTAGGAATGTATTCACTGGAAATCAACCATGTAACAGATGGTTATCTGGGGCCCTGCTTGCTTGGATAAATACCTGTGGTGCCACAGCCAATTTGAAACAAGAACTGGGAGCTGGGGTTGCTTAGCCTGGAGAAGAGGAGGCTCAGGGGAGACCTCATTGCTCTCTACAACTACCTGAAGGGAGGTTGCACCCAGGTGGGGGTTGGTCTCTCCTCCCAGGCAGCCAGCACCAGAACAAGAGGACACAGTCTCAAACTGTGGCAGAGTTCACCTCCAGGAGCTGCTCTGGAGCAAGCAGGAGGAGAGACAGAGAAGCCCAGAACAGCAGGGTTGGAAGAGACCTCTGACCATCACCTAATACAACTCCCCTGCTAAAACAGGGTCACACACTCCAGGTTGCCCAGGATCTCATGCAGGCAGCTTTGGGGAGGTTCAGGCTGGATGTTAGGGAGAAATTCTTCCCAGCAAGAGAGATTGCCCATGGGAATGTGCTGCCCAGGGAGGTGGTGGAGTGACCATCCCTGGAGGTGTTTAAAAAGAGCCTGGATGAGGCACTTGGTGCCATGGTTGAGTTGATGAGATGGTGCTGGGCCATAGGTTGGACTCCACGACCTCAAAGGTCTTTTCCAAGCTGGTTAATTCTGTAGTCTGTAACTTGCTGTGTTATTTCTCTGCTGTGTTCTTTTGGGTAATGCTGCAGAGCCTATTTGTTTGCTCCCCCATTCCTGACATACCAGAGGTGTTTGCCATTCCTAAGCCGTGTAGGCTTAGCCAGCATGCAATCATCATCACAACAATAATAAATAGTAATCATAATAATAATGCCTTTTATTTTTATGGCACCCACCAGCCACAGCTCTCCAGCTGCTTCATAAACAAGAATGCTCAATACCCAGGGAGCACTAAAACATCCACCAGCAAAAAAATAGAAAGAATAAAAAGCCAAGCAGAGTTCAAAACAAAAGGCAGCCTGGGTCATTAAAGCAAAGTAACGATGAATGCTGAGGAGGAGGAGGTCTCCAAGCCTCCCCTGAAAGCAAACCGTGGCAAGAGGCAGTGGGAGATGGGAGAAATGGAGGCTGCACACTGGGAAGGTGTGGGACTGCTCGGATTTTTCTCCTGTTACAGAACCACAGCACTGCCAGGGTTGGAAGGGACCTCAAGCATCATCCAGTTCCAACCCCCCTGCCACTTTCCACTACATCAAGTTGGCTCAGAGCCACATCCAGCCTGGCCTTAAAAATCTCCAGGGATGAGGCTTCCACCACCTCCCTGGGCAACCTGTGCCAGTGTCTCACCACCCTCGTGGGGAAGAACTTCTTCCTGACATCTAACTTCTTGCTAACATCTAACTAACTCTCCCCTTCTCTAGCTTGGATCCATTCCCCCCAGTCCTGTCACTCCCTGACACCCTAAAAAGTCCCTCCCCAGCTTTCTTGTAGCCCTCTTAAGACACTGGAAGGCCAAAAGAAGGTCTCCTTGCAGCCTTCTCTTCTGCAAACTGAACAAGCCCAACTCTCTGTCTGTCTTTATAGGAAAGGGGCTCCAGCCCTTTCATCATCCTCGTGGCCCTTCTCAAGACACATTCCAGAGAAGTTGAGAGTCCTCCACACATCCATCCATCCATCCATCCATCCATCCATCCATCCATCCATCCATCTGCCCATCCCACTGCCCCTTCTTTCTCATTTCTTTATTCACTTCTTTATCCCCTTCCAAAACCCAGGGCATCTAAAAGACACCACAGATTTGCCTCTTCCTCCACCAACCCCAGGGACTCCATTCAGTTGCTTAATTGTGGGCATAAAGCATCATCAGATGTGCCCTGAGGTATCTGAAAATCTCCTCAGGAGCCTGAAATTTATGAAGAGTTGACATGTGGAAGTCTCAGACCCTTCTGGAGTGGCATTCAGACGCCAGGTGGGATGTCCCAGAGCCTCTCAAGTGGCTCTAGATATACATTTAGGGAGCTGGGCTGAGTTGCAGGTGTCCACTGCTCATCTTCCATAAAGGGAGATCAGTGCCTTGCTGACAGCAGCCTCATGAGGTGAGATGCTTACCTGTGAAGCTGAAATCTGCCTGGGGATCTCTACAGGGGGTGAACTCTGGCTTGCATTTCCAAAGCAGCCTGTGACGTTCCTGTCTGCTCAGGGCAGTGCAGTCACCACCAGCATGTTGCTTAGAAGCTCAAGGAGGCTTAGCTTGGAGACAGCCTGGGCAGGAGCTTGTTCCAGACTTGTCCACAGACACAAAAGACAAAGGGGAAAGAAAGGAAGAAAAGAAAGAGGTTCCAGGAAGAACTGCAGCAGTTGCAGTCTTGCCCTTTGAAAAGTGCAGGTAATTAGTAGCTTACTGAGTATTGAATCCTAGGTTAATTGGCTTGGATTAGGTCACAGTTCCCTGTCCTCCTCACATGTGTCACCTCCTTCTTGCTGTGCCAGAGGCTGGTGGGAGGAGAGAGAGAGCACTGAGCATCATGAATGTGCACCATGAGTAGCAGGGCCTTAAAGTGACTGGGAGGGGAACTTAACTGGGGGCAGAAGGACCCTGCTGACTGAGCCAGCCTGGAGGTTGTTGGTTTGGAGAGGCCAAGAGAAAGGGAAGAGAGATAAGGGTTGGGAATGGGCTTTGACTAGTGTGTGATACAAGAGCTTACAAATATCTGAAGTGTGTGAAATGCAGAGCAGGAAGAACAGCCCTGATAGCAGACACTGCTGCTTGTGAATGTCCTCACCTTTCATGGATCCTTCCCATGTAGGAGGGACATAGGAAGTCAGCTCCTGGTAGCCAGGCAGCTAAGAATAGCTGATGCCTGATAGCTCCCATTGGACCTGCATTAGAAAACCACCTTCATTGCATTCATGTAGTGACTTTGGCTTTACACCACTCCTGTCAAGGCACTTGACAACTGGAAAATAGCTGAAGGACAGAGCTCAGAGGGTTATGATCAGTGGCACAGAGTCTAGTTGGAAGCCAGCAGCTAGCAGAGTTCCCCAGGGCTCAGGACTAGATCCAGTCTTGATCAGCATCTTCATCAACAAGCTGGGTGAAGGGACAGAGAATGCTCTCAGCCAGTTTGCTGATCCAGAACTGGGAGGGGTGGCTGACATCCCCTCAGGCTGTTCTGCCATTCAGTGAGACCTGGACAGGCTGCACAGTTGGGTGAGAGGAACCTCATGAAGTTCAGCAAGGACAAGAAGGCCAATGGTGTCTTGAAGTGCATGAGGAAGGGCACAACTAGCAGGTTGGGGGAGGTTCTCCTCCCCTCCTACTCTGCCCTAGGGAGGTCAAATCTGGAGTATTTGGTCCAGTTCTGGGCTCCTCAATTCAAGAAAGCCAGGGAAATACTAAAGAAAGCCCAACAGAGGCTGCAAAGCTGCTGAGGGGACCAGAAATTCCAGCTAAACATAAGGAAAGAACTTTCCAAGATGCTCCTCCCAACCCATTTCTCTGTGATTCTATGAGAACCAAGGACTCTCCAAGGTTGTATTTGACCAAGGAACTGGGAATAAAGCTGTGGCAAACTGGCATTTCAACCACATTCACCTGGGGAATAAATAGATAAACCCAAGGGAGTTAAGAGAATATCTGCCCCAAAAGACCTCACAGTGAATGGAATGGAATGGGATAGGATAGGATAGGATAGGATAGGATAGGATAGGATAGGATAGGATAGGATAGGATAGGATAGGATAGGATAGGATAGGATAGGATAGGATAGGATAGAATAGAATAGACCCGGTTGGAAGAGGCCCTCAAGATCATTGAGTCCAACCTATCACCCAACACCATCTAACCAACTAAACCATGCAACCAAGCACCCCATCCAGTCTCTTCCTAAACACCTTCAGGAATGGTGACTCCACCACCTCCCTGGGCAGCACATCCCAATGGCCAATCTCTCTTGCTGGGAAGAATTTCTTCCTAACATCCAGCCTGAACCTCCCCTGGCACAGCTTGAGACTGTGTCCTCTTGTTCTGGTGCTGGTTGCCTGGGAGAAGAGACCAACTCCCACCTGGCTACAACCTCTCTTCAGGGAGTTGTAGAGAGCAAGAAGGTCTCCTCTTCTCCAGGCTAATCACCCCCAGCTCCCTCAGCCCCTCTTCATAGGGCTTGTGCTCCAGACCCCAGTTGTCAGAACCCTGGCACCAGGTGCTGAAGGACATGGTTTAGGGGTGCCCTGGCTCTGCTGGGTTAATGGTTGGACCTGATGACCTCAAAAGCCTCTTCCAGCCAAAACCATTCTATGATTCCATGTGGCTCCACTTCTTGTTAACTGCAAGCCTCCAAAGAATCCTCTAAACTCTATATTTAGTGAAGATAAAGTTGCCTAGGACCTGGCTGAGAGATGTTATTTTGGATCTGAACATATTGTAAGGAAGTACTTAAAATATTTTACAGCCTTCCCCACCCCCCCCTCTTAAAAACAAATCAGTATTTTAACTGGGGGGATAAATAAGAATGGGGTCAATCTAAAATAGAATCAGAGCAAAACTGTGGTGTTCTGAAATGCACTGGGATCTCTCAGGCAAAAAAAACCCCAAACCAACCCAAACCTCTGACAAGACTCAGAGGATTTCACAGAACATTTTGGTGATTTGCTTTCCCCTTTCACCCCTCTTCCAAAATAGGTTCACCTAAAAGATCTGACTGAGTCCCAAGGGATTAGGCTGTAGGACTGAATCCAGACCTGCAGCCTGAATTTAGCTCATTAGTGGCCAGGGCCAGAGACTGCAGCTCCAAAACTCCTGGCTGAGGGAAGGTCACTGCATCAAAACTGGACTGATAGCAAAAGAAGGAAAAGTGCAGGTTGCTTGGCAGAGGAATTGTCCTGGCAATGCTGTCTCCAAGGAAGACCCCTTGCAGAAGGGAGGTTCACTGATTATTTGCAGAGGTTAAGCAAACTCTGAAGTGAGGGGGCAGCTGGTCCCTTTCCCGTGTGACAAGCAATAGGACAAGTGGAAACGGCCTCAGGTTGCACCAGGGGAGGCTTAGGTTGGGCATGAGGAGCAATCTCGTCCCCAGTGAGGTTGTCAAGCCCTGGAATAGGCAGCACAGGGAAGTGCTGATTGGACCTGATGACCCTCAAAGATCTCTTCCAATCAAAAGGATTCTATGAACAGTTGAAGATCTTTGGAGATCTTCTACTTCAGCAGGGTCACCACGAGCAGACTGCCCAGGATCACATCCAGGTGGGCTAGGAATCTCCCCAGAGAAGATTCCACAACCTGTCTGGGCAGCCTGCTCCAGTGCCCCATCTCTCTTCTGGACTCCTGCACTTCAGATCTTGACCAGCATTGAGAAGATCCCCTCTCAGCTTGCTCTTCTCCAGTCTAAACAGCCACATCTCTCTCAGCTTTTCCTTTGCAGCCCACTCCTTATCTTTGTAGCCTCTGTTGGACTCTTTACAGTAGTTCTCTTTCTCCCTTGAGCTGGGAAGCCCTGAACTGGACTCGGTACTCCAGACATGGCCTGTGTAGGAAGGATCAGTCCCTCCAGCAGCTGGGTTGAATCCTTGAACACCATGACGTGTCGCTGTTCACTGTGAACACCATGATGCAACCTGCCCTGGAGAATTACCATAGGAAAGGTTAGCCAGCTGGGACCAGCCACTGTGAAATTACTTTTCCTTCTTCAGGGATCTCTCCTAGAAGATCTTCTCAGGCTTGACTGAACTCCCAGCAGGTCAAGGTCTGTGCCACACACTCACCAAGATGTACCAGACAGTTCCTAGTGGCAGGAGGCAAAGCAATTCACGCTCACCTGAAGAGGTAACATTAGTCCGGGAAGATCTCCTCTGTTAGCCCTTAAAATAGAGGTGTGTGGAGGATAAAAGGGGAAGGGATGATGGTGGAGGAGGAAGGGGACACTCTGGGCTGATGGATGGAGCTCAGTTACTCTGAACTGGAGTGAGCTGTGGTGATTTATTCAAGCTGGCAAGGTAGGCAGGGAGTTTTGGCCTGGGGCAGTGAGTAAGCTTCAGTTTCTGCAGGGTGGAGCTCAGAATTCTTTTATATATTATGCAAAATTTAAAATAGGAAAGAAACTGATTCATTCCCTCCAGCCCTGAGGAAGACACTCTTCAGGTTAACATTAGGTGTGTCTGCTGAGAACGTGGTGTAAAAGAGGTCAGGAGGCACATGAAGGACATGCACATGCATCTTCCCAGGCAGGAAGGCTCGTTAGGAGACCTGAGAACTACAGGGAGGCCCTAGGCAAGACCTCTCTGCCAGCATGGCAATGTCAAAGGATGCTGCTACCTTGAAGATGGAGAAAGGAGCACTGCCTTGCACAGAAGTGGTGCACGAGGGGAAATGCAGGCAGCAGGCAGATGCCAGGTCAGCCTAGAGTGAAGATGATGGAGAAAGGAGCACTGCCTTGCACAGGAGTGGTGCACGGCAGGCAGCAGGCAGATGCCAGGTCAGCCTGGAGTGAAGATGATGGAGAAAGGAGCACTGCCTTGCACAGGAGTGGTGCACAAGGGGAAATGCAGGCAGCAGGCAGATGCCAGGTCAGCCTAGAGTGAAGATGATGGAGAAAGGAGCACTGCCTTGCACAGGAGTGGTGCACAAGGGGAAATGCAGGCAGCAGGCAGATGCCAGGTCAGCCTGGAGTGAAGATGATGGAGAAAGGAGCACTGCCTTGCACAGAAGTGGTGCACGAGGGGAAATGCAGGCAGCAGGCAGATGCCAGGTCAGCCTGGAGTGAAGATGATGGAGAAAGGAGCACTGCCTTGCACAGGAGTGGTGCACGAGGGGAAATGCAGGCAGCAGGCAGATGCCAGGTCAGCCTAGAGTGAAGATGATGGAGAAAGGAGCACTGCCTTGCACAGGAGTGGTGCACAAGGGGAAATGCAGGCAGCAGGCAGATGCCAGGTCAGCCTCCGAGCAGACTCTTTTCTCAAGCGTCATCTGCTCCCCTGAGCCAAGAACTGCCACTGACCTCTTGCTGTGTTTGTCCTGCCTGCCCCACTTGAAGCAGGAGGAGATGTCTGAAAGGGGAAAGTGGAAAGTGTGATTGTAAGCAGCCCCAGTTCACACCCTGCTTTGAAGGGAAAACACATTGTCTGTCTGCCAGCCAAGTTTCCTCCCTTCCTGGGACTGGCTGCGTTGGCAACACAAACAACAGCAACCAGGCAGCGACCAAGAGTTCCAACAATGACCGTGGCTCTGTGGTGAATGGAAGGACTTTATGGCTCTTCATGAAGAGACACTTCCCCCACACACCCTGAATTTTCAGCTTCATCTCCCTATTTTTGCCCCCAAAGGGGCATTCTTTAAAGAATGCCAGTGTGGGTGCAGCGGGTTCCTGCTGAGTCAGCTTCCCTTGCTCCAAAACCCTTCTTCCAACTTCCCAAGGGAGCAGATTCACCTGGTAGACGGCCCAGCAAAAGGATTCTTTAGCTACCACCTGAAACCTTACCCAGGAAGGTGGCAGAAGTGCTGGTCTCTCAGTATTACACCCACAGACCAAAAAGATGACCTTTCTTGCCCACAGGTCTGGTCCCCAGGAGAACAGAACTTTGTTCTTGGCTCTGTCTTTGAATCAGTCATTTTGCCTCTCTTTCCATTTCTTTAAAGGTCAGGACAGTCTCTCTAAGTAGCACTGTGGTGACTAACAGCACAGAGCCCTGATCTCAGCCTCTTGCTGCTGTGGCAGTACAAATAAGCTTGGGCTCCAAAGTCCTCCCACCGTGGGCTCTAGCGCTGTCACACTCATTGCCCTTCTATCAATGGAGGAATCACAGAGGAGAGCAATTGAGTCATCACATTTATGAGTCCCTAAAGTGCTTATCAGTTCCTAAGTGGAGCTTATACTCACCAGAGGCACCATGGCAGCAAAAGGCAGTGAAAGAAGCTCATCATGTGCTCAAGAAGTGCCTGGCTGTGTGGTAACATGAATCACCCTCATGCAAAGAGAGAGTTTTAGGCATGTAGTAATGCAAACCAACTGCTAAAGCTTCCAGAAGTGGAACCAAACTACAGCTTCAGCTGGGTGTGGAGTCCTGTGCACGGTGACAATGGATTATTACTTCAGGGGAGGCAGGGAAGGAAAAAGGGTGCTGAGGCTATGCTTGCCTGCCAGTGGTTCCAGGTGCCTGCTATCCTTTCTGGCAGTGCTTGCCCACTTACAAAGCCTAGGGCTGGTTCTAGCTAATGAACCATTTGCCTTGTGAGGCTGCTCTAGGTAAGAGAGATCACCTCCCTGGTGGGGATTTCACAGCACCGCAGCATGGTGGGGGTTGGAAGGGACTCATCTAGTCCAATCCTCCTGCTCAAACAGGGGCACCCACAGCAGCTTGCCCAGGATCACAATGTTCAGCTGGGTTTGGAATCTCTCCACAGAAGGAGACTCCACAACCTCTCTGGGCAGCCTGAGACAGGGCTCCAGCACCCTTAAAGTCAAGAAGTTTTTCCATATGTTCAGATGGAAGCTCCTGGGTTCCAGTTTGTGCCTGTTGCCCCTTCTGTTAGTGGGCACAACTGGCCCCATCCTCTTGACCCCAACCCTTTAGCTATTGATCAGCACTGAGAAGATCCCTCCGTGATTTTTCTATCTCAAAGGGCAGCTATGGAACCTGTCTCTGTTACTGTGGTGGGTTGAAAACCACCACAGTTACCATCACTAACTTTTATGTCATGGTAGAAGTCAGTAAGGGGACACTTTGAAAGCCCTTCATTGCAGAAGATGTGAGGCAGGTTGCAGCAGAGCTGCCCCAATAAACCATTACCCCAGCTGTGAAAGATTGGCAAGCAGGAAGTGCTGCAGGGCTTAGTCTGGAAGACCTCAGGAAAGGTGTCCAAAATCATCATGGGGGTGAAATCTGGAGCTGTGTAGGTGGCTGTTGACATCTCTTCTGTCCTGAACTGACCAAACTGTGCAAAGCATCATCATCCACTCTAGGCATCCACGTGCATTGCCCTGTTGGTTTTGCAAGAGCTTGCCCTGCCTGGGCTGTGAGAAGGTTTCCTGACAGAGCCTCAGTCTGCAGGGAGAAACCCAGAGTCCACAGAGACTCTGTGCTCCTGTGCAGGGAGCTGCTACAGACGTTGGGCTGTGTGCCTCAGAGTGCCGTCCTGTCCCCACACCTCCTGTTTGAAGCACCCCATTTGGACCTCAGTTGGTGGCAGCCGAAGTACGCCTGGCCCCTGGTCCTCTCTCTGCCCTCCCAGGGACGGTGAAGGCTACAAAGGGACGGAGGGCGTGATCCCAACGCTTCCCGTCGCGCTCAGACTGATAGCACAGAGATTGGAGGTGGAAAGAACACCTATGAGGTCATCTCTGACATCCCCAGAGAGCAATTTGAGATTGTTCCTTTGCATTTTATTATCTGGTGCTCTGTCCAGCTCAGCAGCAGCATGACTAAAACCACAATCTTCCCAGAGCTTCCTTAGGGGAGATTTCTTACTGTCAGGAAACATTTCCTGATATTCAACCTAATTTTTCCTTTCCTCAGATTCATTCTATTTACACCTATTCTCAGGCAGACCTCACCCAGGGCAACCTCTCCTCCTCCACTGAGTTCAGGCTCTTTTTGAACTTTATTGTTCTGAACAGAGTTTTGCTGCACCCCCAGTTCCCTCCGGGTAGCCCCAGCTCAGCGATGAGCCTCAGGCTCATAGTGCACCTCTCAGCCAGGAGGGACATGGACCTGTTGGAGTGGGGCCAGAAGAGGTCATAAAGAGGGTTCAAGGGTTGGAACCCCTCTGTTTTGAGGGCCAGGCTGAGAGAATTGGGGTTGTTCAGCCTGGAGAAGAGAAGGCTCAGGTGAGACCTTCAAATACTTAAAAGGGGCTGCTCAGACAGCTGGGGACAGACCTTTTTAACAGGGTCTGTTGTGACAAGACAAGAGGTGGTGGTTTGAAACTAAACAGGGGGAGACTCAGATTAGAGAGGAGGAATAAATACCCCTCCCTCCCCCCAGAGGGCAGTGAGACCTTGGCTCAGGTTGCCCAGAGAGGTGGTAGGTGCCCCATCCATGGAAACATTTCAGGTCAGGTTGAACAGAGCTTTGAGCAACCTGCTCCAGTTGCAAATGTGCCTACTGGCAGCAGGGGATTACACAAGATGATCTTTAAAGGCCCTTTCAACGCAAACACTATAGTTCTTACCACATATGGAAGTAGTGAGGCAACATCTCCTGTCCACATGCAGAAGCCAAAGCTTCCCTGGGCCAGAGGAATTCCCAGGTAGAATCTTCCAAAACGCTTCAGTTGAAGGGAGCAGCCTCAAGAGGCTGGAGTGACTCACAGCTTCTTGGGTAGAAAGCCTCTTTCTTTGCTTCTTGGTTGCCCACCATGCAGTACTGTGGGCACTTTGTCTGCACCCAAGGGAAGGAAGAATTGTCTTCTTTTGACTCCAGAGGCAGAAATGATAGCAGTGCCCTGTTGGGAGCAGAGGCTGAGCAGCCCACAGCTACAGCGATTTCATCAAGGAAAGCCTCTGAGGCATGCAGGCAGCCCTTCGTCAGCTCCTCACAATTTGCTTCTAGGGAAATATAGAAGAGCAGTGATGGCTTTTACCCTGGCTGGGCAGTGGTTGGGATGCAGAAGTTGATGCTTCTCTGCACAGCTTTGTTTCCAGCAATTAACCATCCTTCCTTCGCCACCCTGAGCGCAAAGCCAGCACGCTGCGAGGGACTCCGGCTGGCACAGGCCGAGTGTTCCCCGGGCAGACAATGCCCAGCCAGGCTCTCCTGATTAGCTCTGATTACTCAGGGGCTGCTCTTACAATGCCACATTAGGAAGAGCTGCTTTGTCTTGGGGGAAATGCGTGAGCAGCCACACTGACGTGCTCACAGGGTACATGAGCTCAACGGGGAGGTTGGGGCGAGCAGCCTGCTCCGGGCACTCCTAATGCCCTGTGTGCACTCAGCAAGAACACAAACTCCATCTGGCTTAATGGGCCTGCAAGGCAGAGGGAATGCAGGCTTGCAAGGCATCTCAGGAGGTCACCTAAGCTTCCAAGACCAGCTGTGACATTGTCCATGTTTAACCTCCCAATAGGGAGCTGCTTGAAAGAGTCCAGCACAGAGCCACGAAACTGATGAAGGGAGTGGAACATCTTCCTCATGAGGAGAGCCTGAGGGAGCTGAGGGCTCTTCAGCTTGGAGAAGAGCAGACTGAGAGGTTACCCCATTCATGTGGATAAAGATGTGAAGGGTGACTGCTCAGAGGCTGGAGCCAGGCTCTGCTCAGTTATGCCCAATGACAGCACAAGGGGCAATGGGTGGAAGTTAAGGCATAGGAAGTTCCATGGAAACAGGAGGAAGAATTATTGCCTTGTGAGGGTGACAGAACACTGGAACAGGCTGCCCAGGGGGTTGTGGAACCTCTCTCTCTCTGGAGATACTCAAGACCCACCTGGAGGAGTTGCTGTGTGATCTGCTCTAGGCGATCTTGCTCTGGCAGGGGGGTTGGACTTAATCTCTTGAGGTCCTTTCCATCCCTTAACATTCTGTGAACCTGTATCTGTGGCTAAACTCTGGCAAGAAAAGGCTCCAGGGAGACCTTCTTGTGGCATTTCAGTACTTAAAGGAGCCCCAGATCCCTCAGCCACTCCTTATAATAAGTTGGAGTCATATAAATGGGGCAAACTCATCCCTTCATGCTGAGGAGAGAGCTTTACTCCTGGATGAGTTCTCCACTGAGGTGCCACAGAACACAGCACCTCGCAGGACCAAGTCTTCGCTGGTCTTGACACTGATTTTTCCATCTCATGGCTGCAGTTCAAGGACACCCAGCAAGGCCAGGCACTCAGGTATGAAAATGATTGCTGTGATTGCCACAACACCCTGAATGACCTGGGCTAATGGTTTCATTTTGTTGTGGCTTGTGAATGCTTTTGGTGTACTGGAGCTACAACAACATTTTGATACCCTTAGATTTACCCCAAACCCCCTGGCTTTGCCCTGAGTTTGGGGCAGCACAACTTGACTCGAAGCAAAAGCAGTTAAGCAAGCCTTTAAAAAACTCTGAGTGAGCTCTGCTCTGAGCCTGTCCCCTGGGCTGCTCTGAGGTAACCTAAGCTGCTCAGGGATTTGTGGCTGCTGTCTGTGTGTGTTGCTACTGGCTGCAATGCCTCAGGTGGAAATGAAGCACCTGGGTCACAGCCTTTTCATTCCAGCTTCCAAATTTCATCATCTCGAGATCTCTAACTTGCCACAACCCAAAGACAACTGTGCCACCAGGCTGCCATGGGCTCCTGCCAGCAGTGTGCCCTTCTGGCTATTAAGGCCAATGGTCTCCTGGGGTGTATGAAGAAGAGTGTGCCAGCAGGTTGAGGAAGGTTCTCCTGCCCCTCTACTCTGCCATAAGGAGGGTTGGGGCTGGGTCTGGGGTCCCTAGCTCAAGAATCAGGGAACTATTTGAGAGAGTCCAGTGGAGGATAAAAAGGTACTGAGGAGACAGAAGCATTTCTGTGAGAAGGAAAAGCTGAGAGCCCTGGGGCTCTTGAGCCTGGAGAAGAGCAGCCCTAGAGGGGATCTGAGCAATGCTCAGCAAGAGCTAAAGCAGGAGGAGCAAGGGGATGAGGCCAGACTCTTTTCAGTGGTGCTCAGTGACAGGAGAAGGGGCAGCAGGCACAAACCAGAATGCAGGAGGTTCCATCTGGGCATTTGGAAAAAGATATTTGCTGTGCAGGTGATGAGAAGTGGAACAGTTTGCCCAAAGAGGTTGTGGACTCTGGAGAGTTTCCAATACAGTTTGGAGAAGAGGAGGCTGAGGGGAGACCTCAGCATCCCAGGTTGGACCTCATCACAGGTTGGACTAGATCTTTGAGGTCTCTTCCAACCTTGGTGATACTGTGATACTGTGATCTCTACAACTACCTGAAAGGACATTGTAGAGAGGCTGGTGCTGGTCTCTTCTCACAGGTAACTACAGAATACAGAATTAACCAGCTTGGAAAAGACCTTTGAGGTCATGGAGTCCAACCTATGGCCCAGCACCATCTCATCAACTCAACCATGGCACCAAGTGCCTCATCCAGGCTCTTTTTAAACACCTCCAGGGATGGTCACTCCACCACCTCCCTGGGCAGCACATTCCCATGGGCAATCTCTCTTGCTGGGAAGAATTTCTCCCTAACATCCAGCCTGAACCTCCCCAAAGCTGCCTGCATGAGATCCTGGGCAACCTGGAGTGTGAGACTCTGCTTTAGCAGGGGAGTTGTATTAGGTGATGGTCAGAGGTCTCTTCCAACCCTGCTGTTCTGGGCTTCTCTGTCTCTCCTCCTGCTTGCTCCAGAGCAGCTCCTGGAGGTGAACTCTGCCACAGATGTGTGGTGGCAACCTGCAGCTCACAGGTCCTCCTAGACTTCACCACATGGATGTGTAGCTATAAACAAAAATGAGTCAAAACCTTGGGTTTCCTTATCTGACCTTCAGGGTAGTGTTTGAAGGATGTTTTGATGAGAATGGCAATAACAAGCCAGGCTCAACAAACCTGAGGAAACCTGAGAGCTGGCTTCTGGAGAGTCCCCAGGGCCTGAGTTTCTGGTGTCATTCTTCCATATTCATTGACTTTGTGGCCCCTTGTTTGCTACCACGCCAAAATAATAATCATCATAAAAATAGTAAGAATCAAGACTTGCTCACATTGTCTATCAAGTTCCCTGGGTTTCTGTAAGCATTTCCAGGAAACTAGGCAGTGCAATGGCTGAGCAACATCACACAGCTTTCCGTGGCTGAGGGTAGAAGGTCACTTGGTGGTTTATGGCAGCCCTGTGATTTGTTTCGAGCAACAATTGGAAAGAGAAGGTCTCTGTCAACAAACAACAAGCTTGTTGCCCTGGCCAACACGGGGATGTCTGTGTTTCTAGGGCTTGGGCAGGCGAAGGCTACGTGAGGGACGAGGAGCAGCTGCTCACAGTTGGTGTGGCTCAGGGATTTTGAGTGAAAGATTATTTCAGTTCATGGCTGCCATCAGTGGGCTGGGGCAGGAGAAGATAGCCATACAGGCAGCCTATGGGAGTTGGACTAGATGACCTTTAAGTCCCTTCCAACCCAGAGCATTCTATGAATAGAATAGGATAGGATAGGATAGAATAGGATAGGATAGAATACAATACAATACAATACAATACAATACAATACAATACAATACAATACAATACAATACAATACACCAGGTTGGAAGAGACCTTCAAGATCATCGCGTCCAACCCATCAAACAATCCAACCCACCCAACAACTAGACCATACAGCCAAGCACCCCATCAAGTCTTCTCCTGAACACCTCCAGTGAAGGTGACTCCACCACCTCCATGGGCAGCCGATTCCAATGGCCAATCACTCTCTCCGTGTAGAACTTCTTCCTAACATCCAGCCTAAACCTGCCCTGGCACAGCCTGAGACTGTGTCCTCTTGAATAGGATAGGATAGGATAGGATAGGATAGGATAGGATAGGATAGAATAGAATAGAATAGAATAGAATAGAATAGAATAGAATAGAATAGAATAGAATAGAATAGAATAGAATAGAATAGAATAGAATAGAATGGAATGGAATGGAATGGAATGGAATGGAATGGAATGGAATGGAATGGAATGGAATGGAATGGAATGGAATGGAATGGAATGGAATGGAATGGAATAGACCAGACCAGGTTGGAAGAGACCTTCAAAATCATCACATCCAACCTATCAACCAATCCAACCCACCTAAACAACTAACCCATGGCACCAAGCACCCCATCAAGTCTCCTCCTGAACACCTCCAATGAAGGTGACTCCACCACCTCCCCAGGCAGCCCATTCCAATGGGCAATCACTCTCTCTGCGTAGAACTTCTTCCTAACATCCAGCCTAAACCTCCCCTGGTGCAGCTTGAGACTGTGTCCTCTTGTTCTGGTGCTGGTTGCCTGAGAGAAGAGACCAACCTCTGCCTGTTTACAACCTCCTTTCAGGTAGTTGTAGAGAGCAAGAAGGTCTCCCCTGAGTGTCCTCTTCTCCAGGCTAAGCAACCCCAGCTCCCTCAGCCTCTCCTCACAGGGCTGTGCTCCAAACCCCTCACCAACTTCGTTGTCCTTCTCTGGACATGTTCCAGCAAGTCAACCTCCTTCCTGAACTGTGGGGCCCAGAACTGGACACAGGACTCAAGGTGTGACCTAACCAGTGCAGTGTACAGAGGGAGAATGACCTCCCTGCTCCTGCTGGCCACACTGTTCCTGATGCAAGCCAGGATGCCATTGGCCCTCTCGGCTGCCTGGGCACACTGCAGGCTCATGAGCTACAAGGTGTAGGTCCCAGGTGTTACAGTAATCAGGTGGTTCATTTCTTTCAACCTTTCTTCATCAGAAAGGTGCTCCAGTTCCCCTCATCATCCTCACAGCCTCCACTGCTCTCTTTCCAGTAGATTCCTGTCTCGTTTGAACTGAGAACCCAGAATCTTTTCCAACTCAAAACATTGTTTGATTCTGTGATTCCATTACCTTATGATACTTCTATGACTCTGTTATTTGATGTGAGGGGTGTCCTATCTGCCTGCAATCCCTGGATCCACACATGCAAACAGAACAGCTCCCAGTTACTGTCCTTTACTATACTTTGACTTGTGTAAGTCATTGACTTACACAAGACCTTTCCTGAGGGGCTAGAATTTGTCCTTTCTGATGACACATGATTGAACTGGCAGAATGGATGATCCCTGCCAAGACCCTTTCCAAATCCATGAACCAGACCACTGTTACAAGACCTCGTCTCCTGTATGTTGTTGACTTTGTCCAGTTCAACAAGACATGACTCATGAGGGGAAAAATCACAACCTTACCCCAAGAGACTCCTTTGCAGGCTGACAGTTTGTCTCACTATTGAGAAACGCTTCCTGATAGTTCCACTGGAAGTTTCCTCTCCTTCTTTACAGCTTATTCCTCCTAGATAACAATCTCAGGTTTATATATAGTGTTGGAGCAGTAAAATCCCACCTGAGCAGCAGGCTGAGTGCCTCTAAACAGTCCTGAGATCTTCTAGGAGAACCCCCTCCCTTCCTGCTGTGTCAGAGGGAACTTGCAGACTCTGAGGACCTCATCATTCCTTCTAAAAGGCAAGAAAATGAGGCTGGGGAGAGGTCATGAGCACAATCCCTCTGAGGAGAGGCTGAGGGAGCTGGGGTTGCTCAGCCTGGAGAAGAGGAGGCTCAGGGGAGACCTCATTGCTCTCTACAACTCCCTGAAGGGAGGCTGTAGACAGGTGGGGGTTGGTCTCTTCTCCCAGGCAACCAGCACCAGAACAAGAGGACACAGTGTGAAGCTGCACCAGGGGAGGTTTAGGCTAGAGGTGAGGAGGAAGTTCTTCCCAAAAAGAGCAAGTGGCCACTGGAATGTGCTGCCCAAGGAGGTGGAGGAGTCACTATCCCTGGAGGTGTTCAAAAAGACTTGGATGTGGCACCTGGAGCCATGGTTTAGTTAGTCAGGGGGTGTTGGGTATTAGGTGATAGGTTGGACTTGTCTGAGGTATTTTCCAGCCTGGTTGATTCTGTGAGTCCATGATTCTAAAATAAATCCTTTGAAAAGCTGAAGTACTTAAGCCTTGCCTGCTGCTAGAGGGAAGCAGCTGTGCTCTGCTGTGCAGGAATCCAGGCTGAGAAGTAAAATAAAGGCATTTGCATCCCATGGGAATGACAGGTGGGAAGTGGGGTAAAATCCACCTTGATTGAAGGAAACAGACCAGGATGGAGAAGGCTACTTCCCATAGCTGGCAAGGTATTGGCACAGCAGCCTGGGCTGCTGCAGCCTGGTGGGAAGTGTCCTTGTTGAAAGATCAACTGAGCAAGCTCAAGACCATCACATCTATTTTGATGGAGGTAGAAAGAGGAAGAGAATGGGGAGAGGATGGATTTAGTTTGGTTATATACATATATATATGTGTGTGTGTGTGTGTGTGTGTGTATATATATATAAATTTTTTTGCATCCTGCCTGCCCCTTAGCTTCTAAAGCAAACTCACTCCAAGGACTATTCTGCAGGTCTGGGATTATGCTGAAGTGAAAACTTTCATTTTTGGTTCAACGAAGCAAAACAAAACTGCCTGATTCAGAAATGTCAAAAC
Source organism: Picus viridis (assembly GCA_033816785.1). Lineage (NCBI taxonomy): Eukaryota > Metazoa > Chordata > Aves > Piciformes > Picidae > Picus > Picus viridis. Next base: position 3,966,811 of record CM066583.1, on the reverse strand, counting down.
ACTCCATTTTGCTCTGAAGTATTTCAAAGCCAATGTTTTTCCTCTCTTTTCCATGAACAAGTTAAATATTTGCATATGGAGCAGATTTCTGTGTAATCTCACACGCAGAGGGAGCAAAAGTTGAAATTTCAGCACAACAGAGTTTCAGGCAGAGCCTGGTTCTGCTCCTAGTTAAAGTAAAACTTGGGATGGCCTCAGTAATTAATCACCTTTCTATCAGATGAGGAATCATAGAACCATAGAAAGGTCTGGGTTGGAAGAGACCTCCAAAGATAGAATAGAATAGAATAGAATAGAATAGAATAGAATAGAATAGAATAGAATAGAATAGAATAGAATAGCATAGCATAGCATAGCATAGCATAATAGAATAGAATAGAATAGCATAGCATAGCATAGCATAGCATAGCATGGAATAGCATTAATCAGGTGGGAAAAGACCTTTGAGATCATTGAGTCCAACCTATCACCCAACACCATCCGATCAACTAAACCGTGGCACCAAGTGCCTCATCCAGGCTCTTTTTAAACACCTCCAGGGATGGCGACTCCACCACCTCCCTGGGCAGCACATTCCAGTGGCCAATCTCTCTTTCTGTGAAGAACTTCCTCCTCACATCCAGCCTAAACCTCCCCTGGCACAGCTTGAGGCTGCGTCCTCTCAGCAGGGACATCCTGTGACCGGTTCAGCCCAAACCACCACACATCCTCAATCAGATCAGGTTGCCCAGAGCCTTGTCCAGTCTCACCTAGAATATCTCCAGACATGGGGCCTCAGCTACCTCCCTGGGCAACCTGTTCCAGTGTTCCACCACCCTCTTGGTACAGAACCTGTTCCTAACATCCAGTCTAAATCTGCTCTCTGTGATCAGATTTATGCTGCGCTGTGTACGTGGCAGTTAGGAGTCAGGATGATGGAATCGTGGAACGATGCTGGTTGGAGGAGACCTTCCAGGCAATCAGGCTCAACCACTAACTCAGCATTAACTCCCTAAATCCAAACAGACCCAGCCACCTAACTGGGGGCCACCTGCAAACTTCATGAGGGTGCCCTCAATTTCCTCTCATCCAGATTGTCAGTAAAGGTCTTGAGGAGAACAGGCAAAGCTGCTTCAACTTGCCAGCTCCAAGCATCTGTGAAATGCACTTCCAAGACCTCTCCATGTCACATCTGGATATTGTCATGCTCTCAGAGCTTTGCTGCTGCAGGCAGTGCTCAGGGCCACTCCAGTGCTGCTGCCCCTGCCCTGCTCCATGTGTCTGCACAGTACCAATCTATTTTGCTCACCACTTTCCCACCTCACCTGCTCCTCTGCATGCAGCTGGGACCCTTTACCAATGCACTTGCTTGGAGGCCAGGATCCTGTTCAGCAGAGAGCTGCAGACTCCTGGGCACTTTGGTTCCCAAGTCAGAGTTTTATTTGAAAAGCTCACAGCACTTCTGTGTTATAAGAAGCATTTTCCTGGCAGGGTGCCCTTTTTCTTTATCCACTACTGCTACTGAGGAGACGAACTGTTGGTGTAATATTAGCAACAACTAACACCTATTGCTTCTTGGGTTTTTCACCACTGGCTCTCAAAACTGTTTCCAGATGATTTCATCATTCCCAGTTTACAGTTCAGGAAACTGAGGCATGGAAAAGGGAGAGATTTCTTAAAGGCCCAGCAGACAGGTTGGACTTGATGATCTTTGAGGTCTCTTCCGACCTCGGTGATTCTGTGATTCTGTCTTTGTCTTTCTGTGTGCTGTCCTCTTCTCCTCCCCTCCCATATGCTTTCACCTCCCATCTTCACGGTTGTAGCTCTCATCAGTGTCTAGGTGGACCTCATTACTGTGGAAGGGGATGGGAAAAGAGGCCAGAGGTTAATCACTGTGTTCTTGTTAAGCTGCACAAGCTGCTTCTACTCCCATGAATTTACTGGGGCATGACTAAGACAAAGCCTGACCCACACAGGCTTTCTCTTTCCTACTTTCTGTAGTGTCTCAGGGGTAAGTACAAGCCTCCTGTTCAGACATTTAGGACAGATTTGGGGATCATCTACGACAAATGGGTCAAAAGAAGCTGCTAACAGTGCAGGCTTACTCTCACAGGGCTCTCAGTCTCTCCCAAGTCAAAAGAGGAGGACTGGGTTGCATCAAGATCAGCTTCTGCAGGCTGTGGATTCTACCCAACTCACTGAGTCCTTGCCTGTGGTGCTTATTTTGGTGTTCAGTTCTCCTGACTCTCCTAATGAAAAGAACAGGGGCTAGGCACCTCCAGAGAACGATTTTGGTGTTAAAGGACAGGGAGCAGTCTAGGCTACCACTAAGCTATTTTGGATCCTTCTCCACTGGCTCACACTTCTGCCAGAAGAAAAGCAGCCTAGATGTTCAGCTTCAGTCCAGCACAGGCCTGATTTATTCCCTCTAAGCTCTTACTTGCTGTTTCATCTGGGAATAAATGCTAAGGCTCTACTCGAACCTTTCACATGATGTAGAAGGACTTTGGGGACCCTTTTGTCCCTGCACACAGACTCTGCTGTTGCCCATCCTTGGGGCTGGATTGAACCTGGGCTAGCAAGCTGTGGTGGAAGAAAGGCTCAGGAGGCAGAGCTTGCTCTCCTGGGTCCAGGAAAGCAGCGAGCAGAGCGTAGGAACACGCACACCGTGTGTGGCCTCCAGCATCCTCCTCTCCAGGAAGACCATGGCACAAGGTCCAAGCCCAGGGCTCAGCACCAGGAAATTTGAAGTTCTCATTGACCGTGCTTTGGCCTTGGGTGAGCAGCTACAACGTGATTCCTTTCCATCTCCCCCATCTGCAAAGAAGTATGAAAAATACTTACCCCATATGGAGGATTAAATGTTTAGGAGGGAATCCAAGCTCCACTGAAGTCAATGGCAAACCTCCCAGCCTTTCGCCAGGAAAGGAATTTTCGAGTGCTAAGCGTTCTGGAGCTTTGCATATGAAAGGAAACTCTGCCTGGGAGATTTTCAGCTACTGCCCCAAAACACGAGAGCCCTGCTCACATCAGCCTATCTCCTGCTATCTCCAGATCAATCTCTCTTCATCTTTCATTGGAAAGTTTGATGTGGACCGAAACCAAACCCACAAATCAGAGCATTCCTGAATGCTAGGGCTGTTTGAACTTCAATCTGGAGCTGCATTTGGGAGTGTGCTTTATCTTTATAACACAGGCCAAGCAAAATCCCCCATCTGGGGACTTGCAAAGCAGGGAGGGCTCTGCACGTGAATTTTGCAGTGTGAGTCCTAATCTAATCTCATCTCATCAAGGCATCCTCCTGTTTGTCTACTTATCTGTCTCTCTGCCCAGAACATCAGTTTCAAATGTGTGATCTTTGATCCTCTGCAGAGGGAGGGACAGGAGAGGTCCATGGGCTATTGCTAACCTTGAGAAATGCAAGAGTGTGAAGTCATGCTAGACGGAGGCTGGGATTTACTGTACGTGGATTTGTCACATAGCCACAGAATCCCAACGTGGTGAGGGGTTGCAAGGGACCTCCAGAGATCACCCAGCCCAACGCCCCTGCTAAAGCAGGGTCACCCACAGCAGCTTGCCCAGGATCACATGCAGGTGGGTTTGGAATCTCTCCAGAGAAGGAAACTTCACCGCCTCTCTGGGCAGCCTGCTCCAGGGCTCCACTACCCTGAGAGGAAAAAACAATTTCTCCTCATATTCAGATGGAACCTCCTGGGTCCCAATTTGTGCCCATTGCCCCTTGTCCTCTCACTGGCAAGACTCTGGGCCATCTTCTTGACCCCACTCTTAGTTCTTGATCATCCCTGATAAGATCCCCATTGTCTTTCCATGGTGAAACTTTTGGAACCAGCAAATAACAATAACAATAATAAAGGTTAAACTCCACTTCAATACCTTCCCAGTGTTCAGTCTTGTTTTCACTAGCCAGCATCACCAGCTTTTCCCAATTCCTCCCCTGTTTGTGGGCATATAGTATCACCCAGTGGTAGAAACCAGCCTGGTCAGATATCCTGATGATGCTACTGTGCAGAAGACCAGTGACTGACCCTTGGCTGAGAAAGGCTGAACCCTTCAAAGTTTCTCTTTCTGGATGAAATAAGGTTTTTGTTTGTTTGTTTGTTTGTTTGTTTAAGTGGGCACAGGGAGGAGGCACCAAACCAGGCCACCGTGTTTCCAGCTCCAGCTACTCCTGCAGCTCTCTCCCACCCGTGCTCTTGCACTGTCAAGGCATACTCACACGTCCACATGCACAAACATAGAAGTTGCATTGTGTAATCCGTGGGGCAGGTCAAGCAGGAGGATATTTTGGTAGCCAGGGATGGATGACAAGCTCTAACAAGCCCATCCACATGTGTTAAGATTAGAGTGCAGACATTCAGCCGTGACTCAACAGGATATGCTGGTCCAAAGCCAGGGCTAGAGCACTGTTAGTGGCCTTCTGAATCATTAGTGGAAAAAAAAGCGAGAGAGAGTGAGATCTCTGTCGCCAGCACTCTCCATCTGTTTTTAACTTGGTGATGTCCTCTGGAAGGTAGGTGAACTATTTGGTTTGCTTTAGCTACACAAATATCTTGGCAGACAGGAGTCTGAACTTGCACGGATACCCTGATGGAGAAGCTGAGCTGGTTCTCAGCTTTGGGGTATTTGGCTGCGGGAGCACTGCCAGGACTGCTGATGAGGTTGGAGACCCCATGCCTGCTGAGACACGAGATGGCTGAGAAGCAGGCAAGGATAGGCTGCTCGAGACCAACGAGGCTCAAAGGTGCTGCTGATGGGAGAGTCTGTGTTTTCTAGCATGGTACAGTAGGAGCTGTTGTACCTGGAAGGGCTCTGTCTGAAAGGAAAAAGATGTTTCCTTTCTAAGCTGGCAGCCTTTTCGAGTTCATCTTGGGAATGCACAAGTCAAACCAGGGTCATTTCTTCTCCTAAGTCTTTCCCAGCTTATCCTGTGCAGGTCAGTCCCCTGCACGTTTTGCCCTGGGTGACTACTTGATCTTACGTGGCATCACACAGGGACCCTGCTTCAGCAGGGGGATTGGACTAGCTTCCCAGAGGTCTTTTCCAATCCATACAGTGCTGGAATTCTGTGAAAGCAAGCTTGGTAACAACGATTCTGCCTGAAACATCAGACCTTCCCAGGGGCTTGACGGCTGAGCTCATTTGGACACACAGCAGTCTCTTTAGGGCAGCTGTTTATTTCCTGTACCCAGCTTAATGGTTTGTAGGGGAGAATAGTTTATCACCGTGGATGTGCCTTTTGTTTGAAGCAGCAGAGATTTCTTGTGGGAGATGAGCCACTAGTGGCGGATGGATCGTGCAGGAATCCAAAAGCACAGTTGTGTTACTCTGCTTTTGTGGCAAAAGCCATCCAGATGCAGGGTAAGCCTGGAGAAGAGAAGACTCAGAGGGCGTCTTCCCAATGCGAATCAATAGGTAAAGGGTAAAGACCAAGATGGGGCCAGATTCTTTTCAGTGGTGCCCAGTGACAGGCTAAGGATCAATGAGCACAAACTGGAAGCCAGGAGGGTCCAGCTGAACATGAGGAAAAGCTTCTGTGCTGTGAGGGTGCTGGAGCCCTGGAGCAGGCTCACCACAGAGGCTGTGGAGTCTCCTGCTCTGGAGAGATTCCAAACCCACCTGGACATTGCGATCCTGGGCACCCTGCCGTGGGTGCCCCTGCTTTAGCAGGGGGATTGGACTAGATCCCTAGAGGTCTTTTCCAAGCCATACAGTGCTGGAATTCTGTGAAAGCAAGCTTGGTGACAACGATTCTGCCTGAAACACCAGACCTTCCCAGGGACTTGATGGCTGAGCTCATTTTGACGCATAGCAGTTTCTTTAGGAGAGGCAATTGAACCAGGCAAATCCATGTGCTGCACTCATAGCCTGCAGTTCTGCCACTCCTGGCCCAGGAAGCAATTTTGTAGCCAAGCAGTAAAAGTCTAGACATGAAAAACCAGATGGTATTTAAAGGAGTCATGTGCAAGGACTATATTTGAGCAAGATTCATTGCCTGGATAAATGTCGAAGGGAGAATAACTGTGCAGGTCTGAATCCTGCAGGAAAGCTTTGAGGGAGCTCTGATAAATTGCATATTGATCACAAAGCAAGAAACTGTGGTAAAAAAAAAGAAAGAAAGAAAGAAGAAAAAGAAAAGAAAAGATAAAGAAAAGATTAGTGCTGTACTGAATTGTAGTAGCAGAAACACATCCTTCCGGTAGAACAAAACAGTTCAGCTCCACTCACACAGGTTCCCAGAATCCCAGCATGGTGGGGGTTGAAAGAGACCACTGGAGATCATCCAATCCAATCCCCTAGCTAAAGCAGGGCAGCCACAGCAAGTTGCCCAGGATCACAATGTGCAGGCAGGTTTGGAATCTCTCCAGGGAAAGAGACCCCACAGCCTCTCTGGGCAGCCTGCTCTGGTGCTCTGTCACTCCAGTCATCCATGACCTTTCAAAGCTGGAGAGAGTGGCTTAGCAATAGCATCAGCCAGCTCTCTCAGCACTTGTGGGTGCATCCCATCAGGGCCCATGGATCTGTGGATGTCCAGCTTGCCTAGATGATCACCAACAAAACACTTCTCAACCAAGGGAAATTCTCCCTTCCTTCAGACTTTCTCTGTTACCTCCAGAGGCTGGCATTCTGAGAAGTAAAGACCAAAAGAAAGCAAGCATTCAGCAACTCCAACTTCTCTACATCCTCTGGCACCAGGGCACCCTCTTCATTCAGCAGCAGATCCACATCTGCCCTGTCCTTCAGTATTGCTGATCTATTGCAAGAAATATGAGGATGAACTGGAGAGTCCATGTGGAGCATGAGGAGCATGATTAGAATAATGACCTAGAAATAAAGATCAGAGGAGCAAAGAAAAGGGTGAATGGAGAGCCCAGTTGCAAACTTGAAGTATGGAAGAAATTATCTGGAGAAAGGAAATCATTTATGTGTGGGTTTGGAAGAGTCAGGTGGACCAACTCATTTAAGCTACACTATCACCTGGAATGTTGGACCAGAGGACCACTATCAACTAGGATGTTAGACCTTCCAACCTTGCAGTCTGTGGTTCTGTGAATGTACACTAGGACCACCTTACTGATGTTAAGGGTGGCAAACACAGCAAGAGATTATTGGCAGGAGGGTTGGCATCTCCATCACTCCATCCTTCAAGAGAATCCTGCACCAAGCAACCTCCACCAAAAATGGCAGACAAGAAAATGAGAGCAGAGAGCAGAGTTCAAGACCTCATAGTACCCCTCCCAGACATCTAGAAATGAATGCTAGGAAGGGACTAAGCAGGGAAACAAATTACTTAGGAGAGGAAGGGGAATTAGAAATAGGAGCCACAGTATGAAATGGAGTAATAGAAAACAGGCAGAAGAAAAGTGCCTCAACGTAAAGAGCTTTGGGCCAGCTGGTGGAGGACATCAGCGGAAGTGGTGGAAGCCCCAGGCTTGAGTCACTCAGAAAAAGAGGAGGGAATCTAGAGCAGGGAACAACTTTATGTTGGCCAAGGGTGAATAGACAAAATGATCTAATTAGTCTTTTCCAGATCTTCTTTTTCTGACTCCATAGAATGCCTTGATGAGGACAGTGGGATTTGGGCTGGCTCGGGGCAGCCAAGTCAAACATTGCAGGCAGCGTGAGAAAAGGGCACCTCCCCTGTCAGCGGCTTGGGGTTCCAAGTAATCCCCTCACATTCAGCTCACTGCTGGTGACTCCTGTGAAGAGCTGGAAGAACAGTCACCCTGCTTCTATGAAAATCACTTCTCATGCAGGAGATGTGCAAGCTGCTCGCTTGACTCACACCACTAACTCGTTTCACCGAGCACCGCTCACTGTAATAGCTCCTTCAGCCAGAGCAGGATGTTGCACCTCTGCCCTACTGAGGTCACAGATGCAGTACTGGGTCCAGTTCAGGACTCCCCAGTTTATGAGAGAAAGAACCACAAGAGAGAGCCCAGCAGAGGCTACAAAGATGCTGAGGGTGATGGAGTGCCTCTGTAAGAAGGCTGAGAGACCTGGGGCTGTTTAGCCTGGAGAAGAGCAGCCTGAGAAGGGCAGAGGAGCAGGGGATGGAGCCAGACTTTTTTCAGTGGTGTCCAGTGACAGGACAAGGGGCAATGAGCACAATTTGGAACCCAGGAGGTTCCATCTGAACACGAGGAGAATTTGTTTCCTGTAAGGACACTGAAGCCCTGGAGCAGGCTGCCCACAGAGCTTGTGGAGTCTCCTTCTTTGGAGAGATTCCAAACCTGCCTGGATATTGTGATCCTGGGCAAGCTGCTGTGGGTGCCCCTGCTTTAGCAGGGAGGTTAACCTAGATGATCTCCAGAGGCCCCTTCCAACTCCCACCAATCTGTGATTCTATGGGTTGGAAAGCAGGTTGGAGAAGCTTTGGTTTCTAGAGAGCTCGCCTGTCTCTCAGGCTTTGGCTACACCACCTTTAACTTGCTGGAGATCAATTGCTAAACAAAAATGATGCTGTTCAGTTTCCAGTGGCCAGAACAAGCACTCAGATGCTGCTAAGACTAATATGCTGAGTTGTTTTCCTTAATGACTCTCTCCATGATGTTATAGGTGACCTCTTGGAGAGTAAGAGAGGCTCTTCTGCCCTCTCCAAGGCAGATCTCTTTCATGTATTTTGCTGAGCAAGTCCAGCATCAAGCCTCCATCTCTCCTGAGTTCTAGCTGATTTTCCCATGCATTCAGAAGGGAATTTTCCCTCTTCTATCATTGATCTGATCCAGAGCTTATAATATGTAAAGCTTTTACTGAAATTCATCTGTCTCCCTTACATGATGCTGGACATACAAGACACAGGACACTCGGGAGAACAGCTTGGAGAAAAGGGCTGGGATGAATTCCTCTTTGTGAAGAGTCTAATTCCTACCTACACCTCAGTGCTAATTCAATGCTTTATGGCTGAGTCCAAGCAAGCAAACACATCTCTCCAATTTAGAGAGAGGTTATGGGAGACCATGTCAAAGAAGTCCAGGTTGATGCCACCCACAGATGGAGTCACTCCATCATATAAGGCTACCAGGTTGGTCAGGCAGGATTTGTTCTGGTGCCGGTTGCCTGGGAGAAGAGACCAACCCCCACCTGGCTACAGCTTCCCTTCAGGGAGTTGTAGAGAGCAAGAAGGTCTCCCTGAGCCTCCTCTTCTCCAGGCTAAGCAACCCCAGCTGCCTCAGCTTCTCCTCACAGGGCTGTGCTCCAAACCCCTCCCCAGCTTTGTTGCCCTTCTCTGGACACCTTTCAGCATCTCAACATCTTTCCTAAACTGAGGGGCCCAGAACTGGACCCAAGACTCAAGGTGTGGCCTAACCAGTGCTGTGTAGAGGGGCAGAATGACCTCCCTGCTCCTGCTGGCCACACTGTTCCTGAGGCAGGCCATACAAGGATGACACCTCGGTCCAGGTTTCTTGGGGCTGTGTGAGAGCAGTGAAGTTTTGGGCTACTCTCAGCTTCTGAATGTCCTCCTGAAAGAGTAATTGGAATGTCAGAGTGCCAACAGCCGCTTTAAAAATAGAGGCACAGGACGTATAGTAAAGGGTTCATGACCCTGCTGGGAGGCTTCCAGCACTGGACAGGTTTAGTGAAATTGCAGGGAACATTCTGATTCAGTTTTTTTTTTTTTTTTACTAGTTTTTATTGGCTTAGAGGCAGCAAGTTATATTTAAAAAGGAGGAAAAAAAAAATGGAGAGAGGGAAAAGAAGAAGAGGAGGAGGGGGAAAAAAAAAGAAAAAGAAATTAAAGAGAGAGCTTTGGAGCCTTCTGATGTGTATTGGGTGGAATCTGTCAGTCACACAATCACACACTGGCCCCGTGTTGGCCCTGGGTGGTGAGGACAGGCTGTGCTGAGGCTGCCTGCCAAGGTCTCCTGGTGGAAATGTGCATTTACCGGAGGTGGGAATAGCCAAGTCCCCAGGCTCTCAAATGCCTGCCAAGCAGTGCAGTTCCTCATGTCCTCAAGCTTCCAGATTCCCCTTCAGTGCTGATGAACACCACAGCCAGGCCAATCCAAGAAGGGCTCACTCATCTGATCAACCCTGCCGTCAAACCCATGGTGGTCTCTGCTCCTCCTAACCAAAACCCTTGCCTCCCAGATCCTAGATTTCAAGGTCAGGTTGGATCTGGTTGAAGATGTCCTTACTCACTATAGGGGAGTTAGTCTAAATGGCCTTTCCATGTCCTTTCCAGCCCAAAGCATCCTATGATTCCAGATTCTGCCTGCCCTGGTCACCCAGCAGCACTCTTTTGTCCTCTCGGCTGTCAGTACCTTGCCATGGTGTCTGAGTTGATTCAGTTGTCCCTACACAGTTATCCAGGGCCAACTGTGACATCCTGGACTACAAAGACATCAAGCTGAGCACTTGGTACATGCTTTAGTCTCTCACTGACTCTAATGGGAGCTTGAATACCTTGTCCACGGGCAAGCACATGTACTCCAACACCTGAGACTGGGAGTGTCTGCAAGCCTAACCCTGTCTCAATGTAGGAAAATGCTCCTTCCACTGCTGTCTCTGAAGACAAGTTCCAGTTGCCTCATTTGGCTACAGAACCTTTCCTATTTCATAAGGCACTGGAGACTCAGCTCTTCCTTTTGCTGGTGGAGAAACAGAAGAACACCAGGGAAGGTGTGGGCTGGAAATCAGGAAAGATTTCTTCCCTGAAACTGGTTGTCAAGCCCTGGAACAGGCTTCTCGGGGCAGTGGTGGAGTCCCCATGCCTGGAGGAATTTAAAAGCTCTGTAGATGTGGTGCTGAGGGACATGGTTTAGTGGTGTCTTGGCATTGGTATGTGAATGGCTGGACCAAATCACCTAAACTCTTGCTCCCAAACAAAACAGTTCTGTGATTCTTGTGATGCTGTGACTTCCTGAAACAATGGGAGACAGCTCTACCACTCTGCTCTGCCTCTTGAATGCAGTCTTCCTTAAGTGATATCTGAGCATCCAAGGAGGACTCAACCAGTTGCATGATCCTGAAAGTGCAAGTGTGAGATCGCTGCTCTGCTCAGCACCAGGAGCTGGATGCACCCATCTGACCTTCCTCTGGCCCATGACTGCTTCTAGTGCCAGCCCAGCAAGAAGTTCATAAGATATTTGTCATTTCTTTCCATCCCTTTCAGCGTTTGGTGGGATTTCCAGAGCCCTGTGGCTCTGGCTGTGGAAAATGTTGCAGTGAAGAGCTGAGTTGTTTAGAAGAAATGTTCTGCATCCTCTTGAGTCACTTGCAATTTCCTTGAGGTCCCTGTACTATAGCCCTGATTGCCTGTAGCCTCTCATGTGAGGCATTAAAAAAACAACACACCAAAACCCAACTAAAATGAAGAAGGGGAAAGAGAAACTTTGAGAGAAATGCTTCTCATCCTGAGCCAGAGAGAACTTCCCCTGCTGGGTGTCAGATTTGGGGCTGCAAACTGAGCAGCCACCGAGCCTGTTCCCTGCAGGGAGTGCACCTTGCCCTCAGGGTGACTTCTGCTTGCAGTATTTCTCCTAGGCAGTGGCAAGGACACTCAGTGGCACTTGGCTGCCTGAGAGGGCAGAGTTCAATTCATTCATGGAAGGCAGGCATTGGGGCTGGCCTTCTGACTCAGCAGCACGAAACCTCCTCCTCCAGAGATGGTAATGCTGAGAAGATGTGACTAATAGCAGCCTGTACCGGGAAGCTGGCAGCTGGGTTTCACACCAGCCACCTTGGGGAACAGAGAGGCTTACACTGCAGTCCCACCATGGTGGAGGTTGCAAGGGACCTCTAGAGATCATCCAGACCAACCACTCTGCTAAAGCAGGAGCACCCACAGCAGATTGCCCAGGAATACCTCCTGGTGGCTTTGGAATCTCTCCAGACAAGAGGACTCCACAACTTCTCTGCTTCAGGGCTCCTGCACCCTCACACCAAAGAATTTCTTCCTTATGTTTAGATGTAAGGGTTTTTTGCTTCAATTTGTGCCCAGTGCTTCTTGTCCTGCCACTGGGCACCACTGAAAGGAGTCTGGCCCCAGCCTTTTGCCCCCTACCCTTCAGCTATTCATCAGCATTGCTCAGATCCCCTCTCAGGCTGCTCTTCTGCAGGCTCACCAGCCCCAGGGCTCTCAGCCTTTCCTCCTCACAGAGATGCCCCAGGCCCCTCAGCATCTTTGTGGCCTCTGATGGACTCTCCCCAGTAGTTCCCTATCTCACTTGGATCCAGTCCAGAACTGGATCCACTACTCTTTATGTGGCCTCCCTATGGCAAAATAGAAGGGTAGGGGAACCTGCTTCAACCTGCTGGTCTCACTCCTCTGAATGCACCTCAGGATCCCATTGACCTTCATTGGCTGCCTTCTTGGCCTTCACCATTGCTGGCTCATGGTGAACTTGCCCACCAGGTCCTTCTCTGCAGAGCATAAACCCATAGAGGTTCTTGCTGTGCTGCAGCCCCGTGGCGTTTCCAGATTTGATGGTGGCAGCAGACAGAAAAGAGAAGTTCTTTCCATGTAAGAGGAAGGAAATTCCTTGCAGTGTCTTGAAATAGTGTCTGTAATGTCCTTTTCATGCCACTTCCTGATGAGAAATCCTGAGACTGCCCAGCGCAGCTCTGGGGAGCTGGTGGAGGGAAAAGGAGCGGGAAAAGGTGGTTTATCTTCCGTCGTTACCCCTGAACTCAGCTTTGCTCTGATGAGTCACTAGAGTGAGTCACGGCAAATGGTTCAGCTGTAAAGACCAAGGCATTTTCCCCATCCCTGGGCCTTGTTCCATGAACTCCTCCAGGCTTCTTGGACTTGGTTTCGGTTTTACTGAGAAGAGGAAATGGCATCTCCAAATTCCACCCATTTTCAGAACCGTATGAGATGCCTGCTGGTGGGGAAGGGAACTGAGACAACATTGTGCATTCTTTTCATCAGACCGATTCCTTCCTCTTCTGCTCCAGCACCTTGTCCCCACGGATCACCCACACCACATATTTTGCTCTGCTGTGGACTGAACTCCTTGGCTTCCTTTCTCATAGAATCATTAAGGTTGGAAAATACCTCTAAGCAACTCATGTGCAACCATCAGCCCGACACCACCCTGCCTACTACACTGCGGGCCAAGGATCCAGTTTTTAACACCTCCAGGGATGGTAGCAAAACCTGGTTTTAAGGAAACCTGGGTGTGGAAAGGGAAATGGTTCACTCCGGGGTTAATATGTTTGGGATGATCTGCTTGTTGCATGAGGATGTAGGCTCAGGGCTCACTCGTGAGCTGCAGAAGATGGAGCAAGACAGGCAGGGTGGCTCTCCCTAGCAGAAGTGTGAGATGAGCCAGCACTAAAAGAACAGAATCCACAAGCTCAGGGGAGAGTTTCCTCATTTAGGTAGGGGAGGCAAAGATGCTGGATATGGAATACCTCCTCTATGGGACAGGCAGAGAGAGCTGGGCTTGTCTGGCCTTGAGGAGAGAAGCTTCAGGGGAGACATTATTGCTGCTTTGCAGTGTTTGAAGGAGGTCTGTGAGAAAGCTGGGGACAGATTTTCTAGCAGGCTCTGTTGTGACAGGACAAGGGGTGATCACCTGGAACTAAAAAAGGGAAATTTAGACTACAGAGAAGGAAGAAATTTCTTTACATTGAGGGTGCTGAGACACTGATCCAGCTTGCCCAGAGAGGTAGTGGATGCCAGGTGAGGTAAGATGGGGTCCTGGGAAACCTTTATCTGGTGTCAGCAGGTGTCCCTGCTGACTGCAGAGGATTTGGAGTAGATGAACCTTAAAGGTCACTTCCATCCCAACCCATACTATGATTTTGTGATGCTAATTGACCCTAGGATGACTATTTATGGCCAGTGAGACCTCAGCTTGGTAGAACAGTTCCGTGCTTAGAGTGAAGGACTTGCTATAGCTTTAGGAAAACTCTGGACCTATTTCAGTACAAGAGGAAAAACCATCTGTGAAGTCCAAGTGTGTGTAAAATAGTGGTGGAGGCCAGGCAGCATTTTTCCAGCAGAGGTAGCAGAGGAAGTATTGCATCTAGCCTGAGCTAGAGCATGGTCACTTTTAAGGGGAGTTCACAAAGTCACAGAGTGGTCTGGGTTGGAATGGACTTCCACAGGTCATCTAGTCCAGCTCTAGCCTGGTGTCCCTGTCAGTGGCATTGCAGAAAGCTGCTGGATTTCAAGGTTCAGTTTTAGTTCATTGTGTTTAAGGAAAGTGAATTCAACTTGAAACAGGTGCAGAGAGGGAATCAGAGGAAGAGGGTGCCCTGTTTGGGAGACTCAAAGAGCTTGACCCGTTTAGCTCAGCAAAACATAGGTTTGGAGGTGATAGGATCATGCTCTATAAATAGAATGGGAGCTAAACAGCAGAGAGGGAGAAAAGCTATTTAAACTTAAAGACAGCATTGGCATTGGGACAGATGGGGATAAACTGGTCATGAATAAATTTAGGTTGGAAAGTGGAAGATGTTTTTTAACCACTGGAGAAACGAGATTCTGGACCAGGCTTCCAAAGGGGGAAAAAAAAGGAATCAATTCCTGGAACTTGCTAAGTTTATGAGGTGCTGACTGCAACAGCAGAGAGCTGGCCTTGAAGATCCTAGACTTTAAAATTACCATCAGTGGGCTGAATGGCCCACCCAGACCTACAGCTATTGTCTTGAGCTTTCTTACTGATGTTCCTGTTCTGCTCTACTCTGCTTGTGTTTTAAGGGAATCCTGGCAATGCTAACAACAAACAGAGCACTGTTTGCTTAGGAAAGAAACCCAAGTTGCTGGAAAGCATGAGGAGATGGAAACAAATGCCCTCTTCCAGCAAAGCAGTGAAGATGGTTTTGCTTCTTTAAGTGCTGAGGGTAAATACCATGAGGATGCTTAGTCTTGCAGTGAAAGAGACCTCACATAGCCTGCATGGTGAGAGCGTGCAGACAGCACTAACAGTGCTGTAAATCAGAATCTGGTTCACCTACACACAATGAGACCACCTTGTGTTGGAGGGGAGCCTGTTCAGCTGCACAGACAGAAGCCAAGCTGTGCCATGTTTCTTCAGGGGCAGGTGGTTGCTGCTTTAACTAATATAGCTGAAAGTCTTTCCCCTTTGGATCACAGTCCTGAATTTTGGTCAGGAATCTGGTTCTGATTCACTGAAGAGCTCAGCTGTTGGCTCCAGCAGGCTTGAAGGTAGTCCTGTCCTTCATGGCCTAGACTTTAGTGGGTGGCATTTGGTAGGACTGAATTCTGAAACCAAAGTGGCAGAAAATTAACTCAGCTAAAAAGAGAAGCTAAATACCTTCGTTCTGGGACATCATGAAGCAAGACTCTGTTCCCTTCTGGTGCAGCTCACACCTCTTCCACAAATGGAGGAATGCAAGCATAGAGATTTTCTCCCTTCAAGATGCACGAGGACAGCAGGACCAGGAATCCTGGCTATACTCCAGTGGCTGAGAGCAGAACAGTGTTCCTGACTTTATTCCCTATGCCAAGTTGGTCAGCGAAGCTCCAGCCTAGCCAGCTGCATGAGACTTGGAAAACAAGAAAGGATTGGATTCCTGGGAAGAGCTGAGCTCCTGCCAGTTATGGTACTGAGTTAGGTACCCAAATCTCCTGTACAGATAATCCACAGGATTCACAATCCCAGAATCCCTCCATGACAGGAGCAAGAAGGGGCCTCTGGACAACAGCCAGTCCAGCCCCTCTGCTAACGCAGGTTTGCCTGGGGCAGGCTGCAGATGAAGGCATCCAGGTGGATGTTTAAAGTCTCCAGAGGAGAAGTCTCCACAACCTGTCCACAACCTGTTCACATGCCTGTCTCTTGTCACTCAGGACAGTGCTCTTTCTCTCCCAGGAAGTAGAAAAAAACCCCCAAATGCTCTTCTAACAATGGTTAACTGTGGGCTTTGATCTCCTTCAGAACAAGGAAAGTCTTGAATCCGCATCTTCTGTTCTATGGGTTTGATGAGGCGAGGCTGTAATGCAGAAGGGATGTGTTGATTCTTCTTCCGTAACAGAGAGAAATTTACCTTTCTCATTTAACTTCCACATTGCTCCAGAGCTGTGGTCCACTGCTTGCCCTGATCCATCTGGACTTCCTCTGCCTGTCTCCTACTTCTCAGCTTGCTCTGTGTGTTCATAGCTTGTTCCAGGACATGCAACACCCACGATGCTACACAAACACTATTTGGTAGAGTGCAAGACAGTCTCATCATTATTTCAGGCACTTTCAGCTGCCCTTCTCCCTTCAGGAACACCACAAGTTATGAGTCAAGGTCACTAGGTTCCAGCAAAGGCACAGGCCAAAGTCTTTGTGGTGGAGGTACTGTTGTTTCACCTCTGAGTGTGAGACCCTTGAATCCCTGTGGTTATGGTTCAGCTTGCACCAGATGAGTCTTATTCCCCTCCTGAATTCCACAAAGGCTCAGCCCAAATTTTCAGCTTCTCTACCACAGCCAATCACTGCTGGACTGCTAAGACCGTCACTGAGTGCAGTGAGACCTCATCTCCATTGGTGAATCTTCTCTCTGTCACCAAGGTAATCATGCCCCAAACCACCACGAAAAAGCCTGGACTAGATTTCATAGAATTGTTTGTGTTGGAATGGACCTTTCAAGGTCATCAAGTCCACCTCTCTGCCAAGGACATCTGCAACTAGATCAAGTTGCTCAGATCCCCAGCCAACATCACCTGGAAACTTCCCAGGAGTAGGTCATCTACCACCTCTATGGGCAACCTGGGCCAGCATCTCACCACTCTCAGTGTAAAATATTTCTTCCTTCTAACTAACCTAAACCTCCCTCTTATAGCTTCAAACCATCACCCCATGTCCTGTTACAACAGTCCCTGATAAAAAGTCGGTCCCCAGCTTTCTTGTTGGCCCCTTCAAGTACTGAAAGGTTCCAAGAAGGTCTCCATGGAGTCTTCTCTCCTCTCAGCCTGTCCTCACAGCGGAGGGGTTCCAGTTCTTAAATCCTTTCTGCAGCCTCCTCTGAGTCCACTCCAGCAGGTCCATGTTTCTCCAGAGCTGGACCTAGCACTGCAGGATGGGGTCTGAGCAGAAGGGACAGAATCCTCTCCCTCCACCTGCTGCCCATGCTGCTGGGGATCAGCACAGGACAGGGCTGGCTCTGGGCTGTGAGTGCACATTGCCAGCTCATGTCCAGCTTTTCACCCACCGGTACCCCCAAGCCCTTCTCTGCAGGGCTGCTCTCCATCCCTACATTTCCCAGCCTGCTTTGATATTGAGGATGACTTTCACCCAGGTGCAGGACCTTGTGCTTAGCATCAGTGAATCTCGTGAATTTCACACGGCTCCACCTCTCAAGCTTGTCCAGGCCCCTCTGGCTGGCAGTTTCCTCTTGCATCTGACCATTCCTCAGATGTTTTGCAGCTGAGCAAGAGAATCTCACACTTGTTGTGCAAGGTGGAACAGAGATAAGGCAACTTCAGTGAGAGAAAGTAGTCAGAGAACCACCAAGAAGCTGTTTCTGGGGTGAGTCCTGTCATCCAAATAGTCCAGAGACTAAGCTGTCAAGGAGTTAGCCCTAGAGCCAGCAATGCTGGGGCACAAGGTGCTTAGAAAACCTCTATGTCCATGGTAGTGCAGATCAGCCTTGGAAGCAGATCACAGAATCACAGAACTGTCAGGGTTGGAAGGGATCTCAAGGCTCATCCAGTTCCAACCCCCCTGCCATGGGCAGGGACACTTCACACTAGATCAGGTTGCTCACAGCCACATCCAGCCTGGCCTTAAAAACCTTCAGGCTTGAGGCTTCCACCACCTCCCTGGGCAACCTGTGCCAGTGTCTCACCAGATGGGCCACATGTTGACTGTGCAGCACTGTCTCAGCAAGCCTTGCTCTTCCGAGGCTCAGGCTGCTGCCTGTGCTCCCGGCTGCACGATTCTGCCTTGTCTGTGCTGGACCAGAAGACACCAACACATCCTCCACTCTGTAAGGGACCCCAGCCCAAAGGCAGAGGGCTCCCAGTCTGTGCTGCCTGGAGTCTGTTCTTCAGCTGATGTGCTTGCACAAGGAGGGAATATTTCCCACTTCTTGCATGTCTTGTATTTTCTTTCCATGGCGTTGTGCCTCTCTTTCCGTGCCCTTAGACCCGGCTCCTCCGCTGGTGTTTAAAACCCTCACATTCTTGTGGCTAATTAGCATATCCCCATCTCTGCCATCTGATCCTCTCCTTAGGTCCGCTCAAGGCCTCTTCAATCAAGGGCCATCCTGGTAGCATTGTGATGTCTCAGGCTGGCCTCTTAAGAACCCAATCCTTCAGTAAACACAGAACAAATGAGGTAATTAGGAAAATGTAAACAGGACGAGAGAGGCCCTTTCCCCCTCCTGAGAGCAGGACTTGGAGAAATTAGCAGGAGTTTAGATTTACAGTGCGGCGAGATGCAGATACCAGCGGTCCCCATGTAAAGCGAAATTCCTCATCTAATTTCATTACGGAATAATTTCTTCTGTCAGGAACACAAGCCTGCCACCAAACTGCTTCTGGGATACATCAGGCTTCATCTGATGACAGCAACTGGAACGACAGCGCAGCCTCTCTTCAAACTACCTTGGATAGACCTCGTAATTCAAAACACAGAGGGAAGGGAGATCGACAGAGGCTCACAGCCCCAGCGTGCGGCACGCAACGGCCTCCTGCCTCGCTCTGTCATCCCGGCACATGCTGCATGGCTACCATAAGGTCAGCTCCCTTTTCTCCCCTCCATTTCAGGCACTAAGGTTAAATTGGTGCTAATAAGCTAAACGTAGCTGGGACCATTCCCTGGCCTGGATCTACTGTCACAGAACGATCACATCTGTGTGATTAAACTCTCTTACTTGCTAAGATAGGGTGGCTGCCTCCAGACTGCCTGACAGGCATGGCTCTTGGTCTCTGCTAGCTTCCAAAATGTGCCCAAGAACAATGTGGGCATGAGCTAGCTGGCTTGGGTTGGAGGTGTAAAAGGCAACGTAAAAGACCCAATGACCCAGTTCTTGCCCTGGCCCTGTTTAATTTACTATAATAGATGCAGCATAAGGAGTACAGGGGGAAAAAAAAAGAAGCTTTGTCCTCCTAGTGAGGAAATAATTACATGAGAGGGAGTGCAGGGCAATTTGATTTCATTTAGTTCTTATACTTGAAGCCTGGTGTTGAAAAAGTGATGATCTCGGTCAGCCTGCTGCTCTGGAAGTGTCCAGCCTGCTGTTCCAGAAGTGTCAGCCTGCTGCTCTGGAAATGTCCAGCCTGCTGCCCTGGAAAAGTCCAGCCTGCTGCTCTGGAAGTGTCCAGCCTGCTGCTCTGGAAAAGTCCAGCCTGCTGCTCTGGAAGTGTCCAGCCTGCTGCTCTGGAAGTGTCCAGCCTGCTGCTCTGGAAATGTCCAGCCTGCTGCTCTGGAAAAGTCCAGCCTGCTGCTCTGGAAGTGTCCAGCCTGCTGCTCTGGAAAAGTCCAGCCTGCTGCTCTGGAAGTGTCCAGCCTGCTGCTCTGGAAGTGTCCAGCCTGCTGCTCTGGAAGTGTCCAGCCTGTCTCTGGAAATGTCCAGCTGCTGCTCTGGAAGTGTCCAGCCTGCACAGGGAATTTGTTCTTCTCAAGACTTTACCTTCAACAACTAAAATGTGGAGCAAATTCGGTGCTGCCTGCAATGACCTCTCTCTAAAGACTCCCAGGCAGCAAACTCTGGTGCAAAACACTGTCTCTTCATCATCAAAAACACAAAGCAAAACACAACCTGCCTGTGCTGGCCAGAGCATCTTGCCCTGGTGAGCATGGGTAACATTGCCACCTAGTGCCTCCTCCCATAACAGTTAATTAGCCAGGCCCTAGGTTCACCCAAATCCAGCAAGGCATTTGTTGGATTGTCCAGGCAGTGTGACCAACAGGTTGAGAAGGGTTCTCATCCCGTTCTACTCTGCCCTAGGAAGGTCACAGGTGGAGTACTGGGTCTAGCTGTGGCTTGCCAGTTCAAGAGAGACAAGGAGCTACTGGAAAGAGTCCAACAGAGGCTATGAAGACAGTGAGAGGGCTGGAGCATCTCTCTGATGAGGAAAGGCTGAGAACCTAGAGGACAGAAGACCAAGAGGGGATCTTTTAAATGCTGATTGATGGATAAATGGTGAGAGTCAAGAGGATGAGGCCAGACTCTTTTTAGTGGTGCCTAGCAACAGGACAAATGTCAGTGGGCACAGAGTGGAACCAAGGAAGTTCCACCTGAACTGAGGAAAAGCTTTGCTGTGAGAGTGATGGATGGCTGGAGCAGGCTGCCCAGGGAGGCTGTGGACTCTCCTTTCCTGGAGAGATTCAAATCTCACCTGGACATGATCCTGGGCAACCTGCTCTGGGTGACCTTGTGCTTTAGCAGTGGTGTTGGACTAGGTGATCCCTAGAGGTCCCTTCCAAACCCTACCTTTCTGTGATCTCTGTTTTGCAAGTCAGCTAACAGTACTCCAGAAGGTTTGGCCTGCAGGAGCACCCCTGGTGTGTTAGGATGTTGCCAGAGATGTTCGCACAGCCGAGCCGCAAGGCAGCTCTATGCGTGCATTGGCAGGGGTGAGAGACAGATGTTGACATCTGTAAAGACTTATTCTTTCAGTACAATACATATATAGTCAATATTATTCCTTTCCTATAGTTCCTTTGGAATCAGTTCAGCTCTTGTCCCTCTGAGCTTCTCCAGCAACAGCAACCGGCTCCTGTTTTTCAGCCAAAACGAGCTGGGAAACACTAATGGAAGGACACAAATTAACAGGAATAGCTTAAGCAGTATTTTGTGTGCTTGCTGAGTGTCATATTCCTGAAGTCACCCTGACAGGTCACACATTGTTTCCATCCCATCCCATCCCATTTTTTCCAGAACAGGTAGTTCACATTTGATCTCTGTTTGTGCTGGGTGCTCCATTCCTGGTGGAAGCTGGCAACCCTCATCTCAGTCACGCCATGTGCCAAGAATGTAACTTAGACTTGGGTTATCTTTGGACAGCAACTTGAAATCTAATTATTAGTAGTAAACAAGACAATCTGCTTGCATTCTGTTCTGTGCTTGGTTGCTGCCCTGAGAATAACCCTGCATGTCAACAGCAGCATTCACTCAGGGACTTCAAATATGCTGGAAGAACAAGGACTCAGTCTCTAGTCCCCAGTCAAGGTGGTAGGCACGTGGTCTTGAGGATGCTAATTTTGCCCTCACTTGCTCTCTGTGTCCATCTTATTATTGTTGAGTTGCTCAGGTCCAAGGAAAGCATATGTGTCCCAGACAATGCCTCAGAGACAGTGCTCAAACCATGTACTCAAGCTGGGTGACCTGGTATCATGAGCACACCTTTCCCTTGATGGCACAAGGAGACAGTTCTGGTGAACTGGGACATGTAGGAAAGCTGAGGACAGACTTAATAGCAGAGCCTGCTGTTAGAAGATGAGGGGTGATGGCTTTAAATTAAAGGAGGGAGATTTAGACTGGAGAGAAGGGAGAAACATTTTACACTGAAGGTGATAAAGCACTTGAAGAAGTTGCCCAGAGCTGTGGTAGAAGCCCCACACCTGGAACCATTCCAGGTCAGGTTATTTAGGCCTCTGAGCAACCTGCTCCAATTGCAGATATCCCTGCTGACTGCAGGGGTTTTGGACTAGATGGCCTTTAAATGTCCCTTCCAGCCCAAACCAGGTGACTCATGCCAGGGGGATTCAACTGCCTGGGGAATGAATCTGGACCTGGAAGCTCTTTTCCCTCTTTAAGAAGGGAGTTTGGGCTTCAGGGTTTGGGGTTTTCAAATATAATTTAAGTTTATTTTGCTTTCTCTCTTTTTAGATGTCAACATGTTTAGTTAAAAATGCCTCACTAAAGGAGTTGTTTGGCATTGAGTGAGAATGTGGGTGGGAGTATCAGGAAGGGAAAAAAAACCCTGAAGTTTCTCTGTACTGTCTGATTCGGGAGTGACGAGAGCAGGAAGAGAGGATTGGCCACTATTTAAAGCAAGTCAGGCAGACGAAGTGGGAGAAAGTTACTATCTGTCTATCACAGCAGTGTAGGATCATGGGATAATGAAGGTGGGGATGGATGTCAGGAATGCAACTGCTTTTCCAGACAGCTGTGTATAGAGGTAGACGTCCCTGGTGGGTAGATGTCCCTGCTCACTGCAGGGGATTTGGGCTAGATGACCTCTGGAGGTCCCTTCCAACCCAAACCATTCTACACTTTTATGTCTGCATGCAGAAAACAGGAGAGAGAGAAGGTGGAATTCTGCTGGAAAGCGTGGCCGTGAGAACCTTGAAAACCAGGGTGCTTTAGTTATGGGGCTGCTAAAAGGGTTGCCAGTTGGCTTTTCAACAGGTCACCTTAGCACAGAACCACAGAACATTACAGGTTGGAAGGGACCTCCAGAGATCTTTGAGTCCAACCCCCCTGCCAAAGCAGGATATGATGTTCTTGCAGACCCTCTCTAGTTGATCAATGCAGAAACACAAGCCTTCAGCTTCCACTCTTAGCTGCCAATGATGACAGTAGAACTCCCAGCCTCTGTCTTCACATTCCATGACTGAAGAGGACTCTGTGGCCTGGGTGGTGAGACACAGACACAGAACTGAGAAATCGTGCCTGACCTCTGCAAGAAAACAAGACTTGTATCTCCATGGGGTGGCCAAGATCCTGCAAGGCTGGGTTGCAGAATCCCAGAATCCCACCATGGTGGGGTTTGGAAGAGACCTCTGGAGATTATCTAGTTCAACCCCACTGCTAAAGCTGGTTCATCTAGAGCAGACTGCCCAGGATCACAATGTCCAGCTGGGATTAGAATCTCTCCAGAGGAGACTTCACCATGGGCAGCCTGGTCCAGTGCTCCATCACTCTCACAGGAAATAATTTCTTCCTCATGTTCAGGTGGAACCTCCTGGGTTCCAGTTTGTGTCCTTTGCCCCTTGTCCTGTTTCTGAGCACCACTGGAAAGAGTCTGGCCCCATCCTCTTGCCCCCTGCCCTTCAGCTCTTGCTGAAGCATTGTTCAGATCCCCTCTGGGGCTGCTCTTCTCCAGGCTCAACAGCCTCAGGGCTCTCAGCCTTTCCTCCTTATAGAGGTGCTCCAGGCCCCTCGGCGTCTTCGTAGCCTCTACTGGACTCTGTCCAGTAGTTCCCTGCGACTTTTGAGCCGGGGAGCTCAGAATTGACACATTGCTTCACAGCACACCTTTAGCAACATCTATTATCAGTCCAAGGAAAGTGGAAAATCGTTGCTGGCACAAGCTGTAAGTGTTACAGTCTACAGCAAAGCGCTGAAACCCATCAGGAACAGGTCAGTTACACCCAAGCAATCTGGATCGCTTGCTTAGGCAGCTCATTTGCACAGCCTACGGTTTTTAACGGGGCCAAAATCATGGCCAATAATTGGGAAACGAAGAATATAAGTCACTTGAGATTGGAGACAGCATCCTGGAAAGCAGCTGCCCTGACCAGCTTGGGAACGTGGTGTTGGAACAGCTCCGCAGCCCCGCCGCGGCCGAGGGCTAATGAAGCCCTTGGATGTGTAAGCACGGACCTGATGGACACAGGACTCGTGTTGTCTCCAGCAGTTCTGAGGCCACAGTTGTGGATGTCCACACTTGAGAGGTTAAAAAACAACACCTTAAACAGCTTGGTATTGCTATGATTTTTTTTTTTGTCCCAGGGTGAACTTGTGGGCTGAGATCTTTCCCTCCAAAGTCGCTTCAAGCCAAATGGGGGAAGTTTGGTGTGAAAAGCATTAGAGGAAATTCTTGGTTTTAACTGGGATTCCTGTAAAAGGGAGATGTTGTAACAGCAGGGGATTTTCACTCCAAAAAAACGATGGAGCATGAGGTAATTTTCCCTCAATCAAGGGAAGGGTGACCGGGAGTTCATTCCCTGCTAATTATGGAGGGAAGGGAAAGTGAAAAGGGTCTGCAAAGAGCTGGGGCCTACGGCTTGCAGGCTCCGCGGAAGGGAAGAGAGCAGAAAGTAACAAAGAAATAAAAGGCAACCAATGTTCCAGGCTATCACTTCCCTGGTGGAAAGAGTCGTGCTGGTTTAGGCTACAGGTCTTAGTTTTATCTGCTCCCTGGGGCTAAATAAAAGGTTTCTAGGAAAGCAGACACTGGAACAAGGTTGAGTAGCTATGCCCAGCCTCAGAGAAATCATTGTCGGGACACACGGAACAGTCCTGGCACATGCTCTATGTGAAAAGCCTTTAGAGAAGGTACCAGATCACTAATTCCCTGCCAATCCTCAAATTTTCTTGCAAACCACTGCACACCCCATCAAGCTTAGGAAATGCAGACTTGGTAGCTCATATGTCTTTAGGCTTAATATGCTTCTACGGCCCAGATGCAGCCCACTCACCACAGGCACATGGACCACCAGCAGTTTGTAAACCGCAGCTGGAGTCCTTCTGGGCTCAGAGGATAAAACTGAGCCTGTTGAGGTCAACAGGAGTCTTTTTACTGACTTCAACAGGCTTTAGATCATGGCCTTCCCACGCTAGCTGAGAAGCACCACTGCTGACAAGGGTGTAACAGAGGATGGCAAAGAGCATCGTTCTGGTAGCTTGATGTGTCACAAGCTATTTGCTTGGGTTTGGGGTCATTTTTCCCGCATCTTTTCAGCTGTCTCTGGAAATCCACATGCTGGGCTGTGTCAGTGTATTGAGACATTCAAGGTTGCAGGGCTTTACCTCTGCTTCTTTGTGGTAGGAGTGATGGCTGATATTTGTGTGAGGAAAGTGTCTCAAGGACCCATGGAGCTTGTGGAGCGCAGTGTGGCAGGCAGCAGATCTGGTCATAGTTTGCTGCTTTTTCTTCATTGCAAGAAGAAGCCAACTTTTCAAATCTCCCCACTGATGTGAAGGCTGAGAAGGGGATTACAGCCATCCTCCAACTCTTCCCAACACTACTCACTCATCATAACAGATCACTCTCTGCCAGCAATCACCTTACACTTGAAAGCAAGTAGGTTTGTCTACATCAAAGTATCCAGCTTTAGATTAATTTCACCCCTCAGTTTTGTGGGTTGTTGTTGTTGTTGGGGTTTTCTTTTGTCTGACTAAATGGGAATATTTGCAGCAGGGAGGTGACACTGAGCCCTCAAAGATGTTGTTGTTTTGACTTGAACATGAAACTCACCCTTGAAGTTTGCTGATATTAATTTCCCTAAGGCAACTGCAGTGCAGACACATACATCCAGTCTTGTCATCTCAAGCTTCTTTGACAAGGCTGTGGGGGTTAGAGTCATCTGACCAAAGATGAATATCTGTTTTACAAGGAGATGAATTATGAGCTACAGATTTTCTCCGTGGAGTAAAACCTGACAACTATCTCAGCAGTTAAATATCTGTCTTGGTGAAAAACCCAACAAAACAACCCATGGCATCAGTGATGTCTCAGCATTGCATCTTGGTGTTCTGTGTTCTACATGAAGATCACAAAATCATAGAATTACAGACTGGTTTGGCTTGGAAGGTACCTTTAAAGGTCATCCAGTCCAG
Source organism: Picus viridis (assembly GCA_033816785.1). NCBI lineage: Eukaryota > Metazoa > Chordata > Aves > Piciformes > Picidae > Picus > Picus viridis. The sequence continues at coordinate 3,941,401 of CM066583.1, read as the reverse complement.
CCCCCTGCAGTGAGCAAGGAGATCTTCATCTAGACCAGGTTCCTCCATCCAACCTGACCTGGAGTGTTGCCAGGAATAAGGTTTTTGACACCTCTCTGGGCAACCTGGGCCGGTGCCTCACCACTCACAGCATAAAAAATGTCTTCCCTCTCTCTAGTCTAAATCTTCCTCTTTTAGTTTCAAACCATCACCCCTCGTCCTGTCACAACAAGACTTTTGTCCCCATCTTTCTTGGAGGCCCCTGTAAGTACTGAAAGGCCACCAGAAGGTCTCCCTGGAGCCTTCTCTTCTCCAGGCTGAACAACCCCAACTCTCTCAGCCTGTTCTCAGAGGCAGGTGCTTCAGCCGTCTGAGAATCTTGGGCAATTTTTCAGTGCCACATTTTGATTTATTCCACTAAGAATGTGAGACTAAATACTCCCTGCTACTCTCCCAGAATCACAGAATCCCAACATGAAGAGACCTCTGGCCATGTATAGTCCAAACCCCCTGCTAAAGCAGGGTCACCCACAGCAGCTTGCCCAGGAACACAATGTCCATGTGGGTTTGCAATCTCTCCACCGAAGGAAACTCCATAACCTCTCTGGGCAGCCTGCTCCATGGCTCCAGCACCCTCACAGGAACAAAGCTTTCCTTCATGTTCAGATGGAACCTCCTGGGTTCCAGTCTGTACCCACTGTCCCTTGTCCTACATCCTGGGCCTGTGGATCTTGGCATGCACGGGACCAATAGAATAGAATAGAATAGAATAGAATAGAATAGAATAGAATAGAATAGAATAGAATAGAATAGAATAGAATGGAATGGAATGGAATGGAATGGAATGGAATGGAATGGAATAGAATAGAATAGAATAGAATAGAATAGAATAGAATAGAATAGAATAGAATAGAATAGAATAGAATAGAATAGGACCAGGTTGGAAGACACCTTCAAGATCATCGTGTCCAACCCATCAACCAATCCAACCCACCTAAACAACTAAACCATGGCACCAAGCACCCCATCAAGTCTCCTCCTGAACACCTCCAGTGATGGTGACTCCACCACCTCCCCAGGCAGCACATCCCAATGGGCAATCACTTTCTCTGTATAGAACTTCTCCCTAAATCTGTTCCTCATGGCCAGCCAAGGGAAGACTTCATCATATCTGTAAAACCCTTTTCCTTGGAAGCTGCTAGCAGGAACACTGAGTGTAAACAGCTGCCCCTCTTGTTGCTCCTCTTGCTGTTGTTGCTTTTATGAGCATGTTTGCATTCAATCCATGTGCTCAATAGCCAAGTTTGTTTTCTCTTGTGATAGGAAAAATACTTCTGAGCAATAAAAATAAGGGGGGGGGAAGGGGGAAGATGAGCAGCACATCTGAAGGTGATCTACTTCTACTATTAAAAAAATCTGCCTTCTGCAGACCTCCACTCCTGTGAACAATAGTCCTCAGGTCAGTGTTTCCAAAAGCTTTCTTTTTTTTTCTGCTTTTTTTTGAGTCAGAATTTCCAGTCATAGGCCAGAAGGAAGGAAAGAATTTTATTTTCTTACTCAGAATAAAAGCAAATTTCCAAATGCCAAAATTTCCCATGGACTAGAAATGCTGGATTTTGGCTGGTATCATTTCCTAACCCTGGTATCTGCAGTTGGGCCAGAACTACAGAATAAATATGATTTCTACAGCCTGACTCACAGTAAATAAAGGAACCAGTGTCTGCAAGCCAGAAGCGAGGAGATTTGGCCTTTACTGATAAATGAGCAGGGAAGATCACCTAGGAGGAGTTTGATTTCATAGTATCATAGTATCAGTCAGGGTTGGAAGGGACCACAAGGATCAGCTACTTCCACCCCCCTGCCATGGGCAGGGACACCCCAGACTAGATCAGCCTGCCCAGAGCCTCATCCAGCCTGGGCTTAAACACCTCCAGGGATGGGGCCTCAACCTCCTCCCTGGATAACCCATTCCAGGGCTTCACCACTCTCATGGAGAAGACCTTCCTCCTCACCTCCAGCCTCAATCTCCCCACCTCCAGCTTCATTCCATTCCCCCTAGTCCTATCACTACCTGAGATCCTGAGCAGTCCCTCCCCAGCCTTCTTGTAGCCCCCTTCAGATACTGGAAGGCCACAATGAGGTCACCTGGGAGCCTTCTCTTCTCCAGACTGAACAGCCCCAACTCCTTCAGTCTGTCCTCACAGGAGAGGTGCTCCAGCCCTCTGATCATCCTCGTGGCCCTTCTCTGGACACCTTCCAGCACCTCCATATGTCTCCTGTAATAGGGGCTCCAGAACTGGATGCAGTACTCCAGGTGGGGTCTCAGCAGAGCTGAGTAGAGGGGGAGAATCACCTCCCTTTGCAGTTCTTTCTCCCAAAGGTTCCTTTGCAGTACCTCCTCTTTAATACCTTGTATTCACACCTTCTAATGAGGTATTAATGAGCTGTTGGTGGTTTCTTTAATTTAGAGCAAGACCATTAAGGGAACATGAAGTCTTTACTAGGGTCCAGGTTCTTAATAAAAAGAAATAAAAGGGGAAAAAATAAAGTGATGCATTATTAGATAGGTCAGGCCTGAGAGCTCCCAGTGGACTCTCTCGCTGGGCTGGTGTGTAGCTCCAAGCTGTTGCTGGTGTTAAGATGTCTTAGAATCATAGAATTATAGAATCACAGAATTGTCAGGGTCGGAAGGGACCTCAAGGATCAGCCACTTCCAACCCCCTCCAGGGGCAGGGACACCTCACATTAGATCAGGTTGCTCAGAGCCTCATCCAGCCCAGCCTTGAAAACCTCCAGGAATGAGGCTTCTACAACCTCCCTGGGCAACCTGTGTCTCACCACCCTCATGGGGAAGAATTTCCTCCTAACATCCAATTTGAACCCAGTTCTAGTTTTGCTCCATTCTTCCCAGTCCTATCACTACCTGACGTCCTAACAAGTCCCTTCAGATACTGGAGGGCCACAATAAGGTCTCCTTGGAGCCTTCTCTTCTCCAGACTGAATGTCTGTCAGTCTTGCACTGTGGTACAGTAGTTGGAGCAGGCTGGTTTGTTTTCTGGCTGCTCAGAGCAAAATGCCACTTTCTCAGCAGCTTTACTGGAGCTACATTTCCTCTCATGACTAACAGTATAGGTTGATGATACAGAGCTGGGAGGAGTAGTTTACACACTGTCAGGCTGTGCTACCATTCCACAATGCATGTGCAGGCTGGAGAGCAGGATAGAGAAGCAGCTCATGAAGTCCAGCAAGAACAAGCATAAAGTCCTGCCCCTGGGGAGGAACAACCCCATTCCTATGTCTGGATGGACCTCTGGGGATCATCTAGTATAATGCCCCTGGCTAAAGCAGGGTCACCCAGACCAACCAGCAGGATACCAGGATTGCATCCAGGCAGGTTTGGAATCTCTCCAGAGAAGGAGACTCAACACTCTCTCTGGGCAGCCTGCTCCAGGGCTCCAACACCTACACAGTAAGGAAGGTTTTCCTTATGTTTATGTGGAACTCCTCTTCCTGTTTGTGCCTGTTGCCCCTTGTCCTGTCACTGGGCACCACTGAAAAGAGTCTGGCCACATCCTCCTGTCCCCTGCCCTTTAGCTGTTCATTGGCAATGGGAAGATCCCCTCTCAGTCTGCTCTTCTCCAAGCTAAACAGTTCCGGGTCTCTCAGTGTTAACCTCTTTGATGACATTTAAAGGGCGTAAATGGACTGAACCCTGCTCAGAATGAGCTAACTATTGCTCCTTTTCTATTTCATACTTGCACAGTGAGTCCTTAAATGAATGACCAATGATTTACAGCTTTCCTGCCTCTGCTGCTGAAACCATGAACAGGCTTTGCCTTCCCATTTACCTGCGGCAAGACAAACGGCGAGGTCATGAAAGTCTTGGCCTCACTTACTGTTTGCTCACAGACTATCAGGATGTAACTAACTGCATATGGACAGTTTGTGGTCGTAATCATTGACTAGCAGTGGAGACTATGAAGATTATGAGGGGTCTGGAGCATCTCTTTGACAAGAAGACACAGAAAGTTCCACTTAAACATGGGGCAGATCTTCTTTGGTGTGAGGGTGCCGGAGCCCTGGAGCAGGCTGCTCAGAGAGGTTGTGGAGTCTCCTCCTCTGGAGAGATTTCAAACCCACCTGGACATTGTGATTAGGCTGGATGTTAGGAAGAAATTCTTCACAGAGAGAATGATTGGCCATTAGAATGTGCTGCCCAGGGAGGTGGTAGAGTCACCATCACTGGAGGTGTTTAGGAAGAGACTGGTTGGGGTGCTTGGTGCCATGGTTTAGTTGATTAGATGGTGTTGGGTGATAGGTTGGACTAGCTGATCTCCAAGGTCTCTTCCATCCTGGTCTGGTCTATTCTATTCTATTCTATTCTATTCTATTCTATTCTATTCTATTCTATTCTATTCTATTCTGGGAAACCTGCTGTGGGTGACCCTGCTGCAGCAGAGGGTTGGTCCCTTGTAGCCTGTACCATGCTGAGGCTGTGATTGTGTGACTGCAATGAGACCTTTCACATCTCTCGCTCTGCAATACTGAGCAGCACAGTTTTGGCCTTTTGCAAATGCTGTAAATTTGTTCTTTTTCCTACTTCACTGCATCAGTCATGGAGCCAAGCAGCTGTGATAGCCAAAGGTGATCCAATCCCATTTGCACTGCAACCATTTAAACATGACCCGCTGTTTGCTTTGTTGATAAGGAATTTACAGTGCTGGTGGATGTGGACAAAGAGGAGAGAGAGACTGGGGCTAAGCCACAGAAATGGACTATAAAGCACAGAGAGAGGGGGAAAGAAACCAACCCTTGAGGAGCCACAGAGAAAGGTGTGGTATCCAACAACTATAATAATGTGGTTTTCCAGTGTAGGTAGCTAAATATAAAAAAACCCCTTCAGAGAACTATAAATTCCTAATAAATATGATTGAAGTACTTGGAGAAAACCAGGCAGTGGAGGCTCAAGAATACAGGAGCAAAGCTGAGAGTGAGCTGAGGCCAGGGACACCTCTGTTTGTGAGGTTCATTTTATGCTGCTCTGGAACTTGAGGACTTGTGACCCAGGTGAGGATCTGGTGAGCAATTTCTGAGGGCACACAGCTCAGGGAGATGTGAAAATGGAAGGCTGTGCCACGGCACTGAGAGAGAACGGCGCTGACGGCACATCTCCCAGAGGACAGCCAAGTGCGCTCCAGAGGGACACGTACCAACAGCTTCTCTCATCCAGTGCTATCTGGAATAAGTATTTATAGCTGGTCTAGACCAGCTGAAAATGGATTTTTGTGCCTTTAGAAGTTTGGCTAGGCTGGACAGTGAGTCATGGGTGTGAAAACCAGGTTTTGATTCTTCCTGCTTTAGTTTCTAAGGCAAGATAAACAGTCACACATTTGGGTCTCTCAGTGGTCCTGAACTTCAGGTTAAAGTTGCTGTCAGCACAGCAGGTGGAGAATTACCTTCATTGCAGACATTGGCACAAGGAGGCTCAGATCCACAATTACACAACCACAGAATCCCAGCATGCTGGGGGTTGGAAGTGGTCTCTGGATATCATCCAGTCCAACCCTCCTGCTAAAGCAAGGGCACCCACAGCAGCCTGCCCAGCATCACCATGTCCAGGTGGGTTTGAAATCTCTCCAGAGGAGGAGACTCCACAACCTCTCTGAGCAGCCTGCTCCAGGGCTCCAGCACCCTCCCAGTTTTCCCTCCTGTTCAGATAGAACCTCCTGAGTTCCACTTTGCACTCACTGCTCTTTGCCCTGTCACTGGGCACCACTGACAAGAGTCTGGCCCCATCCTCTCGACCTCCTCCCTTTAGATATTGATCAGCATTGAGATGATTCTTGAATCTATACCTTAGGACAGCCTGTAGAGTTGTCTTCTTTTATAAAGAAAAATTAACTGTTATTTGTATTGTTTTCAAGAGATTTTAACAGTTACTTGCCAAACAATGAGATCTTAAGAGAGTGCAAGTGGAAATCAGCCTCCAGTGAAGATTGCCAAAAGTAACAGAGATATTTATCTCGGCAGAGGGCTGGAGGCAGCAAGTGGCCGCAGAGCAGGCTGGCATGGAAAGTGAGACTTGGAATCACAGAATCAGAGACTGTTTTGGGTTGGAAGGGACCTTCCAAGGTCATCCAGTCCAACCCCCGTGCAGCCAGCTGGGACATCTGCAATTAGATCAGTTTGCTCAGCACCCTGTCCAACCTGACCTGGAAGGTTTCCAGCCACGGTGCATCTACCACCTCTCTGTGCAGCCTGGGGATTTCAGTCAGGCATCTCAGCCAGGGTTCCATCACCCTCAGAATAGACAATTTCTTCCTTCTCTTCAGCCTCAAGCTCCCTCTTTTAGTTTCAAACCATCACCCTTTGTCCTGTCACAACAAGCCTTGATCAAAAGTCTGTTGCCATCTTACTTACAAGCCGCTTTAACTGCTGAAAGGCTGCCAGAAGGTCTTCCTGGAGCCTTCTCTTCTCCAGGCTGAACAACCCCAACTCTCTCAGCCTGGCCTCACAGCAGAGAGGTTCCAGCCCTCTCATCATTTCTCCTCTGGATCCACTCCCAACAGATCTATGTCTTTCCTCTGCTACAAGCTCCACTGCAGGTGGGTTCTTGCCAGGGCAGAGGGGCAAGATCTCCTGGTTTGACTTGCTGACTGTGCTTGCATCAACCTAATCTTTCCTTTCCCTGTATACACCAGGTGTCTGAGACAGCTGTGTGAGTTTACACTGAAATCATAAAGTAAACAGGAGAGAAGATGGTGGGTGGAGGGAGGAGGGATGGCTCTGCATCTCTTTTCTCCACCATGAAGGTTCGAATGCTAAGGCCAATGAAAACAAGGCAGGGAATATGCATTGTTGGAAACTTTAAGTTGCTGGGGAGAGTGCAGCCAAGGTGCTGAAGGCAAGCTCAGTCTCTTTTTACTGTTGTAAAATTGTCTAGAAGAAGGCTGTGCCCAAAAGAGACAGCAGAGAAGCTACCTCTTATGGTACAGATGGGTAAAGGTGAGGTTCTTCCTCGTGCTTTGGGATGCTCTTAGTGCAGCTCCACTTACAGAGCAATTCAGGTCTAACCTGACCTCTGGAACTGGAGTTGAAAGCTTCTTCAAACCTCCTCCTGGCTCAGTTTGCTTTTGGACAACTCTTGCTGTTGAAAATGACTCAACAAACCCTTCCTTGCCTTTCCTGAACAGGATGGCTGTGTGGGAACTACTTCATTTTATTTGGTAGGAAATTCCATGATTCCGAAATCTGGTTTTGCTCTGAAGTGGGAGAACACACACAGCAACAGAGGCAAAATATTCTGGGGCCAAAGCTTCCTGCAAAAATCACAATGAGATTTATCTGTTCCTTTCAAAACTCAGCCCTTTCATCCTGACTGTGACCTATCCAAGTTTGGAAGGAACATTTGTAAAGCTTGTACACAAGAGGCTAAACCATGGCATTTGAACCAGGTCCAAAAGACTTGGCTTAGATGCTTGTTTACTTATTTGTTTGGTCTGCAAATAAGGTGTCAAAATTGACAGCTTCCCAGGTCAAGTTTTGACACCAAAAAGGGGAGGGGGAAGACAACTTTGAACTAAAAACCATTCCCCTTTTTCTTTGCTTTCTTTTTCATTGTGCCTTATGGACAATTCTCACCCGGATAGGCTGGAGGCTTGGGCAGAGGGGAACCCAGTGCGTATCAGCAAGGGTGAGTGGACAGTCCTGCATCTGGGCAGGAAGAACCCCCTGAATCAGTACAGGTGGGGAGTTGAGATGCTGGAAAGCAGCTCTGCAGGGAAGGACCTGGGAGTGTTGGAGGACAAGAAGTTCGCCATAAGCCAGCAAGGTGCCCTCATGGCGAAGAAGGCCAATGGCATCCTGAGGTGCATATAAGAGTGTGATCAGCGGGTGAAGGGAGGTTCTTCTCTCTCTCTACTATGCCCTAGTGATGCCACATAGAATCATAGAATCACAGAATCAATAAGGTTGGAAAAGACCTCAAAGATCATCAAGTCCAACCTGTCACCCAAGACCTCATTGACTACTAAACCATGGCTCCAAGTGCCACATCCAAGCCCCTCTTGAACACCTCCAGGGATGGTGACTCCACCACCTCCCTGGGCAGCACATTCCAATGGCAAACAACTCTCTCTGTGAGGAACTTTCTCCTCACCTCCAGCCTAAACCTCCCCTGATGCAGTTTGAGACTGTGTCCTCTTGTTCTGGTGCTGGTTGCTTGGGAGAAGAGACCAACCCCCACCTGGCTACAACCTCCCTTCAGGCAGTTGTAGAGAGTAAGAAGGTCTCCCCTGAGCCTCCTCTTCTCCAGGCTAAACAATCCCAGCTCCCTCAGCCTGGAGTACTGGATGCTGTTCTGGGCTTCCAGAGAGACAGGAAACTGCTGGAGAGAGTCCAGCGGTACCTATGAAGATGATGAGAGGACTGGAGCATCTCTCTGACCTAAGGCTGCTCAGTCAAGAGAAGAAAGGACTGACAGTGGATCTTATCAATATTTATCCATATCTAAAGGATGGGTGTCAAGAGGAAGGGGCCAGACTCTTTTCAGTGGTGCCCATGACAGGAAAAGGGGCAACAGGCACAAACTGGAACACAGGAATTTCCATCTAAACAACAGGAGAACATTCTTTCCTGTAAGGGTTCTGGAGGCCTGGAGCAGGCTGTCCAGAGGGGGTGTGGAGTCTCCTTCTCTGGAGAGATTCCAAACCCTCCTGGACATTGTGATCCTGGGCAGGCTGCTGTGGGTGACCCTGCTTTAGCACGGGGGTGGACTGGATGATCTCCAGAGATCCTTTCCTGCTGCTACCATTCTGTGATTCTGTGAATTGTCCTTGTAAATAAATCATAATCTCATTAAATGTTGTAGCACTGTTATCTCAGAGCCTCCTGAAATGCCTCAGAGGGCACAGGCAAAGCATGAAATATCGGCGACCTGGAGCCACAATTAACAGGTCGTGTTCAAAGCTCTGCAACACTTTGTGATGCCAAGACAGACAGACCGGAGCAAGCTCTCCAGCAGAAGAGAAACTGCAAGAGATGTTGAGAGGAAGAAGAATGAGAAGGTGATTTGACATCTGGAGGACAAAGGACAAAGCTGACTGCTGCTCTTCCAGGAGAATGATTCACTGTTAATAAAATGGGTTTCCACCTACTAAGCCACAACCACAGCTGGGCAATGCTGGCTGATGGATAAAGCATTGTTCTAGGACTTGCAAGCTTTCAATTTTGCTCTCAGCTCTATCCTTGGACTTGTGTGTGACACTGGGTGAGCCTTGCTGTGCCTTCAAGCCCTCTCTTCCTCTCTGCTGACCTGTGTAAGGGTGATGCTCTCTTGTGGGTTTCACAGCGTAGTGACTGCAGTTTCCCCTTTGGCTCTTGACTCAGCCCTGCCTGATGCACCAGTAGGATTGGAAGGATGCAGACAAGACTTTGTGGCCTTGTTGTCCTTCAGTTAATGGAGCCATTGAATTTCCAGGCTGAGGCTGGGGCAGCCCAGGCTTCCATATCGGCTGCCGCTGAGCCTGTCCGCGGGACCTGGGTGAGAAGTGCTGGCTCCTGCTCCCTGCGCTTTCTGAACTCCCGGCAAGTGAACGAGGCTGAGGCAGGGAGCTGTGATTAACAGGGCTTTCCATCTGCCAAGAATTCATTAAAAAAATAATGGTTGTTAGCTTCCCACCCTGCTGCTGCCCCTGCTTTGCGCAAACACGGCAGGGAGAGAAGAAAGGAAGGGGCCGGCACGGCCAGTCCGGCACGTACCTGCCCCTGGGTTTTGTAGGGCAGCTTTGTTGGTGGTGATGAGACCAGGCTGACTCCCCCTGAGGACAACTGCCCGGGTGCACTCAGCGAGACATGACATCATGTGCCCTGGCCACTACAGGGCTGAGGCTTTGTCCTTGATTGACATCAGCAGAGTCATAGACTCACAGAATCGTCAGGGTTGGAAGGGACTTCAAGGGTCAGCCAGTTCCAAGCCCCCTGCCGTGGGCAGGGACACCTCACACTACAGCAGGTTGCCCAGAGCCACATCCAGCCTGGCCTTAAAAACCTCCAGGGATGAGGCTTCCACCACCTCCCTGGGCAACCTGTGCCAGGCTGTCACCACCCCACAAGAATTCTCAGAAGGCTGAAGCACCTGCCTCTGAGAACAGGCTGAGAGATGTGGGGTTGTTCAGCCTGGAGAAGAGAAGGCTCCAGGCAGACTTCTGATGGCCTTTCAGTACTTAAAGGGGACAATAAAAAAGCTGGGGACAGACTTTCTCTCAGGGCCTGTTGTGACAGGACAAGGGGTAATGGCTTCAAGCTAAAAGAGGAAGATTTAGACTAGGTAGAAGGAAAAGTGGTGAGACACTAGTCCAGGTTGCCCATAGAGGTGGTAGATGCCCCACACATGGCAAAATTCCAGGTCAGGTTGGATGGGGCTGTGACCACCCTGAAGATGTCTGTGCTCACTGCAGGGGTGCTGGACTAGATGACCCTTAAATGTCTCTTCCAAGCCAAACCAGTCTGCAATTCTACCACCAATAGATGCTTCTAACCATTTTTCCTCTTCAGTTACTGGTATGGACATAAACCCTAATTAAGAACTTAGTCACCTAGCTTGCAGTGAGCTGGTTTTCACTGCAGGTTATTGCAGTCTTCTAAATGCACATATATATATGAGGCACGTATTTCTGTTAGGCACATGCCTGGAAGCCTGCAAAGAGGAGAGAGTAAATGTCTTGACACAGATGCAAGCTCTGTGCCGCCTCTGGTAGGCATCTCTGCCAACATCTGTTCACAGCCTGGGGGTTTTTTTTGGTGTCCTGTGGAGAATGGAGACAGCTCTGCTTTTGTTACACACTCAGTTTTGGAGGTAGAGCCTACCATGCTTTAAAAAAGCTGGGAGGAGAAGGTTTCCTGAGTCTACTTCAAGGGTATATTGCAAATCATTGCATTAACTATGACCATTTTGCAGCCTGTTTATTGCCCTGTCTCTTCTCCCAGGCAACCAGCACCAGAACAAGAGGACACAGTCTCCAGCTGTGCCAGGGGAAGTTTAGGCTGGAAGTGAGGAGAAAGCTCTTCCCAGCAAGAGAGATTGGCCATTGGAATGGGCTGCCCAGGGAGGTGGTGGAGTCACCGTCCCTGGAGGTGTTCAAGAGGGGACTGGATGTGGCACTTGGAGCCATGGTTTAGTTGTCATGAGGTGTTGGGTGAGAGGTTGGACTTGATGATCTTTGAGGTCTTTTCCAACCTTATTGATTCTATGATTCTATGACATATATACCCTTGTGGAATGGGTATAAGTGCAGCCCTCTACTTACACACCTCACCTGTGAAGTGAGGCAAGGTGGCTGTGCACATCCATCATGTAAAGCAGTAAGCATCAGGTGCTTGATGCTGGTTCTCCTCATTTGCTTATACCAGAGGGCAAAGGAAACACACTGTTCCCTGGCCCACTCTAACCACAGGTCAAAGGAAAGGTGAGTACGAGCCCAGGCCTGTGGGATGAGTGATTTTTCCAGCATGCCAAACCCAGTGCGTGAGCCCTGGGTAGGATATGCTGGGTCTGCACAATCATCATTCACCATCAGCAGAGGAGAACTGGTGGGACCTGGGCTTAGAGCCCATGAAACTAAAGCAGGAGGTTTGGGGAGGTACAAGCATCAGCAGCTGGCAGCTGGTCTGGGCAAAAGCAGGGCCTGGCTCTGTGCTGGCAGTGATTTTTCAGGCTGGAGTGAATATAAATACCAACACAGCTGCTGTTGTTCTTATGAGGGGCTGGAATGAGGCTTTGAGGTGGCAGGGGGTGGGCAAAAGGGAAGGTGGATGCAAGCAGGCACATCATTATTGGTTCATTTCCACAGCAAGCTCAGCTCATGTCTGAGAGCCTATGAAACTCATATTCCTCCAGTTAATTATAGCACTAATGCTGAGGACAACAGCTCCCACTGACATTGCTTGAACCCTGCTGCTCTGCTTTTTGCTGGGGACACAAGACTGCAGCCAGTGAACACTGCAGGATGGACTATGAGGATGGCCTCTCTCTTCCTTTCCTGTTTTGTCTTCACTTGCTTACTCCCTCCCCTCTTCTTCTCACTGCATCACTTTCTCTGTGATTTCTTTTAGCCACCTCATCTCCATTCCAGCTTTTCTACAAGATCATTAGTTTCCCCGTTCCTGTGTTCATGGATCATCTTAGGCATCACAACCCTTCAGTGAGGTGAGTCTCACCCATGTCTCCAGGCCAGGCTGAACTCCAGCAATAACACCTTGTGTCAGTGGGCAAGAAGTTGAAAACTGCGTGGTTTTTGCTCAATCACAGGACAAGCCCAGAGATGACACAGCTGTTTCACAACCAGCCCCTTGGTTATGCTAGAACTGACTCAGAGAGCCCAGCTGTGACACAATCACTTTTCTTGGGCTGGTGATGACATGAAGAAAATTGGCCAGTGGGCAGAACTCAACCAGATCCCTTTGATTTCATTGCAACATAGAGATACTGGTTGGAAGGAGCCTGGAGGTAATCTAGTCCAGGCTATGCTTGAAGCAGGACATTTGCCAGCACTACATCAGTTTATCTGAGACTGTTCAGCTAAGGCTTGGAAACCCTGAGGATGGAGATGCCACCAGCTTTCTCACTTACCTGAGGAACCTGTCCCAGTGCTGCTCTATCCCCTGAGTGGAAAAAATAAAAGCTTTTCCAGAACATCACATAATCATTTAGGTTGGAAGAGATCTCTCAGATCATCAGGTCCAACCCCTAACCCAGCACTACCAAGCCACCACTAAACCATGTCCCTCAGCACCACATTTCTATGGCTATTAAATCCCTCCAGGGATAGGGACTCCACCAGTTCTCTTTCATTCCCTCTCAAGAAGGGCAAGAAGGAGGATTTGGAGAACAACAGGGTGTGAGTTTCTCCTCGTCTCTAGGAAGGAGATGGAACAAGTCCTCCCAGAAACCAGTTCCAAACACATGAAGTTTAAGAGGGGCTTGGATGTGACACTTGGTGCCATGGTTTAGTAGTCAGGAGGTGTTGGGTGACAGGTTGGACTTGATGATCTCTGAGGTCTTTTCCAACCTTGTCGATTCGATGATTCTAAGTGTGCATCCTCAGCAAGTTTACAGATGGTAGAAAACTGATCTGAGGGGTTGCTGCACCAGGTAGTTGCTCTGCCTTTCAGAGGAACCTAGGCAGTCTGGAGAACTGGACCCACAGACACCTCATGAAGTTCATCACAGGGAAGATTAAAGTCCCATCCTGGGGGAAGAACTGTCCCAAGCATCACCACATAGAATCACTTCGATTGGAAAAGATCCCCAAGATCATCAAATGCAATCATTAACCTAACACTACCAGCTCACCACTAAACCTTGCCCCTCAGCTTTTAAATGCCTCCAGGAATGGTGACTCCACCAGTTCTCTTTTCTTTGTGTCCAGGCTGAATATCTTGAGCCAGAGTTTGGGGCCTTTGCCCTCTGTTCCCAGACAACAGGGAAATTTGCCTGCCAAGAATCTGCAGCTCAAGAACTGGGGAAAAATAAACTGAGGCTTGACTCTGGTGCTACTCTAGAGGTTACAGGAGGGTTAGGAGGAAGGGCTTTGAGGCCATGACCAAATAAATTGAGCAACACAACTGATGCAACAGAAAGAGAAATAGCAGGGGAAAGATACAAGTGCAGGGAATGACTCTGTAGCAACAGCAGAGGGATTTCATAATGGTCAAAAACCAAGGAGAAGGCTGAAGTAGGGATAGATACCCAGGATGATGAGAGCTTTAGAAAGCTTATATTAATTTCCAGACTAAATTTATTCCCAGCTCATTTATACCCATTTGTTCTTGTTCCAGCACTGTCCTTTAACTTAAATAGCTCTTCTCCCTGTGATTTTTTACCTCCCCAGTGTATTTATAGATAGCAACATGTCTTTGTGCTAGGCTAAACATACCCAGGCTCTCCTGGACTCCTCACTTTTGATTGGCTTTCTGTCCACCTGATCATCACAGGAGCCCTTTATTCTGTCTGCTCCAGTTCAGATTCACCTTTTTTGGCTATGTAGCACAAGAACAGCCTATGGTGTGCCAAGAGAGATCTTCTCCCATGCTCTCAACACTTCACTAATCTCCCTGTAAATAGCTTTTCTTCTGGGTGCAGCTATTGAGTTCTGCTGGTCCATAACCGCATCACACCAACGCTGCTATGATGAACATCCATCCACATCCTTCTCATGCAGCTTGGTTGTTTCCAGGGATGAGCCCACAGATTACAGCAGCTATTCCAGTTATCAGCCTCTAAGTGCTTGACTTTGCACTATTAGATTTCATTCTATTTCTATTACTCCTGGACTTAAGGTCATCCAACTTCTCTTGGGTATTTATACCAAGGGCCTTGTAAATATGCAGATTGATAAAGCAAATACCTTTTAGCCTCTGGATTATGGGATAGTCTCCTTTTATCCCAGCCCCTCCATCTAAGGCACAGTTGCAGCAAAGGAAAGATCAGACAGGCAAGATGAATTTCCTCCCCTTCTTCAGAAATGTCTGGCATTAGCTGGTAGAGGATAAGAAGCAACAGGTGAAGGGCATTTTTGCTCTGCCACAGGAGTTCTCCTGCTCCAAACTGGGATACAAGCAGGATAGAACCAATTCAGAAAGGGCTGCATTGGCCACTGGATAAGGGCAGAATCAGAGAACGCTGGGGGACGGCAAGGACACATAGGGATCATCTAGTGCAACCCCCCTGCTACAGCAGGGTCACCCAGGTTGCCCAGAATGATGTTTGGGTGGGTTTGGGATCTCTCCAGGGCTCCAGCACCCTCACAGCTAAGAAATTTTCCTTATGTTCAGACGGATCCTCCTGAGCTCCACTTTGTGCCCACTGCCCCTTGATCTCTTGCTGGGCACAACTGAAAGAGTCTGGCCCCATCCCCTTGACCCCTGCCCTTTAGCTATTGATCAGCATTGAGAACATCCCCTCTCAGGCTGCTCTTCTCCAGGACAAAAAGCTTCATTTCTCTCAGCCTTTCCTCCTCACAGAGATGCTCCAGGCCCCTCAGCATCCCCATAGCCCTAAGATAAGGCCCTGTTGCTTTTTTCCACCGTTTTCTTAGAAGAAAGATATTAATATATTATGAAACGTTGACTTACTCCACTTTTTGCTGAGTTCTTTCCAACCACAAGATTTGCCTCAGTTCTCTCTGGTTTTGGTTCCTTCCCATCCAGCTCCTTTTTTCTTTCCTTCTCTTTCTAATTTTAACTATCACTCTTCCTCGCTCCTCTCTCATTTCCTCTCCCAGCCTGAAAGGGAATTTAAATTGCAACTGGTCACAGATGTAAAACTGGCAAGAGTGCACTCCAAAGACACTCTCTTTTATTGGGTTCATCCAGGGGTCAAGGAGGTTGGCTGCAGGACAAGACAGAGCAAAAAGCCTACCCAAGCCCTACTGTGTCATCATCATCCCACTTGGCTGGAAGCAGGATGGGACAGGAGAGGTGGAGGAATGCTGCTTCTCGGTCACGCCTGCAAAGACTCAGGATAAAGAGGCACCTCCAAGTCTTGGCTTTGGCCACCCTAGAATCGGGATGGCCCAGGGGGAGAGGTTGGCGGCCAGGCTGGCGAGGGAAGGCGAAGGGCAGCCAGGGAGGGTGGAAGGGGGACCGAGAGGAGCCGCCAGCCGGCTGTCTCGCACACGCTCAGTGCTTGCAGCTGTGCCGGGAGCCGTGGGGAGGTGACCCAGCTGCCAGCGGCTTGTGTGCTGGGGCTGCGCAGCGTGACGGCTGCTGGGATGGGACGAGGGGAAAGCAGGACAGAGGGAGAGGCCAGACAAGTAAGTTTGCAGACAACAGCAAGTTGAGCAGGAGTGTACCGATCTGCTTGAGGGTAGGGAGGCTCTACAGGGGAACATGGACCTGCTGGATTGATAGGTTGAGGTCAGTGGGGTGAGGTTCAACAAGGCCAAGTGTTGGGTCCTGTCACAACAACCCCATGAACAGGATAGGCTTGGGCCAGAGCGTCTGGTAAGCTGTGCAGCAGAAAGTGACCTGGAGGTGTTGGTATCTTTGGCTGAACATCAGCCAGTGTGCCCAGGTGGCCAAGAAGGCAAACAGCATCCTGGCTTGAATCACCGATAGTGTGGCCAGCAGGAACAGGAAAGTGATTGTTCCCCTGTATTCAGCACTGCTGAGGCTTCACCTTGAATACTGAGTTCAATTTTGGGGCCCCACTGAAAGGACACTGAGGGGCTGGAGAGCGTCCAAAGGAAGGCAACAGAGCTGGTGAAGTGTCAAGAGCAGAAGTCTTGTGAGAAGCAACTGAGGGAACTGGGGGTGTTCTGCCTGGAGAAATGGAGGCTCACTGGAATCCTTTTCACTTTCTACAACTCCCAGAAAGGAGGTTAGCCGGGTAGGGGTTGGTCTCTTCTCCAAAGCAACAAGTAATAGGATAAGAGAAAATGGTATCGTGTTGCACCAGGGGAGGTTTGAATTGAACATGAGGAACAATTTCTCCCCCAGGTTGTCACATCCTGGAATAGGCTGCTCAGGGAGGTGGTGAAGTCCCCTTCCCTGGAGGTGCTCAAAAGAAATGTGTCGACATGGCACTTCAGGACTAGAGAGAAGGAAGAATTTTTTCCCCCTGAGGGTGGTAAGACACAGGCCCAGGTTGCCCAGACTGGGGATAGATGCCCCATCCCTGGAAACTTTCCAGGTGAGGTTGCCTGGGGCTCTAAGCATCCTGACCTAGTTGAAGATGTTCCTGCTGACTGCAGGAGGATAGGACTAGATGAGTTTTAAAGATGCCTTCCAACCCAAAGCATTCTATGATTCCATGCTATGATTTCACATCAGGAAATGAAGATAGGGACATCATCTGTCTGGGCAGCTTGAGGACACCAAGGAACCATGATAATGGGAGGAGCATCTCCACCACTCACTCCTTGCAAGAGCATCAGATATACGTGAGGGAGAACACCCAGCCTGGGTTTGATCTCAGTGATATGAGGGGAGTAGAGCTTGCAGAGCATCATGTGGGCAATGAATACCCTTGGGAACAGATGTCAGGAGGGGACCTTGGGCTTCCAGTGGAAATAAGCCATCACCAGGGAAAATGGAAAAGCACTTCCTTGGCAACGTGTCTTCAGTCTGGATGACATCCCCAGTGAGGCCACCAGATAAAAACTGACTAGGGAGAGGAAGTGCTGCTGTCCACAGGGAACCCGAGGAGAGCAGTGGAGGCTGGAGCAAACAAAACCACAGAGCAATAAAATTAGAAGTCAGGAGAAACCAGAAGCAAGACAAATGACTCAAGAGAAAGGAGAGTACACCAGAGCTGGCACAGAAGGGGTGAAAGAATAAAGGTCATGGCCAGAAGCCATCATCAAAAAGGAGGTTATTAGCCTGTAAATCTCTTGGTGAGACACTCAGGTTGCTCTATAAAACAGATAGAAGCCCATGAATGCTGTCTGATCACTGTGCTTGTCATGCTGCCACCTCTTAAATCCAGAAAACCTCCTAAGCCATCTGCCCAGGCTGACAAATGATGGCGTTGCCTTTACAATTCAAGAGCTTCTTGTCTTTCAGCATTTCCAGACAAACCAAAGCAGTGTGATGCCCCTGGGGTGCTCCTCACTGGGGGCCTCAGCTCAGTTCCTGCTCCATTTCATCAAATCATAGAATCATAGAGCCGACAGGTTGGAAAAGACCTCAGAGATCATCAAGTCCAACCTATTACCTGTTACCTAACACCTCCTGACAGCTAAACCATGGCTCCAAGTGCCACATCCAATCCCCTCTTGAACACCTCCAGGGATGGGGACTCCACCACCTCCCTGGGCAGCACATTCCAAGGGCCAATCTCTCTTTCTGGAAAGAACTTTCTCCTCACCTCCAGCCTAAACCTCCCCTGGCACAGCTTGAGACTGTGTCCTCTTCTTCTGGTGCTGCTTGCCTGGGAGAAGAGACCAACCCCCACCTGGCTACAACTTCCTTTCGGGTAGAAGAGATCAGAAAAACCTACTCTGGGCAGATAAATCCTAGCCACCTTCAGTGTCACCAAATCAATTCCTCCATCTCACAGGGGAAAAAAATTCTTCCCTGGGAGGGTGCTGGAGGCCTGGAGCAGGCTTGCTCAGAGAGGCTGTGGAGTCTCCTTCTGTAGAGAGATTCCAAACCCACCTGGACATTGCGATCCTGGGCAAGCTGCCGAGGGGGACCCTGCTTTAGCAGGAAGGTTGGATGAGGCAGCCTCCAGAGGTCCTAGTGGCTTTGCTATCTCCTCTCTCAAATTCCTTGCACTTCATATTTGTGGATGACAGCAGCTATTCCTTATCTGGCCAAGAGCAGGCTTTCTTTTTATGGATACTCCCTTCCCCAAGTGCTAATTTAAACAAGACGATCGACGTGGCCATCACATCCAGCACTCTGAGATCTGCTACCAATTTCTCTGTGTTTTTCCATCCAGATTTTTCATGGTTACTCAGGACACCTGTTAGTTCCATCAAGAGATATTTGTCTGGCTGACAATGCTCATCCTCCTCCAGCGCCAGCTTGAGGACACTCTTCTGAAAGTTCAGACTGTTTATCTTGCAAGGGAACCGCTTATTTGGAGCAAGTTAAGAGAGGTGATCCAACCTGGAGTCTGGCATGAATTTAGCAAAGCAGGACTCCTCTGTTTGGGCTATCTGAAATTCAAGATCTGCTCGGGCTTGAGCCTAGGACTGTTTGTCATCCAGGAGTGGATTTAAGTCTAGACTGCCCGGTCACCTCGGAATGACAGGTGCTCACATCACTGCTCTTTTGATCTGATCCTCCTTCAAGAGCCCTGCATATGGGAACAGCAGCTTATAAATCAACAACAAACAGGGATAGGGAGAGGCACACACTTTGTCATTCCTGCCTAAATCCACTCTCCTTATTAAGCATGAAAAAGTTCTTGGACATCTCGCAACACATGAGGGAAGCTCCGTGGAGACTCTTGGATTTGTACTGAAAGAGCAAGAAGGGAAAGTCCTGAAGGTTTGAATTGATTTTTTTTCCCCCTGCCTGCTATTAATAATAATAATTCATAAATCAACAATGGCCAAAGGGTCATGCAGAAAGAGCCTGCTGCCTGGCTATAGGAGAGAAGCCTGTGTGGGTGTGAGAACCTCTTGAAATGGCAAAGGGCTCTGGAAACAATGAAGGAGGCATGAATTACATATTTTTGGCAGAAACAAACCAAAAGATCCACCCCCTGGCCTTTCTCTCTCTCTCTCTCTCTCTTTTTTTTTTTAGCAGAAATAGATACTTGAAAAAAAAAAACACACAACACCAACCCAACATTTTTTTCTCTTGACTCCAAAATGCAAGCGTCTGAGGATCCAAAACTTGCTTTTAAAAGCTATTTTTCCTCCCTCAGCCCCTCCTGCCCTCCTCCTTACACTTCAACATCAGATTTCTGGCAGTTCTTGGTTAACTAAAAAAAAAAGCATAATAATAAATGTCCTGCTTTGTCCAGAGAGACTCAGGTTGAAATGGAGACAGAAGACTAAATGACTCCAAGGGTTGGTAATGGGATACACAGCCTTTCACCTCAGCACCACCACCTCAGCTTGCCCAGCTCAGGAGCGGCTACACACAGCTACTGGCTGCTGGTTGGTGAGGTGGTCCCAGCATCTGTCACTTAGAAAGAACCTGCAGGACACAGTCTCAAGCTGTGCCAGGGGAAGTTCAGGCTCGAGGTGAGGAGAAAGTTCTTCACTGAGAGAGTCGTTTGCCATTGGGATGTGCTGCCCAGGGAGGTGGTGGAGTCACCATCCCTGGAGGTGTTCAAGAGGGATGTGGCACTTGGTGCCACAGTCTAGTAATGAGGTCTGTGGTGACAGGTTGCACTTGATGATCTTTGAGGTCTCTTCCAACCTTGGTGATATTGTGATACCACTTGTGGATCATTTGTTCAGCTGGTGCTGTGGTTCCACGTGGTAGTTATGATTTTTGTTGAGCTTGATGATCAGGTCTGGGTTTCCCAGCACAAGAGAGACAGGGAATGACTGGAGAGAGTCCAGTGAAGGTCTGTGAAGATGCTGATGGAACTGGAGCATCTCTGTGGGGAGGACAGGCTGAGAGCCCTGGGGCTGTTGAGCTGCAGGAGAGCAACCTGAGAGGGGATCT
This sequence comes from Picus viridis, assembly GCA_033816785.1. Taxonomy (NCBI): domain Eukaryota; kingdom Metazoa; phylum Chordata; class Aves; order Piciformes; family Picidae; genus Picus; species Picus viridis. The sequence continues at coordinate 3,921,292 of CM066583.1, read as the reverse complement.
GATCAAATATGATCAATAGCTAAAGGGTCAGGGGCAATAGGATGGGGCCAGACTCTTTTCAGGGGTGCCCAGTAACAGGGCAAGGGGCAATGGGCACAAACTCGAACCCAGGAGGTTCCACCTGAATATGAGGGAAAAACTCTTTGCTGTGAGGGTGCTGGAGCCCTGAGCCAGGCTGCCAAGAGAGGTAGTGGAGTCTCCTTCTCCAGAGAGATTCCAAACCCACATGGAGTTTGCAACCCTGGTGAACCTGCTCTGGGCAACCCTGCTTTAGCAGGGGGTTTGCAGTACACAATTCCCAGAGGTCCCTTCCAACCCAAACCATTCTGTGATTCTCTGAAGTGTTTTCCAACCTAAAGGACTGTGTGAAGTGAAAACCAAGACTATTTCCTTTTCCTCCACAGTTTCCTTGTTGTGAGCAGCTGGAGGACGATCAGCAGGGCACAACTGCTCTCGCTGGATTTGTGCAGCTCTTTCCACAATTATAGTGCAGTTGCATAACAGCTTCCAGAGGCTTTCCAAGTGGCTTGAGAGTTCATCCTCTAAAATTAGTGGAAATCAGTTCAAACAGCTGAAAACTCTGCAAGTGATCCCTGACAGGACACCATTGCTCTTGCCTTGTCCAGCCTGAGCCTTCCTCGTTTGAATTTAAGTTCATCCCACTGGACCCTGTCTCTGTAAATGCCTCTAGAGGTCACTTCTGTAACAAACTTTTCCTGCACTTGTCTGCACTATCCACCAGCGATGTTTTGATCATAGGTGAGCATCTACTACTCCATCAGGATTTAAAGCTCAGCTGCTGAGGTGTCAGGTTTAGTCCCAAGCAAGGAAGCTTTTCTCCTTTCAAAAGAGCCAAACAGGGACTTTGCCAGCATCTGGTTTGTGCAGGTTTGACTCTTAACTCTTTGCTGTTAATAGGAGCAGGCAGCACTCTGGGAAAAAAGCTGAATAAATGAGCTTAATAAATGCCCACCCACAGCTCTTCTTCAGGACTATCCACCACATATGTGTGTAGCTTTTACATTGTCCATCCCTTGGATGCTGGCCCATGCAAACAGATAACCCTCCTGCTACCTGCCATGTGTACGTCAAAGTCCTCAGGAAAGGTTTTTCTTTTCCCTTTCATAAGAAGCAGAAGAAAGGAATGTCACAGTCACATAAAACTGGAGGGAGGGGGTGGGGGGAGGAACTTTGCTGAAAGACAAAGTGTGAGTGATTACACAATCCAGGAACTTTCACTGGGGCTCAAGAGTCTCACCAGTGATGAGGAGGAACCCCCTGAGGGCCAGGATCAGCTGAGGTGCAGGCTGCACGTGCAGCACCAGAGTTTTCAGAGGGTGTAAAGGGAATCTCTTTCTGTTGAGTGGAGCTAAGCGATACCAAATCAAACTGCTTCCAAACCAAACCCTAATCACACCACACCACTGGTTTAACAGTGGCTTTGAAGCAAGATTGCAACCTAAGTCATTCCTTGGTGGCTTCCTGCTCTGTCCACTCCTGCTGCTGAGGCCACACTTGCATGTCTGAATCTCACTTTCCTTGCAAAGGCTGCTCTCCATCCCTTCATCCTCCAGGCTATAGTGGTACTGAGGACTGCCACAATTGAAGGTCTTTTCCAACCTGGTCCGTTCCGTTCCGTTCCGTTCCGTTCCATTCCATTCCATTCCATTCCATTCTATTCTATTCTATTCTATTCTATTCTATTCTATTCTATTCTATTCTATTCTATTCTATTCTATTCTATTCTATGTTTAGTCATGAGGTGTTAGGTAATAGGCTGGATTCGATGATCTCTGAGGTTTTTTCCAACCTGGTTGATTCTATGATTCTATGATAAGACCTTGCTCTTGGCCTTGTTGAACCTCATGAGCTTTACACAGGCCCACTGCTTGAGCTTGCCCAAGCCCCTCTGGATGGCAGTAATTTATTGTAGGATAAGTTTATAAATGGAACTGGGAGCAGGGAGTAAGACATTTGGGTGGTATTTAAGCACCAGCCTCCCAACCCAGCACTGCCACTCCCTGCTGGGATCTCCCTGAGCACGGGCTGGAGCAGGAGGGGACATGGATTGGAGCGGTGGTTCAGTCAGTCGAGAGGGTGGCTGCTCTGGCAAGTCACAATAGTGGAAACAAGTCAGAGCTCTGTATCCAAAGCTAACGCACATGTGAATGTGCCTGAAGTAGGTAGATGGGGATTTTATGAACTGTTTCTTTAGGGGTCCAAAGCCTGTCTTAAATGAAATATAAGTGTCTAGGTCCCTTTGTGAGCCTGGGCCTCTCTGGTCCTTTTCTGCTTCTGTAATCCGAGGATCAGCACACTTACTTGCCTTAGAGGATGTGGTAAAGATAAATATATTAAAGGCAGCGGGGTGCTTGATATTGTAATGGCCGAGGCCAGATATCTGCAGCAGAAGCAGAAGTCAAAAGAAATAAGATAATAATTGATGAGGAAGCTTGCCAGCGTATGTCTTGGCAGCCGGCTGGGCAGCAACCCATCATTTCAGATGGCAGGGTTCCCCTCACCTTCTAAAACCCAGTGGCACTGGGGGATTTGTGAATGTGAAACAAGCTCTCTCCAGTTCTCCTGCTCTTTTTATGTTTCCTCATGCTGCTCTTGAGTCGTTCTTAGGCATCCTTCCCAACGGCTTGGAAATCTCCGGGCACGCCGCGGAGCTTCTATATTTGCTCTCGGCCCCTGCCAAGATTAGCATTAACCGCTCCATGGAAAAATATCCGTCAACCGGATATAAAAGAATGGTGTGAGGAAACGCAGCTATGGCAAGGCAGCTCGAGCCCAGCGTATAGCTTGGAGGGGAGAAGCTGGCATCTTCTAGTTTTCCATCTGGCACTCTTCAGTTAGTTAGTTAGTTGGTTAGTTAGTTGGTTAGGTAGTTAGTTTGTTTGTTATTTAGTTATTTCGTTGTTTAGGTAGTTATTTAGCTAGTTATTTGGTTATTTGGTTAGTTATTCAGTTAGTTATTTAGTTACATGGTTATTTAGTTAGTTATTTAGTTATTTGGTCATTTAGTTAGTTATTTGGTTATTTAGTTATTTGGTTATTTAGTTAGTTATTCAGTTATTTAGTTAGTTCTTTGGTTATTTGGTTACTTGTTTAGTTATTTGGTCATTATTTATTTGGTTATTTAGTTATTTGGTCATTTAGTTAGTTATTCAGTTATTTAGTTAGTTCTTTGGTTATTTGGTTAGTTATTCAGTTATTTAGTTAGCTACTTGGTTATTTAGTTACTTATTTAGTTATTTGGCCATTTAGTTAGTTATTTGGTTATTTAGTTATTTGGTCATTTAGTTAGTTATTCAGTTATTTAGTTAGTTCTTTGGTTATTTGGTTAGTTATTAAGTTATTTAGTTAGCTACTTGGTTATTTAGTTACTTATTTAGTTATTTGGCCATTTAGTTAGTTATTTGGTTATTTAGTTATTTGGTTATTTAGTTAGTTATTCAGTTAGTTATTTAGTTATTTGGTCGTTTAGTTAGTTATTTGGCTATTTAGTTATTTGGTTATTTAGTTAGTTATTCAGTTAGTTATTTAGTTATTTGGTCGTTTAGTTAGTCATTTGGTTAGTTAGTCATTTGGTTATTTAGTTATTTGGTTATTTAGTTAGTTATTCAGTTAGTTATTTAGTTATTTGGTCATTTAGTTGCTTGTTTGGTTAGTTATTCAGTTATTTAGTTAGCTACTTGGTTATTTAGTTACTTATTTAGTTATATGGTCATTTAGTTAGTTATTTGGTTATTTAGTTATTTGGTTATTTAGTTAGTTATTCAGTTATTTAGTTACTTAGTTAGTTATTTGGTTATTTAGTTATTTATCCAGTTATTTAGTTATTCAATTATTTAGTTAGTTATTTGGTTATTTAGTTAGTTAATTGGTTATTTAGTTAATTCATTATTTAGTTAGTTAGTTAGTTGGTTATTTAGTTAGTTATTCAGTTATTTAGTTACTTAGTTATTTAGTTAGTTATTTAGTTATTCAGTTATTTAGTTACTTAGTTATTTAGTTAGTTACTTAGTTATTCAGTTATTTAGTTACTTAGTTATTTAGTTAGTTATTTAGTTAGTTATTTAGTTAGTTATTCAGTTCTTTCGTTATTTAGCTATTCCCAGGTTCTAGCTGCGCCAGGGGAAGTTTAGACTCGAGGTGAGGAGAAAGTTCTTCACAGAGAGAGTTGTTAGCCATTGGAATGTGCTGCCCAGGGAGGTGGTGGAGTTATCATCCCTGGAGGTGTGCGAGAGGGGATTGGATGTGGCACTTGGTGCCATGGTTTAGTAGTCGTGAGGTCTTGGGTGAGAGGTTGGAGTTGGTGATCTTTGAGGTCTTTCCCAACCTCGTTGATTCTATGATTCTATAATGCTCAGGATCATTCTACAGGTCCTGGTCTGGGTTTAAATTGTTTCCACAGGCTGCCTCAAAAAAAAGGATTGTGTTTGTGTTCTAGCTCCAGAGAAATATCTAGGGGTTCAGATGCTTCTCTGCTCTGTCTAATGCGAGCCCTCCACCTCAGAGCCATATCCCTGATCCTCAAGGCTTGCTGGGGATGGAGTAAGAGTCATAGAATCATGGAATCATTTTGGTTGGAAAAGGCCCTTAAGACGATTGCACAGAATCACAGAATACAGCTGGTTGGAAGAGACCTCAAAGATCACGCAGCCCAACCCTTGACCCAACACCAAAGGGCCGACACTAAACCATGTCCCTAAGTGCCAGGTCCACACACTGCTGGAACCTCCAGGGATGGTGTCTCCATCGCTGCCCTGGGCAGGCCATTCCAATGTTTGAATGCTTGTCCAACCCTTTCAGTGAAGAATTGTTTCCTAACATCCAGCATAAACCTTCCCTGGCTGAAACCATTTCCTCTGGTCCCGTCTCTTGACACCAAGGAGAAGAGGCTGACTCCCTCCTTGTTCCAATCTCCCCCGAGTCACTGTAGAGAGCAATGAGTAGGGAAAGTTATTGTTCTTGTGCTGATGTCAAGCCTGACTCTCTGAAGTGCTGAGTGCTGGAGCAGCTCTGTGCAGTGGATGGAGCTGAAGGAACACAACATTTCAGCAAATGCCTTCAATCCCTCCTCCACCAGCCTGTCTACCTGCTGGCCCATACAGGAACGTGAACAAGTGCGACTTTCATTCCAGGAAGCCGGAAAAAAGGTTTTAAGGGTTTAAGAAGGAGTTAGTTAAAAGCTGGAGATTAAAACACATTCCTCTGCTCTGGCCCCTGGACAAAGCAGCTTCAATTCCCTAAAAGTCAGCAGGGCAGTGACATGCAAAAGTTGCCATGAGGGACACAAGGTGGGATGATCCAAGTTTACCAGCAGGCCATGTTGGCGTGACAAGGGGACAAAGATGTTGACTTCCCTGGGTAGCTCAAAGCTCACTAGGGCTGTAGGTTCATTTGCAGTGGGTCAGCCCCACTATCTTTGCTTTGTGCTTCTCACAGCAAGGGCAAAGGAGCCCAGCTCTGCCCCTGTTGTATCCCTCTTTAGACTTTCCTTTTAGCTTGGCCCTTGCTCTCACAGAGAAGAACTGGTAAATATATGTGGCTCCTGATACTCTGGACATGGAACTTTGATACCTAATTGATTCCTGCTGTGGATCATGAAGAGAAAGATGCTTCCAGGAGGTGGGCTAGAGAAGGAAGGTTAAGATTTCAGGCAGCAAAACTGGCCCCCATCTCTGCTGACAGTATAGGTAGCCTTGTGTGGGTGCATCCCCAGCATAAGGACCTTGGGCCAGGAGCTTTGGTCCGGCTGTTAGTCCCAATCCCCTCTCAACTATGTGGAAACCACATTCATTGGGAGGAGACATCTCTGAGCCCATTGTAGAAGGATTTGTTTCTATTTGTGTTGTCATCTGAAGAAAAGAATTAACAGAGGCAAGGCTGTTTTTTCTCCAACGCCCTTGATCTCATCGCCTTCCTTCTGCAGCGATCGGAGCAATGAGTCTCATATTTGAAGGTTTACTCTTTGTTTTTTTCCCCTGACCTCATGTCCAAAGTTATAAATTCACCATCTTGAAGCTTCCTTGGGGATTTCTTCCTCTAATTTTATTTTTCTCTTGAACCAGCGCAGCTCCCAATTGAAGCTGTCACTGAAGTGTCTCCAAGAATTTGTTCTGCACTCAGATTTGATGAAGGATTTGGATTAAGCCAAACAGTAAACACCGATGAGGTTTAGCACCACTGCCATTGCCTCACAACTGGACATTCTGGGAAGGTGAAGGCATTATTTTTACAGCCTTGGTAGGACGTGATTTGGATCCCTCAGTGCTGCACAAACACACTGAACAGACTCTGAAGCACTCGAAGCGTGGATCTAAAGCAGAGAAACCTGCATTCAGCTTTAGATTAGCAATCCTGGTCACTCACCTCTCCAACAGCTTCGGTGGTCTTGCTGCCTCTTGCAAAGTGACAGCAAAATAGCTGCAGGTCTCGGTGCTGCTTCGGTATCTGTCTGCTGTGCTTAGTCCCTTCTGTGTGCAATGAAAGGAAGTGTAATGAGAGGAAGGGGGGGAAAAGAAACAAAAACAGTGAGGAGGAAAACAGACTCCCAAACCCCACACGGTTTCTTAAACACAGAAGTTCTGGAGGTGTGCTTGGCTGCAGAAGTTCTGCAGTGTGCTCTTGTGGCCAAGAATACCAATGTTATCCTGGGGTGCACTAAGAAGAGTGAGAACAGCAGGTTGAGGGAAGTTCTCCTCCCCTTCTACTCTGCCCTAGGGAGGCCACATCTGGATTATTGGGTCTAATTCTGGGCTCCCCATTTCAGATGGGAGAGGGAACTACTCTGGAGAGAGTCCAAAAGGCTGTTGAGTCTGGAGAAGAACTGAAGACTGAGAGGGGATCTTCTCAAGGTTGAACAGAATCTAAACGGTGAGGATCAGGAGGATGGTGCCAGACTCCTTTCAGTGTTGTCCAGTGACAAGACAAGAGGCAATGGGCACAAACTGGAACCCAGGAGGTTCCATCTGAACATGAGGAAAATCACCTTTGCTGTGAGGGTGCTGGAGCCCTGGAGCAGTCTGCCCAGAGAGGTTGTGGAGTCTCCTTCTCTAGAGATATGAATAAACCTGCCTGAATGTGATCATGGTCAGCCTGCGCTGGGGAACCCTGCTTTAGCAGTGGGGTTGGACTGGATGATCCCCAGAGGTTCCTTCCAACCCTCCTCATTCTGAGATTCTGTGAGGTTGATGGTCTCCTGACAAGTGTGGCTCGTAAGGACACACAACCCATGGTGATGCCTCAGAGGAGCCAGAAGCTGCCCGTGAGATAGTATGTTTGAAGCCTTATGAGGACAGGCTTGGCTCTCCTGGGTACTTCATGAAAAGTACAGCAAGGAGGTGAACTGAGGATCTGAGAGAAGAAGAAATATCTAGGTAGACTTGCTGTTTCATCCTCCCTGGAAGAAGGGAATGAGTAGTCCCACACGCTGAGCCAACAGGCTGAGCCAATCCATCTAACCGTGAGCACTGACCCAGGGCTGCTGTACAGAAGCACTCTCCTGAAAACCTGGCCCGGCTACTAAATAAGCTATTTTCTTTCTTTCTGGGAGAATCTTAATGGGCAAAGATGTTCCAGATGGCAGGCAGCCACCTGCCACCAGGATTAACAGTCAACACAGAAGGCGAAGGCTTGGGAAGAGCGCTCGGTGATTGTTCCTGCACGCACAGAAGCAAACAGGGAGCGGTGCTCGCTGGAGCTAAATCTTCACCTTATTACCTTACTGGGAATTGGGGTAGTATTACCCAGAATCCTCCTTGCTGCAACTCTGCCTTGAAAAACAATCTGTTTTGGAGCTCGGTGTACCCTAAAGTGACTGAACTATGAGGATTTGACTTTGATGTGCAACATTTGGAATCCATTATTCAATCATTAATTTCCTCTGGTTTTCCCCCAGCTTTAATGCTTCACGCTGGATCCCTGGGCTCTGTGGTACAAGCAACACTTCAGTACAACCGTTTGTACTTCAGCAAATGCTGTGCTCCATCATTCTTTCCTACTACAGAAGCCTGTGTTTGTTTTAACCACTGATCCAGCAGCGTGCCCTGGTTTGAAAGCGCAAGAGCAAGACATGATCCTCCTACCCCAGGCTGGCCTCTGAGTATGCATGGGCAGAAAGCTCAGGTACTTCAGACAAAGGTCTTCCACTAGATGCTGTGCTGCAGCCCTTGAAAGTTTTGACTCCTCCAGAAGTAAAGAGCTCTTTCATTTCTAGCATTTCCTGGTCGTGTGGAACCCAGCCTGGGGTTTGAGAATCAAAGCTGAGTCCGTGTGAGAGATGGTGGTCATCAAGAGAACGTGCTGGAGTTCCATCCCTCAGTTTGATTTGGAGACTTGATTTGAATGAACTCCAAAACTGGAAGGGGAATAGAAATGTGCTCTCTCCATAAAGCAAGCAGTTGGACTCTATGGCTGTCAAGGGAGCAGTGTCGTATAAGAAGGTGTCGTTTTAACATAGTGGCTTCAAGAACATAACTCTTGCTCCAGGGCTGGGGTAGGCAACGGATCCAAACCTGGTGTCACCCCATATTCCAGAAGTGGTTGCACCAAATTAAGTAAGCTGGAACCTCAGCTGGTGCACAACTGGTGTAGATTCACTGAAAGCCATTATTATGGTGTTGTACAAAATCTGTTAATAGGCAGGGATTACAGCCCTTGGTACCCACAGAGCCTCTGGCACAGCAAGGACACTTGTGGATTATGTGTGCTCAGTCCAGGCTCAGATATCAAAATCTGGCCCTAAGAATCACAGAATTGCAGATTTACACCATGTTGGGGAATTGGGACTAGATTATCTAGTTGTTGAGATCATCTAGTTCAACCTTCCTGCTGGGTGTCCTACCACTGAGCACCACTGAAAACTGGCCTCATCTACTTGATCCTCCCCCTTTAGCTATTGATCAGCACTGAGATGTTCTCCCCTCAGTTTTCTCCAGGCTCAACAGCCCCAGGGCTCTCAGCCTTTTCTCCTCACAGAGATGCTCCAAGACCCTCAGCAGATTTGTAGCCTCTGATGGACTCTCTCTAATAGTTCCCTGTCTCTCTTGAACTGGGGAGCCCAGAACTGGACCTAGTACTCCATATTTGCCTCCCTAGGGCAGAGGGGGAGGAAAGCCTCCCTTGACCTGCTGGTCACACTCTTCTCAATGCACTCCAGGGCACTGCTAGCTTTTTTTGCCACAAAAGCACATTGTTGGCCAGTGCTGAACTTGCTTTCCACCAGGACTTCTAGATCCTCTCCATGGAGCTGCTTCCCAGCGGATCAACCCCTAACCTGTACTAGTGCAGGCTGTTATTCTTCCCCAGGTGCAGGACTGTACACTTGCCCATGTCATAAAGTTCCTCTCTCCAGTCTGTCCAGGACAGAGGTAGCACAGAAATATAAACTCCCAATGGCCCTGGGTTTAGAGATGTAATGCTGCACAAAGGCTGTTCTTGAACAAGATCCCTCATGCAAAAGAGGGAAGGATGATGAGTGGTACCCCAGTTCTAGAACTCACCTGGTTGGGGGTTTCTGGCAAGCATGCTTCAGCCAACAAACCCACAGCAGCAGCATGGTGGAAATGCAAACAGAGCACAAAAGCTGAATTGCTTCCCAGGTGAAACAAAGAGAAATGTACCTAAGATAGAACCATCTTTACATGCCTCTTAAACCAGAACTGCAGACCACAGACAAAGTACAATAGGAACTTCAGTGATCTGTAGGGCCTGAGCTTTTGAGATAAATCTCATCCAAAGGCTGCTGAGTCATAAGGAAACATGTCCAGAGAAGGGCAACAAAGCTCCAAAGAAGGGCAACAAAGCTGGGGAGGGGTTTGGAGCACAGTCCTATGAGGGAGAGGCTGAGGGAGCTGGGGGTGATTAGCCTGGAGAAGAGGAGGCTCAGGGGAGACTTTCTTGCTCTCTACAACTGCCTGAAGGGAGGTTGTAGCCAGGTGGGGGTTGGCCTCTTTCCCCAGGCAAACAGCACCAGAACAAGAGGACACAGTCTCAAGCTGGGCCAGGGGAGGTTCAGGCTGCATGTTAGGAAGAAGTTCTTCCCAGCAAGAGAGATTGGCCATTGGAATGTGCTGCCCAGGGAGGTGGTGGAGTCACCATCCCTGGAGGTGTTTAAAAAGAGCCTGGATGAGGCACTTGGTGCCATGGTTGAGTTGATCAGATGGTGTTGGGTGATAGGTTGGACTTGATGATCTCTGAGGTCTTTTCCTATGTATTTTCCTATGTATTCTCTATGAACACGATAGCCCTTGGAAGTCTTAGCTTGATCTGAACTTGGATTATTCCCAGCTTGGGCATATAGGAAAGGTGGGGACAATCTTTTTAGCAGGGCCTGTTGCAGCAGGACAAGGGATGATGGTTTTAGATTAAAAAGGGGGAGTTCAGACTAAATAGAAGGGAGAAATGTGTTTATGCTGAGGGTGGTGAGGCAGCATCATGGTCTGAGAGAGGCGATAGATGCCACATGCCTGGATCCCTTCCAGATCATGTTGTTTGGGATCCATGCAGCCTGAGCTAGCTGATGTCCCTGCTCACTGAAGAGAGGTTGGACCAGGTGACTTTTAAAGGTCCTTTCCACTCCCAGCTATGACTTAATGAATTTTGTGAGACCATGACAGCTTGTGCTTTATGAGGAAGAAGCAGCAAATGCATCCTGGTTCATTGGCCAGAAGGGGAGTGTGGAATGCAGGGACTTGTCTTCTTGGCTCTGCAAAACCTTTGACTGGTTCCTTCCTCTTGCAGAACATCTGTGTAAGAAGGCTGTGACTTGTCCTTTTATCCCAGTCCAGCAGAGGAGAGTGGCAAACTCTTTGTTCAGTTTTTCTCCTCTGTGTTGTTCCAAGAGTGGGCTTTTAAGGTTTTAGTACCGTAAAAGCTTTGAGATCTTCTGTGTGATGTGATGAATGGGAAGATGTCCCATGGAATTCCAGGTCCCTAGGCTGTGTGGTGACCACTTAGAGGGGTAGGCTGGAAGTCTAAGGAAACAATGGGGCTAAGAAGGTTTGCTGTGCCCAAGACGATGCACTTCTCCAGGGCCTGCCCTCTCCCAGCGTATTTGTCACACGTGCAACACCTGCCCAGCCTCGGGTGCCTGAGCAAAGCACCAGTATCTCCTACTAACATGATGGAACATCTCTCCAGGCAACGTTAAAATGATCAGAAACAGAAGCCACGATTTGCTGCTCGGGCAAAAGGTGCAGCCGTAACGCAACGGAAGGTCAACGTCTGAGGTCCGCTGCAAACCGAGCCTCAAATGCACGGAGCGAGGAGGTCATGAAATAAAGGCTTGATATACTGCTGTCAGTAGGTAAATAGTACAGATGAATTTAAATCATGTTTAGATTAAAGAGGACTGAGCATAAAAAATATTTTCATTTGAGCTTTACAGCACAATTAAGAACAGTTTAAGCTTTCAGTTCCAGCGGCTCTCACTCAGGTCTGTGGTTAACCAAAGGCCGAAGATATATTCTTATGAACTTCTACTGGGAATGCCATCTCTGTTTAGATGTAGAATTATACCTCCCTCTAAACAGCCCCCTTATCTTACAGCCTGCAAATTGCAGGGTCTCCCACAGAAGGAAATCTTTTATTAAGCATTTTATTTTTCTTTGCTGCAGGCAGGCAGACTAAATAAACTCCAGCTTAGACTTTTGCACGGTGTCTCTCCGTTGGCCACATCCAAGAAACACAGACAATGCTGGTTTGCAAGAATGAAAGAATTTTAATGAAAACAAGCCATTCAAAACCCTTGTCAACTCCTTCTGCTGGATTGTTATAAAGAATTTATTTCATTACTATAAGTGCTGTTGACTTAGTGTTAGTTTCAGCACTTGAATTCTTGGATAGCCTGAATAAAATCCCGTTCTCCAAGATAAATATATTATGCAAAGTATGACCTTCATTCTTGTGCTGATATGTCTGCTGACTCCAACTGCTTCCCTCCTTCAGAGGGGCTTTCTAGGTCCTGGTGGGGAGAGACTTTATTTTGGTTCTGCTTGCTTCAAGCACTGCAAACAAGGAAGGCCATGTGGAAAATGAAAGCAGAAAACCAATAAACCGATACTAAACCAATACACCAGGTTGGAAGAGACCTTCAAGGTCATTGAGTCCAACCTATCAGCCAATCCAACCCACCTAAACAACTAGATCATGGCACCGAGCACCCCATCAAGTCTCCTCCTGAACACCTCCAATGATGGTGACTCCACCACCTCCCTGGGCAGCCCATTCCAATGGGCAATCACTCTCTCTGTATAGAACTTCTTCCTAACATCCAGCCTAAACCTGCCCTGGCGCAGCCTGAGACTGTGTCCTCTTGTTCTGGTGCTGGTTGCCTGGGAGAAGAGACCAACCTCCACCTGTCCACAACCTCCCTTCAGGTAGTTGTAGAGAGCAATGAGGTCACCCCTGAGCCTCCTCTTCTCCAGGCTAAGCAACCCCAGCTCCCTCAGCCTCTCCTCATAGGGCTTGTGTTCCAAACCCCTCACCAACTTCGTTGCCCTTCTCTGGACACCTTCCAGCAAGTCAACATCTTTCCTAAACTGAGGGGCCCAGAACTGGACACAGGACTCAAGGTGTGGCCTAACCAGTGCAGTGTACAGGGGCAGAATGACCTCCTTGCTCCTGCTGGCCACACTGTTCCTGATGCAGGCCAGGATGCCATCGGCCCTCTTGGCTGCCTGGACACACTGCAGGCTCATGTTCAGCCTCCCATCAACCAGCACCCCCAGGTCCCTCTTGCCTGGCCGCTCTCAGCCACTCTGCCCCCAGCCTGTAGCACTGCCTGGGGTTGCTGTGGCCAATGTGCAGAACCCGGCGCTTGGATGTGTTCAATCTCCTGCCCTTGGCCTCTGCCCATCTGTCCAGCCTGTCGAGGTCCCTCCGCAAAGCCTCTCTGCCCTCCAGCAGATCAACTCCTGCCCCCAAAGCTGAAGGTCCATTCCTATTGGAGCCACAGACAGAGAAGTGTCAGCTCTGGTGAGGTGGAAGTGATGAACCGCTTCCACGCATGCAAATGGAAGCTTGCATCTCCAAGGGGCAAAGGCTCTCCCCTCTTGTGGGGAAGTTTGCTGCACAGCAATCAGGCTCTGCTGTGTTAATTCCTTCAAAATGGAGCGGTTGTGACCTGCCAGGGAAGTGATGATTTCAGGAGGATTATCCTTTCTGCTGGATTAGCAGGGGGCAGGGGCAAGAGAGGAGATGAACCTGACATTTCTATGTGCAGGAAAAGGAAAGAAAGAATCTGGCCTTCTGATTCTGCTCTTGGTGGGACCAAAGATAACATTCTGTTGGGTGTCTTCACACACCTGAAACTGCCTTGCACCACTGGAGTTACTAAACATGCATGCCACTGGACATTACAGGGACAGGAAGATCAGTGGTCTGCCCTGTGTGGTATCATTAAAGGCCAGGAAATAACAGCTGCTGTCTTACCACTTCTCCAGGCACAGAACCATGCCTTACAGCAGAGAGCATCCTTGAGTTTTTCTCAGCAAAAAAAGATCATTGAAACAGGAACTGGTTTGGGTTGGAAGGGACCTTTAAAGGTCATCCAGTTCAACCCCACTGCAGTCAGCAGGAACATCTTCAACTAGATCAGGTTGCTCAGAGTCCGTTCTATCCTGATCTGGAATGCTTCCAGCAATGGGGCATCAGCCACTTCTCTGGGCAACCTGGGCCAGTGCTGCACCACCCTCTATCTAGTCTAAACCTCCTTCTTTTGCTTTATCCCCATCACTCTTTGTCCTGTCATAAGAGGTCCCTAGCTTTCTTATTGCCCCCTCTAAGTACCTGAAGGCCACAAGAAGGTCTCCCTAGAGCCTTCTCTTTTAAAGCTGGACAACCCCACCTCTCTCAGCCTGTCCTCATAGCAGAGGTGTTCCCAGTCCCCTGATAGTCCTGTGGCCTTCACTGACAAAACACCCTTTCCTGATGCAAGGCACTGCCTACCCCTGATTAGTTTACAGTTTCTTTCAGCAATGCTTAGTACTAAGAACTGCTAAAAAATCCCATGGCAGCTTCTGTCATCATACCCAGCCTGCCATGGGCTAAGGAGAACTCCAAGAGGTTTGGTTTCTCCTAATGAGCCTAATGCTCAATGAACTTCTAAGCTGATATGACTGCTAAATAAAAGAAGATGGCAAGGAGATGGCAGAAAATGGGAAGAGCATTAGGAATGCTTTTCACTTTGATGTGTTTAAAAGGAGAAACTCAGGCCCCAGAATTTCTTTGAGTTCCCAGCAGTGACCACTTTTGATCTGATTGGTTAAGGTCAGGCAGCTGAGCTACGTGACCCCAGATGGCTTGCACAAATCCGTGCAAGGAGGTCCAGGACTGGGCCGTAGCCCACTGAAGCATGGCAGTCTTTCCTCCTACTTGTCTTCACATCCCTGATCCTCTCTGACTCACTGCTTCCAGCTAAGAGAGTTTTCCATTTCCAAGCTGATGCAGTGCTCCAGGAGTACCCACTCCATCCTATCAAATGTCTCTCCTCAGTACTTGCGCTTTCAAAAACAGCTTTCTCCATTTCACAGGAAACTGTCTGTTCTCTGGTGCTTTGTCACAGAAGCCCAGCATGGTGGGGGGGTTGGAAGGGACCTTTGGAGATCATCTGCTCCAGCCACTCTGCTAAAGCAGAGTCATCCCTAGCAGGATGCCCAGGATTGTGTCCGGCCAGGTTCGAAATCTCGCTGGAGTAGGAGACTCCAAAACATCTCCGGGCAGCCGGCTCCGGTGCTCTGGCACCCTCGCAGGAAAGAAGTTCGTGCTCCTGTTCAGATGGAACTTCCTGAGCTCCGGTTTGTGCCTGTTGCTCTTTGTCCTGTCACGAGGCACAATTGAAAAGGGCTTGGCCCCATCTTCCTGACACTCACAAGGTGTGTCTATCACCACTAGTCGAGCTCAGCTTCTGAAACCTCAGCTTACTAGAGCCAGGACACAGTTTAAGGAAGGAATATTCAGTTTAGCCTCACAGAAGCCTCCTTTCCCTGGTTTCACTTCTGGACAGAAACTCCAGGGAGCACTGCTTCCTTTCCCATGGAGAAGAGAAAGATGATCATAGACGTGGTGGGGAGGGACATGGTTTAGTGGTGACCTGGCAGTTTTGGCTTAACAGTTGGACTCAACAAAGACTTCTTCCAACCAAAATGATGATGCTTGTTGCTTAGCCTTGCGTGTTAGCCCTACCTCTTCCCTGCACAACATTGCCATTCCACGCCATTGTTTCTACACTTTGAGTGCATCCACTGAGTGGAAGGGTTGTGATCCCCTGTGTTAAAAGGCAGCTGGAAAGCTCACAACCATAACCAAACATCAGTTTAGCACAGGAAGAGAAGAGGATGATTGTATCCAACAGAAGAACTGTGTCCAGCTACAATTACAGTAAAAAAATAAGTGTGGGTAGGCAGAACATGAATCAGAATTTGGCCTGGAAACCAGCTTACACCTACTTTTCCTTAAGGGAAAGAGAGACTTTGGAGAACTTGGCTAACTGGGAGTGGTGACTGGGATTTTGGGTTGTGTCTTACCAAAAGAAAGACCTTCAAGTTAATTCTGGCAAACAAATTTAGCACAAGAAGAGAAGAGAAGCTTGCATTGCATCACATACACCACTTTCTGGAAGACTTAGTGCACAGAGGTTTTCCCACCCTAAAATACCACCCATGCAATACTCCTTTGCTTAATCTCTCTGAAATAAGAGCAAGAGGAGGTTGCTCTGGTGGTCATTTTTCCAGGCAAAGCTTTTCAAGGAGGGGCCTACTTGCATTCTAGCTTGGAAGATCTTCCACCTCTTTGGACTCCTCAGCTATTTGATACTGTTCTCCTGGGTTATATGCAACCACCTCTTTGGGACAGAGTGTCAAGAGAGGAAAGCATGGTGCAAAAAGCCCTCCAAGGATAGTGTTCATGTCCCAACAGTGAATAGTAATAGAACTGGCTCTGAATATCATAGAATTGTTGGGGTTGGAAGGGACTTCAAGGTTCAGCCAGTTCCAACCCCCTGCCATGGGCAGGGACACTTCACACTACAGCAGGTTGCCCGGAGCCACCTCCAGCCTGGCTGCAAACACCTCCAGGGATGAGGCTTCCACCACCTCCCTGGGCAACCTGTGCCAGTGTCTCACCACCCTCATGGGGAAGAACTTCTTCCTAACATCCAATCTGAATCATGCAAAATCAGATGACTGAGTAGAGTGACCCACTGCTCCATCCCATGAGCAGTGCTAATGACCTCCAGTGGAGGATGATGATGTTGGCTGTGGGCTTGAAGGGTTGTTGAAAACCACTAGCTCATGAGATGCAAATCTCCCCTCCTCAAGCTTGAAGCTATTACTTCTTGTCCTTGTAGTAATAGGATGGAGGGTGATGACTTTGGGCTTGAGAAGGAGAGATTTGGACTGGAGATTAGGAAGAAACTCTTTACAAGAGAGCAGTGAGACACTGGAACAGATTGCCCCATGAGGGCATGGATGCTCCCTCCCTGGAAGTGTTCAAGGCCAGGCTGGATGAGGCCTGGAACAACTTGGTCTAGTGGAAGGTGTCCCTGTCCATGACAAGGGAGCTGCAATTGGTTGACCTTTAAGGTCCTTTCCAATATAAACCACTCTGCTTTGTGATGTGCCACGCTCCAAAGTTTGACAGATCATTGTGGTCAGTGCAAATCCATTGTGGTCAGTCCAAATCCAGCACTGGGAACAGTTATGACCCACGAGTGATGCAGATCTCTACAGCATGCTCTTAGAGAAACCGTGCAGAAGGTCACTCATCACTTCCTCTCCGAATACAGGCGGAGAATGGATTGAAAGCAGCCCTGAGGAAAAGTCCTTGAGTGAGGATGGTGGTTGAGGAGAAGCTCAATGTGATCCAGCAATGTGCACTCACAGACCAGAAGCCAATTATGTCTTGAGCTGATCCCTGGCAGCACCAGTAGCAGGTGAAGGGAGGCAATCCTGCCCCTCTGCTCTGCTCAGCTGAGAGCCCACCTGCAGTGCTGGGGCCAGCTCTGGAGCCCCTGACATAAGAAGGGCATAGACCAGGTCCAGAAGAGGCCACAAAAATGATCAGAGGGCTGGAACTCCTCTGCTGTCAAGGCAGGCTGAGAGAATTTGAATCAAACTAAATGAGGGGAGATTTCCATTTTACATAAGGAAGTTCTTCACTGTGAGGATGTTGACACATGGGACCAAGTTGCCCAGAGAAGTTTTGGGTGTCCCATCCCTGGAAAGTGTTCAAGGCCAGGTTGGGCAGGGCTTTGAGCAAGCTAGTGGAAGGTATCCCTGCCAGGGCAGCGGTCTTGGAACTACTTGGACAGGGCTTTGAGCAAGCTAGTGGAAGGTATCCCTGCCATGGCAGGGGGGTTGGAACTACTTGGACAGGGCTTTGAGCAAGCTAGTGGAAGGTATCCCTGCCATGGCAGGAGGGTTGGAACCAGGTGATCTTTAATGTGCTTTCCAACCCACACCGCTCTGTGATTCTATGAATATATCCTATTGCCTAGTAGCATTGAAATATTTCCTCATCTTTCCATTGCAAAGTGTAATCCTCCTAATCCTGGGTTTCACCTCCTTGGACCATGCAAAGAAATTCCATCCTGAGAGTGCTCTCAAACTCTATGACTATTGCTTTGACACATCCAGAGCTCATTCCTGTCCGGGCAATTATTCCTTCCTTTGCCTGTTTTGACGCATTTCCTGAGCTGAGGGAATGGGGCAGAAGGAGTAGCCAGGCTGTGACCAAAGCCCTTTGTCACTGCCTGCATTCTGAGGGAGAAGTTTTCTGAGGAGTGGCATGCAGGCCTGACCAAGATACTCAGAAGTTATCAACAGATTGAAGGTGCTTTCACTTACAATTTCCCTTTTCTCTCCTGTTGGAAAGGTTTATCTCAAGCACAGGTGGAAACTTAGGCTTCTTCTGCATTGCTTGGCTCCCCAAAATGACAACAACTGAATCAACAGAAACACTTGGAACTTTTTCAGAGGTGCCCAGTGACAAGGGGCAGCTGGCACAAACTGGAGCCCAGGAGGTTCTGTCTGAACATCAGGAAATACTTCCTTCCTCTGAGGGTGCTGGAGCCCTGGAGCAGGCTGCCCAGAGAGGCTGTGGAGTCCCCTCTGGAGAGATTCCAAACCCACCTGGACATTGTGATCCTGGGCCAGGTGCCGTGGGTGACCCTGCTTTAGCAGGAGGGTTGGACTAGAAGATCTGCAGACATCCCTTCCAACCCACAGGATTCCAGAACTGGGTGAAAATATTGCCTAAGACTGGGACAAGACGGCCAACAACAGAAAAGCTTAAAAAACTCTAATCTCAGCAGCTCAGGCTTATTTTATAGCAGGCCTCTGCATGCTGTAAAGGAGCCTTGTTCCTGCTGGAATCATCATTAGGTGGATGGGATGGAAAATCAAAACTGCATCCTCTCATCATCCCAACCCTATGGCAGTCAGATTTTCTCATGAGAGCAGCGAACAGCTGCTGCTCTGAACGGAGCCTTCCCAACCCTGAGCCCTCAGCTCTTTTCACACCTTGGCTCCACTAAATGCTTTTCAATTTCCAAAGGAATTTGCCCAAGTCTCCCCTAAAAAGAACAGGGGGGAGAGAAGGTGAACCTGCTTTGTTGTTCAGGCACCATGAATATACACAAGTAGCCAATGGGACTTTTCTCCCCTGGAAGGAAGGTGGGGTTGGAAACCATCCTGAACTCATGTATAAGGTGAAAGAGAGGAGAACAATTTATGGACTTTTTATTACTGTTTCTCTCCATGCATTACAGCTTGATCTGCCCTAGCACAGTAGTGGAGATGTCTGGCTTAGGACTTCCATTCAGAGCTCTTAAAGCCACCAAAGAAGATGCTGGAGGGAATCCCAGGTCCATCGGCTAGCTCTGCCAAAGGGACCAAAGGTCTGGCAATGACTTTAACATCTTGGTATGTGAGCTGTATTCCTGGGTCTTTGGTTTCATGGTTCCCACTAAGTCTTAAGGGTTCTCAGAGACTCACTGGAATCAGGGCTGGAAAAGACCTATTACAGTAGGTCATTTGGTCCATTCACTGACCCTAAACACGGCAGGATTTTCCATCCTGTGTTGTCCCAAGGGCTTTGTCCTGTCCAGTTTGAAATGAGTCGAGTCAAGGGGCTTCCACCCTTCCACCACTCCCTCGGGGAGACAGTTCCACAGCTCGACACACAGTGGCTTACAAATATTTTCCTGAGAGCACATCCAAATTTTTCTTCACTTCATTGCAGCTCACAACCCTCCTCCTGACAATCCTCCTGCTCTCTCCTCCACTGGAACGAGCACTGGCTGTCCATATGAACGTGTGCATGTCTGTATATGGTTTCATCCCATCCCACATTAGCCATGACCTCAGAACAGACCAAGGCTGCAGAGGCACTTCCTGTCACAGAATCACCGAGCTTGGAGGAGACCTCCAAGATCATCAAGTCCTACCCTTTCCTACAAGGTCATAGAGTCAATAAGGTTGGAAAAGACCTCAGAGATCAGCAAGTCCAATTTATCACCCAACACCTCCTGGCAACTAAACCATGGCTTCAAGTGCCACGTCCAGTACCCTCTTGAGCACCTCCAATGATGGTGACTCCACCACCTCCCTGGGCAGCACATCCCAATGGCCAATTACTCTTTCTGGGAAGAACTTTCTCCTCACCTCCAGCCTAAGCCTCCCTGGCACAGCTTGCGACTGTGTCCTCTTGTTCTGGTACTGGTTACCTGGGAGAAGAGACCAAGCCCCACCTGGCTACAACCTCCCTTCAGGTAGTTGTAGAGAGCAAGAAGGTCTCCCCTGAGCCTCCTCTTCTCCAGGCTAAGCAACCCCAGCTCCCTCAGCCTCTCCCTCATAGGACTGTGCTCCAGACGTCTCCCCAGCCTCATTGCCCTTTTCTGGCCAGGTTCAAGTGTCTCAGTGTCCTTCTTAAATTGAGTGGAGCCATTCAGAGCCATCAGAGAGAGTGCACACCTAATTTCAGAGTACTTCCTTGGGAGCTGAGGAACCAAGTTCCTTTGGCATCTTTGAGAGCAACCTTAGCTTTGCTATGCAAAACTGCTCTCCAAGGCAGACCTGGGGGACAGAGTGGGGACTTTCAAGCTGGGGCAGGGCAGTGGGGAATAACCTGACATGGCTGTTTTCCTTCCAAATAAAAAAACCACCTCCTGCGGTTCTCGGATAACGACACAGAGTCCTGGGGTGCTGGAGGACTGCATGGAGCCCTGGCCTGAGCCTTTGCTAGCTGCGTGTGTGAGTGGGCTGGAACAAAAATACACAAGTGCTCAGGAGGAGTAAACTATAAACAATGCTTGAAACAACACTGCAAACAGAGCCAGCCCCACGCTTCCCCCGGGCCAGCCCTCTGCAGGGAGCTGGATGAGAAGGAACCTGCTGTGACCCAGCCTGGAGAAGGCAGGAGTGACACTGGTTAGCAGGGAGAAGGAACTTGAGGAATGGACAAAAACTGTGACTGATGCATCCATCGAAAGAGAATGTGGTTCTCTGGCCAAGTTCACTGCCAGGGTTGGCTGCACAGCTTTGAACAAAATATCTCCCTCCCAGAGAAGGAGGATTTCCACACACACACCCCCTTTTTCCCCCTTTTTTATTGGACATTTTCCCCCTCTTCTTTTGACCTAACAAATTCCCCACAGCTGGAGCATCTCTGGCATTACTCTGGGTGCTGACCCTGTCCTACCTCTTTCACATTTTACCTCGTGAGGAGGCTGATGCTTTGGATCCAGGGTGGTATGTGCAGGATCTCAAAATCTCCACATGGTAGGGGTTGGAAGAGACCTCTGGGGATCACCTAAGTCCAGCCACTCTGCTGAAACAGGGCCATCCAGAGTAGGTTGCCTGAGATTACAATGTCCAGGTGGGTTTGGAGACTCTCCAGAGAAAGAGAAGGCTCTAAGTAGGATGTGGTATTTCAGCTGTCTGAGGCACTTGTGTCCTGGAGGTTAGGAGGAAGTTCTACACAGAGAGAGTGATTGCCCATTGGAACGAGCTGCCCAGGGAGGTGGTGGAGTCACCATCATTGGAGCTGTTCAGGAGGAGACTTGATAGGGTGCTTGGTGCCATGGGTTAGTTGATTAGGTGGTGTTGGATGATAGGTTGGAGTCGATGATCTTGAAGGTCTCTTCCAACCTGGTCTCTTCTCTTCTCTTCTCTTCTCTTCTCTTCTCTTCTCTTCTCTTCTCTTCTCTTCTCTTCTCTTCTCTTCTCTTCTCTTCTCTTCTCTTCTCTTCTCTTCTCTTCTCTTCTCTTCTCTTCTCTTCTCTTCTCTTCTCTTCTCTTCTCTTCTCTTCTCTTCTCTTCTCTTCTCTTCTCTTCTCTTCTCTTCTCTTCTCTTCTCTCCTCCATCCTTTCCTCCTCAGGCATTGGTAAAGGCACATTTTTATGCTGCCTTATCCATTAATTCAGGCTTTTGGGCTGCTCTTATCTTTTTCCTCAAAGCCTCAGCTTGCTCTGAGTGGTTTGATTTGGTTGCTTCTCCTACTGCTTCCCATCTTTCTTTCCTTCTCTGACCTGCAGTGTTCTGGAATCACCTTTTGTTCCCTTGCAGCTATTTCAGCCTCAGGAAAATCACCACCTGTGCTCCCTCAAGAATGGATTTGCCCAGGGTTTTACCACATCACTCCTCCTTCCCATATCCCCCAACCCATCACTTCATGGCTAGATTTCATCTCTTGCTGAAGTGCTGTCAGTTGATTATTGCTGTGCTCTGTGAATCTGCTGTGCTGAAGTCCTGCCAGGTTGCTTGAAATTACAATATTACTTTTTCTTTTTTACTGTATCTTTATTATTATTATTATTATTCAGTTCCTCACTTCTTTCTGTCTCCTCCTCTCACCTTCTGTTTTTACAACACTGTGTATCACATTCTCCTGACTGGATGTCTTCCAAACTATAGAAATTAAACCATAAATGTTCCAGCACCTGATTTTCCACCCTCATATTCCTAAGGAGATTAGCAGGGGGAATGAGAAGATTTCTCCTCAGCCTCCTTTTCTCCAGAACAATGCTGGGCCCCTCAGCTGCTCCTCACAAGATTTGTGCTCTAGACCCTTCCCCAGCTTCAGTGCCCTTCCCTGGATACACTCCAGCACCTGAACTTCATTCTCGGAGTGAGGAGCCCAAAACTGAACCCAGGATTCAAGGTGTGACCTCACCAGCACCCAGTACAGGGTGGGGTGGTCCCTGCCTTGGTCCTGCTGGCCACACTATTGCTGATCCAGGCCAGGATGCTGTTGCCCTTCTTGCCCACCTGGGCACACACTGGCTCATATCCAACCAACTGTCAGCCAGCACTTCCAGGTCCTTTTCCACCAGGCACTTTCCAGGCATTCTGCCCTGAGCCTGGAGTGTTCATGAGGTTGTTGTGACCCAAGTGCAGGACTCAGCACTGGGCTTTGTTGAACCTCATCCTTCTGGTCCTGGCCCATCTCTCCAGCCTGTATAAGTCCCTCTGTAGAACCTCCCTACCCTCAAGCAGATTGACACACTCCTACTCATCTTGGTGCTGTCTGCAAACTTACCGAGTGCGGCCTCGATCCCCTTCTCCCAGTCACTGATAAGAAGATCAAAGAGAAGAGGCCACGCTGCCGAGCCCTGGGGAACACATGGGACAGGGTTCTCCATCAAACATGGTGGAGAGACCATCCTTTCACCCTGCCTCCCCACCAAAAGGGGACCTGATTCTTTGCACCTCCAGCCTGTGTGGGTACTGCTGTTCCACAGAGCAGCAGAAACTGCTCAGCAGAGCTCACGACAGCCTCAGCAGCTGGGAGCCAGCTGCGATTTACAGCCGGAGCCGTTCCTCGCCTTCCCTGTGCGCTAGGCAGAGCAGGAGAGGTGGATTTATGTCTTCTCTGCAGAGAACAAGTGCAGTCATAGCATGTCTCCACTTTCCTGCTGCTCAAATTACTGTTGTAACAAGAGTCATTATTTATCAGCCATACAACAGTCCTGCAGCTCTGTTTTCAGTGGATTTATGCCTGGAGGGTGAACTCCTCTGTGGATGCTCTGGTGACGAGTAAAGGACATGTTTACACTGCAGCTCTTCCTTCAAGGGTTCTTTGCCTCCATCTGGCTGCCTGTTTGCACAAGGTTTGATAGAATCATAGAATCAACCAGGTTGGAAAAGACCTCAGAGATCATCAAGTCCAACCTGTCACCCAACACCTCCTGACAACTGAACCATGGCTCCAAGTGTCACATCCAAGCCCCTCTTGAACACCTCCAGGGATGGTGACTCCACCACCTCCCTGGGCAGCACATCCCAGTGGCCAATTACTCTCTCTGGGAACAACTTTCTCCTCACCTCCAGCCTAAACTCCCCCTGGCACAGCTTGAGACTGTGTATTCTTGTTCTGGTGCTGGGTGCCTGGGAGATGAGACCAACCCCTACCTGGCTACAACCTCCCTTCAGGTAGTTGTAAACAGCCATAAGGTCTCCCCTGAGCCTCCTCTTCTTCAAGCTAAGCAACCCCAGCTCCCTCAGCCTCTCCTCACAGGGCTGTGCTCCAGACCCCTCCCCAGCCTCGTTGCCCTTCTCTGGACAGGTTCAAGAGTCTCAATGTCCTTTTTAAACTGAGGGGCCCAGAACCGGACACAGTAGTCAGGGTGTGAAGTTCTTGAGATCTCTCCCTCCTCAGCAAGTCAGGCTGACTTTGGGTGAATAAGTAAGGGAGTTGTTGGGGAAGGCACAGAATTGGGGAATACAACAAAAAAAGGTCCTCTCAGCATGCCTATGCAGACATCTACCTGGTGTGATCTCTTAGCCTTGCACACAGAAGAGTTTACCCCACACACACTATTTAGACTTCAATATCAATACAGAGAAACAGACCTTTCCCACCACTGACTGTGCTTTAAGTTTCCTCCCTGTCATCATCCTCCTCCTCCCAAGGCTCCCTCCCTCATGAAAAGAACAGGAGTGTAAGAGCTGAAGTCTGGTTGGAATGGATCAGACCAAATGCCCACCTGCCCTAACATCCTGGAACAGGCACTATCCCACAGTGCCTGACAGAGAAAGAGCCTAAGAGTGGGATTGCAGCAACTGCTTGCAATACCCTCTTGAGTTTCTTTCTCTGAGCTCCTTTTCAAACAGAAACCCTACATTCAAACAGTTTGTAGGATAGGATAGGATAGGATAGGATAGGATAGGATAGGATAGGATAGGATAGGATAGGATAGGATAGGATAGGATAGGATAGGATAGGATAGGATAGGATAGACCAGACCAGACCAGGCTGGAAGAGACCTCAGAGATCATCAAGTCCAACATATCACCCAACACCATCTGATCAACTAAACCATGGCACCAAGTGCCTCATCCAGGCTCTTCTTAAACACCTCCAGGGATGGTGACTCCACCACCTCCCACCTCCACACCACAGAATTGCAGAATCATAAAGGTTTGGGGTTGGAGGGAGCCTTTAAATGTCTAAAGAGAACTAGGAGGAAATTGGGTGTTCCTTTATAAGGTCCTTGCCCTGAGACCTTTGTGGTGCTTACAGATGAACTGGCAATCAAGAACTGATGGTGGGGCAGCAATCACTGATGGCTGGGCAGCAAGACCAGAAGTCCCAGCAGACACAGCATCTACCACTGCCTTTGAATGGCCAGCCCAGAACTCATCCACCCTCACAGCACTGTTAGTCCTTGGCCTCTCAGATGCACTGAGATGCTGCCACAAGGCCACAAGCTGCGAAAGGGGAGGCTTAGGCTGGGTGTCAGGAAGAAATTCTTCCCAGAAAGAGAGATTGGCCAGGGGGATGTGGAGTCACCATCCCTGGAAGTGTTTAAAGAGAGACTGGATGAAGCACTTAGATTAGATGGTGTTGGGTGATAGGTTGGACTTGGTGATCTCAAAGGTCTTTTCCAACCTGATTAATTCTGTTATCACATGAGGAAGTACTCCAAAACCTTTCAGAGATGATGGAGAACTGGAGCATCCACAGCCCTCTCCATTGCTAAATCTTTAGGGCAATTCTTAGGTATTCTGGCAGCTGGCTCTCAGCTTGAGAAGTGATCTAGTGTAGGGTGTCCCTGCCCATGGCAGGGGTGTTGGAACTGGGTGATCCTTGTGGTCCCTTCCAACCCTGACTGATACTATGATACTATGATCTGCTTCCCTGTTGTTAACAACCTGAGGATTTCTTTCCCTCAATCTGATCACAGGATGTCAGGGGTTGGAAGGGACCCAAAGAAATCATCGAGTCCAACCCCCTGCCAGAGCAGGACGAGCATCCTGCTGATGCTCATCGGGAGCCTGCCGGTAGCATCATGTGCTGCAATCTTGTTCCAGGCACGAAAAGCACAGGAGAGCTTCGCAACAAGACAACCTGCCTTCACTGGGAAGATTGTGAATCGCCCCCAGAGAGCAGGGATAATGGTCTGCTTGAAGTCTGAGCATCTGCCTAACATCTTGGCTGGGTTCAGGTCCCATTTCTGAGGAAGAGTTTATTCCATGAATTCCACTCTCTCAATTGGCCGTTAACAAAGGGCAGGGAGCTCCAGCTCCAGCTCTGGAGCCGTGTGAAGGCTTTGTCTAACCCAACCCACATCCCCAAATATTCATTATTTCAAAGTATTTACTAATGTGTTTTCAGATTGATGCCTGGTATTTGGGTCACTGCCAATGTTAACACACTGGGCTGCCCTTGGTGTTTAATAGTGGAATTACAGCTTGAAACACAGGGTCACCTGATTTGATGGGGGTTCAGTGTTGGGATTTCTTTACACTTGCTTCCAAAGTGACCTTTTGCCCAAAGAGAAAACACTGGACTGAGGGTTTTTTTTTCCTTCCTTTTTGTTTTTTTTGGAGGGGTGGTGGGTGTGTGTGTGTGAGGTGTCAAACTTTATAATGCTTTCTAACTTTGTAATGTTTAAAAGAAGAAAATAAAAGAGTCACAGAACGTGAGGAGTTGGAAGGGGCTTCAAAAGCTCATCCAGTCCAAGCCCCCTGCCAGAGCAGGAGCACCTAGAGCAGCTCACACAGGAGCTCGTCCAGGTGGGTTTTGAATATCTCCAGAGAGGGAGACTGCACAACCCCACCCTGGGCAGCTTGTTCCAGGGCTCTGTCAACCTCACAATGAAAAAAACCTTTTCCTCCTGTTTCCATGGCACTTCCTCTGCCTCAGCTTCCAGCACTGCCCCTTGTGCTGGCACTGGGCATCACCCAGCAGAGCCTGGCTCCGGCCTCTGGGCACTTACCCTGCACATCTTTATCAGCACTAATGAGGTCACCTCTCAGTCTCCTCCTCTGCAAGCTACAGAGCCCTTAGCTCCCTCAGGCTCTCCTCTTAAAGAAGATGTTCCGCTCCCTTCAGCATCTTTGTGGCTCTGTGCTGGACTCTTTCAAGCAGCTCCCTGAGGTCATTCTTAAACTGAGGGGCCCAGAACTGGACACAATACTCCAGGTGCAGCCTCACCAGGGCAGAGCAGCGGGGGAGGAGAGCCTCTCTCGACCTACTCACCACAGCCCTTCTAATCCACCCCAGGATGGCCTTGGCCTTCTTGGCCACAAGAGCCCAAGCTCAAAAACCTTTCAGCCTATGTAGGGGTTTTTTTCCCCCTTGTTTTCAGCAGGAATTTTTAATTTGGATGTGTTGAAACACCACATTCCTGATTCAAAAGGCTATTTTGTTAAAGAGTTTTTGATGTGTGACATAGCTGTTATTTTATGAGAAACCTGAAATATTTCACTTGGAAGTTGTTATTAGAGGGGGGGAGGGGAAAAAAAAAAAAAGCCCCAAGTTCAGTTTTCAAGCCCTTGCACTCACACTCACAAATGCTGGATTTCATTCATTCATTCAGCTCTGGTCCTCACTCTGGAGCTCCTGCTTGAAAGTGAGCAGTGCAGGGGCAAAGTGAATTAGCTGAACTAATAAAGCAACTCAGATGAACCCAGGTGGAGGCCACACTTGGAGTCCTGGGTCCAGTTCTGGGCCCCTCAGTTTAGGAAAGATGTTGAGTTGCTGGAAGGTGTCCAGAGAAGGGCAAGAAAGCTGGGGAGGGGTCTGGAGCACAGCCCTGTGAGGAGAGGCTGAGGGAGCTGGGCTTGCTTAGCCTGGGGAAGAGGAGGCTCAGGGAGACCTCATTGCTCTCTACAACTCCCTGCAGGGAGGTTGTAGCCAGGTAGGGGTTGGCCTCTTCTCCCAGGCAACCAGCACCAGAACAAGAGGACACAGTCTCAAGCTGGGCCAGGGGAGGTTCAGGCTGGATGTGAGGAAGAAATTCTTCCCAGACAGAGAGATTGGCCATTGGGATGTGCTGCCCAGGGAGCTGGTGGAGTCACCATCACTGGAGGTGTTTAGGAAGAGCCTGGATGAGGCCCTTGGTGCCATGGTTTAGTTGATCAGATGCTCTTGGGTGACAGGTTGGACTTGATGATCTTGAAGGTCTTTTCCAACCTGGTTAATTCTATTCTATTCTACTCTACTCTACTCTACTCTACTCTACTCTACTCTACTCTACTCTACTCTACTCTACTCTACTCTACCCTACCCTACCCTACCCTACCCTATCCTATCCTATCCTATCCTATCCTATCCTATCCTATCCTATCCTATCCTATCCTATCCTATCCTATCCTCTCTTCCAGGAACAATCATGATCCAGAGGGGTACAGCTGGTAGGGGAGAAAGCAATACCTCGGGAGACAATGGTGATGGTTTATTGCTCTGGACAGAGATCAGTGACATTTCCAACCTGCTCTGCCCCTTTTAACTCTCTGCTTAATTTATTCTGTATTATTTATAGGCAGGTAGGTTTGCACATTCATAAAACGTTCAGTTTCCTGTTATGTCTAGAGAACTGGTAGGAGGTATGGCAAATATATTCATAGCAGCTCAAATCCCCTGTGTGGTTTCCATTGAGTGAAATATTCATCACTTCCTGTCCTAAACTCAGTGAAGCACTGCCAAGGTTTGAACAAGAGGCTCCCACAGAAATGTCTCCTTCTTCCCTCTTTTTATCCATGCAGGTGTCTGTCGTTCCTTCCTTCCTTCCTTCCTTCCATCCATCCATCCATCCATCCATCCATCCATCCATCCATCCATCCATCCACAAGCCTCAGGAAGGAACAGGCAGCTCTTATCTCCACTATAAGCCAGTTAAGCACTTAAGGGAGCCTAGAAGAGTGATAGGGACAGACTTTGTAGCAGGGTCTGTTGTGGCAGGACAACGGGTGACAGGCTTAGACTGAAAGAGGGAGATTTAGACTGGAGAGAAGGAAGAAGTTGTTTATGCTGAGGGTGGTGAGGCCCTGCCCCAGACTGCCCAGAGAGGTGGGAGAGGGCTCATTCCTGGAAAACTTCCAGGCCAGGTTGGAGAGTGCTCAGAGCAGCCTGATCTAGAAGATGTCCCTGCTCACTGGAGGGTGACCTTTAAAGCTCCTTTCCAATCCAAACCATTCTATGGTTCTAAGTCGTGCTCAGGAGAGGTCCAGTGTGTGTTTCATGCAGATGCAGCTGGAGGAAAGGAAAGGCTGCCACATCCCACCAGCAGAGAAGAGCCTCGCTTTGCACTCCTTCCTTATGCACTCGTTGAAACGGCAGAGGCGCGCTGCTGGGACGTGCTCAACGGAGCTGCCGCTTGCTGTGGAGGTACCTTCCGATCCAAAAGAGTGAGGAGCTGTGAGTTGCTCCAGCTGGCGGGCTGGACATCAGGAAGGGCATCTCGGGAGGGTCAGGAGTAGGTGCTGGCTTTCCCGGGACCTTGCGGTGCCTGACCTGTCGGGCTGCGTGGCCTCCTCGGCCACTCCCAGGAGCCAAATCCTCCCAGAGCTGTGTTTCTCTGCTCAGTGTGGGAAAATCCCCTGCCACGAGCAGGGGTTAGTAATAGAAACTTCTTATTTGATGTGAGAGTCTGCTGAAGAGCCTCACAACCATTTCTGAGCCTCTTCCCTGAGAAGATGATTCCCTCGATCATGGGTTGTTGTGCTGGGAGAGGGAAGCAGCGGGGGAACAGGAGGGGGCGTAGGCCTGCTGAAATGAATGGCTGGGCTTCTGAAATGAATGATTGTCACCTCCTGGTTCATGTATATGGACCAGCAGTGCCTGTCCAGATGCAGATGGGAGCCAGCACACCCTGGAAAGATGTTGAGTTGCTGGAAGGTGTCCAGAGAAGGGCAAAAAAGCTGGGGAGGGGTCTGGAGCACAGCCCTGTGAGGAGAGGCTGAGGGAGCTGGGGTTGCTTAGCCTGCAGAAGAGGAGGCTCAGGGGAGACCTTCTTGCTCTCTACAACTCCCTGCAGGGAGGTTGTAGCCAGGTGGGGTTGGTCTCTTCCCCTAGGCAACCAGCACCAGAACAAGAGGACACAGTCTCAAGCTGTGCCAGGGTAAGTTTAGGCTGGAGGTGGGGAGAAAGGTCTTCCCAGGCAGAGAGATTGGCCATTGGGATGTGCTGCCCAGGGAGCTGGTGGAGTCACCATCACTGGAGGTGTTTAAGAAGAGCCTGGATGAGGCCCTCAGTGCCATGGTTTAGTTGATCAGATGCTGTTGGGTGACAGGTTGGATTAGATGATCTCAGAGGTCTTTTCCAACCTGGTTAATTCTGTATTCTGGGCACCATTCCTTGCAGAGCTTCGAGCAGCTTGAATGTAATTTAGTTCCCTTGCCCTTCCACAGCTGAATTAAGAAGCCACAAAAGCAGCTGTGAGGAAATCAGATCTGGGAACTATTCATCTATCTTGAAAGGGATCAGGCTGGAGAACCTCATGAATTTCAACAAGGACAAGTGTAGAGTCCTGCCCCTGGGGAGGAATATCCTCCTGCAGCGGTACAGGTGAGGGGGTGAGCTGCTGGACAACAGCTTGTGGACCAGGGCCAGGGAGTGCTGGTAGTCAAGAAGTAACCATGAGCCAGCAATGTGCCCTCATGGTCTCTTGGGGTGCCCCATCCCTGGAACCATTCCATTCAGGCTGCACAGGGCTTTGAGCAACCTGACTCTGCTCACTGCAGAAGGTTTGGATTAGGCATCCTTTAAAGGTCCCTTCCAACCCAAACCATTCCATGATTCCACACTAATCCATCTTCTCCAAAGCTGTGGACTTGGTGACCAGGAGCTGCTTTAATTCTGATTTCATCCCAGTTGCTAAATCTTTCCCTGGGCTGTCTTTAATTTCAAGCCCTCAAGGGAAGCAACAAGGTCACCAGGATTTCTTGCTGCAATCCATGGCTGTGGGCACTTGCTCCATTGCAATGACTCTGTTGCCACATCCTCTTCCCTTGCATTCTGCTTTCTTCCTCTCCTCCCACATTTTGTTGTTTTTATTCTCATCTTATTTTTTCTTGGGGGGTGGGGATTAAATCACTGCGAAGCTAAAGAAAAGCCCTGACCTTAGATTTTATTATAGTGGAGCTAGAGGTGTTTTGGGTGAGGTTTTTTTCCCCCATTCTTTTGGGGTTTATTCACTTCTCTCAGGCAGATTGCAGAGATAATCTCTTCTGCCAAACACAATTGTCATTAAGCAGCTACTGTGTGCATGTCATTGCTGCCCTCTACTGCGAGGAATCAGAAGTTAGCAGCTGAACGTCGGGAGTCAGGGGTCCTCTCCTTGCTGGTCCAGAATTTCTGCTCTCTGCTGCTGGGAAGGTCTTTGGGAGCTTGCAATATCTTTGCCAGTGATGTGGATGAGGTGGCCGAGGGCACCCTCAGTCACTGTGCAGACAACACCAAGCTGAGCAGCAGTGTGGATCTGGTTGAGAGGGGGAAGGCTCTATGGAGGGATCTGGCCAGGCTGGATTGGTAGGATGAGGCCAGTGGGATGAGGTTCAACAAGGCCAAGTGCTGCACCCTGCTCTTGGATAACAACAACCCCATGGACACCTCAGGCTTAGGGCAGATCACCGGAAAGTGCCCAGTGCCCAGGGAGTTGGCACACAGCCGGCTGAATGTGAGCCATCAACTTACCCAGGTGGCCAAGAAGTCCAAGGGCATCCTTGGCACGTACCAGCCCGGCCAGCAGGCCTGGGGCAGTGGTTTTCCCCCTGTACTCTGTGCTTGTGAGGCTGTAACTCAAATACTGGGATCAGTTTGGGGCCCCTCACTGCTAGAAAGGCACTGAGATGCTGAAGTGTGTCCAAAGAAGGGCAGCACAGGTGGTGAAGGGTCTAGAGCACGGGTTTTGCAGGGAGCAGCTGAGGGAATGTGGGTTATTTAGCTTGGAGACAAGGAGGCTCAGGGGAGACATTCTCAATCTCTACAACACCCTGAAAGGGGATTGGAGCCAGGTGAAAGTCTCTTCTCCCAGGTAACAAGTGACAAGATGAGAGGAAATGGCCTCAAGTTGTGCCAGAGGAGGTTTAGCTGGAGGTGAGGAACATTTTCTTCCCCAGAAGGGTTACCAAGGCCTGGACCAGGCTGCCCAGGGGAGCTGCGGAGAAGCGCTTAAAGGATGTGTAGGTGTGGTGCTGGTGAACACGGGGAGATGCTTTAGTGGTGACCTGGCAGTGCTGGATGAACAGCTGGGGCTTGGCAATTTTAAAGGTGTCTTCCAACTGAAATGATTCCATGAAGCATCTCAAGAAGGTTTACATTAGGCTAAGAGTAATGAAAACCCTGGGCTAATGGGAGGGACAGAGCTTGTCTATTCCAGGGTCTTTCAACCTTTTTTCACCTTTTGGATCCCTGCAGAGGCTCCACAGCCTGCAGAGGCTCCACAGCCTGCAGAGGCATGACTCTGTGCAGCCGTTTTGCCTAAGAAGAGCTCTGAGTAGCACAGGCAAGCTTGCTTCTCTCAGAGCAAAGCCTGATTCATAGCCTTCTTGGAAATAAATCACCAGCCTCCACTCCCAATTCACCTTAAGACATCCCTGCTGGATCTTTCCAGAATTCATTCATGCAAATGGCTGGCTTTCCTGCTTCCTCAGCCACACCATGAGAGCCTTTTGGAAGAGCTCATGAGCCGGATCCTGAAATTGGAGACTAACCTGTGCTATGAGGACAGGCTGAGGCAGCTGGGCTTGCTCAGCCTAGAGAAGAGAAGACTCTTGAGGGGGGACCTTAGAGCTGCCTTCCAATACCTGAAGGGATCCTACAGGAAGGCTGCAGAGGGACTTTTCACAAGGGTGCCCAGTGACAGGACAAGAGGCAAAAACTGGAACCCAGGAAGTTCCATCTGAACATGAGGAAAAACTTTCTTGCTGTGAGAGTGCCCAGAGAGGCTGTGGAGCCTCCTCCTCTGGAGAGATTCCAAACCCACCTGGACACTGTGGTCCTGGCTGAGCCTGCTTTAGTAGAGGGGTTGGACTAGATGATCCCCAGAGGTCCTTTCCAACTCTCACCATTCTGTATTAACTAATAAAAAGGCTCTGATTTGCTTTGGTAGCATCTCCCTTCTGTGCCT
Source organism: Picus viridis (assembly GCA_033816785.1). Lineage (NCBI taxonomy): Eukaryota > Metazoa > Chordata > Aves > Piciformes > Picidae > Picus > Picus viridis. Next base: position 3,888,926 of record CM066583.1, on the reverse strand, counting down.
GCAGATGTAACCTGTGTGTCAGGTGAGTGATGCAGGTCCTGCACCAAACTACAAGGTAGAAGTCCTGAGTTAGGAGATGAAGGGCAGGCAGCCTCTCCTGAGTCATGTTGGCAATCCTTTGCTCTGTTAACCTCTGCTGCCACAAGGAGCCCTTCACACTTTGCTCTTTCACCTGCTGAGGCTCCTCACCCTCCTCCTTCTCTAGTACTTTCCTGCTGTCCCTCTGGGCACGGATCTGCTGCTCTTTTCCAGCACACATTGACTCATGCTGTTACTTCCATCTGTTCTTATGCACCACATTTCCCTCAGCATAAACAAGTTTTTTCCTACCTTGCTTTTTGAAAGCCTGAGACAGTCCTCTGGTGAAGGGCCTGGAGGTAATGGGGAGTGAAAACCTGGATGTGAACTGGCACCGTGTGCTCCCCACCCAGACTTAGCCGTGCCCTGGGCTCATCCCCAGCAGGGTGGGCAGCAGGTGGAGGGAGGAGATTCTGCCCCTCTGCTCTGCTGAAACCCCACCTGCAGTGCTGGGGCCAGCTCCAGAGTCCTCAGCACAGCAGAGACATGAGCCTGTCAGAGTGGGGCCAGGAGATGACAGCAGTCATCCAAGGGCTGGAGCATCTCTTCTACGAGCACAGACTGGAGAAGAGAAAGCTCCAGGGAGACCTTCTTGCAGCCTTTCAATACTTAAAGAGGCCAGTAAGACAGGAGCAAGCTTTTTATCAGGGCCTGTTGTGACAGGGCAAGGGGTGATGGTTTGAAAGAGGCAGATTTTGACTAGATAGAAGGACGACTTTGCTACACTGAGGTTAAACTACCACAAAGCCCCATGGCTGGAAACATTTCAGGTGAGGTTGGACAGGGCTCTGGGCAGCCTGATCGAGTTGCAGATCACTTCAGAGAGCTTGGACCAGATAATTCTTGGAAGATCTCTTCCAACCCAAAGCATTCTGTGATTTTGCATCTGACTCCCCAGACCTCTGCACCATGGAATCTCACCAGAGGGTTTTCAGCTCTACCTTGTGCAGCAGCATTAATATTTACTCCCCCTCTCCTGCAGCTGTCTCGTGTGGAAACAGCCCGGAATCAACCATTATGTTGTTAGCAGCACTGATATTTCTCCTCAAGGCAAACAAAGTTGTTGTATTCACAAAACATTCTTGTTTCTGAAGCTGAAACTGATTCTGAGCCCCGGCAGAAGCAGCCTTTGATTTTCAACTAGAGACAAGACCTTGTCCACAAGGCAGACCAAGACAAGCCTGGCAGCTTCCAAGAGGCCTTGGAGCAGAGAGGCTACACCTTTCCTCATAAATACCACGGGCCACAAAGCTTTCAAAAGCCACCAAGACAAGAGGCACTTGATGGGTTGCATCTGTAAGGCTGCACTTCTTGTGACAACAGCAGAGCCCCATCCTAAGTGCCTGCTGGAGCTGCTTTGAACTCAGTCCTGACCCACGGCTGGGCATTGCTAGACCGAAAACTACTTCAGGGAATGCACAAACAATTGACCAGCCTGGCTGCTGGCAGCCCAGCACCCAGGCCTGGGAACCTCACAAGGGATCTGTTGAAATGCCCCACCACAGCTTGTCTTTTGTGTTTTCAGGGGAAGGATGGGGAGGGACGGATCTTGATTTGGAAATATTGTTGTTGCTTGTCCCTCTTCCAGCTGCAAGTCTGAGGCAGCACAGCCACAACAGCGATGTCAGCTTCCTCCTGAACGTGGCCTGACCTCTTCCACAGGCAAGATGAACAAGCAGCTCTGTGTTTTCAGAATGAAATACCCAGGCTCTAGAAGTGTACAGCAAAAGAAGGGATAGTTTCTCTGGGTCTCGCCACCCCTCATCATTCACCACTGCTATATGATGCTGCTTTGGAAGACGAGAGAGAGAACTAACAGGGAGCTTCTAAGTCAGTGTCTGCAAGGTGTAAAAGTGGAGAACTTAGCAGATAACTAACAGGGAGCTTCTAAGTCAGTATCTACAAGGTGTAAAAGAGGAGAAGAAGGGGTTTAAGATGTTTCCCCAAAGGAAAAGGACCAGGGAGTGTGGGTTGACGGCCAGCTGAACATAAGCCAGTGCTGTGCTCAGGTGGCCAACAGCGTCCTGGCTTGGATCAGCAATAGTGTGGCCAGCAAGACCAGGGATCACAGCCCTGTACTCAGCACTGGTGAGGCTGCACCTGGAACCCTGGGCTCAGTTTTGGGCTCCTCACTCCAAGAAGGACATAGAGGAGCTGAAGCACATCCAGAGAAGGGCAGTGAAGCTGGGGAAGGGTCTAGAGCACAAATCTTGTGAGGAGCAGCTGAGGGACCTGGGCTTGTTCAGCCTGGGGAAAAGGAGGCTGAGGGGAGACCATCAGAAGTGCTCTCTACAGCTCCCCGAACAGAGGCTGCAGTGAGGTGAGCATAACTCTCTTCTCCTGGGTAACAAGCAACAGAATGGGAGAAAATGGCCTCAAATTGTGCCAGGGAAGGTTTAGGTTGAACATTAGGGAAGATTTCTTCACTGGAAGAGTGGTTAAGCCCTAGAACAGGCTGCTCAAGGCACTGATAGAATCACTGTCCCTGAAAGCATCCAAAAAAAAAAAAAAAAAAGAGAGTGTAGCTGTGGCACTTAGGGATATTAATCAGGGATGGACTTGGGGCGGTGCCAGGTTAACAGCTGGACTTGATCTTGGAGATCATTTCCAACCTTACTGATTCTGTGACACTACAGGAGTCAAACATCCCTAAAACAAGGTGCAGAGTGTGCTGTTCTCTTTCAGCTGCATAGAGAAAGATACAGAGATGATACAAGAAGGTCACATTTCTCTCCTCTTGAATGTATGAACCCATTTGTAGGCACCAGAAACCTCTGGACTTGATTCTCTTCTGCCATTTCTGCTTTGCCAGCCCTGTGACAATGCTGCTACATTGAGGCTTGTTTGCAAGTAGCAATGGAGAGGGATAAGGACTGCAGCGGGTCGGCAAAGCGGGGGGCTAACCGGGGAAGCTGAGCGTCCCCTGTGCTCTCCTGCTGCTCAGAGAAAGAGCTGGCAGCACTGCTCTGCTGCTTCGGGGATGAAATAACCCTACAGCCCCCAGTTTGCTGGGGAAAAAACCTAATTGTCTCCTCTCAGAAAGCTGACTCAAAGAGTTAGTGGCTGGTACCTCAGCACAGAGACTTTCGCCTTCTGAAGGACCATTTCCCAACCATAGAAGGAGTACCACAGACGTGTCCAGACCAATTACTTTGAGGATATAGTATTTTAATGACTCAGGCATGTGTGAAGCATCACCACCAAGTCTGTGTGTAATTTTCCAGCCTACTCCCTGCAGTTCCTCGTAATGTTGGGTCATCAGCCTGTTCCTTCCCTGCAGCAGGGACAGTCTCCTCTGGCTGTAAGTCTGCAAAGCAACTGAACCAATTCTGTTACTATACTCTGTCCTAGTCAGGCCACACCTGGAGTCCTGGGGCCGGGTCTGGACTCCCTCCGTTCGAGAGAAACAAGGAAATAATGGAGCAAGCCCAGTGGAGGGCTACAAAGCTGCTGAGGGGCCTGGAGCATCTCTGAGGAGGAAAGGCTGAGAGCCCCTTGGGCTCTTCTGGAGAAGAGCAGCCCCAGAGGGGATCTGATCAGTGCTCAGCAAGAACTAATGGGCAAGGATCAAAAGGATGAGGTCAGCCTCTTTTAAGCAGTGCCCAGTGACAGGAGAAGGGACAAAGGATACAAACAAACCCTGGAGGTGAAACTTCTTTGCTGTGAGGGTGCTGGAGCAGCTTTCCCAGAGTGGTTGTGGAATCTCCTTTCCTGGAGAGACTCCAAACCTGCTGGACATTGCAATCCTGGACAGCCTGCTGTGGGTGACCTTGGTTTAGCAGGAGGGTTGGACTAGACCTCTGCAACTCTCTACAACTACCTGAAGGGAGGTGGTAGCCAGGTGGGGGTTGGACTCTTCTCCCAGGCAACCAGCACCAGAACAAGAGGACACAGTCTCAAGTTGTGCCAGGGGAGGTTTAGGCTTGAGGTGAGGAGAAAGTTCTTCCCAGAAAGAGAAATTTGCCACTGGAATGTGCTGCCCAGGGAGGTGGTGGAGTCACCATCCCTGGAGGTGTCCAAGAGGGGATTGGATGTGGCACTTGGAGCCATGGCTTAGTAGTCAGGAGGTATTGGGTGAGAGGTTGGACTTGATGACCTTTGAGGTCTTTTCCAACCTTATTGATTCTATGATTCTATGACCTCCAGGGGTCCCTCCTAACCCCTTTCATGCCACATTTCTGCAATACCAAGGGTAGCATCTCAATGGAAATAGGAAGTGGCTAGTTTTCCTCAACTGGCCTCTCAGGCCCCTCATTTTCCTCAGGAAGAGGAAGGACAAAGGCATCCTTACACAGCTGAGAAAGGTCTGCTTTTGAAACAGGAGCTGGGATGATATCTGCATGTGGCATATGTGGCACAGAGCACCAGGAGGACCCCTGGCACAAGGCTGAACCCACAGCACAGCCTAGACACAGCACCTAGGCTCGGTGCTGTCTTTAGGACTTAGGTGCACTGCTTCTCTGTGCTGTGTAGACATGACCAAAAGGGTCCCAAGCAGACTGGTTCCATCATGTCTAGTTTCAACAAAGCAAAAATGTTATGAGGCAAAAAGGGCTCAGCGTGGCATTTACTCAGAGCCCTTTAGGCAACGTCTCAGGTTTCAAAACTCACAATCCATAATGGCTGGCTGAAGACAAATGGAAAGTGAAGTGGTCTCCAGAGATGTGGTGACTCTGTGTCTGATCCTAGAAGACTGCAGTAATACCAGAGCACATGAAAATGGAGAGGGTGGAGGAAGAAACACCAGCAGAAGAAATGTCTGCTCAGTGTTTTCATAACTCTGAAGGGGTTTCTTCAGGATTCAGCCTGGGTTTTGGGACCAGCAAAGGGAGCAGTTCCCTCCCTGCACCTCCCTAGTTCAGTTCATAAATGTGATTTGTCTTGTGTCATTTGGGGATATCAGCAAACTCTTTTCCTGGTTATTTTTCTTTCTGTAATGCCTCACATTTTCTGCTGTGCTTGGCAGTTTCCAGGACCTGGATGAATATTCAGAGAGGACTAGGGTGACTCCATTTAAATTGGCATGATAAGAAGTGCCAGACACACAGGGTGAGTTTCCCACTCCAAGACTCTGCAATCCATAACAGCCTGAAAAAGACTTCTCCATCTGATACACTCCATGAGACCATTTGAGTCTTGTTCTTCACATGTCCTTAAGTACTTACTCTAGACTTCGCCCAAGCATGAGCTAGAGCCTGCAATTGCCTCCAGTGTGGTAGGGCTATGCATGCCCACAAGTAGCAAGACACACATCCCACCTTGCCGCCACTGCAGACCTTCCCTAGGGTTGCAAGCCTGAAGCACACAGGTTTGTGATCCTGCTGAAACTGCTTAACCTGGTTTCTTCCTGATTGGAAACTTTGCTCCCCAGAATCACCTGAAGACATCCTCCCAGCAATGCATGGAGAAATCCTCTTGGCTAGTCCAGGAGGGTTGAAGGATAAAGGACAGAATGGTGGAGGTTAGAAGTGACCTCTGGATGTCTAAAGCAGGGACACCTAGAGCAAGCTGCACAGGATCACTCCTAGGTGGGTTTGGAATCTCTCCAGAGAAGGTGATGCCTTGGACTGGTCAGGCAGAGTTTCTATCAAGCTGTAGGAAGCCTTCATGGCTTCCTGGAGCAAACTACTCAATGGTGTCTCTTGAGCTTTATCAGAACTCTTAAAGCTGGTTTCTTCTTTCAAGTCTATAATCTCCTGCTCAGTACCAGAAGAAGCAGGTTCTTCCTGTTGTTTTAAAGATAGCTCTGTCTTAGCAAGAAAACTGGCAACACCACAGCTGAGCAGTGTGCCACAGGGACTTACCAGCCTGCTGCTGCAGCTTGCCCAAGAGTCCTGGGACTGCACCCTCGTGCTGGTTTCCAAGATCCAGCTCAACTGTTCCCGCCTCTGACATCCTACCAGGAGTGCTCACTTTGGTAGCCCATCCAAATGAACTCTCCATGGGGAAAGTACAACACAAAGCTCACACTCCCCTCAACTGTGGTGAGCACCAAGGTGTGATTTACACCACCTGATATAGCCAAGTCTGTCTTAGGAGCCCCTCAGTCCCTCTCCACTGAACACATGAAGCCTCCAGCCAAGCACCCTGCCTAATCAGCTCAGTTTTTGACAGCACAGAAGTAGCTGCAAGTCTCCTCTTTGCCTCTTAACTTAGGCAGTTCATCTAGGTGGAAAAAAATGGACTTTCAGTGACCACACACACAGAGTTCATGGACAAGACACTGAAGGCAGATTTCCTGTGGCCCAGGCTGCACATCAAGCTGTCCCTTACTTCCAAAGCTTCCAGAAACTTAGAATTCATTGGGTTAAGCTTTTTCACAAGCTCTGAGGTGCACTAACAAGGAGGGAATAGGAAAGAGAAGGAAAAAAAGAGATGTTAAAAATTGATCAAGCATGCCAAGGACTGTGGCTGTCTCCTCTCTTCACACCTGAGGAATCCATCACCCCCAAGACCTGTGGCTGTCTCCTCTCTTCACACCTGAGGAATCCATCACCCCCAAGACCTGTGGGTGTCTCCTCTCTTCACACCTGAGGAGTCCATCACCCCCAAGACCTGTGGCTTGTCTCCTCTCTTCACAACCTGAGGAATCCATCACCCCCAAGACCTGTGGCTGTCTCCTCTCTTCACAACCTGAGGAAGTCTGTGGCTGTCTCCTCTTTCACAACCTGAGGGTCCATCACCCCCAAGACCTGTGGCTGTCTCCTCTCTTCACAACCTGAGGAAGTCACTACCCCCAAGACCTGTGGCTGTCTCCTCTCTTCACAACCTGAGGAGTCCATCACCCCCAAGACCTGTGGCTTGTCTCCTCTCTTCACAACCTGAGGAAGTCACTACCCCCAAGACCTGTGGCTTGTCTCCTCTCTTCACAACCTGAGGAATCCATCACCCCCAACAATAAATCTCGGGGTCTGGAGATGTAATTTCTCAAACAAGATGAGGTCTGCATTGTCCAGTGCTGCGTCACAGTGACCTGACACCAAGCTCACTTCTTTTCTAACCCTACTGTGAACTTCCCTGTGCTCCAGAGAGGAGAATTCAGCCTGCAGGGAGGGGACTTCTCCTCCTAACCCGGTGGCCTTGAGTCAGGAAGCCATGTGACAGAGCCATTGGGGACGTGCTGTAAACAAATGAGCCAATGGACAAAATATTAGTTGTGTCCTGGGGATGAGGAGAGACACACACAAGGTTGGGCTTTATTTTTTCCTAGTGTGTAAGTTCCTGAACAGCACAGTCCTCAGAGGAGCTGCAGTGATCCAGGGACTGAAACTAAACTGACCCTGACTCACCCTGGATTCATGTTTCTGTTGCTGTCAGCTTGCTGTCCTCTATGGGATCTGAGTTGCAAAACACAGTTTTAAGAGGGGGAAAGAAGACAGACCCTGGACAGCCATCATCTATTTTAAACACAATGTCTATTTTTCCTTTCATTTTGTAAACCACTTGAGCATTTCTGAAGTGATTCATTCCTTTATCTTCCAAACAAAGAAGCTTGTGGCTGGGAATTTATGTTTAGCAAGTTAAAAAGGCTTCTGAAGTTCAGATGGAAACAGGGATGGAAAGAGGTCTCTTGAAAGCAATCTGCTGCTAGAGTGGAATGGTGTTGGTGTTCTCTGGGATAATTGATATACAGTGGGACTGTGCCACTGTAAATCAGCATATGCCTGCATTAGGCATGACAAGGAAAGAGGTAGCGCAGCATCCCAACACGAGAGGGGCTGGAAGGGACCTCTACAGGTCATCCAAAGTGGGGTGGCACAGAGCAGGTTACCCAGGATAACCTCCTAGGTGTGCTCAGGTGAAGTGGAAGCATTGTCACTACAGTCTGCAGGATTGGATAGCAAGTGAGACCCACAGCCCTGGCAAGTGGCACGATGGCAGTGCCCTGCATGCCAGTACTTACTGCCAGAATGTCTGCTTTTGCAGTTGGATATTGTCCTGCTCTGAGCTAGACCAGAGCTAATTCTGCTCAGGGATTTGACTTCTCGGCTCAGGCTCTGCTCACTGAGGCGCTCTCTGCAGTTCAGGGCAGGGCTGCACAGCCAGGGCTCTCAGCCTCTCCTCACCAGGCAGTGCTGCAGTCCCTTCATCATCCTCATAGCCTTCCACTGGACTTTCCAGCAGATCCCTGTCCCTCTTGAACCGGGGAGCCCCAAACTGGATGCAATATTGCAGCTGAGGTCCCACTAGGGAAGAGTAGAGGAGGAGGAGAACCTCCCTGTACGTGCTGGACACTCCTATGTGTGGACGCGTTGGCCATGAAACTCTTCGACCATGGAAGCAAGGATGTTTTGCTATTGTCCTCTACCTGAGAAGGCTCTTTGGAACAGGCAACCTCAAGGTTTCAAATGCAGTCTTGATCACTTTATTAAAGCAAGGATGTGTTGTGGTTGCCTGGGTTTGCCTGGAGAGGCTTCGCTGACCCATGAAGCACTTTCTGGTTTCACCTCCTCCTGTTCACCTCTGGTTTATTTTCTGTGCATGTCAAATAAGATCTTTGTGTTTCCCTTCCACATTTCCCTCTCCAAACAAGGATCTGGTTTCTGGTGAGCTGAAACTCTGCTGTAAGTGGATCTGGGCAGCTGGAAACTGAGGAACGTTTTTCTGGCCTGGCACATTGCTTATTTAACGTCACCAATCTTTCCAACCTAAAGTCAGCAGAGGCCTCCCCACCACCTCCCCCAGCCTCAGTGAGTCAGGGCTAGGTGTTGATGTGGTCATTCTCTCTCCAGAGAGTTTGGGGTGGAGGGCAGGGGGTGTCAAACACACTATGCTAATACCCTCTGCTCAAAGGCTGAACAAGAGAGAAAGGCAAATACACAGCAGCTGGGGGCAGAGTGAACTTAAGTGAACCACAGCTTGAGAGGACATGGTCCTCTTTAAGGGTCTGGCCCCACTCTCCTGCCCCTACCCCCTTTAACTACTGATATCATTGATGAGATCCCCTCTCAGGCTGCTCTTCTCCAGGGCTCTCAGCCTTTCCTCACAGAGCTGCCCCAGGCCTCCCAGCATCTTTGAGAGCTCTGTTGGACTCTCTCCAGTGATTCCCTGTCTCTCTTGCACTGGGCAGCCCAGAACTGTACCCAGTCCTCCAGATGTGGCCTCACTAGAGTAGAGATGTCATAGAATAGAATCACAGAATAGAATCATGGAATCAATAAGGTTGGAAAAGACCTCAAGGATCATCAAGTCCAACCTGTCACCCAAGACCTCATGACTACTAAACCATGGCACCAAGTGCCACATCCTCGCTCACTGCAGAGGGGTTGGACTAGGTGACCTTCCAAGATGTCTTTCAACCCAATGGGTTCTATGATTCTACAGTGAGGAAAACCAATCCTGAGGACAAGATTGGACAGCTTTCCTAGAAGTAAGCCTCTGGCAAAGAGAAAAGGCCCAAGAAATGTCCTTTCCCTGATGGATGGGATGAGCAGTGCCTGGGATAGCTTCTCTGAGAGCATTCCCTGCACCTCTGTAGCCACTTGCAGTGCTGAGTCCCACACACAAGGAAGTTGCCCTCGCCCTGCTCTCGCCACAGACGACAGCCGCCTTTGGTGCCCTGAGCATCCCTCTGCGGGCTGGATTTCAGCGCTGCAGGGGACAGATGGGAAGAGCAAACAAAAGCTCCCCTTGACTATTTGTTGTGCTATAAATAATACACTTTTAAAGCTGGAAGGGAGCCCAGGAGGAGGTTTCTTTGGTCCCAGGGGATGCAAAGGTCCTGGTGGGGTTGGGGCTCCAGGGGAGGCCTCAGACAGCTCCTGCACAGGGCAGGATTCTTTCCCCCTCCAGATTTCGCCTTTCACTGGAGCGAATCATTCAAAAATATTTAAAGAGAAGGGCTTAATTCCACCGCTTCTGGGGGTTACACCAGGGCAGCCAAAGGACATGCACCCAGTCAACAGCCCCTGAATTGTTTGGTTAGGAATTAACGTGTGCGTGCACACGTGTGGGAGGCAGCGAGGGGCCACCGAGAGGCTCACCGCGACCGGGCTTTGTTTTCTGTCAAAACAGAGAGCACGTGGATGGCAGGCAGGCAGCCTCGCCTGGGAGGGGCTGGGGGACAGGGACAAATTGCTGCGCTGAGCCCTGGCCGGTGGATGCCATTAGCTCAGTAAATAGCCTGTTGGAAGAAAAACCAACAGAAAGCTGCTCCCCTCCTCCACCGACCTGGGGAAAGATGCAGGCACTTTCCTCCCAGCCAGTCCTCACTCCACCCTCCTCTTTCTTACACAGAGTACAGGGCCAGCACTTCTCAGTGCTGCCCAGCAGCAGGATAAGAGGCAAGAAGAACAAATTGGAACACAAGAAGTTCCACCCAAACACAAGGGAAAACTTTCCTGTTAGGGTCTCCTTTCCCTGAGAGACTTCCAAACCCCACGTGGACACACTCCTGTGCAACCTGTCCCTAGGTGTACCAGTGTTCAGAAGGAAGGTTGGACTAGATGACCTCCAGAGGCCCCTTGCAACCCCTACCTCTGTGGTTCTGTGAAGGGTGACAGAGCACTGGGCAAGGCTGCCCAGAGAGGTTTGGAAGTCTTTCTCTGGAGACATGCCAAGTCCACCCAGACACAATCCTTAGCAACTCGCTCTGGGTGACCCTGGTTTAGCAGGTGGTGAGAGACTGGCACAGGCTGCCCAGGGAGGTTGTGGAAGCTTCATCTCTGGAGATTTTTAAGGCCAGGCTGGATGTGGTTCTGAGCAACTTGATTTAGTGTGAGGTGTCCTTGCCCATGGCAGGGGGTTGGAAGTGGATGATCCTCGAGGTCCCTTCCAACCCTGACAATTCTGTGATTCTGTGATCTCCAGAGGTCCCTTCCAAACCCCAGCATTCCAGGGTCTCTCAAAAATCACCCAGACTCCAAACTTGAAATCTCCCCCATACCACTTCCTACCCTCTTTTTACTGTCCATCGTTCCTTTTCCTTGCTACTCATTTTCCCTTCCTTTCTCTTCTCCCCTTTCCCACACCTCACAGGTTATTTTTATTCTTTTCTTTCTAGGTCTCTTTCCCTTCCCTTCTGCTTTCCCCTTCCCTTCTGCTTTCCCCTTCCCTTCTGCTTTCCCCTTCCCTTCTGCTTTCCCTCCCTCCTTATGCTCCAGCGATGCTGTAGGTGGGTATGTTCAGCCCCTGCTGAACAACCTGGCTTCTCCCCAACAGCAGAAGAGGAGAAGGAGGAGTTGTGCTTGCCAAGACCTTCCCTAGCCTGGAGGATCAGATGCACCTACTCCCAGCACAGACCGAAGCAGTGTGAGCACCACACAGCTTTATCCCCTACACCAAGATCAGCTGTGCTGGAATTTAGCTGATTTATATCACTTGGGGACTAGGGCTGAGCTATTTCAATTCATGCCAGCTGGTAACTGCTGCAGGTTCAGCTGCTGTTGCTGGAGGACTGTATCCTGCTCTTCAGGTTTGGCTGACAGCTTATTCCTTTGCAGAGTGCTGAGCACACAGTCCTGGGGGTTTTTTGGTGTTTTTTTTTCTTTCCTAGGAGCTTGCTTCTGCAGGCATGTGCACCTGGCTGCATCCTGAAGCATGGAGCTGCTGAGACAGTGCATTTGCTTCCCCCCCCCCGCTCAAAACTTAATCTGCAAGTTCAAAGCCATTCCAAAACCACAGAAGTGTGTTGCCTTCTCTTGGGGAACTTTCTTAAGGCATCCTTCAAGCTTCTCGGGGTCCTCTGACAGTTCCCACCATAGAGAAGGAAAGCAGTAAGTGAGGTGCAACGGGATCCTGGGGGACATTAAGAAGAGTGTAGATATCAGGGCAAGGGAAGGTCTCTTCCCTCTCTACTCTGCCCTAGGGAGGCCATACCTGGGGTACCAAGTCTAGGTCAGGGCTCTCCAGTTCAAGAGAGACAGGCAACTACTGGAGAGAGTCCAGCAGAGGCTACAAAGCTGCTGAGGGGCCTGGAGCATCACTGTGAGGAGGAAAGGCTGAGAGCCCTGGGGCTGTTTCACCTGGAGAAGAGCAGCCCCAAGGGGATCTGATCAATGCTCAGCAAGAGCTAAAGGGTGGGGGAGTCTCAACCATTTCCCCTGCTAGGAACAGTCCTTGACTGAAGCCAACTTCTAAACAAAGTTTCTTGGTCTTGGCTAGGCAAGGAGAGGGGAGATCTTGCTGCTGTTTTCAACTGCCTGACAGCAAGATATGGAGCAGGTGGAGACAAACTCTTCTTGACCATGCTCAGCAGAAAGGCAAGAGACAAAGGCTGAATCTGTACTAAGAGAAAGTGATTGCACATTAGGGAGCAAAGTATTTTTCACTTTGTCCACACTTAGCCCACACCTAGGGCTAAACTACAACAGTTGCACCCAGCAGCCCCTCCCCATCTGAGGAGAGTCAGGAAAACAAGAGAATAGCCTTGGGCTGAGATGAAAATGGATCTGATGAAATCACACCACCAGCATCAATGCCAATATAAAGTGCCACTCAGCCCTGTGGACATGCAGCAGTCACAGCAAACAGGAAAGCAGCCTTCAGGAGAAGGAAGAGGAGCAGCATCAGAAGCCCACACAAGAGCATGGGCCAAGTAGGAAAGCCTCAGCAGCAGCCAACTTGCCCCCTTTATAATGACTGAGACAATTATGGTCTGGGCTGCACCTGTAGCCAACTCAGGTCAGCGGCCCTGGCTGACTCCAAACTGCTAATGGCCTGCAGCCCATGGCTGGCCTAGGATTCTGTCCCAGTAAAACCAGGACAGCCAAAAGGATGACCAAACACTGGACTGGGACTCAGAGAGTTTGTGACATGTCCATCCTAATCTAAACTGACCCATCTTTGAACAGGGGGTGAGATCAGGAACCTCCAGAGGTCTTCTCCACCACTCTTGATTGTATAATCACCCTGACAAGCCATACAATACGAGTACAATAGAGTAAACCAGGTTGGAAGAGACCTCCAAGATCACCCCGTCCAACCCATCAACCAATCCAACTCACCTAATCAACTAAACCATGGCACCAAGCACCCCATCAAGTCTCCTCCTGAACACCATCAGACCATTGCTCTTGGCCATAATGCTTTCCAAGCCTGGCTGAAACTTCACCTTTCTAAACAGCTTCTCCATTGTTCTCCATCCTCTGTTGTTCTCTGCATGTCCTCCTTGTCATTGACTTGCTTATTTCCCCCACCTGAGGGGGGTTTTGATCTGTCTATTCTTTCAGACAATTCCTTTCATGTTTCTCCTGATGCTTCTTGTCCCACCTGCTGTGGCAGACACCCTGGTTCAGCATTCTTCACATATCTCCAAAACATCCTGCTGGAGATAAGGGACTGTCAAAAGCCTGAGGAATCCCAGTGCTTCCTACAAGCTCATTCCATTTAATCCTCAGGGTTTGGGTTTGTTTTCCTAGAACATTTGCTTTCCAAAGCATTGAGATATCTTGTTTATACTTCTGGTGGACTTCCAAAACTCACATCTGTTTGTAAAGGTGGAAAGAACATCTGAGCTGAAGAGCCAGGGCTTGATCTGTCAGTTGTAGGCTTTCAGTGATCGAAGCTCCTGAATCTTAGCAGCTGCCTGATACCATTTCCTGCTGAATTGCTTCACCACCCACAGTTCTGCCAAGGCACATGAATAAGTTCACCTCTCCTGGCCTTTTGCCCTCTGAAAGACCATCACTGAGCTGGAAACTTCCAGGAAACTCATTGTCTTAGCTCTTTCATCTCCAGCTATTAGCCTCATGCTGAATGTTGTGATGCTGAGTGATGCTTTGGTTCCTGCCTGTTCCAGCCTGCAACTGAGCTGTTGAGCTGCAGAACCCTCTCCCTCCACACTGCTGGGGAGGCAGCCCAGGACATGGTTGACTTCTGAGCTGTGAGCACACCTTGTCAACTCCTGTCCAGCTTTTCACCCACCAGTATTTCCAAGTCCTTCTCTGCTGGTGCTCCATAGGCTTGAAGGAAAAAGCATCCCTGTCCCTCCCGAGGCTATGGAGGCTCAGAGGAGCCCTGAATTTTTGCTCCACCGTAGACATTCTGCATTCAGGAGATGTCAATACAAATTAAAACAGTTCCAGGCTCGGGCAGCCCTGTACAGTAGCTGTTTAAAGAGCCTCCTTCTTTTTCTCTCTCTTTCTGACCTGACCTTCTCACTGTCACTGAAGCAGTAGGTGCCAGTTCCACCCTGGATGTCCCCACGTTACGTGCCGTGCTCTATCTTTTAATCTGCCTCCCTGCCTTTCTATCTAGGCACCTCATGCTGCTTGTGTAACCACAGTGTCCCCTGACAGTTTGAAGCTGTGGGTATCAACACCCCTGTTCAGCTCTGGTTTCCTTCCCAGCCCCATCTTTAACACTATTTCCATTTACTATTTCTCCTAAATGCTCCACTAAGAATAATACACAGCAGCAGCCATTGTCCTCATACATGCATAATCTCCTGTAATTGGGGATTTCCTCCAATCCATCCTGTCAGCTGCAGCACACTGAATGAACTCGCTGTCACCATCAGTTAAGCTTTATTAAAAGCTGCAACCCAATCCCTTTGATGTCGGCTCGCTGGGAACCCTTCTGACATAATCCCACAAATCCTTTGGAAAGCACGGCCCTGGGCATGCCCCTCTGTGTTTTCCCAAGGAGTTTAGACAGCACGGGGCTCTCCTCATGGTAAAAAAACACCTCACAGAAGTGAGAGGTGAGGAAAGGGGTGGCTGTGAGAGCCTCCGTTTGGGCACCGACGGGCAAACTCCCCGAGGGCGGCGGAGCTCCAAGTGGGAGGCAGGTGCTGCGTGCCCTGGCGTCAAGAAGCTGCTCAGTAAAAACCTCACTCTCCTCTGCATCTTCAGAACCAACCAGGTTGGAAAAGACCTCCTATCAGCCAGCCCTATCCAATCAACCAGACCATGGCACCAAGTGCCTCATCCAGTCTCTTCCCAAACACCTCCAGGGATGGTGACTCCACCTCCTCCCTGGGCAGCACATCCCAATGGCCAATCTCTCTTTCTATGAAGAACTTCGTCTTCACCTCCAGCCTAAACCTCCCCTGGCACAGTTTGAGACTGTGTCCTCTCGTTCTGATGCTGGTTGCCTGGGAGAAGACACCAAGCCCCACCTGGCTACAACCTCTCTTCAGGGAGTTGTAGAGAGCAAGAAGGTCTCCCCTGAGCCTCCTCTTCTCCAGGCTAAGCAACCCCAGCTCCCTCAGCTTCCCCTCATAGGGCTGTGCTCCAGGCCTCTCACTAGCTTTGTGGCCCTTCTCTGGGTCAGGCTGATCGCTGTAAAAATCAATATATTGCTTCATTGGTAATTTAAATGGGTGTTTGGCAGCTCAAAGTTCAAAGCAGCTGAATGTCGTCCAGTTCTGGCTTTGTCAAAGGTTAGGGCTGGGCTGGCCTCTAGACAAGTGACAGATGCTGTCTCTGAACCTATCTCCCTTCCTAAAGGGAAAAGAAATAAGGGAGAGAGAGAGACTGATGGGTTGGGAAAGAAACTAAAGCATCTGGGATGGAAATGAGAACAATCTAAATGGAATAGAGACAGAGATACAAACCAATACCCAACCCAACCCCTGGGAGCAATGATGTCACCTGCTACAGATGGGCACTGAGGAAGACTGGTCTTGGGAGCAGATGGGAACTGGATTCAGGAGCTGGATGGCAAGGATGTCACCATTGTCACCACTGATGCTGGGGCCAGGTACTGGGGAAGCCCCAGACTGGACTCAGAAGCAGATAGGAACCAGATTCAGGAGCTGGATTCAGGATCACATGGATCGGGATCTAAGGTAGACCAGACAGAATCCTCCTGGGACACTGGCCAGTGAGGGAGAGGCTTGACCCTGGTGATCCCTCAGCTTTCCCCTGAGCTGCAATCCCTTGTTGGTCAGTTAAGGGTCACCTGTCCTGTTTGCTCCTCCCTGCAGGTGCCACCTCTGACTTCCTGCACCCCAAGGTGGCACACAGGATGTGGCAGTGCCCTTGGTGTGCCCAGGAGCAAGCCTCAGCCAGAGCTTCTCTGCAGCCCAGCCCTTGGCAGGAGCTCTCCCCATCAGCTTCTCCCTGCTAGGAGCAGCCCCTGGCTGTGCAGCCCTGCCCTGAGCTGTGGAAAGTGCCTCAGTGAGCAGAGCCTGAGCTGAGAAGTCAAATCCCTGAGCAGGATTAGTTCTGTTCTAGCTCAAACCAGGACAAATTGTCTTCTGACTCTCATGGTACTATGGATCCAAAAAGAGAGTGCTATGACATGGAAGATTCTCAGTTTGCTTTTCAAGATAGAAGTGAGAAACTTGCCCATCTCTTGTTAGAAAATGCTCAGCTTCCAAATGCCAGTGAAGGAAGAAAACTGATCCAGAGTCGTTTTCTCCCCCCTAAACTCATGGTTTTTAAGCCAACTGGAAGATGTGTGCCAAGGGAAGAGGAAGAGAGAGTGCTGATTCCTGACTTCTGAGCACTTGGAACCGGTGATACAAAACATTCAGGCTTTTGTTTTCCTGCACTGACAAAACTTCTCCCCTCCAAAGCTCACCCAACAGCTTTATGTAACAACAGGTTTTGTGCCACACAGCTCTCGGCAGCAGCTGATGCCCGGCTGCCTGCCTGCCTCCTGGTGCCTGGCTGGGTACTATTACAGCTGCCTCATGCAAGATGTTCTTACACCCCCTGCACCACTAGAGGTTAGGGCTTGACCTGCAGGAAAACACCTCTGTGGAGAAGGACCTGGGAGTCCTAGGGGACGACAAGCTCACTATGAGCCAACAATGTGCCCTTGTGGCCAAGAAGGCCGATGGTCTCTCAGGGTGCGTTAAGAGTGTGAGCAGCAAGCTGAGGGAGGTTGTTCTTCCCATCTACTCTGCTACAGAGAGGCCACCTCTGGAGCATTCAGTCCAGTTCTGGGCTCCCCAGACCAAGAGAAACAGTCCAGCAGAGGCTGGGCAGATACTGAGAGGACTGAAGAATCTTCCATGAGGAGCAAAGGCTGAGAGCCCTGGGGCTGCTGAGCCTGGAGAGGAGCAGCCCCAGGGAGGATCTGATCAAATATTATCAATAGCTAAAGGGTGGGGGGCAAGAGGCTGGGGGCAGACTCTTTTCAGTGGTGCCCAGTGCCAGGACAAGGGGCAATGGGCACAAACTGGAACCCAGGAGGTACCTCCTAAACATAAGGAAAAACTTTGCTGTGAGGGTGCTGGAGCCCTGGAGCAGGCTGCCCCAGAGAGGTTGTGGAGTCTCCTTCTCTGGAGAGATTCCAAACCCTCTTGGATGCAATCTTGTGAAACCTGCTGTGGGGGACCCTGCTCTACCAGGAGGGTTGATTTAGATGACTGCCCGAGGTTTCCAACCCCCACCACAGCTGAAATTCTGTGATTCTGGGGAACTATGATACTCAGTTCAAGCTGCAGGTGGGAAACAGGGCATGAGATTTTATTCCCCAGAGAAACTGCACAGAGAAACTTCAAAATATTGTCATTGTGGTGCTGAAACAGAAACTGCTTCTGGAGACATCATCAAACCACCATTCAGCAACTCCCAAGGCATCAGAGGGAGAGAGGAGTGGAGAAGAACATCTATCTCCATGTGGCTTTTGGACAAGGGAAGTGTTGAATTCCTGCCTAGTGAAGTCATCTGAAGCATCTGACTTTCAAAGGTCCCTTCCAACCCTAAATAGTCTATGAATTGATGATTGTGTGTTGCACTGAGGAGCAGGTGGGAGCCTCCAGAAAGGAAGGCAAGAGAAAAGGAAGGAGAAGGGGAGAGCTGGAGCAAGGAACCAAGGAGAAGGAAGGAGAAAGGGAGAGCTAGAGCAAGGAACCAAGGGGAAGGAAGGAGGAGGGGAAAGCTGGAGCAAGGAACCAAAGAGAAGGAAGGAGCAAGGGAGAGCTGGAGCAAGGAACCAAGGAGCAGGAAGGAGAAGGGGAGAGCTGGAGCAAGGAACCATGGGGAAGGAAGGAGGTGGGGAAAGCTGGAGCAAGGAACCAAAGAGAAGGAAGGAGCAAGGGAGAGCTGGAGCAAGGAACCAAGGAGCAGGAAGGAGAAGGGGAGAGCTGGAGCAAGGAACCATGGGGAAGGAAGGAGGTGGGGAAAGCTGGAGCAAGGAACCAAAGAGAAGGAAGGAGCAAGGGAGAGCTGGAGCAAGGAACCAAAGGGAAGTCAAGAAGGAAAGAAAAAGGAAGATGCTGGCAGCCACTGGAGGCAGAAGACTTTCCAACTGAGCAAGGCTGTAGGCAACAAATAACAAATAATAACAAATCCATCTTCTGTAGTACAGAAAGCCCCCAGTTTGGCTCTGAACTCTGTGCTCTCATCTCAGTGACGTCAATGGGAGCTTTGCAGCTGATCCAGGGGTGTTTACAACCTTCCGTTTTCACGCCAGCTCATCAGCCAGAGTGCATGTTTAATGAAACATGACCAGAGCTGGAGGCCCACCCTTTCCACTGAAGCCATCAACTCATGCTCTAGAACCTTGGGGAACCTTTTGCTGAGAGGTTGCCATGTTGGTCAGAAACATGGAGGCAATTCTTTCCCAGCCATGCTTGGCTTTCTTTCGCCTGGCTTGGCAGGAGAGCAGCCTCTCCACAGCTTTGCAATCTCATTTCCTGTGTCTCAGGGTTCTTGCCAGGACTCTGACATGCTGGGCAACTTTTTTTTCCCCTGCAGAGTATCTGTCAGATGAACTCCTCCAACAGCCATGAGCTGACACAGCCAACTTGTG
Source organism: Picus viridis (assembly GCA_033816785.1). Taxonomy (NCBI): domain Eukaryota; kingdom Metazoa; phylum Chordata; class Aves; order Piciformes; family Picidae; genus Picus; species Picus viridis. The sequence goes on along the minus strand of CM066583.1, from coordinate 3,870,200 downwards.
GCTTTAATCATCGTCGCTGATGAGCAAATGAGCACCATATCTGCAGGATTGTGGGGGTCTTAGCAGGTCTTTTCCTCTCAAGAGTTGCCCTAGAGAAGAGTTATTTCTTGGGCTACTGCAAACATCCAAGCAAGCCCCTCGCAGCCTGGGCTTAGGTCCGTTATGGGCTGCGTTCTCAGAGTGTTTCCATTTCTTGGAGCATCTCCCCAAGAAAATGGTTCGGGGAGCTGGAGGAAAGGCTGTGTAAGTGACTGACATTTCAGAAACCAATGGGCAGTGGTGGAACAGATACTGAAACACCTCCCCTGCTTTCACAAGATGCTTGGAGAGGCTCAGAGGTCGGTTGTCACAAGGCTGAGGACATTTTATGCCTCCTGAGCTCAAGCCAGTGAATGACTTTATTGCTGCTGGGCCACCAGCATGTGGTAATGATATGTAAGGGTGCCCAAAGGTCTGGGATTAGATATTGGTGGTGTTGGAGAAACCCAGGATAAATAAATAATGAAATAAATCATTGAGACCTCATCATCTTCTACAGATACCTGAAAGGAGGCTGGAGAGAGGTAGGACTCAGTCTCTTCTCACAGGCAACAAGTGACAGGAAAAGGAGAAAGAGCTTCAAGTTGTGCCAGGGGACATTCAGGTTGAATATTAGGGATTGTCAAGCCCTGAAACAGGCTGCCCAGGGCAGTGGTGGAGTTCCCATCCCTGGAGGTATTTGGAAGATGCATGGCTGTGGTGCTGAGGGACACGGTTTAGTGGTAGTGGCGTAGCAGCAGTGGTGGGATTGTGAGCTCTGGGCAAGTGGTTGGACCTGACGACGTCAAAGGTCTCTTCCAACCTCAACAGTTCTACAGTTCTATGATTCTAGGGCTCCTGAGACTTCATCAAATGCTTGCCTTTTTCCCTGTGGCGGCATCCCTGAGCTTTAGAGCCTTCTGTTTTAGCAGAAGACAAGTAACTTCATAGAATCTAAACAGCGAAACCTCAGCCTGGGCGATTCTCCAGGCCTGTAGCAGCTTATTGGTCCCACATAAACCAAAGATTTTGGTCGTGACTACTCTATAAAGAATCAGCAAACTGTTCACAAAGAGCTGGAGAGTGTTATACAATCCAGCAGGGCAGGGAACTGAGTATTTATAGTGCCTTCCACTGATGTGCCTATTATTGTCTGCAGCACGTGATCCGCAAACCCAGGCCATGGATGTGTTCATCGCCTCTGCTGGCCGTGTGTTCGTCCTCCATAAACTGTCACCCAACAAAGTCTTGAAAAGAGGGCTGACCCTGACCTAGGAATGGAGTCACCTCTGGAAAAGCCGCAGAGAAACCCTGTCAAGGCCAAGTCAAGAGCACAAATCTTCTGAAGACTGGCTGCGGGAGCTGGGGTTGTTCAGCCTGGAGAACAGGAGGCTCAGGGGAGACCTTCTGGCTCTCTACAGCTCCCTGAAAGGAACTTGGAGCCAGGTGGGGGTCAGTCTCCTCTTCCAAGGAACAAGTGATATGACAAGAGGAAATGGCCTCAAGTTGCAGCAGAGGCTTAGCTTGGGCATGAGGAACAACTTCTTCCCCAAAAGGGTTGTCAAGGGATAGATCAGGCTGCCCAGGAAACTGGTGGAGTCCCCATCCCTGGAGGGATTAAAAAGCAGATGTGGTGCTGAGGGCCATGGTTTAGTGGTGAGCTGGCAGTGCTGGGTTGAGGGTTGGACTCAATGGTCTTGAAAGTCTTTTCTGTGGCTCTGTGAGTGTTGGACTCTCTGAGTGCCAGCTTGAATATACAAACCTGATACCCACATGAAATTTCTAGCCCATGAAAATGTATTACTCCTCTTGTTCCTGGAAGGGCTGTGACCTATCTATGTGTGTTGTCAGTTTGCATTCAAAACCCTTTGCCTTTCCTAACAAATCAGCCCCTTTGATTTCATGCATGTCCAAAACAGGCATGATCTGCAGGCTTCAACAGTCCCCACCAGTCTTTGGGAACAAGTGGAAGTCATCTTGTAGTTGGCCATTGGGATGTGCTGCCCAGGGAGGTGGTGGAGTCACCATCCCTGCAGGTGTTCAAAACAGGCTTGGATGTGGCACTTGGAGCCATGGTTTAGTAGTCAGGAGGTGTTGGGCGACAGGTTGGACTTGCTGATCTCTGAGGTCTTTTCCAACCTTATTGATTCTGTGATTCTCTGATCTAACCAGAAACCAGCAGCTCTGGGAACATGTCACAGCTTGGGGGCAGGATGAGAATCAACGACATGAAGTCAGAAATGAGACTATTTCAAGGGGAGGGAGAAGGTTCTTTTGACTCAAAAGTGAGGCTCACTGATGTACAAAGAGTTGTTCCTGACTTACACTACTGGCAGGGTTGGAAGGGACCGCAAGGATCATCTAGCTCCAACCTCCCTGCCATGGGCAGGGACACTTTCCACTAGATCAGACACATCATCAGCTCCAAGCAAAAACCAACTGAGTCCCTGGAGGGCTAATGTTTAATCTCTTTCCTTTTTCTTTTCAAAATGCAAGTTTAAGAAGATTTCCACATTGAGTGACATGTGTGAGTCTTGTGTTTTTCCTCTGAAGTCAGGGTGCTTTTAGAGAAAATGATACTCATCAGCACAATAGGGCAAGTTGAGCCATTTAAAATACATATATATATATATATATATATATAGTCAATAAAAGAAAGACCTAATCTGATGTTCTGGCATGCCTTCAAATCCCATTAAAAAGAGAGAAAAACCCACCCTAATTTCTTTTTTCTCCTCATAATCCAAAAAGTAAGGACATGTTGTAGTCATTTATGGCTTATGGGCTTAGAACTCTCACAACTGCTTTGAATTACAAAGAGGTTTTGGTCCTGTTTTCCCAGATTTCATCCTGGTGCAAAAGCTTGGTTTCTTCTTCCTTCACTCTCCTTTCAATTAAAGTAAGATCTGGATCTGTGTGCAGTTCCGTTCCCATTCCTCCTGCAGAGGATCAGAGAATTGTCAGGGTTGGAAGGGACCTCAAGGATCATCCGGTTCCAACCCCCCTGCTGTGGGCAGGGACACCTCACACTAGATCAAGCTGGAATGTGCTGCCCAGGGAGGTGGTCCCTGGAGGTGGTCAAAAAAGGCTTGGTTGTGGCACTTGAAGCCATGGTTTAGTTGTCAGGAGGTGTTAGGTGTTAGGTACTAGGTTGGACTTGATCTACGAGGTCTTTTCCAACCTGGTTAATTCTATGAAGTTGCGCACAGCCACATCCAGCCTGGCCTTAAAAACTTCCAGGTCTTCCACCACCTCCCTGGGCAGTGTCTCACCACCCTCGTGGTGAACCTGGTGGTTTGAAACTAGAAGGGGAGATTTAGACTGGAGAGAGGAAGAAAGTTTTGATGCTGAGGGTGACAAGACCCTGGCCCATGTTGTTCAGGAAGATGGTAAATGCCCCATCTGTGGTTTGAGGCGTTAGGTTGGACTCGATCTCTGAGGTCTTTTCCAAGCTTGTTGGTTCTATGACATAGGAAGCCCCTAACTCAGTCACTGTCCAAAAGCTGGAAGCTTCTCTCTAGAACAAGCATCAATCTTCCTCCATTCTTTCACTATTTGCTGCAATTTATGTCTGGCAGGGACAGGACCTGAGCCAGGATGGCCCTTCTTACATCCTGATGAGATGGCAACTGGAAGGTTGAGGTCCTTAGCTGGTTTACATTGACGGAGGTCCATGGATTTCCCTGGCTCTGGGCCACTTGACACCATCCAAAGCTCTGTCCCACAGCATTCAAATCCTTGGAACTAAGCATTTCCCTGCAGCTTATGGTGATGAAACAATAGCAAAGTGCCCATCTGCTGCTATCAAACCATAAGCCAACATATTTTCCACAGTCATGTGTTACTGCCTGAGTGGCCATGACAGATTTACTACAGGTTTAACATCATAAACTCAGGGTTATGTTTTAGTAGCTCTCTGCCTGGTTAGTGGAGCGCAGTGGAAGTGTAATAGGCACAACGTGCTTGGCCAGCACTAGGTCTTGTGCCCCAGTACTGTGTGGTTTACTGCTCCTTGAGCTCCTGCTGAACAGGTTTTTGTTGGACTAGCTCAAGTTTTTGACCAGGTGAAGGCAAAATCCATCAAGAAATGGTAATTGTTCTGTGATGCTGGTGGGGCTTAAGAAGATGAATGTGAGCATGAGCTCATGGGACAGGGGTTGGAAGTAGGTGATCCTAGAGGTCCCTTCCAACCCTAACAATTCTATGATTCTATGATTCTATGGTGCTATGATCCTATGGTTCTATGATGCTATGATCCTATAGTTCTATGATGCTATGATTTTATGGTTCTATGATTCGACCTCTGGGAATCCTTTAGTCCAACTCCTCTGCTTCTATGAGGTGCTGGGATCCAGTGAGCAAAGGGTGCTTCAGGTAGCACAGGTTCATAGGATCCCAGCATGGTAAAGGATGAAAGAGACCTCTGGGAATCCTTTAGTCCAACTCCTCTGCTAAATCAGAGCACTCAAAGCAGGTGGCACAAGCTCGTGTGCAGGCAGGTTTGGAGTCTCTCCAGAGAAGGAGACTCCACAGCTCTAACCCTTTGTGCAGGAAAGGTCTTACTGCTGGGCACTGTATTTGTTTCAAAGCCATGCTTCTGGCTGCTCTGGAAGAACTTCCCTGCACAAAGCTTAGTCTTGGCAAGCACATCATTTGTTTGATGGCTCACCCATCCACCCAAACAGCCCAGGTGGGTGATGTCCCTTTTTGTGCTGTTCAGATTTCAAACATAACCTCTGTAGGTGGCGACCAGGTCAGAGTGGTGATGGCCAATGCCTACTGCATCCATGTCTGCACTGGGACAAGAGACAGACTGTCAAGCCCAGCATAGTTTAATCCCAGTGACCTCCATCATAGTATCTCACCATTTGGAGATCAATGCTTCCATCAGAGTAAGGTTTGCTTTACTTGAGGGCACAGAAAAAATCAGTGATCCCAAAGCCCTTTGCACCAGCTCCAACACCACCTCTTCAGTGTGGCCAGGAGGAGCAGGGAGGTCATTCTGCCCTTGTACTCAGCACTGGTTAGGCCACACCTTGAGTCCTGTGTCCAGTTCTGGGCCACTCAATTTAAAGAGGACATTGAGACTCTTGAATGTGTCCAGAGAAGGGCAACGAGGCTGGGGAGGGGTCCTGAGCACAGCCCTGTGAGGAGAGGCTGAGGGAGCTGGGGTTGCTTAGCCTGGAGAAGAGGAAGCTCAGGGGAGACCTTATTGCTGTCTACAGCTACCTGCAGGGAGGTTGTAGCCAGGTGGGGCTTGGTCTCTTCTCCCAGGCAAAGCGGCATCAGAACAAGAGGACACAGTCTCAAGCTGTGCCAGGGGAAGTTTAGGCTGGAGGTGAGGAGAAAGGTCTTCCCAGAGAGAGCAATTGGCCATTGGGATGTGCTGCCCGGGAGGTGGTGGAGTCACCATCCCTGGAGGTGTTCAAGAGGGGATTGGATGTGGCACTTGGAGCCATGGTTTAGTTGTCAGGAGGTGTTGGGTGTCAGGCTGGACTTGCTGATCTCTGAGGTCTTTTCCAACCTTACTGACTGTATGATTCAGAACTGCCATTCTCCTGCTCTTTGCCCGTTTCTGTTTTTACCATGCTCGACTGAGTTTTATTTTTCTTTACCACAATTGCACCATTTTATTTTTTTTTTTCCCCCTGCTGATATTTACAGCTGAGGAGAGAGGAGCACACACACACAAAAATTCCTTTGGCCCACACAATGGGGTTTTGGGTGGCTGTTCTCTGTTCCCAAGCCACTAGGCTCTCTTTGATGAGTGATTTACGTCCAAGAACTTCTGCAATACAGATCACCACATGCAAATGTGAACTAACCTTGATTGCAGGCAAGGGCAAATGAATACACGCTGGCCAGTGTTTTCTAAAGAAAATAGCTCTAATCATGAGCAGAGAAGCTTTCCAAGAGCCAGTTCTCCATGCTGGGCTCTGCAGTGTGGCCTGGGTGCAGTCAGAATAACAGATGTGGTCATCTGCTCTCAGCCCGTTTGAGAACAGCAGCGCCGGCCCAGTCACACCGATACGGGGTTACCAGAAAGCCTTGGGATACAAGGGTGTTATCTCTGACCAGCTCATGGGAGTTAGGGTGGGGAATGTTTTCCCATCACATCCAATCTGGGCAATGATACACAGGAGAATGGTGTTAACTGACGCTGAGGTGACTTCATTTGAAGTGTATTTCTCACATTGTCCGTGCCCGGTGCCGCTGTGTTGGGAGTCACTTATTCCAGGCTGGAGTTCATGCTCTCTGTTCTTTCTCATGGTCATTGAGTAGGAAACCAAATCTTATCAGCTGAGCAGGAGAAACTCCAAAGACTTTGAAAAAGACTCTTAACAGCATTGGAGCCATTTTACAGGTAAGAGAGCTGAAGCACAGAGAGGTGAAGCCACTCGTGCGATGATTCCTCTGCCCCACACGTGCAATTGCTGCTCTGTCACAGTGCGCAGGGTGGATTTGGTGGGGAGTGGGGAAGGACTTTCCTTGCAGAGTCACAGAATGCTCAATGTTGGAAGGGGCCTCTGGGGATCACCTAGTCCAACCCCTCTTCTGAATCAGGGTCACCCACAGCAGGTTACCCAGGGTTGCAATGTCCAGACAGGTTTGGAGTCTCTCCAGAGAAGGAGATTCCACAACCTCTCTGGGCAGCCTGCTTCCTTCCTCAAAGGAAAAACATTTTTCCTCTGTTGCCCCTTGTCCTGTCACTGGGCACCACTGATGAGTCTGGTTCCATTCTCCTGACCCTTTAGCCCTTGCTGAGCATTGTTCAGATCCCCTCTGGGGCTGCTCTTCTCCAGGTGAAACAGCCCCAGGGCTCTCAGCCTTTCCTCCTCACAGAGATGCTTCAGTCCCCTCAGCAGCTTTGTAGCCTCCACTGGACTCTGTCCAGTCGTTCCCTGTCTCTCTTGAACTGGGGAGTCCAGAACTGGACCCAGTCCTCCAGATGTGTCTTGCCCAAGGCAGAGTAGATGGGCAGACGGGGGGAGGGGGAACTTGCTTGATCTGCTGGCCACACTTTACTTAACACACCCCAGGGGACCATTGGCCTTCTTGGCCACAAAAGCACATTGCTGGCTCAGGATTACAATGCAAAGGAGCTGCCTACAGGGTGGAGCCCAAGAGTTCCTTGTAATCAATACATACATATTACAAACATCTGTCCCCTAAACTCAAAGCCCTTCCTTGCAAGATTAGTGTAACATTCACCAGTTACAGCAAGTAACTCAAAATCTACCAGTAATTCCCCAGTAAGTTTAAACCTTTAGACCCTTTCCAACCAATGTAGGGAGCAGAAGTCTCCAAGATATTGCTTAAAACAAAGCTGTTGGAAGCAAACAGCTAGGAAAAGGTTGTGCTGTGACCTCAACCACCATGGAGTGGAGAATCTACACTATAGAGAATCTACACAAGGAGCAAAGAATCTACACAAGGAGCAAAGAATCTACACAAGGAGCAACGAATGTACACAAGTATGCTCCAACTGGAAGATAATCTGGGGGATTTTGCCAAGCAGCTATTTCATGTGCTCTGAGAGGAGCCTGGATTTCCTTCTCATGGTCCCAGCAGTCCCTATTTACAGAAAGGAGACTGGGAGAGGTCATCAAACCTGCAGCCACACTCTAAAAATATATACAGAAATAATTAATCAATAAGTCTACCTTTGCTTTTACATAGATTGATAGAATGCTTTGGGTTGGAAGGCACCTTTTGAGGTCTCCACAGCTGCACACAGTACTGTAGGTGGGGTCTCAGCAAAGTGGACAGAAGGGCAGAATCCCCTCCCTTGACTTGCTGGCCACATTGTTTTGGATGCAGCCCAGGACGTGAGTGACCTTCTGAGCTGTGAGTGCACACTGCCCTGTCACATCCAGCTTTTCACCCACCAGTACCCCTGAGTCCTTCTCCCCAGGGCTGTTCCAATTCCTTCATCCCCTACATCATCATAACTGGACCAACCCACATTGACAGAGCCTGGAGGTCCGGGTGTTTGGCTGCACTGGAGCACCAGGACCCAACAGCGAGCTTCAGCCCGTCGCACTCACCAGGGCTGACGGCACCCGCTCCTCAAGCTGCCAGGCCAGCCACAAGCACTGGAGATGGGCAAGAAGCCATCTGTCCTGTGGTCATGGGTGCTCCAGAGACAATGCTTTCAAAACTCCAGAGACAGTGCCCAAACCCAGCCCTTGTGCTGTGAAAAGGACGACGGAAAATACGAGGGCAAGCGCAAAGACCTGGAGGATTCGGGAGCCCGCGGCCTGCGGGAGATAAACCTGCAAAGCACACAGCTCACCCTGGGAAGCCTTTCTGATGATTCCCTGGGGATTCCAAAAGGAATCTGGCGTTTTGGGTCGCCTCTCCTGCAGAAGAGAGCTGTAACTTGACGTTCTCGTGTGGCGTCGGAAGCCGCGCACGTACCTGAAAAGAGTTAAACTGTCGGAGCGCTTCTCAGAGGCTCAGCCAGATGTTCCAGAAGGACCAGCGCTGCTGGCAGCGTGCCATCAGCTGTCTGCATGCTTTCTCTTGTCATCATTACTTCTCCTTGTTTGGTTTTTGCCCCCTTTTTTTTTTTTTTTTTTTTTTTTCCCTCCCCAGTGTGGAAAATTCTCATAAAATGGAACCAGGAGAAAAATCTTCCCCTGAAAGGCTTTGTCGAGCCTTGGAACAGGCTGCCCAGGGCAGCGGTACTCTCACCAGCACTGGAGGGATCGAAGTCTTGTGGCTGTGGTGCTGAGGGTCGTGCTTTAGCGGTGGCCTGGCAGTGCTGGGTTCGCTGTTGGACTTGGTGATCTTCAAGTTCTCCTCCAACCAAGAGAGTTCTGTGATTCCAGGGCACATCTACCACTTCTGGGCAACCCATTCTGGGTTACCTAGTGATGGGACTAGGGAGAATGGAGCAAAGCTAGAAGTTTTGATGTTAGGAAGAAGTTGTTCCCCATGAGGGTGGTGAGACACTGGCAAAGGTAGCCCAGGGAGGTGGTGGAAGCCTCATCCCTGGAAGATTTTAGATTAGACATCAGGAAGTTCTTCCCCACGTGAGTGGTCAGACACTGGCACAGGTTGCCCAGGGAGGTGGTGGAAGCCTCATCCCTGGAAGATTTTAAGGCCAGGCTGGGTGCGGCTCTGAGCAACCTGATCTAGTGTGAGGTGTCCCTGCCCGTGGCAGGGGCTTGGAGCTAGATGAGTGCTGAGGTTCCTTGCAACCCTGACAATTCTGTGATTCTATTGCACTGTTCCAGCCATTCTCCCTGCTGCTCCATTCAGTGGACCTGACCCTGAGGCTTCAGCAGAGCATTTTACCCATCTTTGCACCTTCATCTCTCCATCTTCTGACCCCTTGCTCGACCTTCTGTGGGAAACGAAGCTAACCTGGAAAGAGGAGTACGAGACCCTCTGCAATCAGCAAGTCCCTTGCCCTTCCCCAAAGGGAAGGATCAGCTCTGCCCAAGACAGCCCTGAGCACGAATCTGCTGGCCCTAACTGACTTGTTGACAGGGGAAATCCAGGCCGGGCTGGAGATCTGAGGCAGGGCTCGTGCATTGTTCGAGCCTGGCAGTTAAACAAGGCTCTGGCTTTTTGCTGTCATCCTTCACACTCTGATTGGCTTTTATTTTTCTTAGAATGATTTCCCCCCGCCCCCTTCCCCCCAAGTGAGTTCATGGCACAGCCAGAGGCGGTGCTACGCTGCCAGCATTTTAACAACACTTTCTTATGAATATTTCTCTCTCAGCTTCTTGTAAAGGCAGTGTCTTCTCAGATGGAAGGGAAGGGAAAGGCTGGGGGAGTGGATTTGTTTTCCCATTTAAGCAAAGCCACACATCCTTGCAATGAGAACTAGGGAGAGGGGAAGCAGCATCCCCTGGCAATCACCTTCCTCTTGATGTGCTTTTCTGGGGGACGTTTCTTTGCTGGTTTGTTTGTTTGCTGGAATTATTTACATCCTGTTAGGGGGAAATGTACAGAGCAGGGTGAGAGCAGGGAACTGCCTTTCACTCCTGCAGTGCAAAATGGTTGCCACTTGTGGCTTAAAGGAGGGGAAAAACACAACAAAACAACCCAGCCCTAGAGGAACGTCCAGAAAACAATGGGTTGTATGTTTTGTCTGCACATCTGCAGGGTTACGTTAGAACTGCTGATGAGAGGGGGAAAAGAAACATCTTGGCTTTCCCCCCCCCCCAAATATTTTGCTTCTTTTCAAAATCCCTCTGCTGTGTGTGTCTGTTTGGGTTGGGTTTGGGGGTTTTGTTTGGGTTGAGTTTGAAAGGGAGGGTTGGATTGTTTCCTGAAAAGTTAGTTGCATAGGTGGCTGTGGGAAAGCCAAATAAAACAAGAGAGAGGATGGTGATGGCTATTGGCAGTATTTCCCAAGGTGAGTAATCACATAAGGGGAGACCTCATTGCTCTCTACAACTACCTGAAGGGAGGTTGTAGCCAGGTGGGGCTTGGTCTCTTCTCCCAGGCAACCAGCACCAGAACAAGAGGACACAATCTCAAGCTGTGGCAGGGGAGGTTTAGGCTGGATGTGAGGAAGATAATTCTTCACAGAAAGAGAAATTGGCCATTGGGATGTGCTGCCCAGGGAGGTGGTGGAGTCACCATCCCTGGAGGTGTTTAAGAAGAGACTGGATGAGGCACTTGGTGCCATAGTTGAGTTGATGAGATAGTGTTGGGTGATAGGTTGGACTCGATGATCTTGAAGGTCTTTTCCAAGCTGGTCTGGTCTATTCTATTCTATTCTATTCTATTCTATTCTATTCTATTCTATTCTATCCTATCCTATCCTATCCTATCCTATCCTATCCTATCCTATCCTATCCTATCCTATCTTATCCTGTTCCGTTCCGTTCCGTTCCATTCCATCCTATCCTATCCTATCCTATCCTATCCTATCCTATCCTATCCTATCCTATCCTATCCTATCCTATCCTATCCTACTCATTTAATTTAATTTAAGAGTAGTGGTACAAAAGGATCTTCCTGTCCCACCTATTAAGGAAGTATGTTTTAATCTAGATATTACACACACACACACACACACACACACACACACACCCCCCACTTTGGAAAGCAAGAAACAGCTTCCAGGTGAGGCTCTTCTGCATAGGGGAAACTGAGGCACAGTGTGCAAGCTTCTCTACATTCCTCTCAGCAGGCCAAAGCTGGAATGAAAGGTGGTGCTTTGGAGAGCAAGCCAGTGCAAACAGCCTGCACAAAGCCCACGTAAGTACTTCCAGGATGAGGCCCAGGGATGCCAACCACAACCATCTGCTAATCTGCGCCGTAAAGCTCATGAGATCAGGCTTCCGCTCAAGATGTGGAATGCCCCACACCTCTCCCTGCCCCACACCTCTCCATGCCCCTCACCTCTCCATGCCCCTCACCTCTCCATGCCTCATACTTCTCCAGTTCCACAAAGCCCTTCTGTATACCTGTCCCATCAGCAGCTTAGTAAGGCAACAGCTCCATATCTGTGGGGAGGTATTCCTGACTGGAGAGGTCAGAGCTCTGGATTCTGATGCTGCTGAAGCACCTTGTGGACATTGCCATGAGTCTTGCCTTCTTACTCTGTCCCCTGCCTGGTGGTGGCTGCAGAGCCATGCCTTTGCTTTCTCCCCTCACCCAGCAGGCAGGCTCCTCCAGGCTGTTCAATACCCTTCAGATCTCTCAGCACCTCACTGTTCATGCATCCACTGCCTCTTAATGAACATTTCAGATGATCTGCTTCTGCTGCCAGGGAAACTGCTGTGTAGCCAATGCCCCTGGGAGTCAGGACTTGCCAGAGCAGTAGCTTGTGTGAACCTTCCTATTGTTCAAGCTCAGAGCTGTCGTGGCCATTGCTACTTATCAGTGGCTGCTGTTTTCCATTACAGCCTGCTTGAACATGAACTGGATATGAGCTCTGGGCTACAAGTTAGGCTCCTAGGCCTCCATGAGCTCTGCTGAAGCTCTGAATTGCTTCCAGCTCCTTCTTAGATGTTGCTCTGTATTCAGCAGAGAATCACACTCTCAGGCTCTTCACTTCTCAACTCATTTCTTGCCAGAGAGTTCAAACCAAGCCTACAGTTGTTCTTGTTCCACCAGAGCTGAGAGGATTTTCCCAGATGCCTGTGAACTTCTCCAAGCACATCAACAGGGATAGCAGGTTTTTCAGGCCAGAAAATACATACAAGTTCCATCTCTCCACAGGCTCTGAAACCAAAATTACTGCATGGATGGGAAAGTACAATTCCAAGTTCGAGAATGCTTTGCATTCCTGAAGCATCTTCCTTCCTGGGACTGGAACAGGCTTCATGACTGTTAACCACTTGAGCTTAATTGTGGGGAAGCACTCCTCCAGAGATGAGTTTGGAAGCAGGTTAGAATCCCCCTCTCTTGCATCCCCTCTTCTGCAGCGGTGAGTGTCCTGTTACACGCTGTGCAGAGAGAAACACAACTGTGATGAGGTCTTCTGTGGCATTCCTTTTATGGAGCATCCAGAAACATTGCAGAGGGGGAAAGGGCCACGTTGTGCAACTGCTGAATGAATTGCTGGCAGACCTGAGTGCAAGCCCCAGTGACCTCCCAGTCTCTCTTACCCTCTCAGGCAAATTTCTTTGACCCAAACATGCCTGCCACAAGTACCTTCTGAGGCCTGGTGGAGAAAGACTTTTGGAGATTAGCTTAAGGCTTTCAGAAGCGCCTGGCCTGTGGGGAAAATCATCCATCAGAACTTGGACAGATTTTCTTTTGTTTTAGCTGAGCTTTACTTTCTAAAACTCTTCCTTCCCTATCTGTGAAACAGAAATGTCTTTCAGGCTTGAAGCACAGTTTGCCACGGGTATGGACTGCATCTTCTCCGTGGGTCTGGACGTTCTGGGAAGAAGGGCAACGAAGCCCGGGACAGGTTTGGAGCACAACCCTGTGAAGAGAGGCCGAGGGAGCTGGGGGTGATTAACCTGGAGAAGAGGAAGCTCAGGGGAGACCTTATAGCTGTCTACAACTACCTGAAAGGAGATTGTAGCCAGGTGGGGGTTGGTCTCTTCTCCCAGGCAACCAACACCAGAACAAGAGGACACAGTCTCAAGCTGTGCCAGGGGAGGTTCAGGCTGGACATTAGGAGGAAGTTCTTCATAGAAAGAGAGATTGCCCGTTGGAATGTGCTGCCCAGGGAGGTGGTGGAGTCACCATCACTGGAGGTGTTTAGGAAGAGACTGGATGAGGCACTTGGTGCCATGGTTTGGTTGATTAGATGGTGCTGGGTGATAGGTTGGACTTGATGATCTCAAAGGTCTTTTCCAACCTGGTCTGGTCTATTCTATTCTATTCTATTCTATTCTATTCTATTCTATTCTATTCTATTCTATTCTATTCTATTCCTATTCTATTCTATTCTATTCTATTCTATTCTATTCTATTCTATTCTGCTATTTCTTTTCTTTTCTATTCTATTCTATTCTATTCTATTCTATTCTATTCTATTCTATTCTATTCTGCTATACTTCTATTCTATTCTATTATTTTCTTTTCTATTCTATTCTATTCTATTCTATTCTATTCTATTCTATTCTATTCTATTCTATTCTATTAAATCACTTTCAGCAGAGCCAAGAGAGTCAGTAGATAAGGTACTCAAAGACAGTCTAATATCAAAGGAAGTCCTGCTTGTCACACTGTTCTTGACACAGGTCAGGGTGCTGGAGGCCTTCCTGGCCACCTGAGCACTCTTCTGGCTCATGAGTTGCCCCTGCTCACTGCAGAGGGGTTGGACTAGATGACCTTACTCTTCTCTTCCAACCCAAATCAGCTCCATCCCAGCTCACAAGAGGAGAAAGCTGAGAATGTCAGATTTCTGTGTCATGACAAATTGTGCACATTCAGCAGCTGGTCCCAAACTGGAAGTTGTTTGATAAAGCAAAAGGTGAAGGGATGTGGTTCCCAGTGAATTCTAACTACACAGCCCTGGGGGGGGAATCAGTCTGTAGCTTCTAACAATTCTTTCCAGTAGGTCAGCACTGCTTCCTCTTACAATTCCATAGGAAACAGGAGGGCTCAGGAGAAATTTATTCTGCTGCCTAGAGTGAGACTCCATTTATCTGTTAAACAGATCTAACATGGAAAGATTTCCCTGACTCCACTCACTCCATCAGCAGGTCCTTATATGAGCTTGAGGCAAGAGGCTTTCTCTGCAGCCCCTCTCCACTTCACTGTCCCATCCTATCTGTGGGACTAAAGGTACCCAAAAGGTACTTTCATGCCTAAAAGCCCCCAAAGCAGTGAGCAGAGCTGTAGATGAACTGTTGAAAAGTGGAGCAGCTTCACATCAAACCAAGCCAGAGACTGGACCTTAGAGCAGCCTTCCAGTACCTGAATGGGGCTACAAGAAAGCTGGGAAGGGGCTTTTGACAGGGGCTTGTAGTGACAAGACAAGAGGAAATGGATTGAAGCTTGAGGAGGGCAGATTTAGATTGGAGATTAGGAAGAAATTCTTTGCAGTGAGGGTGGTGAGACACAGGCACAGGTTGCCCAGGGAGGCTGTGGCTGCCTCCTGCCTGGAGGTGTTCAAGGCCAGGCTGGATGAGACCTTGAGCAGCCTGAGCTGGTAGGAGGTGTCCCTGCCCCTGGCAGGGGGGTTGAAACTGAATGATCTTTAAGGTCCTGAAACTGAATGATCTTTAAGGTCCTCCAACCTATGACTCTGTGATTCTGATTTGTTTCTCTTTTTGTTGTGCAGAACAAAGAAATCTGTCTTCTTTTTCTTTTCCCTTTCAAGGCACCTCTGGATGTTTTGTTTCACTCCAAGGTGCTTTGTTTTGTTTTCAGCTCCTCTAATCCCCGCAAAGCATTGTTTAAATTCCATGCTGAGAGAGGGGAACAGTTCTGAAACAGTGAATTTCAAATGTTTCATTATTACTAAATAATAATATAGGAAAGAAGGAAAGGAAGGAAGGAAGGAAGGAAGGAAGGAAGGAAGGAAGGAAGGAAGGAAGGAAGGAAGGAAGGAAGGAAGGAAGGAAGGAAGGAAGGAAGGAAGGAAGGAAGGAAGGAAGGAAGGAAGGAAGGAAGGAAGGAAGGAAGGAAGGAAGGAAGGAAGGAAGGAAGGAAGGAAGGAAGGAAGGAAGGAAGGAAGGAAGGAAGGAAGGAAGGAAGGAAGGAAGGAAAGAAAGAAAGAAAGAGATAGAAAGAAAGAAAGGACTCTGCACTGCTTCTGGCCCAGAGGAAACAGTTCCCTATTTCTGCAGCATTTCAGTCCTATTAGCACTGAAAAAGAAGTCACTCAGCTCACACTGCAAGTCACTGGAAGAATTAACACCAGATGTAACTCCATCCTGGAGCATGTTGCTTTCAGGTTGCTCTCCAGAAAGTGCCTTCTTTCCTGGAACTACTTTGTCTCTACATGCACAATATCCTCATCAGCCCAAAGGCTGAGTAATGGCTTTTGAAAGGCTCAAAAACAGGATACAAAGACTTTTCCTGAGTAACCACCAAAGGCATGCCTAGAAGGTTGGAAGGTAGAACCCAGTAAGTTGAGGAAGATCTTCCAAGATGTGTTGCTCAGTTGCTCCCTGGGATAGGACAAGGAGCAATGGATGTGAGCTGCAGCACAGGAGGTTCCACCTCAACACAAGGGGGAACTGTAAGGGTCACAGAGCACTGGACAGGCTGCTCAGAGAGGTTGTGGAGTCTCCTTCTCTGGAGACTTTCAAGCCCTGTCTGGATGTGTTCCCGTGTGACCTGAGCTAGAGCAGCCCCTCCTGCTCTGGCAAGGGGGTTGGATTTGGTGATCTCTTTGGGTCCCTTCCAACCCCTGACATCCTGTGAGCCTGTGTTTGGGGAAGGCAAAATGATGGAAGATGAACCACTGTGTTGGTTCTTCTTAGACACCCAAAAGCTGGCAGTCAGAGCCGTGAAAAGATAGATTTAGATTAGATGTAAGGAAGAATTTCTTCCATGTGAGGATGGTGAGGCACTGGCACAGCTTACCCAGAGAAGTTGTGGATGCTCCATCCCTGGAAGGGTTGGACAGGGCTTTGAGCAGCCTGGTGTGGTGGAAGGTGTCCCTGCCTGTGGCAGGGGAGTTGGGACTAGATGACCATTAAGGTCCCTTGCAATGCAAACTATTGTGTGCTTTCCAGATCTCCTAGAGAGGAGCCCGGTGTTGCTGCTGGACATGTGCTCTGCTGGTACCAGCTCCTGCTCCAAATCAAGGTAGCTGTTTCTCTCTGTGGGGTGGATGCAATTGCCTTCAAATGGCAGAGGAACCCAGAGAAGAAACAGTGACTCCTCATCCTGCTTCCTGCAGGAGCTTGTCTCCTTCAGGAGACATCTGTGGCAAGCTGCAGTCCCATCTCCAAGGAGGTGGGAGCTCAACCGTGTGACCTCTGGGAACACAAGCCAAAGTCTTGCTTTTTAGACAGTCTAGGCCTTCCTTTTTCAAAGTAACATTTCTGTTTGCACTTGATTGGTGTGGGTGCTGAGGGGCAGAGCTAAAGCAACATTTCTCACGGGGGCACAAGGTGCACTCAGAGGGCTCTCTCCTATCACCAGTACCCCTTTCCTGTGCTCCATGTGTCTTCTGCAAAGCCTTGGGTGCTCCTCCATAACCTCTTCCCAATCCCTGCTGAGTGCAAAGCATGACTCACTCCTGCCCAGCCCTCCTGTTTGTCTCCCCCACATCTGGAAGACATCTGGGTCACGCTGCTGAAGCTCCTCAGCTGCCCGTCCCCGCTGCACGACGCGCCTGGGAGGAGAAGCCCTGCTCCTGCGTGTCTCAGCCTCCCTGGTCCTGTCCCTGCAAGGCTTCACCAGCATTCCCCAAGCTCCTCCAGCAACAGTGTGTGGGCTAATGGCACTGAGGACACTGCCCCTGTCGTAGAGTCATTGAATGGTTTGGGGTGGAAGGAACTGTAGGAAATCACAGAATTGGGGAATCGTGGAATGATTTTGGTTGGAAAAGAACTTTAGAACCATTGAGTCCAACCATTAACCCAATACTGCCAACTCCACCACTGAACCATCACTTCTACACAGCTTTTAAACCCCTCCAGAGATGGGGACTCCACCACTTCTCTGAAGTGGTGTTCCAGGGCTTGACAGCACTTTGGAGGAAGAGGCTATGCTCCAGTTCTCCCACTTTTGGGGTTTGGGGCAATGGGGTTTTGGACAGGAGGCTACAAGACAAGTGGAGCATTCCTCATGCAGGTTGACTGAACAACGAGGCTGAGCTCTCAAGATGCCCTTGGCTCTATAGAGACACTAATCTGGGGCTTTCCTTTGCCTGCCTACTGATTTTCACAGCACCTGGCAGAACCTCAAGTGGTATTGACAACATGTGGACAACCACACTGCAGAGGCTGACCCCTTTCAGGCCAAGAGAAGGATCCTGCACATGAGTTGGGGCAATCCTCATTATCAGTACAGACTGGGAGATGAAGGGATGGAGAGCAGCTCTGCAGAGAAGGACTTGGGGGGTTGAAAATCTGGACATGAGCCAGCCCCAACCATGTCTCGAGCTGCATGTCCAACTGTGTGGGCAGCAGGCCAAGGGAAGAAATTCTGCCCCTCTGCTCTGCTGAGACCCCATCTGCAGTGCTGGGGCCAGCTCTGGAGCCCTCAGCACCGGAGAGCCATGGACCTGTTGGAGTGGGCCAGAGGAGGCCACAAACGTGTTCTGTGGGTTGGAATCCAAGAGCTGGAACCAACTCCCAGCTCTCTCATCCTGTCCCCACAGCAGACGACTTCCAGCTCTTGGACTGTATTTGCATACCCATGCACATGATCTGTGCTCACAAAGCCCTTTTTTTCCTCTTGCTGGAAAACCCTATCCCAGCAGAGCCAGGAATTTCAGCCCAGGAACTGGACAAGCCCATCAGGAGGAGATGCCTTAGGACTGGATGCTTTTTCTCTCCTACCCTTGGATTCCTCCAGGTGTGAAAGTTCCCTCTTCCCAGAAACCCTGACAAATGGAAAGTCTCTGCTCAGCCAGGCTGGTTGCTCTTTAAATATAAATACCACTCGGAGGGTAGGAATGGG
Organism: Picus viridis; assembly: GCA_033816785.1. NCBI lineage: Eukaryota > Metazoa > Chordata > Aves > Piciformes > Picidae > Picus > Picus viridis. The sequence continues at coordinate 3,852,170 of CM066583.1, read as the reverse complement.
GAGACAGCCTGAATGTCAATGAGTGGAAATGACCTTTTCCTGCTGAGGCTCATTCAAGCTTGTGGATGCAAGGGGGAAAAAAGAAACAAGAGCTCTGAAGCCTTGTCCTGCTGAGGCAGGGAAGGCAGAGTGCGTGCTTATGTGCGGAGGGGAGGCCAAATATGTGTCCAAAATGCCGAGGTGGCACAGAGTCCTGGCTGCAGGCTCCAAGTCTGGATTTTCTCGAGGAGACATTAAGGCACCAGGGTTATGTGTTTGTGTAAGGGGAAGAAGTGGAGAAAGGGGGCTTTCTCTTCATTAGTGGGGGGTCTCTCTTTTTCTCTCTTTTTTTTTTCTGTCTCTCTTTTTCCCCCCTTTTTTCTCTCTCTCTATTCCCCCCTTTTTTCTCTCTCTTTTTTCTCTCCTTTTTCCCCTCTCTCTCTTTTTTTCTCTCCCTTTTTCCCTGTCTCTCCTTTTCTCTCTTTTTTTCCCTGTCTCTCTTTTTCTCTCCTTTTTTCTCTCTCTTTTTTCTCTCTTTTCACTCTCTTTCTCTTTTTTCTCTGTTTTTTTCTTTTTATCTCTTTTTTCTCTCCTTTTCCCCCTCTCTCTTTTTTTTTCTTTCTCTTTCTTTCTTTTTTCTCTCTTTTTCCCCTCTTTTTTCTCTTCTTTCTCTCTCTCTTTTTCTCTCTATTTTCTGTATCTTTTTTCTCTCTCCATTTTTCCCTCTTTTTCTCTTTTTTTCCTCTCTCTTCCCCCCTCTTTCTCTTTTTTCTCTCTTTTTTCTCTCTCTTTTTTCCCTCTCTTTTTTTCCCTCTCTTTTTTCTCTCTCTTTTTTCTCTCTCTTTTTCCTCTCTCTTTCTCTCTCTCTCTTTTTTTCTCACATTTCCTCTCTCCATTTTTATCTCTTTTCTCTCTCTTTTTTTCCCTCTCTTTTTCCCCCTTTCTCTTTTTTTCTCTCTCTTTTATTTCTCTCTTTTTTTCTCTCTTTTCCTCTCTTTTATTCTCTCTCTTATTCTCTCTCTCATTTTTTCTCCCTCTTTTTCTCTCTTTTCCTCTCTCCATTTTTCTCTCTTTCTCTCTCTTTTTTCTCTCTCTTTTTTTCCCCCTCTTTCTCTTTTTCTCTCTCTTTTCTTTCTCTCTTTTTTTCCCTCTCTTTTTTTTCCCCCATCTCTCTTTTTTTTTTTTTTTTTCCTTTTTAAAATTTGTTGTTGTTGAACTAAAAGGGGAGAACAGATTATGTTAGGAAATTAAGGAAAGTGTTTATTTCTGGAACACAGCACCTTGCCCAGTCCTCACTCTCTGCACAGCTTCCACTGCAAAGGAGAAAGTGGAGGGGGGGGGGAAGTCAGCCGTACCGCTGTGGTGTGACTCAGCCCAGGGAACTGACCTTGCCCTGAGGAAGAAGGAGTTGATGGCAGGGTGACAGGGTGCTGTGGCACAGAAAGAGGAGTAGTCCATGTCCCAGAGTAGTCATAAATTGACACACTCACGGAATGGTTTGGAGGAGAAGAGACCTTTAGGTGTCATTTAGTTCAAGCCCCTTGCAGTCAGCAGGGACACCTTTACTAGATCAGCTTGCTCAGATTCCCATCCGGTGCCAGAAAGACCAAAGGATGTCAGCAGCTGCCTCCACTGCAGAGATGTTCTGGGCTGTAAGACTGTTGTAGGTATCACCACATGCAAGGCAATTCACCTTTAATGAGACACCACTCACTGAACACTGCCTAAGCACTGCAAAGCTCCAATAAGGTCTCCCTGGAGCCTTCACTTCTCCAGTCTGAGCAATCCCAACTCTCTCAGCCCATCCTCACAGCAGAGGGATTCCAGCACTTGGATCACTTTTTGGCCTTCTCCAGACCCACTCCAGCAGGTCCATATCCTTTGTGTGCTGAAGATTCCAGAGCTGGACACAACCCTGCAGGTTGGGTCTGTGGAGATAAGGAAGAAGAGAAGATTTGATTGAAGAGGTCAGGATGTAGCAGACTGTTGCTGTTCCAAGGGTAGGTTAGCTATGAAAAGCTCTAGTTCATCAACTCTATCCTCTTCCTATCACAATCCCTATCCCATGTCTTGTCATCTACCTCCTCAATTTGTTCCATATCACCAGCCAGAAATCAAGATCCCAATGTTGGACCCCGTTACCCCAGTGCATTTCACAGCCCATCTCTCTGTGACTTCCCAAGGTGGCGGTGGGCATCACCCCCATTTTACCAGGAAAGTAAGACTTACCCCAGGTCACCCAGCAGCCCCCAGCTCTGCCAGGAACAAAATCCAATCAGATAAAAGTGTCAGGGAGAGAACAGCCAAACTGTGCTCCAGAGCAGTTCTCCAAATGAGGTAAGAAGCAGGGAGAGACGCTGATGGAGTCTGGCAGAACCCAGGAGTCTCACGCACCTCCCACTTTGGCAGGAACCAGAAGCTGCTCAGACTTTTCAGGTCTGCTGGCTGGAGCACTCCCCCAGCTCTGCACAGGTTCACAGAAGATATCTGGGGGGGGGAATCCACTCCCTCCTTGAGCATCCCATACCTTCCCTCCACACACAGGAGCTGTTCAGGAGGCTATGACAGAGGCAGCAAACTTCCTGCTGATCTCCCCACTGAAATGTGTGGGACCTGGGAACTGAGGTTCTGCCACAAATTGCCCAGAGAGGCTAAGCAGCCTCTGTCCTTTGAGGTTTTCCAGATCAGACTGGATAAAGCCCTGAGCAACCTAGTCTGGCCTCCTATCTTGCTTGGTTTGAGCAGGAGATTGGTCTAGGGACTTTTAAAGGTCACGTAGTCCAGCTCCCCTGCCATGGGCTGTGACATCAGGCCCTACAAGGAGAAGCTAAAGGAGCTGGGGTTGCTTAGCCTGGAGGAGAGGAGGCTCAGGGGTGACCTTCTTGCTCTCTACAACTACCTGAAGGGAGGTTGTAGCCAGGTGGGGCTTGGTCTCTTCTCCCAGACAACCAGCACCAGAACAAGAGGACACAGCCTCAAGCTGTGCCAGGGGAGGTTTAGGCTGGAGGTGAGGAGAAAGTTCTTCCCAGAAAGAATAATTGCCCACTGGAATGTGCTGCCCAGGGAGGTGGTGGAGTCCCCATCCCTGGAGGTCTTTAGGAAGAGACTGGATGGGGTGCTTGATTAGATAGTGTTGGATGATAGGTTGGACTCAATGATCTCAAAGGTCTCTTCCAACCTGGTTAGTTCTGTTCTGTTCTGTTCTGTACTATTCTATTCCATTCTATTCTATTCTATTCTATTCTATTCTATTCTATTCTATTCTATTCTATTCTATTCTATTCTATTCTATTCTATTCTATTCTATTCTATTCTATTCTATTCTACTTCTATCCTATCCTATCCTATCCTATCCTATCCTATCCTATCCTATCCTATCCTATCCTATCCTATTTGGGGATGTCCCTGATTCCTGCAGGGGAGTTGGACTAGATGACCTCTAGAGGTCCCTTCCAACCAATGCATTCTGTGATTCTATGATTCTGAGTACCTCAGACCAAACATTTCAGACTCATCAGCCATCAGCTGTATCACCTTCCTTCCTTATTTTCCCTCCTAACCTCCCCTCTGCTCCAGCACCAGGCTAATTCATCCATTGCTGAACGCCCTCAGCCACTTTCCCTTCCTTCCACATTCCTTCAGACAGCACAGCACTTGATCTTTCCTCTCTGGGAAGGCCAGAAGGATAAGGCTTGGGCCTCCTTGGCCCACGTGGTGGAAAAGATCTCAAGCCAGGTAATCCTATTGCTCCTCACCCCCTACCTGCCACCGCCTCGTGGTGCTTCTCCCGCGAGCTCCCAGGCGTTAGAAGCTGATGGGGGCTGGGGGAAGTTCAGCTCCGTACCGACGGCTCCAAACACACGAAGTATCAAATTCTTATACAACCAAAGCTGCCCAGGAAATAAAGCCAAGGATCTACCTGATTGGGATGTTCTCGGCACAGGACAATAGGCAGCAATTTTCCAGCAGGATCGACTTGCTAGAGCACAAGGAGGCTTCTTCTTTTTTTCAGCCTTAGCTTTGCTTGCCCTCCTGCCAGATTTCGTTAGTAATGCTGTGGCAGCAGGCCAGCTCAGAGCTTGTTTGGAGTTCATCTGAAATCCTCTAGTAAAAGGAGATAGAGGTTCCACATCGCCCTTGAAAGATGGAAAGCTTCAAAAGGCCGTTTGTGGAGGCATCAAGCCGACCGTCTGGGGTCCCGGGCCTGGGGCAATTACCTCATCCTGCTAATGAGGAGCTTGCTGCAGGCTCTCCTGAACAAAGTTCTCATTCTGCCTCCGGGTTTTAGAGGAGCAGTGGTTCAGGCAAAGTTGGCCAAGCAAGCTCTCACACCGGTATCCCTCTTTATCCAGCCTTTGAAAGCACAGCTCTCTAAAGGGGAGATGGAGATTGATTTCAGTCTGGTCTGATTTTGCAGCTCGGGATACACCACCCCTGGAGCAAATGAGCTTCCTACCACAGTCAGGTTTCGTTTGTCAGATATTTCATTTCATCCTCTTTTTCTAGGCCAGATTCTTTTTTTCCCCTTGACTGTTTCCCAGTGGTGACAACCAACACAGGCAGCAGTTTTAATGCTCTTCCTCCAACAAGCAGTCAGATGATCTAGCGTGTTAAGAAGACTGTGACCAGCAGGTTGAGGAACATTCTCCTCCCCTTCTACTCAGTCCCAGAGAGGCCACATCTGGAGTACTAAGTCTAATTCAGGGCTCCCCAGTTCAAGAGGGACAAGGAACTACTGGACAGAGTTCAGAGGCTACAGAGATGCTGAGGAGCCTGGAGCATCTCTGTGAGGGGGAAAGGCTGAGAGCCCTGGGGCTGTTGAGCCTGGAGAAGAGCAGCCCCAGAGGGGATCTGAGCAATGCTGATCAGTAGCTAAGGGGGAGGGGGAACGAGGGTGGGGGTAAGAAGATGAGGCCAGACTCATTCAACTGGTGCCCAGGGAGAGGACAAGGGGCAGTGGGCACAAACTAGAAGCCAGGATGTTCCATCTGAACATGAGGACAAATTTCTTTCCTATGACAGTTCTGGCTGCCCAGAGAGTCTCCTACTCTGCAGAGATTCCAGGCCCACCCGGCCATTGTGCTCCTGGGCAAGCTGCTGTGGGTGCCCTGCTTGAGCAGGGGTTGGACTGGATGGTTCCCGGAGGTCCCTTCCGTTCCCCACTCTGCTGGGATTCTGTGATCCAAGGAAAGCAGTTCCACTATGTGGGCACCATCCCTCGTGGCACAACAGTGGTGACAGGAGACAGATACATTTTCCATGGAAGCCCCAGAGAAGTTACAGTCCCTTCCTGAGCAGATCCTGCTTCTCTCCTGTTTGGCTTCCCTACAAACCCTACAGACACCTGGGAGACATCACTTTCCTCCGCCTTTGGCTCGATGTAAGCCCATTACTCCTGGGCTATTAGCAGATGTGAACAAGGTATTCATGTAAAGCCAACTCAGTAAACAACCCCTGCTGGAGCTGCAGAAGAGCGCCCTGACTCCAGATCCCTCCAAATCCCACCCTTCTGTCTGCTTCACACGAGTCAAAGGCGGTGGAGAAATCTGGTTTTCACAACACGAGCATCTTTCAAGCGAACACAGTCTGTCTGCAGGGTGTCGCAGCTGGGTGTGAAAGGCTTTCCCACTTCTGTGAAGGGTATTTTTAAAACTCTCTGCAAGATTCCCACCATAAATTGTGATTTTAAAAAAAGAAGAAGATGAAATAGGCAGAGTGCTGACATCCCAAAAGTCTGGTGACGGGGAGAGGAGGACTGTGGGCTCCTGCTGAAATGGTCTTAGGTTGGGGTTTGTGAGGAGAGCTTCAAAGCTTTCCGTTGCTGTTTGGACACTTCTCATTTACGCTTGCACTTTCCTTCCACTGAGTCTTCATTTCAGACCTAATTCCACTGGATTTTGCCATTCAAAAAAATCCCACATTCCTAAAAGATAACAAAAGATAACACATGGGGGACCATGTGGCTAAGTTGGTAGCACATAAGACTCTTACTGGGAAGGTCGTGAGTTCAAGCCTGCAGTGGGCAGGAGAGTTCTCTCTGGGCAGCAATGTCCTCCCTCCTCAAGAGGGGATTGGACTTGGTGCCATGGTCTAGTCATGAGTCCAATGGCAGGAGATTTAACACATCCAAGTGCCGGATTCTGCACATTGGCCACAACAACCCCAGGCAGTGCTACAGGCTGGGGTCAGAGTGGCTGGAGAGTGGCCAGGCAGAGAGGGACCTGGGGGTACTGGTTGATTGTAGGCTGAACATGAGCCTGCAGTGTGCCCAGGCAGCCAAGAAGGCCAATGGCATCCTGGCTTGCATCAGGAACAGTGTGGCCAGCAGGAGCAGGGAGGTCATTGTGCCCCTGTACACTGCACTGGCTAGGCCGCACCTTGAGTACTGTGTCCAGTTCTGGGCCCCTCAGTTTAGGAAGGATGTTGACTTGCTGGAACGTGTCCAGAGAAGGGCAACAAAGCTGGTGAGGGGTTTGGAACACAAGCCCTATGAGGAAAGGCTGAGGGAGCTGGGGTTGCTTAGCCTGGAGAAGAGGAGACTGAGGGGTGACCTTATTGCTCTCTACAACTACCTGAAGGAGGTTGTAGCCAGGCAGAGGTTGGCCTCTTCTCCCAGGCATCCAGCACCAGAACAAGAGGACACAGTCTCAGGCTGCGCCAGGGCAGGTTTAGGCTGGATGTTAGGAAGAAGTTCTACACGGAGAGAGTGATTGCCCATTGGAATCGGCTACCCGTGGAGGTGGTGGAGTCACCTTCACAGGAGGTGTTCAGGAGAAGACTTGATGGGGTGCTTGGCTGTATGGTCTAGTTGTTGGGTGGGTTGGATTGTTTGATGGGTTGGACGCGATGATCTTGAAGGTCTCTTCCAACCTGGTGTATTGTATTGTATTGTATTGTATTGGGGTCTGTGGTGACAGGTTGGACTGGATGATCTCGAGGTCTCTTCCAACCTTGGTGATACTGTGATACTGTGAAAACAACACAGAACCCAAACGAGAGACCTGGAGGTGGGCAGGCTGAGGAGTTGGGCAGAGGGGGAGCCTCATGAAGTTCAACAAGGACAAGCCAAGCGTCCTACACCTGGGGAGGAACAACCCCTGCAGCAGTATGGGTGAGCAGCTGACCTGATGGAAATCAGCTCTGAGAAGGACCTGGGAGTGCCTGTGGATAGCAAGTCCCCCGTGAGCCACTAATGAGCTGTTGCAGCCAAGAAAGCCAATGGTCTCCTGTGGTGTACGTAAGAAAAGTGTCACCAGCAGGCCAAGGCAGGTTCTCCGCCCCCTCTACTCTGCCCTAGGGAGGTCACATCTGGAGTATTGGGCACAGTTCTGGGCTCCCCAGTTCAGGAGAGAGAGGGAACTGCTGGACAGAGTCCAGCAGAAGCTACAAAGCTGCTGAGGGGCTGGAGCGTCTCTGTGAGGAGGAAAGGCTGAGAGCCCTGGGGCTGGTTAGCCTGGGGAAGAGCAGCCCCAGAGGGGATCTGAGCAATGTTGTGAGGATGCCAGAGCACCAGACCAGGCTGCTCAGAGAGGTTGTGGAGTCTCCTTCTCCAGAGAGATTCCAAACCTGCCTGGACATTGTGATCCTGTACCACCTGCTCTGTGTGACCCTGCTTCAGCAGGAGGCTTGAACCTAGATGACCTCCAGAGGTCCACTCCAACCTCCACCATGCAGGGATTGTGTGCAAACCAAGCAATTTGAGTACTTACAACAAGGAGTTCTGTTTTTCTCCGTGTGCAGGAAGAAGCCTTGCAGAGGTTGTGCTGTAACACAGATGTGGCTGAGACGTAGTCCCTGAGGATTTTCTTGTCCAATATTGACATCTGCAGAGCTGGGGGATTTCCTGTAATACCTCCTAAATCTGCAGTGGGGAGAGTTTGCTTTGCTAAGGCCTGGATAAAAACGTTGAACACTTTTGCCTGGAAGCACTTTGAGCCACACCTTAACCTTCCAGTAATACTGCAGAAAGGAGCTGAGACCTGGCCACAGGAAAGCTGATGCCATCTTACACATCTGATGCAAACACAGGGCTCAGGGTAACCTGGTGTAGTTGAGGATGCCCCTAGTTGGACTAGATGACCTTTGGAGGTCCCTTCCAACCCTAGCAATTCTATGATTCTATGGCAGGAGCAGCCTGCCCAGGCTTCTATGAGGTGCTGGGATCCTGTGAGCAAAGGGTGCTTCAGGTAGCACAGGTTCATAGAATCCCAGCATGGCAGGGGTTGAAAGAGACCTCTGGGAATCCTTTAGTCCAACTCCTCTGCTTCTATGAGGTGCTGGGATCCTGTGAGCAAAGGGTGCTTCAGGTAGCACAGGTTCATAGGATCCCAGCACAGTAGAGGTTGAAAGAGACCTCTGGGAATCACTTAGTCCAACTCCTCTGCTAAATCAGAGCACTCAAAGCAGGTGGCACAAGCTCGTGTGCAGGCAGGTTTGGAGTCTCTCCAGAGAAGGAGACTCCACAGCTCTAACCCTTTGTGCAGGAAAGGTCTTACTGCTGGGCACTGTATTTGTTTCAAAGCCATGCTTCTGGCTGCTCTGGAAGAACTTCCTGCACAAAGCTTAGTCTTGGCAAGCACATCATTTGTTTGATGGCTCACCCATCCCCCCAAACAGCCCAGGTGGGTGATGTCCCTTTTTGTGCTGTTCAGATTTCAAACATGACCTTTGTGGGTGGTGCCCAGTCCATGATTCTCTGATTCTAAGTGGGGTTTGGGGTGGGGTTTTTTTTTTCATTTCTAAGTGTCTCCTCCCAGCATCTCTCCAGCCACTCTGCTGTTTTAATTCATGTCAAAAATGAGTAGCTCAAAGCAGCCCTTCCTTGCCTGGGATATTTAAGAAGGGGAGTTAAAAAAGGTGGTGTAGTATTTCCACTCAGTCTGTGGCTTTCTGTAATCCTGTCACTTGCCGGTTCCACACAAACTAGGAGGCTGCCATCGTGTTCAGCGTGAGAAGGGCATGAATCTGCTGGAGCAGGGCCAGGGAGGCCACAGAAATGATGCAAGGGTTGGAAGCCCTCTGCTGTGAGGCCAGGTTGAGAGAGTTGGGGGTGTTCAGCCTGGAGAAGAGAGGCTCCAGAGAAACCTTCTGGTGGCCTTTTGGTATTAAAGGCTGTTGACAAGAAAGCTGGGGGCAGAGTTTTTAGCAGGACCTGTTGTGACCAGGACGAGGGGTGATGGCTTGAAACTGCAAGAGGGAGGTTCAGACTAGAGAGAAGGAAGATACTTTTTACACTGAGGGTGGTGAAACACTGGCCCAGGTTGCCCAGAGAGGCGGTAGATGACACCCCAGGTCAGGCTGGGTAGGACTCTGAACAACTTGATTGAGTTGAAGTCAATGAGTCTATGGTCACTGCAATATTGTTGGACTAGAGGATGATGGAAGGTCCCTTCCAAGCCAAACCATTCCATGGACAGATTCTTCTGCAGAGGGTATTTAGAAGCATTAGGAGCATTAATAATCAAGGGCTCTATCTGTATTGGATTTCTGCTTCCTTCCTGTTGTCCTGTTGAAGAAAAAGTGAGCAGGGACAGCATCTGCTAAATTAAATCACTAAGGTTTGCATCAGACCATGGATTCAAACTTGACCATGTGAGCAGTCAGGGAAGAGACTGCAAAGGACCTTCCTGGTGTGAAACTTCTTGCAGATTCCTTGCAGCTTGGTCTCAGTACAGCAGCAAATGGTTTGTGGGAGCTTGCATTGGCTTTTGCTTGTTCTGTGCATCTTCTTCAGAGGCACTGTTCCAGGACACAGATCTTTGGCATTTCCATACAAAACTGCTTTTAGGCTTTTACTTCTTTCTGTCTCACTTTTCCACTGAAAAGACCTTTCATTACCCTCACTACTTGCAGTTTCTGTTCTCCACTTTGTGACCACCAACCAAAACCTGAACTCAGACTGAATTCATTTCCTCTCTGGACACCTCAGCACCAAACCTTTTACGCAAAAAGAAGAGTAAGATGGCCTTCTCCTGCTGAATGAGGAGCTCCCCTCTGCTTGCATCTCAGTCCTGTCTGAATATTGCAGTCCTCAGCAGCTAAAAGAAACCTGCATGAAAACCAGGACCATGCACAGAAGACCTATTTGCTTTGAGGGCCTTCGAATCACCCTGGTCCCTGCAAAGCCCCAGCGACTCCCTCAGCTACAATTCAAGCCAGTTAGAGCAGCCAGCAGACTGCTCAGCCTCTGCTGAGTGTCCAGGACCTGAGGTGGCTGCCAGATGATGCAGACAGAAGTCTACATGGCCCATTATCAGGAAACCAGGACAAGCCATCAACAATCCCAGTGTTCCTGGAAAGCCTGGTCTGTGTGAGCATCAGGAGCCACAAAGGGGAGTCGAGAGGGGGAAGCATTTATGGAGGGCGGAATGGATGAGACATGGAGTCTGGATACAAGGAGAATTGGCACTTCCCATTCAGCCATGGGAAGGTTTCCTAAACAAAAGTGCTGGAAACCCCAGAATGTATAAATCTGAACAGTCCCAAACCAGGAGAATGGTTATGTTTGGATCTAACCTTCATGACTGGGTCTTGGCTTCCCAGCAGCTGTCTCTCCCCAGGTTGGATCACACGTCTCTCTGAAAGAGAGCTGCTCAGCCAGAAAGCAGGGACTTCAAGGTAGGAATCAACAGATGAAATCCTTGTGTTAAAAGGGAAGTTACTGCTGGGTGATGGCAGCCACCCTTCACAAATCTGTTCACTAGAAGTACTGAAAAAGGAACCCTCAAAGTTCGCAGTTCGGAGGAAGCTTGGATCGAAATTCTGACATCTGGGCTGAACTCCAGCTATAGGAAACACAGAGCAGTTAACCATCCTCCGGCTCTAAGCTGGAAGGCAGAAAGACCTATTTTTTTCCCCCAGACTTTAAGAAACGAGGAGCTCAAGTTAAAGGGTTTTCATGCAATTGGTAAGTCTCAGAAACATTAGAGGTTGAGGTTTGGACAACTGTCAGCAGCTGACTGCTTACCATGGTCGCATTTGCTTCAAACATCCTTGATGGAGAACATTAGGAAATATTTTGCAGTGTCCAGCATTTCCTGAGCTGGAGGAACCAGAAACCCCACAAGCACACTTACACTCGTGGCACTGTCGTTACCTTGACCCACACAAAGTAGGCAATCCACAGAGTCCAGGTGAATAAAACACCAAAGAAGAAAAATGACAGGAGAAAACTGATGGAAATGGAAACTTCATCCAAGGGCAAAGAACTCCTCTCCCCTCTGCAGGGTGCCTCAAGCTGCACCAGGGGAGGTTTAGACTGGGTGTTAGGAAGAAGTTCTTCACAGATATTGGCCATTGGAATGTGCTGCCCGGGAGGTGGTGGAGTCACCACCCCTGGAGGTGTTTAAAAAGAGCCTGGATGAGGCACTTGGTGCCATGGGTTAGTTGATTAGATGGTGTTGGGGGATAGGTTGGACTCAATTACCTCAAAGGTCTTTTCCAACCTGGTTAACTCTGTATTACTCTGTATTCTGTGTCCCAGAGCCTCGTGAGCCGTAGGATGTGTAGCTGCTTCCAGTGTTGTGGTATGACTGGAGGAAGGTTAGGCACTTCAGATGAGCACCTACAGTGTTCTTCTCCTTTGGGGTCTCCAGTGATAGGTTGTTGACAGCTGCTAGTGTCAGTTTCAGAAAGAGCTCATCAGAAATCAACTCAAATTCAGTTACCCTGTGGTTTAGGTTTCATTTTCTCACACAGTGGAAAACAGTTGTAAGAAATCAGGAATCAAAGCTTCCCCATTCAAGAGAGACAGGGAACTACTGGAGAGAGTCCAGCAGAGGCTGCAAAGATGATGTGGGAACTGGAGCATCTCTCTGAGGTGGAAAAGCTGAGGCACCTGAGCTTCCAGAAGATCTAGAGGAGATCTTCTCAATGCTGATCATTGTCTAAAGAGTGGGGGTCAAGAGGATGGAGCCAGACTCTTTTCAGTGGTGCCCAGTGACAGGGCAAGGGGCAGTGGGCACAAACTGGAACACAAGAAGTTCCCCTAAACACAAATAAAGCCTTCTTTCATGGGAGGGTGCTGACGCCTTGGAGCAGGCTACCCACAGAGATTGTGGAATCTCCTTCTCTGGAGAGATTCCAAACCTGCCTGACCACTGTGATCCTGGGCAATGTTCTCTGGGTGCCCCTGCTTTAGCAGGGGTTGGACTGGCTGGTCTCCAGAGGTCCTTTCCAATCACCACCACCATTCTGTGGTTCTGACAGAACAAGCCCTTGGCTTGCTACCAGCTTTGGCTGAAAGCCCTCAAACACAAGGAGAGGGCTGTTCATCTGGGACTGTGCATGTTAACACACCCATGAGTTTCCCATGCATTTGAAGAGCCAGTGGGAAGATGACAACCTCTGCACGCTGCAGAGACGCGAAGGAGCTACGCACTTGAGCGCCAGGGGGAGAATCACATCTTCCATCCTGACACGGGCTGCGCTCCTCAGTGGAGCCTGGTGGTCACACACGATCTGCAAGGAGTTCTCCCAGCCAGCCGAATCGATGACGTGTGGTGGAACACATGGATCACAGAAATGACTCTGATGCTCCTCACCTGGTGTCCGACAGCTGCCAAGAGCTCAGGCGACCAGATGGTGATGTGCAGTCAGCGCTGAGCCAGGGGGCTGCCCTGGCTTGTGACAGATCTCTTGATCCTCCTGCAGGTCACTTGGCTCACTCCAACCAGGGCTGAGATCCTAAGAAGGACATACAGGCAAGAAAAGCTTTCCCTTGGGTGTTCTACACCTAGATCACCTATGCATGCAAAGGGGATTCAGATGTCATAGAATCATGGAATAGTTTGGGTTGGAAAGGATCTCTAAAGGTCATCCAGTCCAACCCCCTCTGCACTCAGCAGGGACATCCTCAACCACATCAGGTTGCCCAGAGACCTGTCCAGAGCCTTGTCCAGCCTCACCTTGAATATCTCCAGGGATGGGGCCCCAACCACCTCCCTGGGCAACTTGTTCCAGTGTTCCACTACCCTCATGGTGCAGAAGCTGCTCCTAACATCCAATCTGAATCTGCTCTGCTCTGGTCTGAAGCCACTGCCCTTTCTCCTGTCACTGCAGCCTTTTGCGAACAGTCTCTCTCCATCCTTCTTGTAGCCCCCTTCAGCTCCTGGAAGGTTGCTATTAGGTCCCCTCAAAGCCTCCTCTTTTCCAGGCTGAACAACCCCAGCTCCCCCAGCTTGTCTTTGCAGCAGAGGTGCTCCAACCCTCCCTGTCCCTGCTGTCTGAAGAGGAGTTGGACTGGATGGCCTTTAAAGGCCACTTCCAATCCAGCCCATGCCACGAGCCCACGGTGCTAGGAGAGGCGGGCCGGCTCGCAGCAGCGGGAGCGCTGCCATTGCTTCCTTTGGTTCTTACTCTCCACACTGCTCTGCTTTGTTTTTCAAGTTATTCTGCTTGCTTTCTTATGCCCAAACATTTTCTTTCCCCCATAGGGATGGAGGATGCCAGGGCCTGACACCAGGATCAGCTGCTCACAAAGGAGCTGCTGCCCCCTCCTCCCTTCCTCGTTTTGCTAAACTCTTGAACTGGTTTGGCTCAAGTAGATTATTATTTTTTTGTTCCTGGTTATTTCCAGGAGAAAATTATCTGTGATGTTAACAAGGCACTGATGGAAAAGTCAAGTTGTCTGGAGAGCCTCTCAGCAGCCCATCCTCTTCTTCCTCCACTTCTCCTCTGAGTGGATCCGTAAGAGCAGGGAATGCAATCAGCCTGGCCGCGCGGAATCCGGAGCCTCTTCCATTTCCTCCCCATTATGAAAATCAAACCTTGCTCTCCATTAAGATTTCCTAGTAAAGAAGAGAAGAAAGCTGTGGCAATTAGGCCATTAATCCTCTCTGGGAAGCCTGGCCTAGCGCTCCAGCACCCTCACAGGAAAGAAGTTTCTCCTCCTCAGATGGAACCTCCTGGGTTCCAGTTTGTGCCTCTTGCCAGGCACCACTGACCCCATCCTTTGAGCCCTTTAGCTATTGATCAGATCCCCTCTCAGACTGCACTTCTCCAGGCTAAACAGCCCCAGGGCTCTCAGCCTTTCCTCCTCCCAAAGCTGCTCCAGGTCCCTCAGCATCTTTGTAGCCCTTCACTAGACTCTCCAGTAGTTCCCTGTCTCTCTTGGAGAGCCCAGAACTGGATCCAGTATTCCACATGTGGTCTCCCTAGGGCAGAGTAGATGAAGGGGAGGACAACCTTCCTTGACCTGCTTGTATAGGAGAAAACCTTCCCTTCTCCTGCTGATATGAAAGGACAGTCATCTCCAGTCAAGAAAAGCCTCTGAGGGGCTGCTTCAAGCTGAAGAGGCTGGCCCTGGATGGAGCAGTGTCGCTTGGAGCAGCCCCTCAGAAGGCTTTTCTCGACTGGAGGTGACTGTCCTTTCATATCAGCAGTGTAGCCCGTGCCAGGGAAGACAAGTTCCTCCAGTGGGCCTTGTCACAATCACAAAAGGGCATCACTGGGTGAGAGACAATGTTGGTTTTGAGGCCCCACTCAAACAACCATCCTGCAGCTCTCCTTCCAGCCAGCAGCCGACATCTGGAAGCTCAGTTTGCAAGCAGCAGCGAGGAGTGCCGGCGCTGCGTGTTTGATGACGTGCAGCGGCTCCCCGCGGAGCAATTCTCCCCGAGAGCAGCTTGCCCGCGGAAAACCTTCTGTGGGGGACTTCTGCTGGGTGAGAGGTGGAGAGGGTGGGATGGAACCAGCCCCAGCTGGCAGAGGACAGCTCTCGGGACAAGGGGTTTGGAGGAGGGTGCACCGGTGGGAGGAGCTCCGAGTGCGGGAAGGCAAAAGTCCCCTCTTCCAGTGGGGTTTCTTTGAAAGCCTTTGAGCACATGCTTCTTGCTTCCAGGCCTGTGCCAAGAAAACCCACTGGCTGCAAGATCAGAGGGAGCCTAATGCAGAAAAGATTGGGAGCCCAAGGGGGCAGGGTTTCTCTGGAAAGCCCATCCCAGGCGTGTACCCAGCAGTGCTCACACATGAGCATCACACAGGGCTGCCTGTGTGCTCGCAGAGCGCATCCATGCACGGCTGGCAGCCTCCTGGGGAGGATGAAACGCTTCAGGGCTGCCCTGGAGAAGCTTTCACAATGCTGCAGGCCAGGCTGACCGCTTGGATCAGGCTATAGCAGGCTGTGGAGTCCCCTCCTAACTCAAGCCACGTCTGAGGTATGCTGACCAAGGCTAACCCAGAAATGTTCCTGTATGGTTTGGGATGATGTATGCAAGGCTCCCCAGTCGCATCCACAACGTGCACACACCCCCAGGGCTTCCACACAGCCGTCTGCTGACACAGGCTGTACCTTATGGCATCTCCCCGACCACTGGGAAGACCACAGGGGCCAGCCCAGCAGCCCCAGTGCCTGTGGGATGGGAGCAGTGACCCAGGGCAGTGTGGAAAAACCAGCTGCTCTTAGTGGGGCATCCCTGGAATGAGATGGAGGACAACAATCCCCAGCCACTTGTGGCTAGATGTGGCATTTTCCCCAGGCAGGGAGACAACAGCGGTTTCACCAGCCTGGCTCTGCTCTGAACAGGGAACAGTTCTGACCAAACTCTGCCCCTGCAGCTTGAAGCAGACACTTCCCTTTGTGGAAACATCTGTGAAAAATGCCACAGCTGCAAAAGGGAAAGCCATGGGCCAGCCCTGGGTCATCTGCAGACACCCACACACTGCTCTCCTGAGAAACACAAAACCTCAATGCAGAGCCACTCCCCGAAAAGCAGAAGGTGATCTTGACAAGCTTCAGAGAGAAGCCTGTCCTGTCTAAAAGAAAATACCTGTGGTCCAGGTCTGCTTGCACCTGAGTGCCTTGTTCCCTCTGGTGGCCTCTTTGTCCAGCTGACAGCTCTCTCCATCCCTGTGCAAGGATGCGGCTCTCAGAATCTCCTGGATGCTCATGCAACTCTGAGCACCTTCACTTCTGGACGTGGTACCTTCCTTGTCCAGGGAATCCAGTCAGGAGTGGATTTACCCAAACAGAGAAAGAAAAGGCTCAGTAGCTTCAAAGGCACCTGAGAAGGCTGCCTGGCTTCCCCTAGGGCAGAGGCTGCCCCACTTGCAGGGATGAGTCAGGTTGTTTACTCTGCAGAGCCATGACAATCCCTGCTCCCGTGGAGCTCAGCTCTACCAGGCTACTCGAGGAGGCCTTTCCCTCTAGTGGAGGAGCTCAGAAAGGGTTTGCCATGCAGGGAGGAGACAATTTGGAACCCTCCAGGCCTGACCTTGGTACCCTGTGTTGATGTGATGCTGGGAGAGCTGGTCCCATGTAAGTGCAGCTGCAAGAACCAAGATCTTCTGCATGCAGAAGGCAGAAGACCTCTGCCTGAAAAAGAGTTCCCAGGTACAAGAAGCCATAGAATCATGGAAGTGGTTCAGCTGCAAAAGACCTTTAAGATCATTGGCTCCAACTGCTAGCCCAGCACCTGCCAGGTCACCCCTAAACCATGTCTTTCACCACCACAGCTACACAGCTTTAAAACCCCTCCAGGGAGGGGGACTCCACCACTGCCCTGGCAGCCTGGGCCAGGCTTTGACAACCCTCAAGGGGAACAAATTGTTCCTCCTGTCCAACCTAGACCTCCCCTAGCACAACTTGAGGCCATTTTCTCTTGTCCTATCCTTTGGTCCTTGGGAGAAGAAACTGACTCCCACCTGGCTCCAACCCCCTTTCAGGGAGCTGTAGAGAGCCAGAAGGTCTCCCTTCAACCTCTTTTTCTGCAGGCAGGACAATCCCAGTTCCCCCAGGTGCTCCTCACAGGACTTGTGCTCTAGACCCTTCACCAGCTTTGTTGCCCTTCTCTGGACACTCTCCAGCACCAAAATATCCTTCTTGGGGTGAGGGGCCCAAAACTGAACCCAGTATTCAATCATAGAATCATAGGGTTGGAAGGGACCACAAGGGTCATCTGGTTCCAACCCCCTGCCATGGGCAGGGACACCCCACACTAGATCAGCCTGGCCAGAGCCTCATCCAGCCTGGGCTTAAACACCTCCAGGGATGGGGCCTCAACTTCCTCCCTGGACAACCCATTCCAGGGCTTCACCATTCTCATGGGGAAGAACTTCCTCCTCACATCCAGCCTGAATCTCCCCACCTCCAGCTTCATTCCATTCCCCCTAGTCCTATCACTCCCTGAGATCCTGAGCAGTCCCTCCCCAGCCTTCCTGTAGCCCCCTTCAGATCCTGGAAGGCCACAATGAGGTCACCTGGGAGCCTTCTCTTCTCCAGACTGAACAGCCCCAACTCCTTCAGTCTGTCCTCATAGGAGAGGTGTTGCTTCATCAGTGCTGAGTGCAGGGGGACAACCAGTTCCCTGGTCCAGCTAGTCCTGATGACCACAATGGAGATGCAAGAGATGAGCTTCTACTTCAGTGCTACTACTTAGAGCCTAAGCTGCCTCCACCAGCAGCACCTGCAGAGGTCAAACCTTGTGATGGAGACTCTTTGCCTGTGCTCAGCCAGCCAGCAAAGCAGCCACACAATGCAACAGGAAGGTTTGCAGCCTGGCCACGTGTGTAGAAGGAATTTGGTGAAGCCACATCATGTTTGGTCTGTTGAGTGGGACCAGCAGCTGGGGCCAAATTACTGGAAGTAATTCAGGGCTTTGCTGGTAAAAGGCCACGGACTAAAAGGCTGAGCAGCCTGTAGCATGTTCCCTGAGCTGTCAGGGTCGAGGAGCCAGGGTTTCATCCCTTAGTCTTTAGAAGCAGGGAAAAAGAGTTCTACCAAGCTTTGTGTTTTGGCAAGCGTGTCTAGGCAGAAACTTGGAGCAAACGTTTCAAAAGCAAACTTGAACAGAGAAAGGGGGAAAGGGAAAAAAACCAAAGAGGGACAAAGGAGAAAAAAAAATGGGGGGAAAAAAAAAGGAAAGGATAAAGCAGGAAATAATTCTACAAGCTCATTAAAACAAGCAAGCAAACAACCAGCCACCCCTTCTTGGGAAGACACATCTGCCCCCGACCCGGCACACACTCCCCTGCTTTCTTCCAAGAACAGGGATTTCATGGAAGCATCAAATCATTTCCATTGAAGGAGACTGCTGCACCTCTGCTCCCAGCCCATCTGAAGGCAGGGCCACCAGCCAGCTTGACCCCTACTGCTCATCCAGCACTGCTAGTCACCTGCTGACGGACGTGGGCCGAGGCCCCCGCCGCGGGCAGCTCTCGCCCAGCCCTTGCGCCGCCTGCGGCGGCGCGCTGGGAAGGGCCTGCGGGGAGCCAGGGTTTCTGGAGAGAGATGGATGAGACTGAGTCAGAGCTCCTCTAGGCTGAGCAGTCCCACAGGCAGCGCCCAGCTGGTTGTGATTTTGGAAATGGCAGAGATCGCAGCGATCTCTTGCAGGGAAAGGCTGGGAGGCTCCTGACAGGCAACAGGGGGTGGTGGTGGTGGTGATGCCACTGGCGGTGAGGCCGACTGACACCAGCAGCGGGAACCACCAGGACAGAGAAAACTTGCCACTCCTGCCTACCTCCATGCCCATCTTAAATGGGAATCTGTGTAGAAGGAAGTGGGTGACTCCTCAGCCACTTAAATGGGTGAGGAATCACAGAGTCATAGACTTGTTTAGGTTGGAACAGACCTTTAAGATCATTGAGTCCAACCATTAACCCAGCCCTGGCAGGTCACCACTGAACCATGGCCCTCAGCACCGCATTACACAAGGATGTGTGAAACCCCTCCAGGGATGGGGAATCCAGCATTGCCCTTAGCAGCCTGGTCCAAGTCTTGACAACCCTTTGGGGAAGAAATTGTTCCTCATGTACAACCTACACCTCCCTTGGTGCAACTTAAGGCCATTTCCCCTTGTCCTATCATTATTCCTTGGGAGAAGGAACCAGCCTTCACATCACCCTGCCGGCACTTGTAGAGAGGGATAAGTAGGTGTCCACTCAGTCTCCTTCTCTCCAGGCTAAATGGCCTCATTTCCTTCAGCCATTCCTCAGAAGATTTGTGCTCGAGACCCTTCACCAGCTTCATTGTCCTTCTTGTGAGCTGCCATAGCCGGCTCTGATGTGACCAGGATGCCAGCAGAAACACCGGTCTTCATGTGCCACACTGAGGTCTCAGTTATCTGAGGACTTTTCTCCCTTCAGGGACAAAATCCCACTACTGGAACCACCTTAGGGGGCCCAGCATTCACAGCAACGTGCTGCTAGCAGCACCTAGGACTGGAGATGCAGCTCTGGTAAGTGCTGGCATGCTTGGGTTACACAAGTGTACTGCTTTCGCCTGGTGCTCTGCCTCAGAGCATGAGTTTCAGGTCAGAGGTTGAACCTTAGGTACTGGCAAAAACACCCCAAACTGCAGCCAAAGGAAGGGATGAAACAGGTGGGGGAGGTGGCACATCTGACTCCCACATCTGGTGATGGGATGCGAGGGAGGGAGACTCTACTCAGTCCTATGACCTGCGAAGCAAAAGAGGTTGCAGCTTGGCGAGGCTGCTGCTGGGAACAAGCCTCAGAGAGTCATCATCTCTCATATCCTCAGCTGCAGGACAATGACAGAAATACCATCACCTCCCAAGCATTACTCAGCTTTGAGCTTTCCCAGGAGCCGTTTTCATGCACCAGCTGCTGTCCAGAGGACACTTGATTCACTGACTTAGGGGTTATGAATAAACAGGGGGAAAGAGAGGTGATGAATGCAATTTAGGATGCTACAGGGTGGCCAGGCCCTGGGTCAGAAGGACACAGGACCTCTTTGAACAGCAAAATGTGGGACTGACATGCAGGAGTTCATTTCCTTCTACAGCCTTAGAGATCACATCTAATTATGCAAGATTTAGGTGACATAACTTCTTGGGGTTTATTGCTTCTTTCCTTGTTCTTTTCCTTTTAATGTTTTATCCATGCAGCTCATTCAAAGCAGATGCCTTGACCCAGATGAGCTCCAGGCAAAGTCTACTTGGGCTGCTCCTCCAGCCGAGTTACCATGCTGATGATCCAAGAGTGCCTGAGTCGGCAGCACGCTGGCAGCCTGCTGGTTGGGGGCAGGCTGAGCTCTGCCGTATGGAGAACATTTCCTCCCGGAGACATCCACTGCCAGACAGACCAGGCTGACCCAGACCAGCTTCACTCTGCCCCTGGTGCTTGCCAAAGAGCTGGGATAAATCATGTTTCAGAGGGTCTCTCCAAAGGGCTTCCCCTGGCTGCCCAGCCTGCAACATGTGCCTGCTTTCTCCCTCCTAGGTCCTTGCTTCGCCAAGGAGCGGTAGCTGCAGAAGGCCTTGTGATACTGGGATTTGCATTAAAGGGGATATTCACAGTCTGTCTGTGCCCATTGCTCCTTCTCTTGTCACTGGGAACCACTGAAAAGAGTCTGGCCTCATTCTCCTGCCCCCCACTCTTTAGCTCTTGCTGAGCACTGATCAGATCTCCTCTTGGGCTGCTCTTTTCCAGGCTCCACAGCCCCAGGGCTCGCAGCCTTTCCTCCTCACAGAGAAGCTCCAGGACCCCTCAGCTTCTCTGTAGCATCTGTTGGACTCTGTCCAGTAGTTGCTCCTGCCTCTCATACTGGGGAGTCCAGAACTGGACCCAGTACTCCACATGTGTCCTCCCTAGAGCAGAGTAGAGGGAGAGGAGAGCCTCCCTCTACCTGCTGGTCACACTCTTCTGAGTTCACCTCAGGATGCCATTGACCTTCTTGGCCACAAAAACACATTGCTGGCTCATGGGGAACTTCTTGTCCACCAGAACTCCCAAATCCTTCTCTGCAGAGCTGCTTTCCAGCTGCTCAACCCCTCACCTGTGCTGGTGCAGGAGGTTGTTCCTCCCCAGGTGCAGGACCTGCCCTTGTTGATCTGCATGATGTTCCCCTCTGCCCAGCTCTCCAGACCTCGCTGGATGACAGCACAGCCTGATGGCACATCAGCCCCTCCTCCCAGTCCTGTAGCAGCAAACTGGCTGAAGGTTCACTCCATCCTTTCCTCCAGGTCATTGGGGTCATTTTGCCTGTACAGAAGTGCTGATATCGCTTTGGCACACACCCCCCCCCCTCCTTACCTTCCTCACTCTGTGCCACACACTCAGGCTCTGTATTTACACTCCTAGAGAGCAGTGGTTGCATTTTACCTGTGTATGAATGTTTCCTTAAATTGAAGCTGATCACTTTGGCCTTAATTACAAAGTGAGATGAACAGGAGAGAAATCCTGGTAGTGAAATTCAGGTAGTGGAGGGGGGGTGGGGAGGAGGGGAATAACGTGTAGCAAATGTTCTGGAGAGATCAGTAGCTGGGTCAGGAAATGAGTACACAAAATCTTCCACTTGGAAAAGAAAAGTTAAGGCTGCTGGAGAAAGATGATCTGAAACAGCTCTTCAGCTCAGAGAAGTAATCTGACAGGCATGAACTTTGAAACTAATGGAGCAGGGTCAGGCACGAGCAGTGGGACAGGCAGGATGCCTTTGTCAGCCCTCCAAAATCCCCTTTGTCAGGGTTCTGTGGGCTGATCTGAATTTGAGCAGCCTGATCTGAGCTAGACCAGAACTAATTCTGCTCAGGGATTTGACTTCTCAGCTCAGGCTCTGCTCACTGAGGCACTTTCCACAGCTCAGGGCAGGGCTGCACAGCCAGGGGCTGCTCCTAGCAGGGAGAAGCTGATGGGGAGAGCTCCTGCCAAGGGCTGGGCTGCAGAGAGGCTCTGGCTGACACTTGCTCCTGGGCACACCAAGGGCACTGCCACATCTTGTGTGCCATCTGTTTGTGCTGTACCTTGTGATTTGGGGCTGGATAAAGCCTACTGCAGGCCATTATCCTACAGACCCTCAGCCAGTGAGAAACCTCTGGGCTTTGGGTTGTTTCCACATCATATTTTGTGATAGGCTGAAAAACTCTGCAGGTACTTCGGTGCACCCTTCTACAGAAGGGTAGAGGAGCCCTAAGAAGGAATTTAATAACCTATGTTTCCTGACCTGCATTAATCATTAAGAGAGGCTGGTCCTTGCCAAAGACCAGAGACACCAAGAACTCAAGGCTGGGAAAGTGCCTTCTTGGAGAGGCATGCAGTGAAAGACTCAGAGTAATTCACAGGATCAGAGGATGTCAGGGGTTGGAAGGGACCCAAAGAGATCACCGAGTCCAACCCCCTGCCAGAGCAGGACCGTGCAATGTAGCTCAGGTTGCAGAGGAACACACCCAGACAGGCCTTGAAAGTCTCCAAGGAAGGAGACGCCACAACCTCTCTGTGCAGCCTGCTCCAGTGTTCTGTGACCCTCACAGTGCAGAAGTTCCCCTTGTGTTGAGGTGGAACCTCCTGTGCTGCAGCTTACATCCATTGCTCCTTGTCCTACCCCAGGGAGCAAGTGAGCAGAGCCTGTCCCCTCCCTCCTGACCCCCAGCCCTCAGATATTTGTAAACCTTTATTAAATCCCTTCTAACTCTTCTAAATATTCAGTCCTGCCTGTCTCTAATCTTCCCTCTTTCCTTCCTCCCATCATACCAGCTCAAATGAGCTAAGCCTGTCGCTCATCCCATGACACAGCTAACACCATACTCCCTCTGCCACAGCTGCCACAGAAAGCCTTCCAGCCTGCCCTGTACCTATCTATTGTTGTGGTTGAGCAGTGTGACTCCAGTGGGACCAGCTGGCTTCCTGCAGGGCCATTGGGAAATCAACACCTCATCATGGAAATGAAGCATTGACTGCTGCAGCTCAGGGTCAGGAGGTACAGACCAGGGAGAAGAGAGATGGAATGATAGAAAGGAGGGACTGAGGGAGGAAAGAAAGAAGGGAAATATGTCAGTCTTCAAAGAGATGCCACAAGTCAAGGGCCACCACTGATGTGTCTGTCACTGGAAGGCATGATACCAGATTTTCCTCTTACCCCAGTTCCTGCTTACCCCATTTCACAGAATCCCAGCATCCCAGCACTGACCCTGTTGAGGCCTTCCAGTATTCACATGGGGCCTTTGTCACACTGAGGGTGGTGAGCTGCTGGAACAGGCTGCCCAGAGAGGTGGTAGATTCCCCATCCCTGGAAACATTCCAGGTCAGGTTGAACCTGGCTCTGAGCAACCTGTTCTAGTAGAGTAGAGTAGAGTAGAGTAGAGTAGAGTAGAGTAGAGTAGAGTAGAGTAGAGTAGAGTAGAGTAGAGTAAAGTAGAGTAGAGTAAAGTAGAATAGAGTAGAGTAGAATAGAATAGAATAGAATAGAATAGAATAGAATAGAATAGAATAGAATAGACCAGACCAGACCAGGCTGGAAGAGACCTATGAGATCATCCTTTGGCAGACCTCAAAGGAGAAGAACACTGTAGGTGCTCATCTGAAGTGCCTAACCTTCCCTCAGTCATACCACAACACTGGAAGCAGTTACACATCCTATGGCTCACGAGGCTCTGGAACACAGAGTACAGAGTAATACAGAGTTAACCAGGTTGGAAAAGACCTTTGAGATCATCAAGTCCAACCTATCCCCCAACACCATCTAATCAACTAACCCATGGTACCAAGTGCCTCATCCAGGCTCTTCCTAAACACCTCCAGGGACGGTGACTCCACCACCTCCCCGGGCAGCACATTCCAATGGCCAATCTCTCTTTCTGGGAAGAACTTCTTCCTAACATCCAGTCCTTGCTGACTGCAGGGGGCTGGAGTAGGTGACCTTGAAAGGTTCCTTCCACCCCAAACCAATCTGTGTCTCTCTGTCAGGGGGTCACCCCCTTACTCACTCCCTGCTGTGTCAATCACAGCCAGGTTTGGAGGAGGAGACGGAGGTGCAGACCACTGACATCCAACCTCTTTCTTTGGGGTTGCCTGTGTGTGTTCTGGAGGGGGGCATGGAAGGGTTCTTAACCAAAAATAAACAAACCCAACAAACCAGCCCAGGCATTCATAGGAAATGCTGGGGGGTGGGGAGGAAGGGCAAGTGCTGCCCTGTGTGCTGTCGGAATCATTGCCCTTTTTGCGTCCGAGCAGCCTCATCGCAGCCTCATTTCCACTCTTCCAGTCCCAAACCATCTGTTCTCCGAAACCTTAAGGTTAATGCAGCATTAAGAGCTCCTCCCCTAAGATTAAGAAGAATGAAGAGCTCTCCTTTCCAGGGCTTTCCTCCACCTACAGCACGCTGCGCCGGAGAAAGCCAACGTGTGCGAATCCGTCCCCTCCGCGCACGTCTCCCGACCTCACCGCTCCAAATCCATGCATGCAGCAGGAAAGTAAATAAAATAACATCTCTGGTGGCTGCCAGAAAATTCCACGGTTCCTGAGCTGTTGCAACTGTATTAGTCAGTGAAAAAAATTTCCTGGAAACCTCAGTCAGATGGCGAGGGCTGGAGCGGGGCTGGGGGGCGGGGGAGAGGGCTGAGCGGCGCAGGGAGGAGAGAGCGAGCGGTCAAGGCCAGGGCAGAAGTTCATGCCGTTGGTGGTTTGAGAGAATGTGTTTTGTTTGTTCTGGATTAGGCTGTGGATTCTTAAAAGAAAACACGTTTTAGTAAGCTAATTTCAAATCAGGAGGGGAAGGAGCAGGGTCAGGGGGAGAACAAATTTGCATCTGGATGTCAGCAGAGCGAGAAGGAGGATTCAGGGGTGGAGGGAAGCGGGTCACCGAGGCTGAGGGCAGCCGAGGCACCTCCGCTGTGCTCCCCCTCGCAAAATAAATCACGAGCTGAAGCCCCGAGCGAGCGGACAGCAGCAGCACGCCGAGGCACACGCGGGCTGGGTGGGAAGCAACCACCCTGCAGACGGCAGCTCCCGGGCTGGCTGGTGGCTCAGAGGACGGCAGGGAGGGTCCTGCCAGGCTGTCACGGTGTCACAGGGCAGCCATCAGTTCACACTCAGGCTGTGCTCAGACACTCCCACGGATGCCGAGCGGCTTCTGCAGCTGGCATTTTGGAGGCTGACTCCTGCTGCTTACAGCATCAGAGGAGAGCCTGCTGGAGGCAGGGTGAAACTGTCCTGCAAAGCCCTTCTCAGTACAATCACGTCTGCTGCTGTGGTGAGGGCTGGAATAACCTCCTTCTGTTAAATGCATGAAAATAGATGTATGGCCCCAAACAACCTTCATCTCCTTCTCCGCTCTCTGCCTAGTCCCTGGCTAGCAGTGGGAGGCAGATGTCTGCAGTTTCTGACACATGGACAAAGCCATTGCTCCTGATCAGAGAAGGTGGTGAAGACGGGGTACAGGCAAGTAATTACAGATGCTGTAACCAAGCCCCATCCAAACTCACCTGCAATGTTTCCAGGGATGGGGCATCTACCACTCCTCCAGCAACCTGTGCCAGTTCTGTACCCCCAAGGATGGTGTTTTACCACCTAAGGATAGTGTTTCACCTGCTAGAATAAGGGAAAGCTCTAGGAAAGCAACAGCAGAGAGGGAAAAGTCTTCCCAGGACAATTTCAGTTCCTGGCTATGGTGCTTGAACTGTGATAAACTTGAGGTGGCTCTTCGCTCTGTGTGACCACAAGCAGGATGATCTTTCTGCTTTCATCTGCAGGTGAGCAATTCAGGTATGCCTGGAAAACAGGGATCTAGCTAAAGGTGTTCCTGCTCACTCTAGGGATGTTGGGCTAGATGATCTCTGAAGGTGCCTTCCAACACAAACCATTCTATGACTGTATGTTTACATGGTCCTGTGCTGAGAGGCAGGTAGTGCTGAGGCTGGACACGGGATTGGTCTTTTCCCCAGCATCACAGTCCAGCTCTGGTTGATTCACAGAGTGCTCAGGCCCCTTCCAGAGCCACAGAGCAGGCAGACCTGGGCAGAAGACATTGCACAAGATTTCATAGAACCAGGGAATTCTTTTGGGTGTAAGAAACCTTTAAGATCATCGGGTCCAACCATTACCCATACGACTTGCACGGGCTGGAGAGTTGGGCAGAGCAGAATCTCATGAATTTCAACAAGGGCAAGTGCAGAGTCCTGCAGCTGGGGAGGAGTAACCCCCTGCACCAGGACAGGTGATCTGCTGGAAGGCAGCTCCCTGGAGAAAGACCTGGGAGTGCAGGTGGACAACAAGTTCACCATGAGCCAGCAATGTACCCTCCTGGCCAGGAAGACCAGTGGTCTCCTGAGGTGCCTGAAGAAGTGTGTGTGACATTCTTCTCCTTATGCTCCCTTATCTTCTGTCCTTTCCTGTCATGCTAGAGCTCCCCCAAACCTGAAGGCTCACCTGACTCTCCCTATCTCTTCTCCTACACAACCTTTGCCATCCAGCATCCATCTACTGCCCTTCACTGAAACTGCTCCCTTTTTATACCTTTTATCAATCTTTCCCTAGCCAAGATTCAAGCCCTCACTGGATGCATGGATGGCTGCCAGCCCCATCCCATCACTGGACATGGATGCATGGATGGCTGCCAGCACCATCCCATCACTGGACATGGATGCATGGATGGCTGCCAGCCCCATCCCATCACTGGACATGGATACATGGATGGCTGCCAGCCTCATCCCATCACTGGACATGGATGCATGGATGGCTAACAGCCCCATCCCATCACTGGACATGGATGCATGGATGGCTAACAGCCCCATCCCATCACTGGACATGGATACATGGATGGCTGCCAGCCCCATCCCATCACTGGACATGGATACATGGATGGCTGCCAGCCTCATCCCATCACTGGACATGGATGCATGGATGGCTGCCAGCCTCATCCCATCACTGGACATGGATACATGGATGGCTAACAGCCCCATCCCATCACTGGCCATGGATGCATGGATGGCTGCCAGCTCCATCCCATCACTGACATACTTTTCTACTTGAGGTCTTGATTTCCTCTTGATTTCCATTAGTTTCCCACTCCTGGGTCTTCTCCCAACCTTTCTAGCTACCTACTGGATGTCCTTCTAAGGATTCCCCTGATCGCCCCCTGACTGTCTGTGGGGACTGTTGCAGAGCTTTCTGCATGGTTTCTTTTTTCCCCTCCTCATCTCTCTGGGAACCTTATCCACAAACACACCATCTGTACTGATGACTCACAAATCCACCTCTGCCTTCCAATACATCCCTCTTTCTGTGAGGACTGAAATCTTGACCTGTCCTTCTGGCTTTTCCTCATAGATATCTTGCCAGCAGCTCAAATCTAGTCTAGACTGAGCTCTTTTTTTATCTGCAGCTAATGGGAGACAAAAAGGCATGGCTCACCTCACTCTGGGGTAGACACCTAAAATAAGTTGGATTAATCTCAGCCTGTGAGTTCCTGTTTGTGCTGTGGAAGGCTGGATGACAGGTGGAGAAATCCACCCCGTCCACGCCTGCCTTTGGACGAGATGGGCTCCAGGTGGTGTGGCCCAGGGTGCAAAGCAAACCCTGTGAGGCTGCTCAGATGATTTTGTGACTTCAGAGTTTGCACTGAGGGACACTCTACAGAGCAGAAGGAAGACTTGGGGTTGTTTAGCCTGGAGAAGAGGAGGCTCAGGGGAGACCTTCTTGCTCTCTACAACTACCTGAAGGGAGGTTGTAGCCAGGTGGGGTTGGTCTCTTCTCCCAGGCAAGCAGCACCAGAACAAGAGGACACAGTCTCAAGCTGCACCAGGGGAAGTTTAGGCTGGAGGTGAGGAGAAAGTTCTTCCCAGAAAGAATAATTGCCCATTGGGATGTGCTGCCCAGGGAGGTGGTGGAGTCACCACCCCTGGAGGTGTTCAAGAGGGGATTGGACATGGCACTTGGAGCCATGGTTTAGTCATGAGGTGTGTGGTGACAGGTTGGACTTGATGATCTCTGAGGTATTTTCCAACCTGGTTGACTCTATGATTCTAAGACCATTTGCTTTGTCAGTGTATGAAGGACAGATCTGGTGGGAGAGCTGTAGGACTCACAGCACTGTGAAAGGAGAGGTTGTGCTGTCTGCTGTGTCTTGCTGGCCTTTCCAGCTCAAGTTTGCCCTGGTTTTCAGAGCTAGACCTGCAATCTAAAATGAGAACATCATGAAGAGCAGAGGTTTGATCTTTCCAGGGTGAAATGGAGCTTCCAGCCTAAAACTGGATACTCCTGAAGGTGAGGCAAGTAGTGTGTGGTGCTGGAAATAAAAGTGAGTTGTTAAACTAGCTATGAACATGGTGACTCCAGTTCTGGATCATTACCCAGCTGACTGGCAGCAGCAGCAGCAGCGAGGTCTTCAGCTTCTGAAGGAATTTCCACCCTGAGACTGGTGAGAACAGAGCAGCAGAAGCCAAGTCTCTATGCATGGGGGTGTGAATTAGGACCTGCTAACTGCCATGGCCATCTTCATGATGGGAAGGAAATTCCACCATCCACTGAGCCTGTTTTATGGGGATGCTTGAGGAGGTGTTGGGGGAGGGAGGTGGTGGAGCTAGAAGCAGTTGTGATAAGAAGGGGACGAAATGGAGTGTGGAGATGGAGGTTCTACCAGACTTTTCCTTTTTCCTGACTGGAGCACAAAAGCAGTGCTGGGGGGGAGGAGATTTAGAGGGAAAATAAACAAAACCTGGCCTGCATTCAGCTCTTCTGAAGGGTGCTAACAGCGAGGAGCTGAATCTGCCACAGATGCATTTAAGACCTTCCAGCCCATGAATTCTTTTTCCAGAAGTTTCCCAGAGCAAGTAGAACTAGTCTGAGACCCAGAGAGCTTTGACACTTGGCTATAAATCTATGTGTCAGCAGCCAGGGAGTGAAAAAGGAGGGGGGGAAGAAAAGAAAGGAAGGGGGGGGAAAACAAGACGGGAAAACAAACCATGTAATGAAAGAGGGATAAGCTCAGCCCCTGGAGGAGCCATGCTCTGAGCTGGGGCATGACACCCAAAGAGGTGGCCAGGGCAGAGGGAGGGACAGATAGGGCTGATGCAGGGATGGGACCCTGCTCCTCTGTTGGGATGATGGATAGGCATCAAGCACTAATGGTACAGTCTGGAAGGAACAGGATGGTTACTGTAATCTGAGTCCCGTTGGGGGAGCAGCCGGCAGGTCCCCCCGAGCTGGCCGTGTGCCATGGGCCTCTTCTGTGCCTGAACGTGGCTTCAGAGGCAACTCCCAGAGCCTCAGGTTTTGGTAGGGCTTCTCTTCCTTCTTTTCTCTGTGGTTTGGTTTGGGTTTTGGTTGGTTGGCTGTTGTTGTTTGGTTGCATTTTGGTTTGGGGTTTTGGTGATTCTCATTTTCCTTTCAAATGCAACGGAATATGTGTCTGAGCACAGGGGGAATAATGGACGAGGGCTTGAGCAGCTGCTGTGGATGCTGCTAGGATTCAGGGGTGTTTGCTTGAGGGGATGATTGATGGCTCCTTTCAAGACAACCGGGAACGTGAACCTCCCCCCTCCTGATGCAGAGCCGGGCTGCACACGTCCAGTGGCTGCTTCAGCAGGCAGGATCGAGGTTAAATCCACCCAGATGCAGGCTGTGAAGGCAGATAACCAAGCCTAAGAATCCTGCAACCCTCAGTCACACTGTCCCTCAGAGATTAAGGCCTTTCAAGTTGGAGAGGCCAATATGGTTTAGATCAGCCTTGACAGATTTTACAGGAACTGGTTTTGTCTTGCTTTAAGCCCTCAGATGCTTGTGTTAAGCTTTTCCAGCTAAGCAAGGTCAGGCTGGGTTTCCATGGAAGGGGTTCAAGGAACAGCTCGGGGAAGAGGGGATCTGCATTGCACAGCGACAGGAGCACTCTTATCTGGCACAGAGTAACAGCAGGGGTGGCCAGAGGAGACAGCTGATCTGAGGTCCCCCCACTACAGGTCTGGGCTTCCAAAGTGCTTCTTCCCAGAGCTAAGTAATTTGATCAGGTTGCTCAGAGCCTGTCCAGCCTCACCTGGAATGTTTCCAAGGATGAGGTGGTACACAGTCTCAAGCTGCACCAGGGGAGGTTCAGGCTGCATGTTAGGAAGAAGTTCTTCACAGAAAGAGAGATTGGCCCTTGGAATGTGCTGCCCAGGGAGGTGGTGGAGTCACCATCCCTGGAGGTGTTTAGGAAGAGACTGGCTGGGGTGCTTGGTGCCATGGGTTAGTTGATTAGATAGTGTTGGATGATGGGTTGGACTGGATGATCTCAAAAGGTCTTTTCCAACCTGGTTAATATTATTCTATTTCTATTTCTATTTCTATTTCCACTTCCATTTCCATTTCTATTTCTATTTCTATTTCTATTCTATTCTATTCTATTCTATTCTATTCTATTCTATTCTATTCTATTCTATTCTATTCTATTCTATTCTATTCTATTCTACCTCTCTGGGAGACCTGAGCCAGTGTCTCAACACCCTCAGAGGATTATATGTCTGCTTTCTCTCCAGTCTAAATCTCCTCCTTTTAGTTTCAAACCATCTCCCCTTCGCCAACCACAACAGGCTCTGTCAAAAGGCTGTCTCCATCTCTCTTCTAGGACCCCTTTAATCATAGAATGGCTTAGGTTGGAAGGGACCTCAGAGTTCATCGACTCCAACCTCCCCACCATGGGCAGGGATGACAGGACACAGGCCATGTTTGGGCCAGCAGGTCTTTAGTGAATAAACCAATGAGCCAAGACAAGATGATCTGGTGCCAAGAGACAGAGCAGGATATCAGCAGCACTGTGTACATCCAAAAGATCTTGTTAGTCTCTGATGCCTGGACCAAGAAGTTGTCCAAAGAAGGGCAGCAAAGCTGATGAAGAGTCTAGAGAACAAGTTTTGTGAGGAGAAGAGGTGGGAACAAGGGTTGAGAAAAAGAGACTGAGGGAGAGACCTTCTCTACAGCTCCCTGAAAGGAGGTGGGAGCTAGGTGGGGTCCAGCCTCTTCTCCCAAGGAACAGGTGACAAGACAAGAGGAAAAAGCCTCAAGTTATGAGAAGGGAGGCTTAGCTTGGACATGAGGGACAAGTTCTTCCCCAGAAGGGTTGTCAAGCTCTGAAACAGGCTGCCCAGAGCAGTGGTGGAGTCCTCCTCCCTGGAGGGGGTTTAAAAGCTGTGTAGATGTGATGCTGAGGGACATGGTCCCGCGGTGACCTGGCAGTGCTGCTCTAATGGTTTGGCTTGACGACTTTAAAAGCCTTTTCCAGCCAAACCAATTGATTCTGTGATCACTGTGAGCAGCACCCACTCACATCCACGGGGGAGTCACCGTGAGCAGCACCCACTCACATCCACGGGGAGTCACCGTGAGCAGCACCCACTCACATCCACAGGGGAGTCACTGTGAGCAGCACCCACTCACATCCACGGGGGAGTCACCGTGAGCAGCACCCACTCACATCCACGGGGGAGTCACTGTGAGCAGCACCCACTCACATCCACGGGGGAGTCACTGTGAGCAGCACCCACTCACATCCACGGGGGAGTCACCGTGAGCAGCACCCACTCACATCCACATCACTGTGAGCAGCACCCACTCACATCCACGGAGTCACCGTGAGCAGCACCCACTCACATCCACGGGGGAGTCACCGTGAGCAGCACCCACTCACATCCACAGGGGAGTCACTGTGAGCAGCACCCACTCACATCCACGGGGAGTCACCGTGAGCAGCACCCACTCACATCCACGGGGGAGTCACACTCTCCCCATCACATGCTCTGGGCAGAACAGCAGAGGTGAGCTGGAGCCTCGCCAGGTGAAGAAATGCAAGCAGCCTTCAGCCTGGAACAGGGGATCCTTCCTGATACAGGGTTTGCATCTGTGTTTCCCTTGGGCTTGTTCTCTCCCTGGGCCCTGGTTCAAGGCAAGCTGAAGTTCAGATACTGCAGGGCAGGAAGATAATGCTCACATTTTTAGCATAGCAACGATTCTTCCTTCTTGCAAACCCAGAGGCAGCAGCAGCCTCCTCGTATCACCAAGCGTTTACTTAGTAGCAGGAAGCCTGAAATCTGATGCTGTCTCCACAAAAATCCTCAAGTACATTTAACAATAGACTTTGTTTATAGGCATCAAGCCCTTTGTTTCCCTCCCTTCCCTACAGTGATGCAAGAGCCTCTGCCGAAGAATTTGCTT
Source organism: Picus viridis (assembly GCA_033816785.1). NCBI lineage: Eukaryota > Metazoa > Chordata > Aves > Piciformes > Picidae > Picus > Picus viridis. The sequence continues at coordinate 3,820,340 of CM066583.1, read as the reverse complement.
TCTGAGCCAGAGGCTGCTCCTCGGTGTGCTTCGGCCCATGGAGGGTTTGGGTTGATTTCCAGATTTGCAGGGAGCAGAGCCTGGCTCCATCAGCTAAATTTCTTCTGCTCACCTCTCCAGTGGGTGATCCATGTTTTTTTGGGGAGCTGGTGTCCAAAGGGGTGCATAAATGTATCTCAACCACAAGGTTGGAAGGCAAGAAACTCGAGTTTGAGTCATGTTCCCTGTTAGAGGTTTCCTGGCTCCTCTCCTAAGCCTTACTGAAAGTAACTCAGCGTCCACCCACCATGGGGAATGGGAAACCTGCTCTGGGTGATTCTGCTCTAGCAGGGACATTGGGCTGGGTGATCTCCAGAGGTCCTTTCCAACCCCTACCATGCTGAAGTTCTGTGGCCTCCTTGATTTTCAATCAAGTGGGCAGCACGGGGCAAAACATCACCAAAACTCCAGACTTTGGATCTGATCTGTATCCACCTTGTGAGCAGCACAGATCCTGATGCCTCTAAGAGCTGAGAGACAGACTCCCTGACCATGCCTGGAGCAACAGTCTCTAATCAACAGCTTGCTTGAGAGGGTTTCAGTGTTTCTCTAACTGAAGTCTCCCCCCAGCTGCTCCTAGGAGCTTGAGAGCAGCCGTGGGCAGAGGCAATGGATTGTTACATTAATCTCACTGTCCTTCAGGGCTGCAAGAGATACCTTCTGCCTCTCCTCCAGGCCCACAGGGCACTTCGAGGAGTGTGATTGATTAAAAGAACTTAAAACTTGCCAACTTTCAGCATCAGGCAGGAGAGAGTGAACAGAAGGTCTGTGTTGTTATGCGTATGCTTCTGCTGGGAGAAGTGCTGGCTGTGGACACCAATCATAGAATCTCAGAATCAATAAGGTTGGGAAAGACCTCAAAGATCATCAAGTCCAACCTGTCACCCCGCACCTCATGCCTACTAAACCATGGCTTCAAGTGCCACATCTAATCCCTGGCAAGGACAGTGGTGAGCAGTACCCAGAATGAGGTCTATCTATCCTCACAAGAGAGCTTTTGGAGACGCCCATGCGGTGCCAGAGAGTATATCAGACATGCTGCTCCCTGTCCATCCATCCAGCACCTCTCAGCAGCTCAAAATCCCCTTTCAAGAGTCAGGCAGAAGGTTCAACCCTTTCTCCTGCAGTGCAGTGAGAGGCAGCATTGTTGGGCTGGATGCTTTCCTTACCCCCTCGTGTACCACACCACGGGCCAGAGCCCGTGTCCAGAGCCCTGTGTGTGCACCTCCAGCACCCCTGCAGCAAGACACCAAAGGCAGCCTTGGCTCCTTCCTTACCTACCTTGTCAAAGGGACAAAGCCCCACTCTGCTCTGCTGTCTTCCTCATCTTGGCTCCCTATTCCCCTGTCTTCACAGACAATTAGGAACAGGCCTCCAGGAGTGTGCTGGGCTCTGAGAAGCCCTGAAAAGCCTCTGCCAAGCCCCCAGTGACCCCCGACCCGGAGGTAACATCCTTACTGAGCTGTTTTTAAGACAAACAGAAGGAAATACTTAGGTGTAAAATTACTTGGCAGAAGCCAACCTGTTTCCTTTTTTGACAGGGACAAAATAAATAGAGTAATCATCCTTGATCCTGAAAAACCCAGCCACCCACTAAGAGAAAAGGGGGCTGCAGGCTGCTTGCTCCTGCTGGATAATGCTCTTGAACCGGAGAGACAGGGCTGGGGAGCAGCTCTGTGGAGAACAACCTGAGAATCCTGGTGGATGGGGAGTTCACCATAAGGCAGCAGCGAGTCCTCTTGGCCAAGACAGCCAATGGCCTCCTGGGGTGTATCGAGAAGAGTGTGGCCAGAAGGTCCAGGAAGGGTCTTCTTCCCCTCTGCCCTAGGGGAGGCCACATCTGGAGTATTGGGTCCAGTTGTGGGTTCACCAGTTCAAGAGAGACAGAGAACTACTGGAGAGAGTCCAACAGAGGACACAAAGGTGCTGAAGGGACTGGAGAAAGGCAGAGAGCCCTGGGGCCATTGAGCCTGGAGAAGAGCAGCCCCAGAGGGGATCTGAGCAATGCTCAGCAAGAACTAGAGGGCAGGGGGCAAGAAGCTGGGGCCAGACTCTTTTCAGTGATGCCCAGTGACAGGACAAGGGGCAGTGGGCACAAACTAGAACCCAGGAGGTTCCATCTGAACTTGGGAACAAACTTTGGTGTGAGGGTGCTGGAGCCCTGTCTCAGGCTGCCCAGAGAGGTTGTGGAGTCTGCTTCCGTGGAGAGGCTCCAGACCCACCTGGCCATTGTGATCCTGAGCAGAGTGCTGTGGGTGACCCTGCTGTAGAGTGGTAGGACTGGATGAGCTCCAGAGGTCCCTTCCAGCCACTAGATGTTTCCTGTAGCTCTCTCCCAACCTTTATGGTTCTGTCTTTCCTCCACCAGTGTGTTCCATGGAGAGTCATTGGTGCTTGGGAGAGCTCTACTCTTTCAAACCTTTCAGCCTCTGGTCTTTCAGACCTCTCCTCCTAATCCTGAAACCCATTTCCATCGGGGTGCATCCTGCAAATCGCTTCCAACCACAACATGATGGTAGTACAGCAGGCCATCAGAACTTGGCCAACAAGTAGCAGATGCCATCAGCTAAGAGAAGCCCAGGATTCCCAAGCAGGGAAAGCAGTTACAGATCCCTAGCTGGGACTCAGTTAAAGCAGGCTGCCAGCTCCCAGAGTTTCCATGGTTAGTGCTGGAAAAGAGCCCAACCTGCAAAGTGCAGATCTGATAACACCTTTGCTATGGCTATACCATTAGAGACAGGAGAGTTAGGAAAGCCCAAGGTTGTGGTTGCCTGACATTTCTCACTTTAAAGCCCTATTCTCATCTGCTTACAGTTACAAATTAATCAAAGCACCACGGCCTGCAGGGTGTATGAGACAGCCTGGATTTCTTTGGATACTTCAGCCAAAACAGTTTCTGTGAACAAGGCTAGGGGGAAAAATGAATTGTTTTACCTGTGGTAAATGATTCTGGAAACCTCCCCCTTTGGACAGAGGCAGTGTGCCTTTGACTTTGAACAGACCCTCAAGCTTCTGCAGGGAGCACCCTGCTAAATATCCCTGTTGCAGATGTGTCTTTTGGCACAGCTGAAAGAAATTCCCCAGATTTGGTGGAGTTAAGATCCCAGAGTGTGTGTGTGTGTGTGTGTGTGTGCACTTAACAAAGCCTTCTAATAGATCTGCAGTTAAAGTCTTTGCCCCATCCAGACTTCTTCCATACAGGATCACGGAAAGGTAGTGGTTGGAAGGGACCTCTGGAGGACGCCTAGAATACCTAAAAGTTGCAGCAGGGTAGGTTTAAGTTGGATATGAGGAACAATTTCCTCCCTGAATGGCCTGGAAGAGGCTACCCAAGGGGAATGGTGGAGTCACCACCCCTGGAGGGGTTTAAAAGCTGTGGAGATGTAGTGCTGAGGGCCATGGTTTGGTGGTGCCCTGGCAGTGCTGGGCTAAGGGTTGGACTTGATGGTCTTAAAGGTCTTTTCCAACCTAAACAATTCCATGATTCCATGACATTCTAAAAGGATTTCATGGCTCAGGTCTTCCTAAGCACAGTGGTGATGGCAATTGCTCATTCCTAGGGAGAGCCACTGGTGGACTCGATGGCCTTAAAGGTCTTTTCCGACCCAAATGACTCTGATCCTATGGCTTTCATGGGCAACAGGTTGCTGAGTAACTGTCTACAGGGCCCTAGCTCTGTCTCCACAGCTGACCTAATGGATATCCCATACTACACCCCATCAGACTAGACTGAAACAAAACTATATCTAGGGAGTTATGATGTCCTAAGGTGGATATAAAGGTCCCTATATTCCTCTTGGATGTAAGACACAACCAGAAAACTGGGAGCTGCTTGGAGTCAGCGCAAGACTCAGGTGAGTTCCACTGACACATGCCAGCTGCAGACTGCCTGCCAGTGATTCTGGCTCCTTTCTCTATCCCTTTCCCCCAAGAGCAAGAGACTTTCTCAATGCACTGTGTCTTGGAGGAGTGTAGCTACGGTTAGCTGACATCCAAGGATGGAAGAAGGCCAGAATGCTGCAGGCTTACCCTTTTGGAACGTTTTCCTTTGAATGTTGTATGTGATCCTGTCTACCACCTCCCCTCTGAGTTCTGTTTCAGCTTTCACTGGTGCCTGCTGCTTAGGGAACATGGAACACATCCTGCATGTGGGAATTTGAGTTGCTTCTACCTAAACAGTGCTTGGTGTGACTACTCACTTCTCTCTGGTTTGCTTCCTCTGTCTGTAGAAAGTGTTTGTAGGCAGCAGCACAGCAGTGTCCATGGGGGGAGGGAATAAATGATGAAACCCTCCCTTTCTGCTGCCATGTGTACCAAAATATTGGGACACGTGGATATTAGGAAGAAGCTCTTCACAGAGAGAGTGATTGGCCATTGGAATGGGCTGCCCAGGGAGGTGGTGGAGTCACCATCCCTGGAGGCGTTTAAAGAGACTGGATGAGGCACTTAGTGCCATGGTCTAGATGATTGGATAGGGCTGGCTGATAGGTTGGACTGGATGATCTTGGAGGTCTCTTCCAACCTGGTTGATCCTGTGATTCTGTGATCCTGTGATTCTGTAATGCTGTGATTCTGTGATCCTGTGATGATGTGTTTCTGTGATTCAGTGATTCTGTGATCCTGTGATTCTATGATGCTGTGATCCTGTGATGCTGTGATCCTGTGATTCTATGATGCTGTGATCCTGTGATGTTGTGTTTCTGTGATCCTGTGATGCTGTGATCCTGTGATTCTATGATGCTGTGATCCTGTGATGCTGTGATCCTGTGATTCTATGATGCTGTGATCCTGTGATGCTGTGATCCTGTGATTCTATGATGCTGTGATCCTGTGATGCTGTGCTTCTGTGATTCTGTGATCCTCTGATCCTGTGATGCTGTGTTTCTGTGATCCTGTGATGCTGTGATTCTATGACCCTGTGATGCTGTGAGTCTGTGTTTCTGTGATGCTGTGATCCTGTGATGCTGTGAGTCTGTGTTTCTGTGATGCTGTGATCCTGTGATGCTGTGATCCTGTGATTCTATGATGCTGTGATCCTGTGATGCTGTGCTTCTGTGATTCTATGATGCTGTGATCCTGTGATGCTGTGCTTCTGTGATTCTGTGATCCTCTGATCCTGTGATGCTGTGTTTCTGTGATCCTGTGATGCTGTGATTCTATGACCCTGTGATGCTGTGAGTCTGTGTTTCTGTGATGCTGTGATCCTGTGATGCTGTGAGTCTGTGTTTCTGTGATGCTGTGATCCTGTGATGCTGTGAGTCTGTGTTTCTGTGATGCTGTGATCCTGTGATGCTGTGAGTCTGTTTCTGTGACGCTGTGATCCTGTGATGCTGTGATTCTATGATCCTGTGAGTCTCTGTTTCTGTGATCCTGTGATGCTGTGATCCTGTGATGCTGTGATTCTGTGATGCTGTGATCCTGTGATGCTGTGATTCTGTGATGCTGTGATCCTGTGATGCTGTGATTCTGTGATGCTGTGATCCTGTGAGTCTGTGTTTCTGTGATGCTGTGATCCTGTGAGTCTGTGTTTCTGTGATCCTGTGATCCTGTGAGTCTGTGTTTCTGTGATCCTGTGATCCTGTGATGCTGTGTTCCTGTGATGCTGTGATCCTGTGAGTCTGTGTTTCTATGATGCTGTGAGTCTGTGTGTCTGTGATGTTGTGATTGTGTCCTTGCACGATTGTCTGATTCTATGCAAGCAGAGCATTTTACCTCTGCAGCTGAGAGCAGAGGCAATGGAAGAGGAAAGAATGAGGGTGAGCTCTCCCCAGCTCTAGTATTTTGGGCTTGGATTTAAAGAGCAGCCAGAGGAAATCTGGCCTCAAGCTCTTCCTGAACGTAGCCACTTTCCTGATTTAGCACCTCTGATTAAAAAGCGACGGAGGGAAACCCTTGGCTTTGCTGCTTCCAGAAAAATAACCCGACCAGCAGCCCTCCCGCTGGAGCTCTCGGTTGCACCGGAGACCAGCACTCCAAGATGTCACCAGGAGCTCCGTGGCTTCAGCCAGCAGGCAATGCTTTTTTGCTGCTGTGTTTTTTTCCCCCCTCCACCGTGACTCCACCCTGCTGACCTTTAAGCAATGGGCTGCGAGAGCCCTTCCAGCGCGGAGCGCTTTCCCGCCTGCCTTCCAACCCCTCTTTTCCCTCTCTCTACCCGACCCAATAAGTGCAAGCCTCCAACACCAGTCCCACCGGCATCTGCCCAGGATACACTTCCAAGTTTTTTTATGGGCTTCATAAAGTTGGGATCAGGGGGATTTTTTTTCCACAGGACTTGAGTAGAAAGAAAGACTTTCTCCACCTCTTGCTTTTTTTTCCTCCGTCATTCATTCTCTCATTTGGGAAAGGAGCTCATTCTGGGCATAAAAATAACCCCTTGATTTGTGTACTTCTTCCTTAAAACAGAGCTAGACTTGTTGGTGGATCTCATAAAGTGGTTGGTTTGGGGTTTTTTTCCTTACTTTCCTCTCTTTCTCTCTCTCTCGTGCACTGTTAGGCTGTAATTTTATCCAGATGCCTTTGCTACTAATAGCTTTCCACACAGACATCTGCCAGGCCATCTTTTCTTGATGTGTCTCACACCTTGTCACCTTCTCCTGAAGATCCACTCTGAAGGTCATTAGCCTCCATCAGCTTCTTCCTCCCCTCTGTACCTCCTCACCTTTCATGGCTTGTGTTTTCATGGTAAGGTCTTCCCCTTCTTCTTTTGATTTTTTTGGATAATGTACTTCTCCAGCACCTCATGGCCAGCGCCTCAATGCTGCAGAAGACCAAAGCAAACTGTTAAAGGAAGAGCAAGCCAGCCTGCCCCGGTCAGGCCAAACCAAGGAAGTAAGATTGTCTCCAGTACCCTCTCTCACCCCCGGCTGAAGGAAAAGAGATCCTTTAACAGGAAAAGCAGAGAAAAAGGTGGTAAGATATTAAGAGAATGGAAAGAATGGAGGTGCCAGAACATGTTGCTGCCCGTGGGCCTGTGGTGGCAGACACTGGGTACCCACCAGCAGGAGGAGGCTTTAGAAATGCTGGCCACTGGCTGAGAAATTCCTGCTCACAACCTGTTCCCAAGTGCCATCTCTCTGGCACAGGGTCTCTCCTTTTCTTCTTGTGCTCACACAAGGGGACATGGCCTCAAGTCTCACCAGGGGAGATTTAGGTTGGACATGAGGAACGATTTCTTCCCCAGAAGGGTTGTAAAGCCCTAGCCCAGGCTGCCCAGGAAACTGGTGGAGTCCCCGGTCCCTGGAGGGATTTAAGAGCTGTGTAGATGTGATGCTGAGGCCCATGGTTTAGTGGTGCCCTGGCAGTGCTGGATTAAGGGTCAGACTTGGTGATCTTACAGGTTTCTTTCCACCTAAAGGCTTCTGTGGTTCTGAACGAGAGAAGCAGAAGCGCAGTGCATCCACCCTCTGGTCGCCCGAAGGAGGTGAAGGGCAAAAGCAGGAGCAGCATCCCTGCGGAGCCCGGGCAGAGGCTGCGCCTCGGGAGCAGAGCAAAGGCCAGCTGCAAAGCTCCCCGCTCAGGGCCCGGGTGCTCACTGCCCAGGCTGCCGTTCCTGAAGGCAGGACACAACTTCACCAGCTTCCCGCTGCAGCCTAGCAGGGGAACCACTATTCCCAGTCAGAGGGAGGCTGGAGCTTAAATTTAGCAACGCATTGAGGCTCTGCCTAATCGCCGCATTCCTCGCAAAGAGCTGGGCCATTCATGCCGCATATTTTGGGTTTACCACATGGCTTCTTGCAGCGATAGCCAGTGAGTAATCTGAAAAGGTTCCCACTTCAATCATCTTTAATGTTGCACTTCGGTCACTTTGACTTAAACGTGAGCCATCCCAACCCCGTTAAACCTGCCCCCTCACCCCCTCTTGCGAAGTAAATGTCAACAACAACAACAGCCAGCGCCTGGGATTCATCCTGCCCTCCAACCCTGCGTGATCGGTGGCAGGTTTGCAGTCGGAAAAGCGCTGCCTTCCTTTCTCCCCCTCCCTGCCTGACTCACTCTTCCAGTCCCTCCTGACCTTTTCGACACTGAGGCTGTCAAAGTGCCACCAAGAAAACACAAACGGGCGGCCAGCCCGGGGAGGGGAGGAGGAGGAGGTGGGGAGGGAATCCGGGATGAACCCGAGGGGTGTTGCTGCTAATAGAGATGTGCAAACCGTCCTTCAGAGGGAAGGGTGAACAACAACCCAGAAAAGAATATTAATTCCAATTTAATAGCTCTGTTCCCAAGGAAAAAAAAATAATAAAAGGAATAAAATGAGACCCAACTCCACAGGCACAGTGGAAAAGCTGGGAAGGATCTTTGTGTGTGTGTGTGTGTGTGTGTGTCTTCTTTTCCTGATTTATTCCTTATGTTTCTATTCCCTTGTTCCTTTTTGACCCATATGAAAAAAAAAGACCAAGGAGCGGGGGTGTGTGGAATATAAAGGTCATCTAGAGGATGGCAACTGTCAGTGCTAGGGAAGCAAATGGCCCTCCTGAGATGATCCACATGGGTGTCTCCCCTTTCCAGCAACAGAGTCTTGATTCTTGGTTCTTGACTCTTGTAAATCATTCATGCTGCTGCTGCTGCACCTCCTGTTCCTTCAAAATCCATCATGGAAAAACAGCATCTGCGCCCTTCCTTCCTGGAGATTGCCTGGGCTAAAGCTGGATGCTCCTATTGAACGTCATGCCTTTGAGGAAGACTGCCTCCAAACTGGAGTTAAACAAACCACCTGGAGAGCTGGCTGGAGGAGGGCGAGGGGAGCCGTGAAAGGCATACAGTGAGGAGAGGTGGATGCTGCAGGAGATAAGGCATGGATGTGCCAGATGCTGGGAGCACCAGGAGTGAAGGATGATTGCAAGGAGGCTCTGGAGGAAGGGAGGATAAGTGTGTCCTTAGCAAGTGACAACAGCAGGAGAAGGATGAGGAGGAGCAACCAGGAGAATGCTGGGAGAGGTGAGATAGGGCTGCAGGCACCTCTGCTAGCTCCCTGAGTGGGGAGTCCTTGCTGATGGCACAGTGCCTGACGGTTTTAGGCCCCTGTGAAGTATTAGAAGTGGTCATCAGGAACCTATGGAGCAAGACAAGCACCGAACCCACTCACACCTAAGAGGTCACACAAACTCCCTGTGTAAGAAGTTCTCCTTTTTAAATCAGTTCAGTGTGAAAGCCTGAGTTTTGCCTACCCTCCCAATGTCTGTGTGCTCCCCCTTCTTCACATCAACCCCTGCACCCCTGACCATGACAATGTGCCTTTTCTCTAACGGGATGTCCCCCCTACCCAGCTCAAGGGACTTTCTCTTCCTCAAGCCAAGGGAAATGTGGGGCACAGGACCTTGCCTGCATCTGGTGCTTCCTTGCAGCTAAGCAGTGCTCCCCAGAGCGCCCGTGCTGCTCACCAGCAGTAGCTGCTGTGGTTACACACATTGAGCTGCATGAGTTACTATGAGCAAAAATCACTGAGACAGGCTTCAAACGACATCCATCGTGGATTAGGCTTGCAGTCCTAAAACTAAGGAGATTGTGCCCTCATATGGTCAAATGAGTGAGGTTTTCTGTCTGAAATGGATGGAGGTTTGCAGGTCAAGAGCGCTGTTTACACTTATCAGTTGAATGCCCTTAGCAATGGCTGTGAAACTTTCCCCAAGTTTATTTTCCTTCCTCCATCCCAGGACTTAACCCTCCTTTGGCTGGTTTATAAGCCTTCAAGGAGGCAAGTGAAGCTAAATAAATAACAAAGCAAGCACGATGTGAAAAAGGACTGGAAGGCTGCACCTAGTCAGTCCCCAGGTAGGATGTGCTGTTTTCTGTGTCACCAGGTCGTTGCTAGACCAGGAGGGAAAACACTTGTGAAGGGTGAGGGAAAACACTTGTGAAGGGTGAGGCAAAACACTCATGAGGATCTTTCTTGGCTTAGTGATTTAAAGGCTGCCTTCATGCTATAGCTCACCTCCTTCCTTCCTTCCTCCATCAGTCTTAAGATTAGAGGAGGCAAATTTGCTTCTCTCAGCAGATATGTCCCAGGGAAGTCTACTGAGCTGTGGTTACTGAAGGTCTTTCTATAAAAAGAGTGAGGTTTCATTGCTTGTGCTCAACCCACCCAACCTGCCCTTTTAATAGCTCTCCTTAACTAGGGACTGATATTTCCCTGTGGTCACAAAGCAGCTGTTGGCTTTGTCCCCAGGGATGGCTGTTTTCCATTGCCAGGCAAAATGATTTGTTTCTGTAAATCTGTGAATGGGACTTGTGGGGAAGAGAAGTCATTAAAGAACTGGAGAGAAGATGTTATAACTAGGGAACTGAGTGAGGGTTCCTACCATATACTCGGGAACAAGGGAAATAACTCCCCTGCTTCTACCCAGATGCAGGAGCTCTTCCACAGACAAAGGGAAGCAGGTCTGGAGGGAACAATGAGCATCTTCTCTCTGTGTTTCCACTCCTCCAGTCCTGTTGTCATCGTGACCCGAGAACAGGACCTTATTCATCACATTTTTTACTTGGTGTGTGAGGGAGATGCCCAGTGAATGAAGCAGCTGATCCATCCAGCTACCCATCGAGGGTGCTGGAGCCCTGGAGCAGGCTGCCCACAGATGTTGTGGAGTCTCCTTCTCTGGAAAGATTCCAAACCTGCCTGGACATGATCTTGCTCCAGGTGACCCTCTTTTACCAACAGGATTGGACTAGATGAGTCCCTTCCAACCCCTACCATGCTGGGATTCCCTGATCTTTATTGTTCCTCGTCCAACATTTGTAGCTGTGTTTTATTCCAGTGTGGACACAATTTCAGTGCACTTGAAAGGATGTTTATGTCTCTCTTTTGTATCCCATAGAAGCTGCTGATGGACCCCTGGGAGTACATGGACCACAAGCTGAAAGGCATGGATTTAATACACTTCTTGACAGAAGTTTCCATAACTGCAGCAGCAGTAAAAGGAGTTTCATGGAGCTTGGTGGAAGGAAGCTAATTTTCATGCTAGCCAAAACTGTTTTCCAAGGCCCTTTCGAGTCGGCAGCGATGTGTCAGTCTCTGCCATATTTCCTTATCACGTGACTGACATTAAGAAGCCTTCCTTGTGAGTCAAGATGTATGGAGGGGGAGAAGGAATCGATTTGGATCCACCAAATCTGCAGATTCATTTAAATGAAAACACACTGGTCCTGCTGTGACAAATGTCTTTAATAAGCGCAGCGCAGGCTCCCAGTGTTCTAAAGAGCTTTCTTGGCAAGGTGAGGCTGCCATTAAAGCTGGAAGAGAAGGATTTTGTGAATGGGAATTGTACTGCTGCCCTGATCCCCTTTGGCAGGAGGCTCTTGGAGGCAGAAGGGAGAGAGACAGAGAGGGAGAGACCTTAAGGAATGATCTGCAGATGGGATAATGTTAACAATTGCACCACGGGAGCTGCGTCAATAGAGATGTCAGACTCCTCTCCGGGGTGTCTAAGCAGACCAAAGTTCAAGTGGATGGGAAATGGTTTCTGGGAAATAAGGGTCTGAGAAAGGTGGGCCCCAGTCATCTAGGGTGGGCTCAGGGCTGTGCAGTAGGCTAGTGGAAGTGCAGGAGTTCTGTTGCTGAAAGCATGATTTTATATCACAGGAATGTGGGGCTGGAAGGGATCTCAATGGCCCACCTCATCCATTTCCCTGCTTTGATGCAAGCTCAGGTATAGCTCACACATTCTTGACAGATGTCTGTCCAGCACATGCATAAAGCCCCCAGTGAAATCTCTTTAGGCAATCTAACTCAGTGCTTCTCTGTCCTTATCACTGAAAGGTTCTTTATTCTTTTTTACTACCACTCTTAAACCTGCTTTTCTCTGATTTAAATCCATGGCTGTTTCATCTCTCCCCACTCAACTTGGAGAGCTGACTGCTTTTCTCTTTGCATTAGCATGTCTTTCCTCAGACTTCCAAGCTCCAGAACAAAAAGTTGTAGTCCATAATCTTAGCCCAAGTTGTCATTTTTCCTACATCTTATACATATATGGAGAGGAGGGGAGGGGAGGGGAGGGGAGGGGAGGGGAGGGGAGGGGAGGGGAGGGGAGGGGAGGGGAGGGGAGGGGAGGGGAGGGGAGGGGAGGGAGAGGAGGGGAGGAGGAGAGGAGAGGAGAGGAGAGGAGAGGAGAGGAGAGGAGAGGAGAGGAGAGGAGAGGAGAGGAGAGGAGAGAGGAGAGGAGAGGAGAGGAGAGGGAGAGGAGAGGAGAGGAGAGGAGAGGAGAGGAGAGGAGAGGAGAGGGAGAGGAGAGGAGAGGAGAGGAGAGGAGAGGAGAGGAGAGGAGAGGAGAGGAGAGGAGAGGAGAGGAGAGGAGAGGAGAGGAGAGGAGAGGAGAGGAGAGGAGAGGAGAGGAGAGGAGAGGAGAGGAGAGGAGAGGAGAGGAGAGGAGAGGAGAGGAGAGGAGAGGAGAGGAGAGGAGAGGAGAGGAGAGGAGAGGAGAGGAGAGGAGAGGAGAGGAGAGGAGAGGAGAGGAGAGGAGAGGAGAGGAGAGGAGAGGAGAGGAGAGGAGAGGAGAGGAGAGGAGAGGAGAGGAGAGGAGAGGAGAGGAGAGGAGAGGAGAGGAGAGGAGAGGAGAGGAGAGGAGAGGAGAGGAGAGGAGAGGAGAGGAGAGGAGAGGAGAGGAGAGGAGAGGAGAGGAGAGAGGAGAGGAGAGGAGAGGAGAGGAGAGGAGAGGAGAGGAGAGGAGAGGAGAGGAGAGGAGAGGAGAGGAGAGGAGAGGAGAGGGAGAGGAGAGGAGAGGAGAGGAGAGGAGAGGAGAGGAGAGGAGAGGAGAGGAGAGGAGAGGAGAGGAGAGGAGAGGAGAGGAGAGGAGAGGAGAGGAGAGGAGAGGAGAGGAGAGGAGAGGAGAGGAGAGGAGAGGAGAGGAGAGGAGAGGAGAGGAGAGGAGAGGAGAGGAGAGGAGAGAGAGAGGAGAGGAGGAGAGAGAGGAGAGGAGAGGAGAGGAGAACTAAGAATGAAAGAAGGTAGAAAAGACAAAGGATGTATGCAAGGGTAAGTGAAAGCAAGAGAACCATTGTAGAGGTAGTGCTTAGGACCATGGCTTAGTGGTGACCTGGCAGAGCTGTGTTGACAGCTAGACTCGATGAACTTCAAGGTCACTTCCAACCACAATAGTTTGATGACTCTAAGCATTTTTCTCTCACAAACTTCAGAAGAGCTTCCTCTGCAAAATGTCTCATTGGCTTCTCTGTGTAGTGAGAACTACAAGAAAAGGATGTAGGAAAGAGTGAAAGGTGGCATGGGGGTAGGACAATGCACAACTCAAGTTCACTTGAAGCTTTCCATGGCAGCAGCATTCACAGGTGCTTCAAAGCCAGGGGAGGGACCTGTGAGAAGTTCCTATCCAGATACAGAAGACCAATTTGGTCTATTACAACAAAAGGAGAGCTATACTCCAGATTCAGCACACTCAGAAACCAGGGAGTTCCTAAAGTGATTTCTGAAGTGCTTTGCCTTCATCTCTAGTAGAGGAGCAGCCAGCAACAAAAGACAGACAGGGCCTTGAATGAAAAAAGGCAAATAAGGCTTTTAGCGAGAGAAGGCAAAGCTCCTCCAAGTCCCCAGAGAAGTTAATGCACTGGTTTGGGATAGTTTAGAGGGGCCTAATGGGGCAAGCAGGCTGAAAAGCAGATGTTCTTCCAAAGCTGCCTTGAATTGTAGTCAGCATCTGGAGAAAGGGTAGAATGACAGAAATCAGTGGGATGCTGCACTATCCAGATCAAAACCACATGAAAGCAAGAGACTATTTTTCAAAGAGGGAAATTCCAGAAGGGAAATGGAGTATCTATAGCTGACATCACTCCCCATCAGGCTAAATTGATGGGTGGGAGAAGATATCAGCATCAACTTTGGCATCCCTGCTGCCTGCTACACAACCAACCAAATCAGCAGCCCAGAGAAAAAGAAAGAGGAACCAGTTGTCTGATCCCATTGCACAGAGGAGGTTGGTGATAGGATGTAACAGGCCTTGGGGGGAAGCACAGTAGCTCTGCCAGCTGAGCACAGCTTATGGGAGTTATCTACCAACTCTTAGAGCTCCTCCAGAATCCTCCCACAGACTTCTGCTACCACAGAATCTGGGAAGGCTTCAGTTCATTTTCTTTTCAGTGTGTTTTGGGTTTTTTTTTCCCCCAACATTCACAATTTTCCAGGGCACAGCTTTGTCACACATTTTTCCAGTATCTGTTTCTGGAGTGAAGCCGAGCTCCTTCCTGACCCCACAGCAGACAGCTTGAGTCCTGGAGGTTTCCATTGGCAGGGCTGAGAGAGAGAGGCAAGGGGGCTGGCAGCAGATTCTTATGTTGGAGGTGAGAGACCTGGAGAGTTTGGGAGCAGGCCAGGTGGCATTTCTGCCTCTCCTTGGCTTCTCACTGCATCACTGGACTGATAAGGCAGATAACAGAGCCATAAAATCATTCAATCACAGAATGGTTTGGGTTGGAACAGACTTTCAAACCAAACCTGGGATCATCCAAGCCTGCTGCAGTCGGCAGGGACATCCGCAACTAGAGCAGGTTGCTGACCTGGAATGGTTCCAGGATGGGTTTTCCAGGCTCTCTGGGCAACCTGGGCCAGTGTCTCACCAACTCCAGTGTAAAAACCAAAATTCTTCCTTCTCTCTAGTCTGAATCTTCCTCTTTCAGGTTCAAACCATCACCTCTTGTCCTGTCACCGCAGGCCCTGCTCAAAAGTCTGTCCCCAGCTTTCTGATCATCCCCTGTAAGTACTGAATGGCCACCATTAGGTCTCCCTGGAGCCTTCTCTTTTGCAGGCTGAACAACCCCAACTCCCTCAGCCTGGCCTCACAGCAGCTGAGTTCCAGCCCTTGGATCACTTTTGAGGCTTCACCTGGCCCTGCTCCAACAGGTCCATGGCTCTGTTGTGCTGTGGACTCCAGAGCTGGACCAAACACTGCAGCTGGGCTCTCAGCAGAGTGGAGCAGAGGGACAGAATCCCCTCCCTTGACCTGCTGGCCACTTGCAGAGATAGGGCAAGTCAAAGCAGTGACGTGACAGGTCAGATGCAGCCTTCAACTTAGGTCCAGATCACCTCTCCTGACCTCTAACAGGAGCATGGCTGACATAAAAGTTCAAGCCATGGATGAGGCTGTCCAGAGCAGTGGTGGAGTCCCCATCCCTAGAGGGATTTAAGAGCTGTGTAGATGTGCTGAGGGCCATGGTTTGGTGTTGACCTGGCAGTGCTGGGTTAAGGCTTGGACTTGGTGATCTTAAAGGGCTCTTCCAACCCAAGCAATTCTGTGATTCTACAATTTGACTTTCCATCCCTCTCTACCTTCTCACAACGTGGGGGGAGGACCTGGGCCTGTCTAGACTGTGAGTGCTTTGGGTAGGAATTATCTCATATGCACAGCACCTGGCACAGCAGAGCCCTGGAGCTCGCAGCTTCCAGGCTATGCAAAAATAGCTCCGTGCTGGGTTCCCTTGCAAAACCAATCTTGGACCAGTCTGATCAGAATTAGATTCATGCAAGACTCAGAGCCAGCTGTGATCCTGTGGTGAAAGGCGCTCAGTCTGCCATGGTTCTGAACCCAACCCGAGCATAGCTTTGGCAACGGCGGGTCTGAATGTTTGCACTGTTCAACCCTGACTCATCCCACGGAACAAGAGGAGCAGCAGGAGGAGAACCCACAAGCCCTGATGATGGAGTAAAGTTTCAGCTTCAAAGGAATCAAGGCTTGTGGAAATCCCTGAGAACCAAACCACACTATCTTCCTTCAGCCTCCTGCTTCTGTAATTGTGTCAAGTCTGGGTGGAGGAGAGAGAGACACCACTGTTGTCACCCAAAGAGATGTCAGGTTTCATTTAGACTGATTCTAACAGACTCTTGAGCCAAGGCTTCCAGGGCCTGATATTTTACTTAGAGATAATAGAATCTTCTTGTTTGTCTCTGTGGCATGGCAAAAGAAATCCTTTCAAAGGCCGTGGGACTAAGCAGAAAGACCCATTTGAGAGCATTAATACCACTGCAAAGGACATATCAAGGCTCCTTCCATAGCACATTTACAGGAAGGGTTCTCCAGAGAGTGTTTATGCATTGGGGAAGAATCTATGTGGGAGTCATAGAATCATTTTGTCTGGAAGAGACCTTTAAGATTATCAGGTCCAACCCAAGAGGAATATTTTGTTTTAAAACAGGAGAAAGATCTCTAAATTGCCACAGAATTGCACAGAGCAGTACTGGAAGGAACAGGAAGCTTTGCAACACCTCTCCTCTTCAAAGGCTCGAAGCATCTAAGTCATCTGTAACAGATGACCCATAAATTTCATCTTCAGCACTTCCACTTTGGGAGATTCCACTGGAAAACTCCAATATCCCCAAAGCTTTAACTCCCATTGCCTCATCTAGGTCTTCCTTTTTGTAATGCAACCCTAACCTCTTGCCCTGGTCGTCGTGGAAAGGGAAGAGAAGTGATGCCCCTGGTGTCAGTGTTCCCATCAGAAGTCAGCGCGGCAGAGTATTCTGCCCTGGGGTTTTGCCAATTTGCAATCCAAAGAGCAAAATGTATTCCAGCAAGGCATTCTAGAGCTGAACTTCAGCCCATACATAACCCATCCTCAGCTCTAGCTGAACTTGTGGTAAGTTCTTCTGTCCCTGGAGCCCCTTTAGCCAGCATTCTTCTGTGTTTGCTTACTTGACTCATCCTCGGGGAACAAAAGCTCAAATTACCAGTACAAAGGGGTTTTGTGAGCAAGGACGGGCTCCCAAGAGCCCACAGGATTGAAATCTGAGCTGCTTGCAAAATGCCACACTCTCTGAGGTTCACCCACTTCTAACAGAGTTATGTTCCTCTTGCTCTTCTCCTGCACAGGCACTGGGGAAAGTTCCTGGAAGCAGGGTGTATCTCCTCACACACATCTGCCTCAGGGCTGGAGCAACGCCTGGTTGAGTTTTTCAGGTTTACCTCTTTGTGGGTATCCAGGAGCAGATCACCCTCTGGCTCATCTTTGGTTCTAGCCCTGATTCCATGCCCCTGAGCTTTCCTCATGCTTTTAAATTCCTTCCCATATGGACAGGTAAAGGGAGTACAGCATGCAGCATCGTGCCAAACTTCCCAGGGTAAATGCCACTTCATTGATCAGCTTCTGCACAGGCTGGAGAGCTGGGTAGAAGGGAACCTCATGAAGTTCAACCAGGGCAAGTGGAGAGTCCTGCAGCTGGGCAGGAATAACCCTCTACACCAGTACAGGTTAGGGGGTGACCTGTTGGAAAGCAGCTCCATGGAGGATGACCTGAGAGTTCCGGTGAACACCATGAGCCAGCAATGTGCCCTTGTGGCATTCTCTAGGCAGCCAGCATCATCTTTTGTCTCGTGGGTTTAAAGTAGAAGCTTTCAGTCTGCCCACATCTACCAAGCAAGTCAACCATCCATGCTGCTGTGGACCACCGAGGTCTCTCATGGAACTTGGCAGCAGCTGCAGAGAAGCTGTTTATGTGCAGGGCATTCAGGAAGATGAGTGAAGTGTTCTCGCTCTCGCTTTTCCTCTTGTTCTGGTTGGAACCTCACAGCTTGCATTCACCTCAAGCACCAAACCCTTTTTCTTGCTTGATCACTGCTGCAGTTAGCAACTTCAGCAAAGAGGCAAGGTAGTGAATGGGTTGAGTTGTCTGGCTTTGACTGGGTTGCCTCAGGTGCATGCTCCAAGCACTGAGGGGCACTCAGAATCAATGCTGCTAAGAGCAAACCTCTTCTAGAGCTGACTTGATGCACTCGTTCTGAGCCACACTCAAACCAAACCCTTACTCAGAGCACAGCCATGCTGCAAGACCCTAGGATGAGGTTTAATCCTTTTTACAGTGCCTGTTTTTCATCACAGAAGGACCTGAAGAAGAACGTGAACGGATGTGAGTGCACTGCTGATGTTCAGGGAGATGCAACCTACGCACAACACCGACAGAGCAGACATCCCCTTGCTTCCCCTAGGTCAAATGGGAATACCCTTGGAGACAGGAGAAGAGAGACATCTGCATCGTGGCAGTCTGCACTGTCTGTGCCCTAGAAGGCACTCAGACATCTTCCATCTAAGCCCCCAAAGTCAATGCTAATAAATAAATTAATAATAATCATGATATTAATGCAATAAACAGAGGCAGCTCAGCCCAAGTGCAGAAGAGAACCTTGCTGTGTGCTGTCACACTGGCTGGTACTATCAGTGAATGATTTGACTTGACAGTCACCCTCTAATGACCTGCTCTCCCATGGCTCTACAAAAACCATATGTTAAGCAGGAACAACTTCTGGGCCAGTGCTCATTTGGCTTGAGAAATCTCCTTTGCTCGATTCCTTGCCGTGAAACGGAGTTAAATTGGGACCCATGCTGGGGAGCTGCCTAATCTGATCTCTGCCAAGGAGGAACTGACCTTGAACCACGTTCCCATCGTGCTGGAACTGCTGTGGTACTGAGGGAGGTAAAATACCCCTTTGCTACCTCCACACCTGTCCCCGAGACCTCATGGTAGGAGGTCTTCTGGTTTCAGGGCGCTCCTGGCTTGGCCCTGACCACTGGCAGAGATGCACATTGTGAAGCCACCCTTGAATAACGCTCTAAGGACCCCTGAAGGGACACTTGCTCCTTGGTGACTCTCTTTGCCATCACTTGAGAAGGAGGAAATGATAGATTATTAACTGTGGAATCCCAGGGAGCGGAGGTCAGCTGGGGTTCAGCCTTGGCGGGGCTCTGGCTGCCACAGGAGCGGCTTGCTCGCTTGCTTGCTCCCTTCTGATTTATCTGTTTGCTGTGGAAACGAATTGTGATGGTTGAACCCTCACCCTCCATTATCCAATATCCCAACCAGGACCTGGAGGAAAAGCCATTAGGAGGGCAAGGCCTCTGAAGTCTCCTACCAGCCTCAGCTGAAGTTATCAGAAAGGGAGACGCTGAAAAGGAGGCTGGGTTTGGACATGATGATCCTTGAGATCTTTTCCGACCTTGTTGATTCTATGACTCTCTGATTTGTCATCTGGCAATTCACCATGTTAGACACCAACACCTCAAAGCACTTCAGGGAATATTCAGAGGGAAGCACTGACTGCTCACCCTGGCTTTTTATTCTTTCTCAGGTATCTGCTGTGAACCACTAGCAGAAAGAAGGCAGAACACAGAATTAACCAGGTTGGGAAAGACCTTTGAGACCATCCTTGTTGAAATTCATGAGGTTCTCCAGCCTGATCCCTTTTCAAGATAGATTAATAATTCCCAGATCTGATTTCTTCACAGCTGCTTTTGTGGCTTCTTAATTCAGCTGTGGAAGGGCAAGGGAACTGAATTACATTTAAGCAGCTCAGAGCTCAGCAAGGAATGGTGCCCAGAATACAGAATTAACCAGGTTGGAAAAGACTTTCGAGATCATCAAATCCAACCTGTCACCCAACAGCATCTAAGCAACTAAACCATGGCACTGAGGGCCTCATCCAGGCTCTTTTTAAACACCTCCAGTGATGGTGACTCCACCAGCTCCCTGGGCAGCACATCCCAATGGGCAAGACATTAAGGGAGAAGGACCATCAGTGAGGACAGACTGAAGGAGTTGGGGCTGTTCAGTCTGGAGAAGAGAAGGCTCCCAGGTGACCTCATTGTGGCCTTCCAGGATCTGAAGGGGGCTACGGGAAGGCTGGGGAGGGACTGCTCAGGACATCAGGTAGTGATAGGACTAGGGGGAATGGAATGAAGCTGGAGGTGGGGAGATTGAGGCTGGAGGTGAGGAGGAAGTTCTTCCCCATGAGAGTGGTGAAGCCCTGGAATGGGTTGTCCAGGGAGGTGGTTGGGGCCCCGTCCCTGGAGGTGTTTAAGCCCAGGCTGGATGAGGCTCTGGCCAGGCTGATCTAGTGTGGGGTGTCCCTGCCCACGGCAGGGGGGCTGGAACTAGCTGATCCTTGTGGTCCCTTCCAACCCTGACTGGTACTGTGATGATACTGGTGGTGTTCTTATGATGGCTGAAGAATGGAATGAGATTTCCAAATCGGTTTTCCAACAGCCATTGGCAACCAGACTCCAATTACTTCCAGTAGCTGTTGTTTTGTTGTGCTGGATGTGCTCCACTGGCTGGAACAAATGCTGACTGGCTGGCACTCTGAAAACCCTCCCTGGACCTTCTGATCCCCAGGCTGATGTGCGAAGCGATATGATTAGCAAAGATGCAGCCTAGGTCAGGCTCTGATGTCTTTTACTCATGCAGCAAGAGGAAAAGAGAACCCAACAAAAAAACCACCCCAACAACCCACAACAACACACCTCTCACTCTCTGAAAGAAAGGGAGAAAGATGAAGGGAAAACAAGGCCAGAAACCAAAAAGCCATTTCAAGTTGAAGTCCAATAATAGGACTGTTCCAGACAGCTCATTTGCAGGGCTTTGGTCACACTGATCCTGTCCTGCTCTCTTCAGACTGCTCTGCAGCCTTAGAGAATTTATTGGAAAGCATTGTTTCCTGAAATTCCTTTCCTGGTATTCACCCTAAATTAGCTCTTTTCTTAATTGCCTCTCGTTACTTTCCCCCACCCCCTTCCCCTTTTCTCTCTGTCTTGATCCACTTCCTCCCTGCTGCCAGCTCTTGCAATAGTACCGTAAGGCTTGCAATATTGAGTGTTTTACTGTAATCCCCAGCATCTGGAAGCAAGTGGTTGTGCAAGGATTCCAGCTTCCATTAAAGAAGTCTTTATCCCTGGGAGTTGCTTAGAAAAGCTTGAAAATATGATCTGACTGTGCTGTGAAGACAATAAATATATATATATATATATATGGAAGGAAAAAAATGGAGAGAGCTCAAATCCAAACTGCAAGGCAATGTGAACACAGGAGTGAAAACACAAGTGACATTCATTTCAGAACCCCTGAATCCCAGCACAGTGGGGGTTGGAAAGGCACCTCTGGAGATCATCTGGTGCAACCCCCCCCCCCCCCCCCCGTGCTAAAGCAGGGTCACCTACAGAAGGTTGTCAGGATTGTGGTGGCAGGTTGGACTTGATGGTCTTTGAGGCCTCTTCCAACCTTGGTGATTCTGTGATTGCATCCAGGGGGTCTCTCCAGAGAAGGAGACTCCACAACCTCTCTGGGCAGCCTGCTCCAGGGCTCCAGCATCCTCACAGCAAAGAAGTTTCACTGGACACCACTGAAAATAATTTACCCCTTAGGGTTTTTTCTTGCTGCCCAGAGAGGTTGTGAAGTCTCCTTCTCTGGAGAGATTCCAAACCCACCTGGAGATAGGTCTGGGCAACCTGCTCTGGATGTCCCTGCTTTAGGAGGCAGCCAAACTTGGTAATCTCCAGAGATGCCTTCCAGCTCCCACCATGCTGGGGTGCTGGGGTCCTGTAACACAGAGGCTTGCCAGTATCTCGCATCACCAGCGCTTTAACCATCTGATTCCCAGCCCAGCTTCTATCTGTGGCCGGTTTCCCATCCCTTTATTCCTGTGCCAACACTGTCCTTTAGCTTTAATAGCTGTCTCCTCTCTTTGCTGTATTACTCCCAGATGTATCTCTAGTCCCCACTTAGTAACATCCCTTCTTAGCCTGTATTTGCTAAGCTAACCAGGCCGAGCAACTCTAGAACTGCCATCACACCAGCTCTCTGCTCCCTGGCAACCTTAGCAGCTTCCTTCTGCCCCAGCTTCCGTAGCTGCAGCAGCTGCCTTGCTGCAGACCTCAGGAATGACTCTGTGATCTTGACTTTCTGCTTGGAATTGGGCTCTTTGTCTGACCACAGTGGGAGGAGATGCACACTTCTTTTCCTTGTGTTTAGGTGCAACCTCCTGTGCTCTAGTCTGAGCCTAATTCCCCTTGTCCTGTTGTTGGGCAGCAGTGAGAACAGTCTCTTGACCCCCACTCTTTAGCTCTTGCTGAGCACTGATCAGATCCCCTCTGGGGCTGCTCTTCTCCGGGCTCAACAGCCCCAAGGCTCTCAGCCTTTGCTCCTCACAGGGATGCTCCAGGCCCCTCAGCAGCTTTGTAGCCTTTGCTGGATCTTCTCCAGTTGTTCCCTGTCTCTCTTGACCTGAGGATCCCAGAACTGGACCCAGTACTCCAGATGTGGCATCACAAAGTGAGAGTAGAGAGGAAGGACAACCTCCCTCAACCTGCTGGTCACACTTTTCTTTATGCACCCCAGGACACCATTGGCCTTCTTGGCTACAACAGCACACGGGGGCTCATGGGCAGCTTGCTGTCCAGCAGCATTCCCAGGTCCTTCCCTGTGGAGCTGCTTTCCTGCAGGCCAGCCCCTCACCTGTACTGGTGCAGGAGGTTATTCCTACTCTACTCTTGCCCTTGTTACAGTGGTTGACTCTGCATCTGAGTGGAATCTTGGAAGGCTACCAACTGTTCCACTTGTTTCTGAATATCTGTTCAGTAAGATCAAGATGAGACCAAGTAATCAAACAATTAAAATGTTTGAAGAGGCTGTGCTACACCTAGTAACTTAACTGAGCTAAAGCTGGTGCTCAGCTCAGCACAGGTGGGTCCTGGTCGATATCTAGGACTCCTCAGGGATGCTGTAGTCAAAATAATGGATGACTATGTGTCAAGAGTATGGACAAAGTTCTCCTGTGTCTTGTAATCTCAAGCTTCTGGTTGACATAGCAGGCACCTGGTTATTTGTTTACATGCTCTGCTTTCCCATAAAAGAAAAGAGCCACAGAGAAAACTCAACATCAATGATGACAACCCCATCAAACTCTTGAGACACCATGGGCTTGTGCTGCTCTGCTCACAGGGATTAGAGGGTGAGGGAATTCTCTGGCATTGACTTCATGCCAAGCAGTTCAGGACCTTTTTATCCACCTCATTGGATTAGCCACAGGAAGTCTTCTGACTCATTAACTCCATTGAGAAGGTCAAACAGGATTTGCAGCAACCTTAACCTCCCCTCAGCAAGCGGTGGTGTGCTGTGCAGATCGCCTTGATTTCTGCCACAGCGCAGCCATCTCTGCGGTGACATCCTGCAAAACTTTCTCTTTTTCCTTTCTTTGAGGGGTGGTCAGCACTGAACAGCCACTGGATAGGAGGGAAATGTGACTTTTTCGTCCTTCTTCTGGGTCTGTTTCAGGTCTGTGGTGGCTTTCTCCCTTCGGGTCCTGACATGAATTTATCCAACGTGAGGAGCGTGGGAAATGTGACTGAGATACAGACAGACACTTGTACACCAAGGTGGGAGAGGTCAGGGTTTGAGGATCTCAAAGCATGAGGTCTCATTAATTTTCCTCACTTAAGGAAAATTACTGATCTTGAAGGTGAAGACTGGAGGTGAGGAGGAAGTTCTTCCCCATGAGAGTGGTGAAGCCCTGGAATGGGTTGTCCAGGGAGGTGACTGAGGCCCCGTCCCTGGAGGTGTTTAAGCCCAGGCTGGATGAGGCTCTGGCCAGGCTGATCTAGTGTGGGGTGTCCCTGCCCATGGCAGGGGGGTTGGAACTAGATGGTCCTTGTGGTCCCTTCCAACCCTGACTGATTCTGTGATTCTGTATAAGCTTCTGATCTCCACTTGGAGATAGCACAACTGAACTCTTGTTAACTGCCATGGAGGTTAGAACCTCCCACAAAAACCAAATGAAGGTGTGCACCCAGGATAAACATGAAAAAAGGTTTTGAGTGATAAAGAGCTGTAGAACCTAGGAGGAGGCTCTGTGGGACTCAAAGGAGTCAGCAGCAGGATCTGTAGAACCTTGGAGAAGCTTCTCTAGGACTCAGAGCAGGAACTACACAAGGAGAAGAAGAGAACAGTAAGAAGGGAAATTTTATCCATTTGGAGGATGCTGGATGGTGGACCAAGAAGGAAATGTCGGTGGACCAAGAAGGAAATGTCGGTGGACCAAGAAGGAAATGTCGGTGGACCAAGAAGGAAATGTCGGTGGACCAAGAAGGAAATGTCATTGGGCCAAGAAGGAAATGTCATTGGGCCAAGAAGGAAATGTCATTAGCCCAACTGCTGCATGTGAAGCTTGGCTGCCTTCCTTCCTTACGTCATGGAAGCTTTCTCCTAGCTGAGTTGGTGCTTCTGAACCATCTGACAAGCATCCAGACCTGAGCTTAGGTTAGGCTTTGGAGAAGTTTCCTCTAGAATATGGTTGTGCATGCAGAGGTTCTATGGGAGCTCAAACTGCCCAGTGCTGTGCACTGAAATATGACCAAGCATAAAATCACAGCATTGTTTTGGCTGGAAGTGACATTCCAGGTCACCATCAAACCTCAGCAACACATCTACATGGACTTTAAACTCCTTCATTGATGGGGACCCCACCACTTCCCTAAGCAGCCTCCTCCAGGGATTGACAACCCTCTGGGGGAAGAAATTCTTCCTCATGTTCAACCTAAGCCTCTCTTGGAGCAACCTGAGGCCACTTCTTCTTGCCCTATGTTCCCTGTGAGAGAGACCAATCCCCACCTCACTCCAGCCTCCTTTCAGGGAATGGTAGAGAGCCAAGAGGTTTCTCCTCAGTCTTCTTTTCTCCAGGCTGAACAACCCCAGCTCCCTCAGCTGCCCCTCACAAGATTTGTGCTCTAGACCCTTCAACATCTTCACTGCCCTTCTTTGGACACACTCCAGCACCTCAATGTCCTTATTGGAGTGAGAGGCCCAACACTGAACTCTGAACTTGAGATGCAGCCTCAGTGGTGCTGAGTACAGGAGCACAACCCCTGCCCCGGTCCTGCTGGTCACATTTTCTGATCCCAGCCAGGATGCTGTTATCTTCTTGACCACCTGGGTACACTGCTGGCTCATATTCAGCAGCTGTCAAACAAAACCCTCCAGGTCCTTTTCAACCAGCATTGACTGGGAGATGCTGGCCCAAGCCCAGGACAAGCAGCAGACACACACTGCTCAGCGTGGCTCACTACCGGCCATTACATCAGCCCACACCCAGGCCCTATGCTGCTCATGAGTGTGACTGCAGCCCATGTGTGGGGGGCAGAGGGACACAAGTCCTCTCCCTGATGTGTTTCTAAGCAGCTCAAGGAACAGCTAAAGGAGCAGCTCCAGCTCAGTAACATCTTAAGCAGCTGTGGTTTGTTATTCTTCCCGCGCTGTCTGGTTTGCGTTCGCACCTTGGGAATTAGCACTGAGCTGCTGCTCCGCGTCGGGCTGGAGGGCTTGAGCTCTGCTATCACTTCATCACAGCCTTTGGTATCAGGTTCCTGCTAACCCTAAAAAACAAAAAGAAAAACCAAACATGGGAATTGGGGATGGATTTTACAAGACTTCTTAGGCTGTTGAAATCCCCTTCTGACGCTGTACCGCAGCTTGAGCTGCAGCTCTCCGGATGTCCCTCAAAAACAGAGGAGCCTAAAAGTTACTTGTAGTGCTGGGCACCACTGGAAAGAGTCTGCCCTCATCCTCTTGACCTCCACCTTTTAGATATTGATAAGCATTGAGAAGATCCCCTCTCAGTCTTCTGAGAGCCTCAGGTGTCTCATCCTTCCCTTATCAGAGAGATGCTCCAGGCCCTGCAGCATCTTTGTAGCCTCTGCTGGACTCTCTCCTGTAGTTCAGGTGTCTCATCTTTCCCTTATCAGAGAGATGCTCCAGGCCCTGCAGCATCTTTATAGCCTCTGTAGTTCCTCTCCTGTAGTTCCCTGGGAGTATTCTCTTAACTGGAAGGAATAAGTAGGAGAAGCAAAAGAAGGCAGCTGAGCTGGGAAAGCTTGGATGAGAAGTGAGAGGAGATTGCTGTGGGAGGACTTTTCCATGGGGCTGGGATGGACTCTCTCCTAGGAGCAGCTCATTGAATCTGGTGATCTTTCTGCAGCAGAGAGCTGTGTGCTCTGAAGATTGATATCTGGGTGAAATTAAGAGTTTCTGAAAATAGAAGTTCGTCTAAATGTTCAAATTTACTGTTTTTACCTCATTTATAACATTTTTAGTCCTTCTATAGTACTGACAAGGTACCAAATGCTACATTGCAGAGGTGCTTGAACCTCAGATAAAACTAACCAGAGCCAAAAGGAGTCAGATGTGATCTTGTCTCTGGAGGAAGTGATACTGGAAGTAGGAAAAGGTGTATTTAATTGCACTATTGACAGTCTATTATCACCCTCCCTTTGCTACTGGGGACTATCTCAGTCTCCAGAGGATTAGGCTGATCATTCTCACTGTCTTTGCATGCCACCTAACTGTGAAGCTGGAGGATTCAGATGATGCACAGGTTGCAGGAAAACCATGGGTAGAAACACTTCTCACAGTACAGGAAGAAATTCTGTATGCTGAGGGTGGTCAAACACTGGCCCAGGCTGTCCAGAGGGCTGGTGGATGCCCCATCCCTGAAATCATTCCAAATCAGTTTGGATGAGGTTCTGAGCATCCTGATCTAGAGGAACACGTCCCTGATTACTTCAGGGCAGGATTAACTGGATGACCTTTGAAGGTCTCTTCCATAGAATCATAGAATCAATAAGGTTGGAAAAGACCTCAGAGATCATCAAGTCCAACCTGTCACCCAACACCTCATGAGTACTAAACCATAGCACCAAGTGCCACATCCAATCCCCTCTTGAACACCTCCAGGGATGGTGACTCCATTCCAATGGCCAACAACCCTGTCTGTGAAGAACTTTCTCCTCACCTATAGAATCATAGAATCATAGAATCAGTCAGGGTTGGGAGGGACCACAAGGATCAGCTAGTTCCAACCCCCTGCCATGGGCAGGGACACCCTACACTAGATCACGCTGGCCAGAGCCTCGTCCAGCCTGGTCTTAAACACCTCCAGGGACGGGGCCTCAACCACCTCCCTGGATAACCATTCTATAGAGTAGAATAGGATTGAATAGAGTAGAGTAGAGTAGAGTAGAGTAGAGTAGAGTAGAGTAGAGTAGAGTAGAGTGGAGTGGAGTGGAGTGGAGTGGAGTGGAATGGAATGGAATGGAATGGAATGGAATGGAATGGAATGGAATGGAATGGAATGGAATGGAATGGAATGGAATGGAATGGAATGGAATGGAATGAACCAGGTTGGAAAAGACCTTTGAGATCATCAAGTCCAACCTATCCCCCAACACCATCTGATCAACGAAACCATGGCACCAAGGGCCCCATCCAGTCTCTTCTTAAACACCTCCAGTGATGGTGACTCCACCAAAGCCAGGCTTGGTGGGCAGAGCTTCAGAGGAAGGCTCTGTGGAAGCTGGCAGACTGTAAATCTCCACTAATTCACTAGTACCCTGTGCACAGACTTGAAACAAGCCCAGCTCAGGATGTGCTCAGCGAGGGCTTGTGTCTAGCAGCATTTATCAGGACTCTGCTTTTACAGGAGGGGGAAATCAATAAAAGCCTCTGTTGGTTTTTGCATAACAAACCGGGGGAAAACTATGGCTTGAGCTGGAAGAAAAGGACAAAACCTGCTTGCAGATAGAGAGCTGATGTCAGCTGTCATCCTCCTTTAGAAAGCGCCAGCACAATGACGTTGAATCAGGACAAGCCTGAAAGACATCCTGGTAGTGGGAGCTTGGGTGTCCTGCCTGAAAGGGCCGAGGACCAGTCATTATCTGCAAAGTGAGGTCTCCTTTGTTAACCCTGTCACCACTCCTCCACCCACACCGCCCGGCCCCCTATTCCTGGTGGCCAAGAAAACAAAGCCCCCTCCCGCTGCCCTGGGAGGAGAGCAAGAAAAGAAAGCTGGGAGAGAGAGAGAGAGAGAAACTCATCTTGAATGCACTATCAGATAAGAATTGTTGAAATAAGCCTCCTCTTTTTTCCCTCCCTTTTTTCTAGCTCCCTCTGCGAGCAGCAATGGGAGGAAATAGATAATTAAAAGGCCTTTTCAAATGGCCCCACTCTTGTCCCCGGGCTGAGAAGGTGCTCTGGCAGGGCAAGCCAAATACCCAGCGAAGCAGACCTTTATCTCTTCCTAATAACTCCCAATGAAAAGGTTTGGGTTTGTTGTTTGGTCTGTTGTTTTGTTGGGTTTTTTTTCCCCTAGGCCCTGGGCTCAGCCTCCTAGCCTGGGAAGATTTCCTTCTCAAAGCCAGGAGAATAAGTCCTCTTGTCCAGTTGTAGGCTCGTGGATAAATGGCCAGCACTGTTGTGCCTGGGGTTTATGCTTCTGCCACCCTGAACGTCCTGGAGAGCAGCCAGGCGGAAAGGGACCTGGGGATGCTGGTTGACAGCGGCTGAACATGAGCCAGCAGTGTGCCTAGAGGTGGCCAAGAAGGCCAATGGTATCCTGGCCTGCATCAGCAATAGTGTGGCCAGCAGGAGCAGGGAAGGCATTCTGCCCTGTGCTCACCACTGCTTAGGCCACACCTTGAGTCCTGTATCCAGTTCTGGGTTCCTCAGTTTAAGAAGGACATTGAGACACTTGAAGGAGTCCAGAGAAGGGCAACGAGGCTGGGGAGGGGTCTGGAGCACAGCCCTGTGAGGAGAGGCTGAGGGAGCTGGGGGTGATTAGCCTGGAGAAGAGGAGGCTCAGGGAGACCTTCTTGCTCTCTACAACTCCCTGAAGGGAGGTTGTAGCCAGGTGGGGGTTGGTCTCTTCTCCCAGGCAAGCAGCACCAGAACAAGAGGACACAGTCTCAAGCTGTGCCAGGGGAGGTTTAGGCTGGAGGTGAGGAGAAAGTTCTTCCCACAAAGAGTAATTGGCCATTGGGATGTGCTGCCCAGGGAGGTGGTGGAGTCACCATCCTTGGAGGTGTTCAAAAAAGGCTTGGATGAGGCACTTGGAGCCATGGTTTAGTAGTCAGGAGGTGTTGGATGACAGGTTGGACTTGATGATCTCTGAGGTCTTTTCCAACCTTATTGACTCAATGATTCTATGATGAGCTTTGTGGTCTTCTCAAGAAGGTCTCCCCGGAGCCTCCTCTTCTCCAGGCTAAGCAACCCCAGCTCCCTCAGTCTCTCCTCACAGGGCTGTGCTCCAGACCCCTCCCCAGCCTTGTTGCCCTTCTCTGGAAATGTTCAAGTATCTCAATGTCCTTCTTAAACTGAGGGGCCCAGAACTGGAGACAGGACTCAAGGTGTGGCCTCAGCGGTGCTGAGTACAGGGGCACCTCATGTTGAGGGAAGGACTCAAGCAGACAGCCCAAATCTGCAGCTCCAGTACCTGCCTCCCTGTGCTCCTTTCAACATGACAGCAAATCTCCTAGTCCCAACAGCCACTGAGTTGTCCTCTGCAAGGCTAAGCAAGGTCAGGAGCCTCAGCCTCGAGTTTATTGCACTCAGGATGACTAAAAATAAGCAGGATGACACTCACACCACTTTTATTTCTTTTCATTTTCCTTGCCACTTCGCTCTGAGTAATTGAAACACATGGGTAGAAGTTCTGAGCCTTATTTGCTTTCATGTGGAATTGCCTCTGCCTTCCAAGCACCACAATGCAGCGAATTGAAGTAACAAACAAACAAACAATCCAATCAAACGAATAAATGAAGCCCTCTTGAGTGTGTGTGTGTGTGTTTGTGTTTGTGTGTGGCTGACTGTGCCACAGACATACTTAGGTTCTGCCTTTCAGCTGTTAAAAACAAAGCTTCAGCTGGAAACAAAACATGTGCTTGAGCCAGCCAGGAACTGTTATTTCTTCAGCCAGATGTCACCTCTTGGCAAGGAACTTTGCACTTTGGGGTTTAGGCACTCAAGGAGAAAATAATAATAAATAAATCGAAAAAGGAAGACATGAAACCTGTGGAATTTTTCCCCAAGGTGGAAACTCTGGACGGGGGGGGGGGGGAAGAGACAAACAAAGAAGAGTGGCCAGGGAGGTTGTTTGAGCCTTGGACCTCTCCCCCTGCTCAGCCTCTTTCACTCCTGCCTTGCTTGCTGGCTCTGGTTTGGACCACCTCAACTTGCTCCCTCGGCAATGTGGTCATGGGGATAAGTCAGGCTGTAGCCTGGAAGGATGTGATTGCAGCCATATGGGCTTGGGTCACCCCCACACACCGCTCTAAATCTAGCCTGGAAGGCTTTGCATCCTCCAAGAGGCTTGTGACACTTCCACCCATGCTTTAGCTGCAGCATCTCGAGGCGCTGCAGCAGGGGTCACATTATTTCGGACACTTCGAATGGAAACAAAAGAGAACCCAAACAGGAAATATGTGATTGTGCTGGGGAGGGCTGAGGGGAGAAGCATGTCCAGCTGCTACTTGGTGAAGATTTTCCACCTAAACATAAGGAAAAGCTTCTTTCCTCTTCGGGTGCCAGAGCAGTGGAGCAGGCTGCCCAGAGAGGCTGTGCAGTCTCCTTCTCTGGGGGGGTGTTCCAAACCTGTCTGGACATCGTGATCCTGGGCAAGCTGCCCAGGGTGGCCCTGCCTCAGCAGGTGGCTGGGCTAAAAGATCCCCAGAAGTCCCTTCCAACCCCTGCCATGCTGTGATTCTGTGAAATCATAGAATTGTTAGGGATGGAAAGGACCTCGAGGATCATCCAGTTCCAACCCCCTGCCATGGGCAGGGGCACCTCACACTACAGCAGGTTGCTCACAGCCACCTCCAGCCTGGCTGCAAACACCTTCAGGGATGAGGCCTGGAGGAGTTTGTAAGCCATGGTTTAGTGGTGACCTGGCATTGCTGGGTTAAGAGCTGGACTTGCTGACCTTAAAGGTCTCTCCCAATAATAACAATTCTGTGATTCTCTGGGGCAAGCCAGAGGAAGCCAGCTCCATCATTTTGGGATTTGGGGGCCCACACTCATCAGCAGCTGAGTCTAATTTCTCACCTTGACCATGTGCAGCAAAGAGAAGCTTTGCAAATCACTGCGCTGGTCACGGCAAGTGGCTTTGAGGCTTTGAGTTGAATGCCACAAGGAAGAGCAGTGAGGACAATTTATACAGAAATATGGGATGGAGCTGCTAGCTAAGCTGCTCTTCCTCCTGGGGCAGGCTTGAAGGGAGGGAAGTCAGGTATAATTGTGGTGGAGTTCAAGAGAGGTTGGCCCCTGGCTTCAGTCAGCACCTGCTTTTCACAGGGATGACAGCCCCTCTGTTCCCAGCACCGAGGGCGCTCAGTGGCAGCCTGGCGCAGAGCCGGGCAGCCTGGCGCAGAGCCAGGCTCCTGTGACACCACAAACACTCTGCCTCTCTGCTGCTTGACAGACATCCAAAAGAGAGGGAAGGGAAGAGAGCTGCAAACAGGCTGGGAGGGACATGACATGTGGAAGCTTTCCCCAGGGATTGCAAGGTTGCTTCTATACTGAAACGGCCTGGCCATCCAAAGCCACCTTGCTGAGCTGATTTGTATTCACAGTCATCCATGCAAGGAAGAACAGCGTGCATTTGCTACTGAGAGGAATCTTTGACCAAGAAGGTGCAAAAGACCCTATCATGACAGTTCTGAGCTGCACCTGACCCTGGGCAGCTTGAATCCAGGGGGCTGAAGGTACCTGTGGAGCTGAAAGCAGCAGGACAGCGAGCAGAGAAGGAGCAGTGTGTGGCTGGGGGTGTTTGGGGCACTACTGATTTATGGGAGGATGGAGGGAGCTAAACAATCTGAATCTCACAATCATAGAATCATTGAATGGTTTGGGTTGGAAGGGACCTTCAAAGGCCACCTAGCCTAACGCTGCTGCAGTCAGCAGGGACATTTGCAGCTACATCAGGTTGCTCAGAGCTCTGTCCAACGTGAACAGGAATGTTTTCATGGATGAGACACCTGCCACCTCTCTGGGTAACCTGTTCCAGTGACTCACCACCCCTATAAAGAATTTCTTGCTTCTTTCTAATCTAAATCTCCTTCTTTTAGTTTAAAGCCATCAGGCCCTGCTAAATGGCTGTTTCCAGCTTTCTTACAGGCCCCATTTAAGTCCACAACAAAGACTCCTCAGAATCTTCACCTCTCCAGGAGCCTTCTCTTCTCCAGGCTGAAGCACTGAATGCATCGTGGTAGGTTGCTGGTAGACTCAAAATGGTTTTGCAGAGTCCAGCCTAAGCACTGGGTCATAGAATCAGTTTGATTGTGCAAACAATCCTGTGATTCTTGCTTTATTTGGCAAATCAGTGGGGAAAACAGCCCAATTCACAGTGCTCAAAGCACACTGTTTCAGTGAAACTTCTGTGGCAGCTAAGGAAGCTTTGAACTGGGACAGAGATTCTGACAATTCCTTGACAATCTGAATTCAATCAGATCCTATCTGAGCAAAAGGGGGGAGGGGGAAGAAAGAAAGAAACTCTCAAAGATTTGGATGTCGAAGGTGTCCTTCCCACATGCTTCATTGCTCTGCCTAGTGTTCACTCATCAAGTCAAAGGAAAAGGCACATCTCCAAACCTTCGGGCATAAGGCTTCAGCACAGCGACAGGCAAAGCCCTTTCTGCCCATTCTCATTTGCAAACCACCTTCAAGGACACTTCTTCCAGCCCATCACCTTCATGGCCTGAACATCATGCTCTGCTCAGATCAGAAATTGCTGTTTTCATTAGAGAACTCTTCAAAGCTCAGGCTCTGCCAGCAGCTGGATGCAGCCAGCTCTTCACTAAGGCCCTCACGTTTGTGTTGGAGAATAAACCCTGAAGCACCCAGGTCCCTGTAGAGCTCCTGAACAGTCTAACTCCCAAGAAAGCCTCGGGGGATTCCCAGGTTAGGGGAGTCCATCAGCAGATGATGGGACACTGGAACAGGCTGCTTGGGGAGGTTGTGGAATCTCCTCTGGAGACATTCCAAACCTTGCTGGACAGCATCCTGGGCAGACTGCTCTGGGTGACCCTGCTTTAGCAGGGGAGTTAGACTAGATGACCTCCAAAGGTCCCTTCTAACTGCCACTCATTCTGTGACCACCAGAATAACCCAAACACTGGCCTTCAAGACATCTTGGCCCAGAGTTTCACCACACACAGCTCCTGTTTCAGCTAT
Source organism: Picus viridis (assembly GCA_033816785.1). NCBI lineage: Eukaryota > Metazoa > Chordata > Aves > Piciformes > Picidae > Picus > Picus viridis. The sequence goes on along the minus strand of CM066583.1, from coordinate 3,787,555 downwards.
TTCACTTTAAATAATGTATCTCAGTAATCCCCACTGCAAAGATGGAGACCCAGGTGTCAGAGGCTTAATGCTGGCACAGCAGGCAAGAGACCAGGCCCTGAGCTGAGCATCAGGCTCCAGTGCAGCACACAGGGAGGGCAGAGCAAGCATCTGTTCAGCTGCAAATTACTTTGTTCTGCTACTGTGGCATTAAAAGCCAACATCTCTTTGGGAGGGGAGGGTGCATCAGGGAGACCATGTCTGCAGGAGCAGAGCTGGAGGTTATACACGAGCTTGGAGGGGTCCCAAGGAATCTCACCAGCCTATTAATGCAGCTTTTACATCAACCACAAGTTGCTTAATGTTTACTATGTGAAATAACATAAATTCCATGCAACTCTTTGTTCTTTTGAGTGCTGGGCTGGTGATGAGGGCAGGGGGGTGGAAGTGTTACCTCTAAGCAGCGTTCTCTAAGCTCTAGTACTTTTGGCTTGCTGGCTTCTGGGGGTTTTGTGCAGCTACCCAGCAGAGCATGACTCCTTGCAAAGCATAGGGAGACAGGTTAGGCTTTGGGGCTGCCAGACTGCCATGCCAGGACCTTCACGGGCCTGCTGAGGGGAGAGTTGAGCCTCTTTGCCTGAGAAGTGATGTTATCAGCTCGTTTTTCTCAGAGAAGCCCCATTGTGCCTGAATAGAGCTGGAGCAGGGAGGGCTATAGGCAAAAAGACGATAATGATGCCTTTTTGAAGCTACATAAAAGAGAGCCAAGACTTGGGCAAGAAACCTGAGGAGTTAAGAGGCTGCTCTGAGGTCTCAAAGGAGATGGGGTTATTCTTCTTCCCCTTGCCAGGCCTTGGAGATGTTTTGGAGTGGTCAGAGTCAGAGGGGAATTAGTAACTGCTGGCCTGATAAAGGGATCATTGACTGGGGAAGGTGAGCATGGGGAGCAGGGTTTTCACTTTAGATTTGGGCCAGGGCCAATGGACTTAATCATCTTGGCTCCCAGGCTGGCTCCCAGTAACTCCAAATCCCACCCTTGTTCACTTGGCCACACTGGTGTTGGGAAAACATGAGTGAGGTCAGCAGAAACCCTTGTGAATGGAGGGTTTTCTCTGCTGCAGGCTGAAGGGAGAAGGAGATTCAGAGCCACAGGTCTCAGCTGTGGTGGCTGAGCTGGAAGGAAAGCAAAGCTTTTCCTGCTGGCCCAGCATGGTGGGATTCAACCCATGAGGCCCTTTGTGATCTTCTCTTCTAAGCAGAATGCCCTGCAACGACCCTCCCACGGGATAAAGACAGCAGGGGCTTGGGGATGTGGCAGGATTAGCCAGCTTCAGCAGCACTGATGGCCTCTGCCTTCTCCTCCCCAGCATTCCACACACAGTCCCTTGTGTGGTCCCTTGGTCGGCGTTATACAACACTGGTAGATTTGCCCAACGTTTCTGCAGCACTTGCACCATCCTCTCTGCTGCAGAGCTGTTACAGTACCCAGAGCTGAGGCTCTGCAGGTCTGAGCTGTCCAGTATTTCCAGCTGAGGGCTCACTGTTCCAAAGCCACGCCACGGCGAGATCCTGCGTGCTTGCGAGGCGATGGCAGACCAGGCTCCTCGCACCCTTGGGCTCTTGGGCCTGACAAGAGGCTTTTTTTACTGCTTTTGTGGCAGAGCACATGACAGTCCTTGTGTTGTGGGATCCAAGAGAGGATTTACAGCCATGGTCTAAGTGGTTGCAGATTAGTACCCAGTGACTCCACCAAGAAATCTTCACAAGGCAGAAACAGCTGCTGAAGATGGTGGAGCGGGGAGGACATTCAGACAGTCCTTCATGGAGAGAGGAAAGTAAAGACAGACTCAGGGGCAAGGCAGATGGCTGAGGGAAAGGACAGCTACCCTGCCTCTTGGGTGGTGTTCACAAGTGGATGTCATCTCACCTGTTCCTTCTTAGGCATGGGTTTGCAATGAGTGAGGAACTGGAGTTGCAGGGGCTGAAGGCAGAAGAAATGGAAGGTGGGAACTAGATCACCATTAAGGTCCCTTGCAACTTGAATCATTCTATAACTCCACAGCAGTTCAGGAGGCACAGAGGTAATGCCTGAACCATGAACATGTAGTGGGTTTGGTGGAGGCTGGGATACTTACCTGCTGCTGCCCACAGCAAGGTATGCATCAGATGCAGAGATGATGCTGAAACGATAGCAGGTGGAGCCCTGCAGCATGCCAGCAGCAAGTCTGGGCTGCCCTGCTTTCGGGGGAACTGTCTTCAGCCAACCTTTCAAGCAGCTCAACAAGTGTCCACTCACCCAAAGTTGCACCAGAAAGACAATTCTCAGCCCATCCCAAGCAGCTGCACTATGAGGAGGACTGCCTGACACAGAAGTGAAGGGAACCAGTGCCTTAGCCTTGCAGCAGGACCACCTAGCCAGGGATCCAGCCCACCGCAAAACTGACCTTCCAGTGCCACACATCTGCCAGACCATGCTCCTCCTCTTCCCTCCCTTGGTGGTCATTTGGAGTGCCAGAGGGAAATAGTTCTATCCATGGAAGCAAGAAAAAAAGATTGTTTCAAACCTGTTGTGTGGGTGGTGAAAACTCTCTTGCCATGATATTGAGGTCAGAGGAGGTACCAGGATCTGCTGCAGGGTCCAAATCAGTTCAATCTACCCTGCACTTGAACAGGTTGCTTGGGAGATGGTTTCAAAGCCACAGGCTTTAATCATCAGTATTTCTCTGTCTGATGGAGGACTTAGAGCTGGCTTTGAGGTGAAGCCCCAGCTGGATCTCCTGTACACCTCCTACCTCAGTGAGCTCTTCCTTGGAAGGTTCTGATTTGTGGCAAAGCTGCTTGTGTGATACAGAGATGACTCCAAGTCCTTGCCAGAGAGAGACCCCACCTGCCAAAACTCTCCTGACATCTAAAGTACCTCTAAGGGTGATGTGATGAAACACACGTTGGGAGCACTCAGTCATGGGGCTGGCTGGGGGGACACACAAGTCTCCCAGGTACCCCAGGACGATGCTGAGAGGGGGGACTGGGGTTCATGTCATTTGGAAATCAGAGTTAAAGAAAGAGCAAAAAGCAGGCTCCCTGGAGAGATTATTTACAGACACACATGTCCTTGGTCAAAAACAAACAACAATCAAGAAGAGCAATGCAGGAAGCATGTGATGAAGCATCAGAGAGACAGAACAATGATCCGAGTCAAGCCTTTCCAGGAGATGTCGGCACGTCCTCGGGAGCTGTCGGCAGAGCACGCAAGGCCTGCCCGAGCTTCGCTTCCATCCCCTCTGGAGCAGCCTCTCTCGGGCAGGATGCTTCCCAGGCTCCCATGACAAGATCCTACACCACGCTGCACTTCCCAGCTCACGCTATTGGAATGACAGGATGAAGCAATGGCCATGAGCTTTGTCACCAACATTCCTTCACTCCGGCCCTCCCGAGCGCGTCTTGTACATGTGGCAAGGAAATGCCGCACCGGTTCCCGACTTCTTGTCCTTGTTGTTTCTGCCGTTAAAGAAACCCGGGGGGCTGTTTATCATTAATTAAACAGCTATGAGAACTATTTCCTGAGCGCAGCTGATGGCGTTGCAGACGGCAATCGGGATGCCATTGTCAAGTGAAATTAGCGTTAATTGCCTCCACGTTCTTGTCTAACGAGCTATCGGCTTCGTTCTGTGCTCTGGTCATCACGGAGTGATTATTGCGAGCCTGGAGTGCGTGTTCTGTTTCAGACACTTCTGCTCTCCTTCTGACACCTACAGACACAAGAAAGTCCAATTTGGATGGGCATAAACCAGGGTCAGTTTTCCTGTTCACAAGTTCACAGTTTTCTGGGTGAGAAGAGGAGACTCCACAACCTCTCTGGGCAGCCTGCTCCAGCTCTCCGGCGCCCTCACAGCAAAGAACGTTTTCCTCGTGTTCACTTTATGCCCATTGCCCCTTGACCTGTTACAGGGCACCACTGAAAGGAGTCTGGCCTCATCCTCTTGCCCCCCACCCTTTAGCTAGTGATCAGTATTGGTCAAACCCCCCTCAGGCTGCTCTTCTCCAGGCTAACCAGCCCCAGGTCTCAGCCTTTCCTCCTCACAGAGATGATTGGGTTCCTTCAACATCTTCTCAGTCTCTGCTGGACTCTCTCTTCAGTAGTTCCCTGTCTCTCTTGAAGTGGGGAGTCCAGAACCAGACCCCAGACACTGTCTCCCTAGGGCAGCATAGAAGGGGAAGAAAACCTTCCTCAAACCCTGTCTGTATCGTATCATAGAATCAATAAGGTTGGAAAAGACCTGAAAGATCATCAAGTCCAACCTGTCACCCAAGACCTCATGACTACTAAACTGTGGCACCATCTATTCTGCCTTTGCTAGATCTGTGGCACTAAATGTAATAAGCAAAGGCTCACTCCCTGGCCTCAAACCCTCCATTCCCATCCTCCACCCTGCACAAACAGCTCCTGCTCCACCACCACCCTTTTTGCACCCATCACAGAGCCTGGGGCAAGACCCTTCACCAGCCAGGATACCACCCAGAGGAGCTCAGCCCCAGCAAGGAGCCCCAGCCAGCACCCGTGGGTGAGATTGGAGCAGTCATCAATGTTGGCCCTAACAACCGGGGGCCACCAGGCCCCCGGCCTTTGTTGTCACCACCACCATCACCCAGTGTGCACCAGGGGCACTCACCAGAGATCAGAGGAGGATCCTCCAGCCCAGATGGGCTCAGCTTGGGGCTGCTGCCCTTCCTGGCTGGGATTAAATAGGGGAGTGGGAGGGGAGGGCAAAGTGCCTACACCTGGGGTGGGAGGAGACTCCAACAGAGCCCAGGTGCTCTGGGATTTGAGGTGAAAAAGGGGAAATTGGGGTGGGTGGATTGGAAAAGGGGCAGATGTGGTGAGAAAGGAGAGGTGGTGGTCGTGGTGAAAGAAGGGGATTTGAAAATAACTTTCTTTTCCATGGATCTTCCACCAGGCACAGCTGCAGCTCATGGTTGGCTTTGCCTCCCTGCAAAAAGAACAAACCCAGCAATGCTTCATGAAACAAAGCACAGTGGTGGCTGGTACAGTGCAACCTTTCCATCGCTATCATTTTG